>CM042378.1:22260645-22860645 GCA_023634145.1 Thymallus thymallus
TTGCCAGTGGAATTAGAACGGTTTCACTTGGTTGTAAACATGCTGCTTTAAAACATGTATTGTCGTTTAGGCGACAGGTGTACATGTTTCTAAATGAACCAACGCTGAATATCTCATTTCGCTGTGTATTTGAGGGTAAGTCGTATATGATGTATGCGAGCACGGGAGAGATGCGTTGTTTTGATTGCGGGAGCATTGGACATGTTAGGCTGTCTTGTCCTCATAGAGTAGAATCTGAGAATGAAGCAGGCCCTATTAATACTTCAGAAAGGAATAAGGAAAACGATGTGCAGAAGAGTAATGTACCAAATGAAGCAGCAATGGTGAACAATGAGGATCAGAATGTGGTTTCAAGTGTGAAGGAAGGAATGATGATAAAAGATTCGTCCCTTAATAATGAAAAAGATACCGAGGGAGTTTCTGGTAGTGAGAAAAAAAAGGGAAAAATGAAGAAAGTTGGAACTGATGTGACTGTTGAGAGAAGCACTGTGGTACAGGGGTCTGAACAGGATGACGCCGTGGAGAGTTCAGAGAATATAGGCCAGACGAATGATGATGCAAACGGGCTGAAAGGTGAAGTTTCGGAAAGAGGAAGGATAGTATCTTCAATTAAGAAGGTGCAATCAGAAATGGTTGATGAGGAAATGGATGATGATGACGATGATGATGATGATAATGGTGGTGGATTGTCTGACTTTTCAGACGTGTCAGATGTTTCACAAATGAGTTGTGAGCAGGTTTATTCATTAGAGGAAATAAATACATTCTTAGATGAAACCTTTGGAAAATCTGTTGAGGTGCGGAATTATTTTTCTGATCGGAAGAGGTTTGAGACTTCTGTTCGTTATTGGCAGAGGAAGGTTGGAGAAGATGAACTCAGTCAGAGAAAGAGATTTCGTTTAAAAAAGTTTCTTGCGAAAATGCGGAAGGAAAAAAACCCTATAAAACGTAAATTCAAATAATTTAATCAATGGTCTACATATCACTAAGGGTGACTTTACTATACTCTTTGATTTTCTCTGTCTCTCTTTTCTATCTCTTTATATATTCTATGGAGATGATAAGGGTAGCCTCTTTAAATATTAACGGGGGGAGAGACAGGAGCAAGAGAGCAATGGTGGCAGAATTAATTAATATTAAGAATGTAAAGGTTTCTTTTTTGCAAGAAACACACACAGATTGTACAAATGAAGTAGAGTGGTGTAGATGGTGGGAGGGGGAGAGTGTCTTCAGTCATGGGTCAAACATAAGTGCTGGAGTAGCTATTCTCTTTTCAAAGAATTTGAATTTAAAAATTTTGTCAACTGAAGAAATAGAAAAGGGTAGAGTTATAATGGTCACAGGAGAAATAAATGAGCTAAAAATTATTTTCATAAATGTTTATGCTCCAAACAATGGATCAGATCGTGTGGAACTGTTTAGGAAGTTACAGAGTGCAATAAAAAAATGTGATAATGATGCTTGCATAATAATGGGAGGCGATTTGGAATTGCACCACAAATTTTCTTTTAGATAGGAACAGAGAGGAGTCTCATCCACAGTCTAGTAATGTTCTTCTTAATACTATTAGAGAGTTTGACTTAATAGATGTGTGGAGAAATATGAATCAGACAATTAAACAGTATACATGGGTTAAAATACTAGACTCTACTGTAACTGGAGCAAGACTAGATAGAATATATATGAGTAAAACTAATATGAATAGAGTATCTAATGCTAGCATCTTCCCTAATGGTTTTTCTGATCATCATATTGTAACCATAGATTTCAACATTACTACTTTAGCACGCCCCAGATTTTATTGGCATTTTAATTGTAAATTTCTGCAGGATAGTTTTTTTTGTGAAAAATTTGGTGATTTTTGGAAAATGTGGAAATTGAATAAAGGTAATTTTGAAACAATGACACAATGGTGGGAGGTGGGGAAAACACAGATAAAGGTTTTTTGTCAAAATTTTTCCTACAATACTACTGCATGTGTTAAAAAGAAAATTGAGCAGTTGGAGAAGGAAATTATATGTATGGAAAGAGTGATGGATGTAAATGTTTTGGGTGTATCTAATGATTTAAAGAGTAAGAAACTTGAATTAAGATCCATCTTAGAGGTAAGAGCGAAGGGCGCTTTAATTAGAGCAAGAATTTCTTCTATCAAGGATATTGACTCTCCAACTTCCTATTTTTTTAATCTGGAGAGGAAAATTGCACAACGAAAGGGCATTTTTCACCTGCGCAAGGAAAATGGAACATTAACATCAAATCAAACAGAAATGAGGAAAATGGCAATGGATTTTTATTCTGATTTGTATGGACACACTGACTGTGACTCTGAGAATATGGCACAACTATTACAAGGACTACCAAAGTTGCAAACTGAGGATAAGAAAAAGCTTGACACTATGATTAATTTTAATGAACTTTCAGATGCAGTTCAAAACCTCTCCACAGGGCGTGCACCAGGAATAGATGGTTTACCTGCTGAGTTTTATAAGACTTTTTGGACTGTTTTGGGTGAAGATTTTTATGAAGTTTGTTGTGAATGTTTTGAAAAAGGCACGTTACCAACTAGCTGTCAGAGGGCTGTGATCTCTCTTTTACCAAAAAGTGGAGATCTAGGTTTGTTAAAAAATTGGCGACCTGTTTCGTTGATGTGCTCGGATTATAAAATATTGGCAAAAGTTTTAGCCAATAGGTTAAAAAAATATTTAAACATTGTGGTCAAAGGAGAGCAAACATATTGTATTCCGGGTCGCACAATCATGGATAATCTGTTTTTAATAAGAGATGTAATTGATGTGTCTATTAATGAAAATTGTAATGTGGGATTTTTATCCATTGATCAGGAGAAAGCCTTTGATAGGGTGGGTCATGAGTACATTTTTAAAGTCTTGGAATCATTTGGGTTCGGGGATGGTTTTATTTCATGGATACGTTTGTTGTATAAAGGGGCTTCAATAATGCTTAAGATGGGGAATGGTTTGACTTATCCATTGCCTGTAAAAAGGGGTATTAGACAGGGGTGTCCTCTGTCAGGGCAATTATATAGCCTAGCAATTGAGCCCCTTTTATGCAAATTAAGAAATGAATTAAATGGGTTTATGATTCCAGGTGACCCAAGGGAGTCGAGATGTTTTGTGTCAGCTTATGCTGATGATGTAACGATTTTTGTTACTGGGCAAGAAGATATGAAAATACTATGTGAGTGTTTGGATGTTTACGAGAAAGCATCTTCAGCTAAAGTCAATTGGGAAAAAAGTAATGGTTTTATTGTGGGTCAGTGGGAAAATGGTGGGCCACCTCCACTTCCTGGGGGATTGCATTGGGGTAAAGAAGGTATAAAAGTTCTTGGAGTGTTTTTAGGAGTAGAAAGCTATAGAAAAAGGAACTGGGAGGGGTTGTTGGAGAAGGTTTCTACTAAGTTGTCTAAATGGAAATGGATATTGCCAGAGCTATCCTACAGGGGTAGGATTTTGGTTACAAATAATCTGGCTGCCTCCATGTTATGGCACAGACTCAACGTATTAGAGCCTCCAGATGACATTGTTAAAAGTATCCAGAGGAAATTAGTGGAGTTTTTTTGGTCAGGACAGCATTGGATTCCTGCGTCAGTTCTGTATCTTCCAACTCATTAGGGAGGACAAAGTCTGATTGACATAAGGAGCAGGATCCATACTTTTCGATTACAGGCAGCGCAGAGACTATTGTACGAGGAGGACATGGAGTGGACAAATGTGGCATGCGCTCTGTTAAGGAGAACATCAAATCTGGGATATGACAAGCAGCTGTTTTTACTGAAAATTAATGAACTGGATTTGAATAATTTGACTTCTTTCTACCAATCCATGTTGAAAGTGTGGAATATGACTTTTTTTGTGACAAGAGAGATTATGCGACCACAAGACTGGATTATGGGAGAACCATTGTTTCACAATTCTTTGATAGAAGCAAAAATGTTGTCTTCAAGCAGTGTGAGGAATTGTCTGGTCAGAGCGGGATGTACAAAGATCGAACATTTAAGGGATGGCAATGGATGGAGGACGGCAGCTTCACTTCAGCAGAAGACAGGACTACGTTCTTTACGTCTATTGGAACAAATGTTGGAGGAAGTACGCTCAACGTTGCCTGGAGTCTGCAGAGAAGCATTAGGAATTCCTTTGCTGGGAGGGAGCTACAGATTTCCATCAATACGTGTCTCTGCTGCACAGGAACGTCAGGGAGATGAAGATACCTTTTTGTCCTTTAAAACTCCAGAGTTGGGAGCATTTCAAGACATTGGTAAAAAGGCACTATACATTGTGTGTGTTAAAGTGTCTCATCAAACTGTTTTGAGAAGAGTGAAAACATGGAGGTGGACAGAAGTGTTTGGGCCAGACTTCAGAGGATGCTGGAGATCTCTGTACAAGCCTCCTATTGAGAAACGCACAGCAGATTTACAGTGGAGACTGATGTATGGAATTATAGCTACGAACAGACACGTGGCGCACCTGAATCCAGAAGTAGGGAGGGAATGTCCTTTTTGCGGGATGGATGAAACGGTTGAACATTTGTTTATCCAGTGTGGGAGGTTAAGAGGTCTTTTTTATTTTTTAAGAGACTGTCTTGAAAATATAGGTGAGGAATTTTCTTACCAAGTTTTTATTAGTGGTCCAAAGTACAATGTCAGTGAACGAAGAAAAGTGGTTTTGCTAAATTACGTTTTGGGATCAGCCAAGATGGCAATTTGGAAGACAAGGACAAATAAGATTGTGGGTACTGGTTCAGTCGATGTAGAAAGAGTTCTGAAAGGGATGGTGGCTGCTCGAATTAAAATTGAGTTTGCTTATTTTAAATTAGTTAATAATATTATAGGTTTTTCTGCAATATGGTCTGTGGGAAGTTTTTTGTGTGAGGTAGGGGAAGATGAAATGTTGGTTTTAAATATGTAATGAAAAGGCTGTAATCTGTATTGATTGAATCGGTTGGTTTGTTGTTTTATGAATGATTTTGTACTTTGAAAACTTTTGAATGATATATTGGATTGAAATATGGTAAAATAAAAGTGCGTTGAACCTCTCTCTGTCTCTGTCTCTCTCTTTCTGTCTCTGTCTCTCTCTCCCTCTCTCTCTCTGTCTCTCTCTGTGTGTGTGTGTGTGTGTGTGTGTGTCCCCTTCCCTCTCTCTTCCTCCTATGCTTTATTACTAGGCTCTGTAACATCGCTGGATATTAAAAAATATACATCAGCCAAGCAATTATGGGCTTTCAGAAAGAATACTGTTAGCGAGGAGAGAGGGGTCTGGCTGGGGGCAGCCTTTTGTTGTCCCCACAACCTTCTTTAACAAGTCTCAGGTTCTTGTGAGGATGTGTTAAGATGGAGAACAACTTGAGCTGCCTGTTTGTTCTTGGTCATCTTGGTGGAGCTGGTTTGGGTGCCAGAGCTACGCGTGTGATAACAATAGCAGATCGTTTGCCTGTGTTGTTTGAAAGGCACGTCAGAACTCTAATTCTTCTTCCTTTCTGCGTCCCCCCCCCCCCCACCTGCTCCCCCTATTCCCTCTTCCCTCCTCTCCTCAAAGGCGGAGCGCTCATCAATGCCTGCCCTTCGTCTCACGGGGGCAGGAGTAAGAGATAATCAGGCAGGTCTCCTGCTGACGCCGCCCGCCACGGCGCTGCCTGCTGCCTCAGATGTTCGGAGAAACTACCCCTGTTAAGGAGCAATAACATTTAGAGAAGGGCTGAGGAGGATTTTTTTAATGTGCCTCACTTAAAATTCATAGTTGTCACGCTAAATAAATCAGCGTTCTTTGGCGTAGCTTGAGAGTGAATAATAGATGAGGCTTAAACGTTGGCAGACCTTAGTCTGACACATTCAATCATGTCAGAGAGGTGCTGTCAGCTAGCGGAGCCACACCCCCTCCTACACACACACACACACACACACTCAGAGGGAGAGGGAGGGAAGGAGGGAGAGGGGGGGGGGGAGAGAGAGAGGGGGAGAGAGAGAGAGAGAGAGAGAGGGGGGGGAGAGAGAGAGAGAGGGGGAGAGAGAGAGAGAGAGAGGGGGAGAGAGAGAATGTTTTTGCATAGTTTTTTCTGCATGTGTTTTCTGTGTATGAGTGTTGTCTTCTTGTGTTGGTGTGTGACTGTGTGTGTAGAAGGCAGCGGAGAGGTTGAGGCTCTGAGTGTGTGTGTGTGTAGAGAGGTAGTGAGACAGCGAGTGGGGCCAGAGGAGTAGTCTTGTCTGCTGTGTATGAATAATCAAAGTGGGCTCTCATCATTAAATCATAGCCGTCCTGGTGGGAGAGGAGAGAGATCACAGTAACACTGCTGCAAGGGAACATGCTCTCAGACAGTGTTTTTGAGACGTGTCACGAGTCCTCTCTGCTCGTGCTACCCACTTAGCTCCTGGAGAAACAGCTCCTTTAACACACACACACACGCAGACACAGACAGAGGAGAATGGCTACAACACCAGCCCCCAGACTTATCCCATTGTCAGTAAGAAATACTGTATGTATGATCTTGTTAAACACGTACAGTAGACATACCGTATGTACAGTACATACACATTCATATACAGTGCATTATTTTGTCTGTCCATTCCTCTCTGAAACATCAGCAACAGTGCACTGTACATACAGTATGTGCAGCATTTGTAACAGATATCAGTACAGCAGGTTGTATCATTAAGGCTTTCAATGTAACTGTGATATACACAGACCTGTGTGAGACAGTACAGTACAGGACTACACCTGCAGCAGTTTATAGCTGGATAAATACACATACACACACACACACAGAGCCGCTGCTAATGAGCGTGGTGTGCCGTAACGCCAGACTAGCTCTACACACACTGCGGGGAGTTCACACTAGTCACAGCTTTCCTCTGCTCTGTAGCACCCTGTCTCTGGCTTCTGTCTCTGGCTGAGACTCTCTACCTCAGGAACAACATGTAAACAGTTGCTGTCTGACTGTATCAAAGATGCTGTAGCAGAGACAAGATTGCTTACCTGAAGGCCTGTCTTTGAACCATTAGTGTTCTATTCTCAGCCGTGATGTTGGGAATGAGTCCCCCCTTAGGCTTTAGGTGGCAGATTCCAGTCTGTGAACTTATAGAGAATCGTTAAAGGAGAATGTATTAGCCTCTGTCGAGTTACATAGAAGGTCCTGCCTCTGCGTCACTCTCTCCCTTTCTCTCTTTCTCTCCTCTCCCCCTCTCAGTCCCGGCCATGATCACGTCGTACCCCAACACCACAATGGCCACGGTGGGCCAGCAGAAGGAGATGAGCTGCACGGCCCACGGGGAGAAGCCCATCATGGTGCGCTGGGAGAAGGAGGAACGCATCATCAACCCAGAGACCAGCCGCTACACCGTCGTGGTCAAAGAGGTGGCTGACGAGGTCATCTCCACTCTGAAGGTGCGCTGGGGGCCTGGGTATTGCTGTGTTTATACTGAGCTGGTATTAGTGCAGTAGGCTCTCAATATAGCATAATAATTATAGTAGCCTTTGTACTTACAGTGATTGTTGTTGGACATTTTGTGTAGCCTATAAAATAACCAGAGGTTATGATCAGTTGAATACTGAACTGTTATGTTGCATTATGGTGATGTTTCCTGGTTAAAAACGACATTGACCTCTCCTCAGATTTTGCCCACTGTTCGGGAAGATTCTGGATTCTTTTCCTGCCATGCCATCAACTCCTATGGTGAAGACAGAGGGATCATTCAGTTAACAGTGCAAGGTAAACCCCTGGATCCAGCTCCAGCATGTTAAGCAGTTTCTCCATAGCGGTGTTTTCTCCTGGTCAGGTCACCTAAGTGAACAGGTAAACCTCTGTATCTAATCTGTGTGTGTGGTGTTAAACCCTTTTAGAACCTCCGGACCCTCCCGAGGTGGAGATCCGAGAGGTCAGAGACCGGACAATCGCCCTCCGCTGGACCATGGGCTTTGACGGAAACAGCCCCATCACGGGATATGACATTGAGTGCAAGAACAAATCAGGTAGGATTGCCATATAGTCGTATGGAATAACAAAATCCATATGAAATTGCACATAACATAGTTATAACTAAATCTGTTTCCGCATTAGCTAACTTGTTTATTGTTGGTTGTCATGTCATACAGAAATGCTAGTAGGTTCATTGTGTTCCCCCCCCCCAGCCTCGTGGAATTCAGCCCAGATAACCAAAGACGTGTCACCCCAGCTGAACCAGGCCACCATCATAGACCTGCACCCATCCTCCACCTACAACATACGCATATTCGCCAAGAACAACATCGGCAAGAGCGACACCAGCAACGAGCTCACCATCACCACTGACGAAGCAGGTCAGCCCACACAGATCACTCCTTCACTGGGTCAAAACATAATGTATTTATGTTCCAAACCAAGTTGACATATATTCTGTTTGTCTTCAGATTTTAGCCATGTGTTTTTTTTTTATTGTAATATTCCCTAGAATACAGTAAAGGTCCATCTCTCGTTCATAACAGGGATAAGGGATTTCTAACGGTGCAGCGCCATCTAGTGAGAGATTTCCTAAATATAATTAATGTCTTAATTGCCTCTGTCAAAGATGGTGTATTATAAAGATGATTCAAAAAGGCCTTTTACCATAGATTTTTTATTCTCACAGTTCTGGTCTATTTAAGGGGTGGCTCTCCCATAGGCACCAATGCGATAGCAGCTGGATCTATTCTACTTAATTTGTTCACCACGTACCAACCTTTCTCTATCCTCTCTGCCTCATTCAACTGACTCTCTCATAAGTGTATTTTGTCTTAATATTACACTTATGTTCTACAGCCCCCGATGGCCCTCCACAGGAAGTACAACTGGAGGCCACCTCTCCACAAAGCATCAAAGTCACCTGGAAGGTACTGTGTCTTCAGTTAAACAGAGCTATTTTCCTGTTTCTATCTATATCTATGTCTGATTCTATTTATCATGAAGATACATCCCACTGGGCACACACTGGTTGAATCAACGTTGTTTCCACATAATTTCAGTGAAATTACGTTGAACCAATGTGGAAAAGACGTTGAATAGACGTGTGTGCCCAGTGGGGTAGAACTATTTTCCTGTTTCTATCTTTGTCTATGTACAGTCTGATCCTATGATATGACAATAGCAATGCAGAGCAGGTTACCCTAATTATAAGCAAAATAGGATGGCAGCATTTTACCACACTGTTGTTGTCCCCCCGTCCTTCCTCCTCCTCAGGCCCCCCACAAGCACCTTCAGAACGGGTTGATCCGGGGCTACCAGGTAGGTTACAGAGAGTACAGCTCTGGAGGCAGCTTCCAGTTTAACATCATCAGCATGGACACCACAGGGGACAGCAGCGAGAGCATCACCCTGGACAACCTAAGGAAGTTCACTGAGTACGGGGTGGTGGTGCAGGCGGCTAACCGGGCTGGCACTGGGCCCTCCTCTCAGGAGGTCATCGCCAAAACGCTGGAGGATGGTTAGTACGGGTCAGAGGGTAAAGGGGTGGGGTAGGATAGAGATGTGTGTGTGCACCCGTGCTCCTGCATGCATGGGTGTGAGATTTCAGGGCCATCTTTTGTTTAGTTTATCTCTCGATAGCATGAGAATGTTGTAAAGTGGGAAAATTCACTGCCGTGGATAGACTACCATCTTCTGGATGATTGTTGAATTACCTCAAACCAAAATATTTGAAATCACTAATATAGTTAGAAGCCTGAAGGGGGAGATATTGTTGCCTAGTTTTGCATTTGTCCTCTTCTGTCCCTTAACAGTCCCCTCGCGTCCCCCTGAGAATGTCCTGGCCATGGCCAAGTCTCCAGAAATCATCTCTCTGTCCTGGTTGACCCTGCCCAAAGAGGCCCTCAACGGAAACCTGCAGGGCTACAGAGTCATCTACTGGGCCAACCTGCCGGATGGAGGTAGGGGCTTATTGACACACACTCAGAACACACCCAGCTAGCAGGCACTTAGCGGACCACTGGTGGTGTGAGCACTATGATCTAAATGGTTTTAGTCTAAAATGTTCTATATTAATTATGCTATGTAGCATGCCATTGATCTTGCACTTGGCAGATTTGCGCCGCTAGTTCATTTTTTTAGTGGTAGTTTAGTTTTTCGTTTTCTCAACAGGCAACACTAGTTCATGGGTTTGCCTTGTTGAATGTTTGCAATATCTCCACAACGTTGTCGGTTCAAATTAGTTACAAATTACACTTCTAGCTTTACTCATAAATCAACTATCCAATGAGTATTATATCTCAATAGACACATATCCATTTAAAACTGCCTCCTGTTCTGTATATAATCTAGTCTATTAGGTGTTTGTAGCTTCATTCTAGTGAGGTGTGTTGTATGGATGGAGGGGCCACGGGGCCAGCTCAGGCCCAGTGAATGGGATCCAGCCTGCAGCCTGCCGGGCGTCCATCAATAATTCAAAGGATGCAGTAAGTCACTGCTTCAGCTCTGTCTACAAGGACACTCAGTCAAGGACAGAGGAGAAGCAGCAGACAGAGCACTGCTGCCATTAGTCAGTCTTTACAATATCACAGTTACTACCTCGGTCAAAAATCACAATAGCTTAGTGTCTATGGGTGTCCATATCGTCTTGTATGGTAGTTTGCAGTGTGGTCCTACAGGGAGCATGTTATAAGTTTATTGTGTTATTGTGGTCACTGTAGTTATTTTCATTATATCACACTGGATCATGTATTTGATTTGACATGGTGTGAGAGTGAGTGATAAAAGGTTGTTTGTAACTGTTGTGTGACATTCTCAGAGTTGGGAGAGATCAGGAACATGACCACTTCCTACCCGTCTCTGGAGCTGGATGGTCTGGAGAAATACACCAACTACAGCATCCAGGTGCTGGCCTTCACCCGGGCCGGGGACGGGGTGCGCAGCGAGCAGATCTTTACCCGGACCAAGGAAGACGGTGAGATACAAATCCTGGCACGGGTTATGCAATGGGTTTCAATAAGGCCATAAGCCCATATTCAATGTTTCTATGAATACGTGCAGTATATATATATAAATATATATATATATATATATATACTGTATATGCATGTTTAACATAATATTTTCCCTCCTTCCTCCCTCTAGTCCCTGGACCTCCAGCGGGGGTTAAGGCTGCAGCCTCCACCAGCGCTGTGGTGTTTGTGTCCTGGCTCCCTCCTCTCAAACTCAACGGCATCATTAGGAAGTACATCGTCTTCTGCTCCAACCTGCACCCCACGGTACGGAGCTGTATTATTATTAACATAGCTCTCACAGCAGCCTTGAGCACTCATTATAACGCCACCTCCAGTCCTGCCATTCTGGGCTGTATTAGAAAGTATGATAAATGCACATACATGTAACGCCCTTCCCTTTCTCCCACCCTCTCTCCAGGTGATGAGTGAGTTTGAGGCTTCTCCTGATGTATATTTCTACAGAGTGCCAAACCTGGCCCGCAACAGGAAGTACAGCATCTGGGTGGTTGCTGTGACAGCCGCTGGGCGAGGCAACAGCAGTGAGACCATCACAGTGGAACCTCGGGCCAAAGGTACAGGCTGCCTGTGTAACAGTGTAACTGTTAAAAGTTGGGAATCAAAACTAATCTAGTATTAATCTAGTATTAAGTATTATTGATTGCAGTATGGTGTTGATGGTGTTCTGTTATTATTCATCATTGTTTTCCATTGGAATAGAATGGTACCGTCACAGTGATGCATGTACATAACCCCCATAGCTCCTGCCAGGATCCTGACGTTCAACGGAACAGTGACTACACCCTGGATGAGGGACATCGTTCTGGCCTGCAAGGCGGTCGGAGATCCACCCCCCACCATCAAGTGGCTGAAGGGAAAGTAAGTCAAGCGATGTATCAATCGATGTATAGAGATCGCAACTTTGTATCCATTATGGAGTCTGTGACAGCATTGACAGCGTTATTGAGGCTATCTCAATTTTGACTTACCGCCACCTGCAGTGCTGGAGTCTTTAACCAAATATTGCATATCATTCATTTATTGTGGCCACTAGATGGCGGTCATATAGCTTTAAGCCATTTACAAACTAGGCAAACCAATTTGAAGAAGAAGACAATGCTCTGCTCATTGGCTGCTTTATAATTATGAAAGCCCTCAATGGCAATGTCCATGCAAAACCCTCTATGGTCAACACATATCTGTCACATGATTCAACACAATGCAGGAATGTCAACATTTTAATCATGTTTTTCCTATGCTCACATACGATACTGAACATCATCTACAATATCTCAACAGCAATGGTACCCCTGCCCCTGTTCTGATTGACGGACGCCGCAGTGTCCATAGCAACGGCAGCTTCATCATCCGGACGGTGAAAGCAGAGGACTCTGGGAACTACAGCTGTGTGTCCAGCAACAACTGGGGCTCTGATGAAATTACACTCAACCTGCAGGTTCAAGGTAAGACAGAGAGAGATGTAAAAGGGGAATTGTCCAAAACTGTCCAATATTAATTGGTACTAACACTTCAAAGGCCTTTCTACGTAGGTTAGCAGTAGCTCTAGTTTGATGTAGCACAGATGCTTTGTTGTCATGAATCTTGTTCTAAACATCATTCCTTTTGTTCTACAGTTCCTCCAGACCAGCCACGCCTCACAGTTACCAAGACAACCACCACGTCAATCACTCTGTCCTGGATACCTGGGGACAACGGAGGAAGCTCCATCAGAGGTGAGTGACATTAGGCCATTTGGACACACCTGAGACACCTCTACAAGGCATAGACCTCCTTTCCGACACCCCAGTGACACTTCAACAAGACAAAGATCCCCATTCAGAAACACTAACTAATGACATTTCAACAAAAGTAAAGTAGACCTCCATTTGGGCACCTCAACAAGTCACTGGTAACTACTAAGACACACCAATGACAATTTAGTAACACAGCTAGTACCCTATTAGGACATTGGGTGAACAAAATCATCTTACAAGGCCCCCCACTTCTTATTATCTTAGACAGCCCTAGTAATTGCGCTGAGTGGCGTGCTAAAACATAGATTAAAAAAGGAACAAATAAGATTAGGTGGGTTAAAGTGGAAGATTAAACCACTCAGTCAAGAAGAAAGCCCAATCACAGGAGTAGCAGCACTGGTGATTTATCTTAGCTGGTCATCACTGGAACACAACATGGCACTTCTGGCCTCTCAGGCTTTTTAAGAGATTTTAAGGGATGTCCAGGTTGATTTCCTATGGTATTTGTTTTCATGTCACGAGTCAAACGATGTTGTCTAGTCCTTGAACTAACCACAGTGCCTTATTTTCCTGTAGAGTAAATAGTGGCTATGATCAGGTGCTGTTGTCCTGCCATATGTTATATACAATTTTTATGTTAATCAATCTCAATGGCATGTTTATAGGTATTTAGCCCATGTCTAACACTGAGCAATCTGTTTGAAGGGAAGTGCAAATACTACAAGGTTCCACTTTGCTGTGCCAGCACTGTGAGTGATTATCTGGGTAATGTAGTTATTAGATTAATTTGGAGTATGTTGGGAGATATTTTACACCTATGTTCTGTCTCTTTCTCTTTGTCTCTCTCTAGGCTACATCCTGCAGTACTCAGAGGACAACAGTGAGCAGTGGGGCAGCTTTCCCATCAGCCCTAGCGAGCGCTCGTACCGTCTGGAGAACTTGAAGTGTGGCACCTGGTACAAGTTCACCCTGACTGCTCAGAACGGAGTGGGCCCAGGACGCATCAGTGAGATCATTGAAGCAAAGACCCACGGAAAAGGTAGTCTCTATAGCAGGGATGGGCAACTGGCCCTTATTAACATTTTTCTTACTCAGTCGGTTCTCAACTTACTGTTTCAAGTTAGAATAATAGAATACACAAGGTGCAATTTTGAAATGTGGTTGTGCTTCAGCAGGTTTTCTCTTGTTATGTCAGTAACTGATAGTCACTTAATTAGCCCATTTCAGTAAATGTGTTTATTTATTGTTAAGTTAGTCTAGCGGCCAGTTATCTAAACTTAGTAATCTTGGTTGAATTACCGGCCGGGAGCCCCCATTGATTTTGTTAGTCAGTCTCACTCGGATATCACATTAAAAACTGCAAACATTTCTCTCCGCCCCATGGCAAAATGAGTAGAATTGCATGAAATGCGTCATAAAACTGCAACATTTTCTCTAAACCCCATGGCAAAAGAACTCTGTCCGCTGTCGAGGTGGGCCCCCACCCCCATCAATGTTGCCCATCCCTGCCCTATACTATCTCCACTCCACCACGGTCCCCTTAGAACAACTCAATAGTCCTATCTAAAGCTTTATCAAACTAGCTCAGTTATTATGTGACCTGATTTGGTTCATGAATAAAATGTTACAGGAAGTCTACATCTAATCTCTTCACCCCTCTTCTTTCCAGAGCCCCAGTTTGCCAAAGAACATGAGCTGTTTGCCAGCATCAACTCCACTCGGGTCAGGCTCAATCTAATTGGCTGGAACAATGGTGGCTGCCCAATCACCTCGTTCACCCTGGAGTACCGTCCGGTGGACACTGCAACGTGGACCACTGCCCAGCGCACCTCCCTAACCAAGAGCTACATCCTGTACGACCTGGCGGAAGCCACCTGGTACGAGCTGCAGATGAAGGTGGTCAACAGCGCCGGCTCGGCCGAAAAGAAGATCACGTTCGCCACGCTCAATGCCGATGGAAGTGAGTTCAGATCAGTGGTCTTCTAGGATGGCAATATTTTTTCCTAAACCATGATAACTTCATATACCAGTCCTCGCAAGTCCCAACCCTGGTGGTGCGTCCTTAAATATTCATGCCTGATACTCGGGATGATAGGTTCCCCAAGCTTATCTGGTTCCTCCCTCCACAGGCACAATTCCTCCTCTGTTGAAGACAGTGGACCCCATCACAGACAACATGTCAGCTAACGAGGGGCTGAAGATGATGGTGACCATCACCTGTATCCTGGTGGCTGCTGTCATGGTCTTCATCCTCCTGATGGTGCTGAAGAGGAGGAGGAGGGAGCAGAGGCTCAAGAGGCTACGCGGTGAGTCAGAACATACGCACACGCGTGTACACACACTCACACACACACACACACACACACACACACACACACAATAGAAACAAGGCACTCAATAACACACAAGCACCTTTTAGAGCTGTGCTTCGTGCTCAAGAGAGTGAGCAGAGCCGGTAGAATTGTGACTGTTGACTTTCATTATGTAATTAAGAGGCTATCAGTTTAGCGAACACCGTAGAACGTTCTGATCAGATCTAGTGTTCCATTTAAAAATTTGCCCACACTCTAATGTTCTAGTTTTGCACATCTAGGAAATTGGCTTGGTGCTTAGGATTTTGATATGTTAGCTTTTGTCAACCACAACACTGCATTGTTACTAATTTACTATATCCTGACTTCACAGATGCAAAAAGCCTGGCAGAAATGCTGATGAGGTACGTGAAGAGGAATACACCTTAACTTTAGATAGGAATCCTAAAATACTTTAAAATAGCTGTCCAGTGTTTCCAGATTTCCAGATGAGTTAATTAGTTTTCCTTACAACATTTTGTTATTACGTTTTTTAAAAACAACTTTTCTGTGTTGTAATGATGTGGGCATACCCCGACAACAGAATTGTGTGGGCATATACCAGTCTTAAAATATTAATGCGAGTAGATTGCTGATTGTCCAGCTGATCCTCCTCAGGAGTATGAAACGTCTGTTTGAAATACAAGTTCGAGGTGGGGTTTTTGAAGTGTGTATACTTTGAGTCAACAACATTATTTGGGTATGAGTTAACAAAATGTTTTTTAAAGTTAGATTTTCACTGGACAGTTAAAACTATGACAGACTACTTGCAAACAGTACCTCCTAACTGACATTTCTATCTCCTAGTAAAAACACACGGACACCAGACACATCGAACAAGCAGCAGACCATGAGAATGCACATCGACATCCCCCGAGCCCAGCTGCTCATTGAGGAGAGAGATACTATGGAGACTATCGGTGAGACCCCTGTCTTCCCAGCCAGCTTACAGTATGCTTTCCCTTGCATGTTATATTTGATCATCTTTTCTAACAACTCATTGTCTTCCTCCCTGTTTTCTGTCTGTCAGACGACAGGTCAACGGTGCTGCTGACTGATAATGACTTTGGGGAGACGTCCAAACAGAAGTCGTCCACTGTCACGCACACAGTCCACTACCAGTCCCTGTCGCAGGCTACCGGCCCACTGGTGGACGTCTCCGACGCCCGGCCGGGAACCAGTAAGAGCCTTACCTAATTAATCAGCTATATATATCCCATCCCTCACCACCTTTACTCTGACCTACAGTAAGCTACTAGCCTAATGTCGTCCCCTTGAAGAATAGGGGCAGTTCAGTGTTTATTTGGTTGTAATAAGAGAATGCTTTTTGTCAAGATTAATATTTTTTGATATACTTGTATTCAATCCAAGCATCATTGTACATATTTTTCTCTCAGGTGCCTGTAACTGGACCCCAGTCCTCCAATCAGTGTTTAGACTCTAGAGTTTTTATAAACAATAGCTCTAACAATAAACCTCCAGGTATCCACATACCCTTATCCCAAATCCATTCAGTAGAGTTGAACTGATGAAGTGGAGAGGCTTCTGGCTCCACCTGACAGCTCACCTGATTGGGCTCAGTGAGGCTGGCCAGGAGGCACAGTGGGCCAAAGAAAAGAATAATAAAAAAATGAACCTTATCTGCTGACTCAGCCACATCTATCCAGAGTGTTGGGCAAACACAGCCTGGTGTGCCAGTGTCCAACCCACTGTTGGAATTACTACTACCTACTACTATTACCACTGCTATTCTTCTCTGGCTTCTCCAGGCCGGATCTAATCATGGCCGTTCTAAAGGGACATTCTGATTTGGTGCCATTGATGCATATCACAGTAGGTTAAATGTCTGGGTCAGACCGAATATGATACTATTTTTGTCTTTGGTGAATATTATATCTACTGTGAAAGGTTAGGATGATACTGTAATTTCAAACCTATTAATTATTATTGATCAGTAGTTGCAATTTACTTTCTAGTAGCTCTTCAGTGGTACGTCTGAAATGGCACCCTATTCCATATGGACCCTTGTCGAACGTAGTGCACTATATAGGGGATAGGGTGCCATTTCTGACACTACCTAGGCCTATCACCAGTAATGACATTGGCCCTTTCACCCCCAGACCCCACAGCACGCCGCACTGCCAAAGCAGGCCCTGCAGCCAGCAGGAGCCGATACGCCAGCCAGTGGACCCTGAATCGGCCCCAACCTCCCACCTCCTCCCACACCCTGAGCACAGACTGGAGACTGCCCACACCGCGCGCCGCCGGCTCTGTGGACAAGGAGAGCGACAGCTACAGCGTCAGCCCATCGCAGGACACAGGTACTGGACGGACCCTATGTCTCACATACAACATTAGTCTGCAGCAAAGGGGAGACCACTACTACTGTACGTGGAAGGGTCAGAGTGCTCACGGTATGTTTTAAGATATTTCCTCTATATCTTAGGAAATTTCAGCTATATGCATATACTATAATGGATGTTGTGTGTGACTACGCAGACCGTGCGCGTAGCAGCATGGTGTCGACAGAGAGCGCGTCGTCCACGTACGAGGAGCTGGCCCGGGCCTACGAGCACGCCAAGATGGAGGAGCACCTGCGGCACGCCAAGTTCACCATCACAGAGTGCTTCATCTCCGACACCTCCTCGGAGCAAATGACGGCCGGCACCAACGACTACACAGACAGCCTGACGTCCAGCACGCCGTCCGAGTCAGGCATCTGCAGGTTCACCGCCTCCCCGCCCAAGCCTCAGGACGTCAGCCGGGTCATGAACATGGCCGCACCCAAGGCCCACAGACCGGGTGAGGAGAAGGCAGCACTCATATACAGAACACACGCAGACATACACTGTAAACACACACAACACAGCACAGCACAGCACAACACAGCACAGCACAGCACAGCACAGCACAGTTCAACCTTACCGAAACTACATTATTATGTATTATTTTCCACATTACTCTTGATCAGTGTTTTCCAACTCTGGTCCTCCAGTACCTCCAACAGTACATATTTTTGTTGTGGCCCTGGACAAGCACACCTGAATCTACTAATCATCAAGCCCTTGACAAGTTGAATCTGGTGTTTTTGTCTGGGGCTACAACAAAAATGTGTGCTGTTGGAGGTACTGGAGGACCAGAGTTGGAAAACACTGCTATAGATAGAAGTTCAGTTCTGCTCCAATTAGGCCTAGGGCCATAACATTACTACTGTAACTTCCACATCTCTATGGGCCTCTTCAAAGTTAAGTTTCATAGCTTTCATTTAACACAGCATATTACAAAATGCCTATTGCAAAATTATGATCACGATCATGAGATACACTTCCTCAGATAACATGGCATGCTGTTAATGCTTGATGAAGTACAAACACTATTAAAACCCAGTAATACCCCTCTCACAGTGCTGTATTCATCTTCAGCGCTCTACAGAAATGTCTGCACATGGAGGAGCTGTCTGTACGTCCGTCTGTCAGTCTATCCGTGTGTCTGACACTATCCTCTCCCAGGCTGTCCTCATATGACCTGCTGCTCCTCACCTCCCATTCCTATTGGTTCCACTGTCTGGCGCAGCTTGTGGACAGACCAAACAGACTGGTTTGAAATACATAGACATGAGGAAATGCACATTTTTCTAATACTTTTTGTAAAAAATACACACATACAGAGACAGATTGCATATCGTGCGTTTATCGAGTCCTGGCCTGCCGTGTTGTCAGCCTGGCCTGGGGGTATGAAGACTAGTTGGTTGTTGATGGTGTCTGGAGGCAGGAGCTGGGCTGGGGTGAGCGAGGTGAGTTAGACGGGTTTTGGCTATCTGAGCTGGGTCTTGAGTTTCCATTCCTCATTATGTTTTCATGGTGCGTACACGAGCCAGCTGCCCACAGTCATCAGCCAGAGGGAGGCTTAAACCGTCAGCTGAGGGCAAGTAGAGTCTATCTGTCAAGCCAATCTAAAGCTATTGTCTGTCAATACAAAACACCTGTTTACTGCCACAATGGAGACGTTCAGCGTGATATCAGTCTTTCAGACACAGAGCCTGTTGTAGCGTCGTGCTAACCCTGGTGTCACTTCCATCCGGTGGGAGCTGGGCAACGCCAGCGACACGTAGACAAGCCTTAGAGGTTTCTACAGTAAGTCCCTGTTGAAGACTGTTGTTACCAGTCTGGTACACCATCAGACAGCTCTGTTGTGGCACACACTGTGGAATTCACCCATGTTAGTTTGAACACAGTTCATTTTCAGGGTGTTTTTGGAATCCTCTAGAAAAAAGGCAATTGTCAATATAAAACATACATGTCGATGATGGCATACAATTCTCTGTCTCTCTGTCTCTCTGTCTCTCTGTCTCTCTGTCTCTCTGTCTCTCTCTCTCCCTCTCTGTCTGTCTGTCTGTCTGTCTGTCTGTCTGTCTGTCTGTCTGTCTGTCTGTCTGTCTGTCTGTCTGTCTGTCTGTCTGTCTGTCTGTCTGTCTGTCTGTCTGTCTGTCTGTCTGTCTGTCTGTCTGTCTGACTGACTGACTGACTGACTGACTGACTGACTGACTGACTGACTGTGACCCACTGCCCCCTGCTCCTCCCTCCCACACCCCCATTCTGTAGTAATGTACCTTTGCCCTGAGTTGACACTGTGACCTCATCTGTCAGTCACATAGGGACACGGAGGAAGGCACAGCCCTATCTCCTGTTACTCTGACACGTGTCAATCACAATCACACACACCTGATACTGATACAGTAGGTCAACCTTGGGTCATAACTTTGACATTACGTGTGTCCACTTCGTGTGGGATTTGGCAAGCTAATTTCTTTGTGTGTGTGTGTGTGTGTGTGTGTGTGTTTGGCAATGATCTGTGTGACATCTCATAAACAGTCTGTCCTGTACTATTACTGCAGGGAGACAATTATAGAGGTTGATCTTGAAGTTCTCAGCTCATAAACATTTACTGCAACAGTGTTTCTTGTGTTGAGTAGTCAACATGTGAAGGGCCTTTAAACAAGCCAAGGTGTCTCTTTTGTGTTTGGGTGTGTGCATGTGTGCGTGCACGCGCGATGTGTCTGTCTGTTTACTAGTGTGTGGGTAGTTGTGGAAGCACATTGGAAGGCCAGATTACAGAAAATGAGAACAGCTCCTTTGCCAGCAGCACAGATCGACTTGGGAACATAGAATGTTAAAATACTCATATACATCAAACCCCCCAGCTTAGAGACTTATTGCATGGCTGGAAATTATTATTGTATAGCAGATACAAGCCATTACCCACACCCTGCAACTTACAGCCATGGATTTCAGCTAAATTAATGTCCAATGAGCTCCCAAAGAAAAGCTTACATCTATATTTAATTCAATTAGAGCTGGTCGTCATTTACCATCTTTACTGGTTTTAGTTAAGCCTATTATATACACAGTAAGTTATGCATGCTCCCTGTGAACTCTGGGATTCAGTCACTAAGGTCACATGTAGGATACAATCTACATAGACGGGCCGATCCTCTTCTGTGTGGCGGTGGTGCTGGTGGCGGTGGTGGTGGGGGATAATGATTTGGCATTGAAAAGGCCAGTCACTGAAGCCTGCTGATCTCTGTGGCCTCTGAAAGATTAATATTGAAGACATCCATTAGAGCAGTAATGTCTCCCCACCACTCCTAATCAAGTGTAAAATCTTCATCACGACTCATACATCTCTGGCTACTGGACACGTATTTGTGATTATCTAATTTCCTAAATTAAATATGTAATTTATTCAGTGGGCAAGATACATTTACAGCAGAAGTGAGGGTATCATCATCATCCACTCAACCATGTCCAGCGATTACTGTCTGCATGGGGGAATACTGTGAAGAGAAGCCCAAGTCTTTTAAAGTGCTGCAGTGTCATTAACTAAATGTACACTTGGGTTACGTCACAGGCTTGGTTTGTTCTGGCTCCTGGACAGCAAACAATCAGTCTCCAAATGAGATTTGAACCACCTTTCTGCTTCAGTTAACCCCAGGTACAGATGAGGAGAGTTTGAGAGTAGGCAGTGCAGGTCTTTTTGACGTGATTGTCTTGAAGAAATTGAAAAAATGATTTGAATATGAATCTGACAGGCTAATGCAGCAATATCGAAAGATAAGTAATCCTGTCGCCAAGCCATGTACAATTATACCGTCCTGAAATCCTTATAGAATCTGATTATATAATAGATTAGATTACATTATCCAAACTGAAATCATATTTCCTCCACACATATGATTCCCTATCATATACCATATATCCTGGAAGAAAGTACATACAGTTGAAGTCGGAAGTTTACATACACCTTAGCCAAATACATTTAAACTTAGTTTTTCACAATTCCTAACATTTAATCCTGTTAAAAATTCCCTGTCGTAGGTCAGTTAGGGTCAACACTTTATTTTAAGAATGTGAAATGTCAGAAAAATAGTAGAGAGAATTATTTATTTTCAGCTTTTATTTCTTTCATCACATTCCCAGTAGGTCAGAAGTTTACATACACTCAATTAGTATTTGGTATCATTGCCTTTAAATTGTTTAACTTGTGTCAAACGTTTCGGTTAGCCTTCCAAAAGCTTCCCACAATAAGTTGGGTGAATTTTGGCCCATTCCTTCTGACAGAACTGGTTTAATGAGTCAGGTTTGTAGGCCTCCTTGCTCGCACACGCTTTTTCAGTTCTGGCCACACGTTTTCTATAGGATTGAGGTCAGGGCTTTGTGATGGCCACTCCAATACTTTGACTGTTGTCCTTAAGCCATTTTGCCACAACTTAGGAAGAATGCTTGGGGTCATTGTCCATTTGGAAGACCCATTTGCGACCAAGCTTTCTGTCTTGAGATGTTGCTTCAATATATCCACATAATTTTCCTTCCTCATGATGCCATCTATTTTGTGAAGTACACGAGTCCCTCCTGCAGCAAAGCACCCCCACAACATGATGCTGCCACCCCCCTGCTTCACGGTTGAGATGGTGTTCTTTGGCTTGCAAGCCTCCCTCTTTTTCCTCTAAACATAACAATGGTCATTATGGCCAAACAGTTCTATTTTTGTTTCATCAGACCAGAGGACATTTCTCGAAAAAGTACGATCTTTGACCCCATGTGCAGTTGCAAACCGTAGTCTCGCTCTCTACCGCATCTGAATGCCTGGCTATGAAAAGCCAAGTGACATTACACTCCTGATGTATTCACCTGTTGCAACCTCTACAACCACTATGATTATTATTTGACCCTGCTGGTCATCTATGAACGTTTGAACACATTGGAGAAAGAATTGGCCTTAATGGCCATGAATGGTTATAATCTACCCCCGGCACAGCCAGAAGAGGACTGGCCACCCCTCAGAGCCTGGTTCCTCTCTAGGTTTCTTCCTAGTTTTTTGCCTTTCTAGGGAGTTTTTCCTAGCACCGTGCTTCTACATCTGCATTGCTTGCTGTTTGGGGTTTTAGGCTGGGTTTCTGTATAGCACTTTGTGACATCGGCTGATGTAAAAAGGGCTTAATAAATCAATTTGATTCGATTTTTATGGCGGTTTTGGAGTAGTGGCTTCTTCCTTGCTGAGCGGCCTTTCAGGTTATGTCGATATAGGACTCGTTTTACTGTGGATATAGATACTTTAGTACCTGTTTCCTTCAGCATCTTCACAAGGTCCTTTGCTGTTGTTCTGGGATTGATTTGCACTTATCGCACCAAAGTACGTTTATTTCTAGGAGACAGAACGCATCTCCTTCCTGAGCGGTATGACCGCTGCGTGGTCCCATGGTGTTTATACTTGCGTACTATTGTTTGTACAGATGAACGTGGTACCTTCAGGCATTTGGAAATTGCTCCCAAGGATGAACCAGACTTGTGGAGGTCTAAAAAAAAAATTCTGAGGTCTTGGCTGATTTCTTTTGATTTTCCCATGATGACGAGCATGGCACTGAGTTTGAAGGTACGCCTTGAAATACATCCAGTGGTTGAAAAATGAGTTTTAATGACTTCAACCCAAGTCTATGTAAACTTCCGACTTTAACTGTACCTTATGAAAAGACCCCTATGGAATAGAAAGTAACCAAGTAATGCTGGCATTGAGAATTTTCCTCCCAGTTCAGTGTAGTGAGTGTACCCCTCTAACCTTTCTGACTAGGTACCCCTCTAACCTTTCTGAGTAGATACCCCTCTAACCTTTCTGACTAGGTACCCCTCTAACCTTTCTGACTGGGTACCCCTCTAACCTTTCTGACTAGGTACCCCTCTAACCTTTCTGACTAGGTACCCCTCTAACCTTTCTGACTAGGTATCCCTCTAACCTTTCTGACTGGGTACCCCTCTAACCTTTCTGACTGGGTACCCCTCTAACCTTTCTGACTAGGTACCCCTCTAACCTTTCTGACTGGGTACCCCTCTAACCCCCTCTCTGGTCTCATTCCTCAGGAGGAGAGCTGGTGCACCTGCCCCCGTATCTACGCATGGACTTTCTGTTAAACCGTGGCTCTGCGTCGGGAGGCCGGGGTTCCAATGGTGGTAACGGAGGAAGAGAAGGAGGAGGAGGGGAGGCAGGGGCGTTGGGCCAGGCGTGTCTGGAGCCCCAGAAGAGCCGCACCCTGAAACGGCCCCCGCTCCTGGAGCCCACACCCATGGAGGTGCCCACGTCCAGGGAGGTGCAGCAATGGCAGCCAGGGACTGCCTCCACACTGCCCCAGCGTGAGCCCACTGGCCGCGAGGCCACCGGAGACCTGGCCCAGGCGCAGGCCGCCAAGCTCAGCAGCTCACAGGAGTCCCTGCTAGACTCCAGAGGACACTTAAAACAGAGCAACAACCCCTACGCAAAGTCCTACACACTGGTATAACACAAGGAGTTATGTTTCACACTCCAGGACTTGGACTGTGTACTCTACTGCAGCTCTACACAGAGAGCTGGCACCGAACAATGATGATGATGGACACTTTTCAACAACAACTAAAGTTGTATATTTCTGACTCCAAGTGGTTGTGTTACTTTGATTCTTTCTCTCTTTTCTGTCTATTCCTTTCTTTCTTCTTCTGTGTTACTTTCTTTCATTCTTTTGTTCTTTCTCCCTTCTTTCTTCTTTCCTCTTCTGGCTCTCCCGTTTCTCCGTTTTATTTTCTATTTGAGTATTATTTTATTCTAAACACCATATGAAGATTGCCAAAATAATGTATTTAAATTTGACAGAGAAAAATACTATTGAATTTATATCAAGGATAATTATAGTCATTATTATTATATATAAAATAGAAAAATGTCTAAAAACAAGAACAAGGGGAGGAGGACTCTGCAGGAGGATATTGCTTTCTTAGTTTATTTATTTTGTATGTCGCAGTGTGATCAAATTGATGATTAGGTATCTGGTGGTTTTTCAATAACGAGAGGAGCCAAGGAAAACAGCTGCATTAAAGCTGAACCTGTCTGTCCATGCCGTCTACACAATCTACTCAGATTGTTACTACGTTCTTCAACCTTTCCAATGACTGCATGGGGACTGATCTATGACAAGTATAGGAATGGCTGGAAAATCCAAAATAGAATTTTGTCACACTATGAAAATTACACAATGTGAATATATATATATAAAAGAGATCACTTTTATTTGTGGATATTACAGGGGAAATGATTTGGTTAATA
This sequence comes from Thymallus thymallus, assembly GCA_023634145.1. Taxonomy (NCBI): domain Eukaryota; kingdom Metazoa; phylum Chordata; class Actinopteri; order Salmoniformes; family Salmonidae; genus Thymallus; species Thymallus thymallus. The sequence goes on from CM042378.1 coordinate 22,285,309, forward strand.
AAGTCCTTAGTCATGTTTGCACACATGGGTTTGATTTGAGATGTGGAACTTCTGCTTCCTCTCTTTATTCCTCCATCTCCACCCTCTCAGCCACCACAGAGCCCAGCACACAGATCCCTTCATCAAATCAAAATCCAATCTGATTGTATTTGTCACATGCACTGAATACAACAGGTGTAGACCTTACCGTGAAATGCTTACTTACAAGCCCTTAACCAACAATGCAGCATTTAAAAAAAGTAAGTAACAATCATTTGCTAAATAAACTGAAGGAATAATAGTAATACAATAGAATAACAATAAGGAGGCTATTTACAAGAGGCACCGCCACCGAGTCAATGTGCGGGGATACAGGTTAGTCGAGGTATCTGCAATAATTGATCTGGGTGTATACATGATAAATGACTCTGAACAGGTCACCTGGATCAGGTGCCTCACATTATATTAGCTAGTAGAGAGCTGGCAGGGTGTAGACATCACTGCTCCCTATCAGACATCAGGGATACAGTATCTGAGTCCAGTGACCCTCTCACCCTTAGTGCAGAGGGCACTCTGCTTAAATAAGTATGATTTATCTACAGTATTGACAACTTATCGGTATGTGGACAACTGACAATCCAATACATTCATCCCCTGAAAGCCCAGATCTAATTTTAACACGGTAGTGAATGGTATTGACTAGACATGATACCTGTCATCATTTTGACCTCATTTCAGTGAGATGACAAACTAATGAAAGATGAGACTTCCTATGCCTTATTCCATGTTTCGAGGTCATCACAGTCCTTTATTACTGCTTGTATCTAAGTGTTGGGTGTTTTGCTCTATTGATCCGACTGAATGTCTCTCACTGGGTTGGCTTGGAGTTGTCACCCCCATCAGAGGGTGATGTGTAGTCACTCAACACAGCATCTCTGTGGCAATAAATGAGGAGGAATTGGTTTTGCTTTAGAGAGGGCTGTACAGTACTTTAACACATTTTTGCATTCTTATGGGAAGCTTCAAGGGCAGGACAGGAACACGCTGTAGTCTATCCAGCCGTTTGGAGTGTCGCTAGACTCTACCGCACAGAACCCAATAAATGATTCATCCCCACACCGACACTGGGTCCCAGATCAGTTTCACTTTGTCACACACTGATCCCCCTATATGGGGAGTATGGGGCACCACACACACACACACACAGAGACAGCACTATGCCACTGCAGGGAGTGGTAGTGACATCTTAATTAATCTACTACCTCTCTACGGAGGGGCGCTATTGGGTTTGTCTGCTGTCCAAATAGGTCTGCATGTAGACACAGCATCTATAATGCAGCACTGGGGCTTGGGGCTTACGTAATAACAGAAGTAGGTACTTGGAGTCAGAAGATATGTTGTGTTTTGAAAAACATAGGAGCCTTTTTTGACTTGATATCACATATATACTGTGCATACTAACATGATGTAACTGTGGAGAAGCTTATCCTGTCTACATGGAAAGTGTGGTTATAAATCATTCATTCTACATATCGTTGCTGTCATCAGACCGCAATAATATTTTACATTTTAGTCATTTAGCAGACACTCTTATCCAGAGCGACATTTTCATACTTTTTCCCGCATTGGTCCCCCTGTTCTAATCAAACCCACAACCATGGCATCGCAAGCACCATGCTCTACTAACTGAGCCACACAGCGATAAGTAAGTGCCAGGTACAGTAGTGAATGTAATATATAAGTGCTGATTTCACTCTCATACAGTGAGTACCTATTCCTCTGACCGGAGGCCATTATTCCACCTCCCAATGCGCACAGCGGAGAGAGGAGAGAGAAGCTCCAAATCTAATCAGATTTTAGATACAGACACGACGACCTTCCCCTGGGGAAAGGAGACGTGAATGCCTCGGTGTCAATCAGGAGAGATTCACAGCTTTTCGTTGTCATAGCCTGCATCCAAATGAAAATGGTGTTACTTACATTATAAGCTAATGAGCTCATTCAGTAAGTGTCGTTGGGGTTCGGAAATGATAAGATGGGTTTGTACCATACAGCCTCATAGGGAGTGACGGTAGAGTAGAAGAAGGGTTTCATGGCTTTTCCCACTGTTTGAGATGAGCTGGAATTCTAAAGTGTGTGTGTGTGAGCTGATTCGGCTAGAGGTCAGTGATAATGAACTGAGCACATTTCTATTGGTTAGGGAGGCTCTGAGGGGATTGTGCTGCAGTGTCAGTTTAGGCAGTTTTGGAATAGACCACCACTCTCCCCTGAGCCTCATAATGAGGTGCCAGAGGAACAGGCATCAGACGGGGCAATTTGGAGCTCATGAAATACTGGGCATCTCCCTTGAGGTAACCCTGTGCTACTTTCATCTGTCAGTCCTTGTCCTCCTCACCTCCTCTGAAGACCAGTCTTCCCTAATTTTCCTTCTGACACTCTCGCCTTCTCTCTCCTCGCTCTATGGATCCTGAAACTGTCTTGTCCTTGTCCTAACTGAAGGGTCTGAGCTGCACTGCTGGATCCTTCTGACAAGAAATGGTCTCTCATGAGCTTCCTCTATCATCAAACTGGACTAGGTGGGAGACTTGGTTGGGTTGGCGACCTCTTGGCGGGGGGGTGGATTTATCACCTTATGCCGCATAACTGTAACTGTATTAATCTCCTTATCCCTCCTTACCCCCATCCCAACTTCCTCTGAAGTAGGCCTGGAAACCAAATGAACCATGGCGGTGGTCTGAGATTTACACGCCACCCGCCAGGGCATGCTGCAAGTTTATTAACTGCTCTCTTAAATCAGCCAGACAGAATTCTGATCGGCTAGAGGAACATGCAGCTCCTAGATTGTGAGATAATGATTGTTCCGGTATAGACAGGTCCTGACAGATTCCTCTTAATTAGTTCCTTTTAATTACTATCCATACCGTATGGAGGCTATACAAGTACATCAATGACTGCAAATTAAACATGTATGTGGTCATGTGTAGTGGTGGTGGGGGATGCCATTAGGACCGTTCACAACCTACCACATACCTTATAGTACCTCATGTTCACCTCATTATCAGTATCTTATAGTACCTCATTATCAGTATCTTATAGTAACTCATTATAAGTATTGTATAGTACCTTGTTATCAGCTTCTCTGTTAGTACCTCATTATCACATGTAAGACTTTCTTTTGTACTGCGAGTACTGCCTCTATTCTACAAGATTTATCAATGTTATTTGTGGTATGTAGATTCAAGGCATGTTTTCGGTCATGTCAGTACTTCTCTGTATATAGGACATCCTAGTGACTGTTATACAGTCCTTGTCAACCAAAGTCAATGAGTGTCTGGGGTAAAACATGTAAGTAGGCCAGTCTGCCTAGAGTTGGACAAACAATTTTAGGTTGCCTGCTGCTGGTCACCCCTGAGATGATAATTCTACACAAACATTAAGGACACAACACTCTCCTACCTCTACTCCCAAAAACTGCTCTTGGGGATTCTCCCCAATTTTGTAGGGGCTCCTCCTCGAACGCCCACGAGTGTAGTGGCTGGGGCTCTTCGTTCCACTTCCCCGACCACCCCCATAGCCCCCTCGACGAAAACTACACTCGTGGGGGTTTGAGGAGGAGCCCCTACAGCGATGGGAGCAGGGGTACAGAGAGGAGTTGGATGAGGACGACGAGGTGCTCCTGTTCCCTCACTCGTGGGGGCTCCCGGATGCGCTCCTACAAGGTGGGATTGGAGGAGGATAGAGGACGACTGGGGGAGTCGGGTACCTCCAGCGCGGGTTCCCAATCCGGTACCACCAGTGCCAGTCCCCCGCACCAGGGCTCCAGTGCCGGTCCCCCGTACCAGGGCTCCAGTGCCGGTTCCCCGCACCAGGGAGAGTTTTAGTAAACTCTATGCTTTGGTTTGTTAATGATCCCCACTTAGAGGCAGCTGCGCTGCGTTGTCTCTAATTGGGGACCTTATTTAAGTTAATTCATTTCCACCTGTGATTGTGGGTTTTTGTGTTTGTACTGCGTACATACCAGTTCATGGTCGCAGTCTCTCCTTTTGTTTGTTGTTTTGCCTAAGAAAAGGAATGTCTTTACAGTACTGCTCGGGTCCTGTCTTGTAGCTACCGTGACAGTGTACAAACTTTTGACTGGTACTGTATATTAGGCCCTAGCCATGGGTGGGCCTGGGAGGGCATAGGCCCACCCACTTAAGAAACACCCACTGGGGAACCAGGTCCAGCCAATCAGAATGAGTTTTTCCCCACAAAAGGGCTTTATTAGCATTTCACATTTCGCTACACCCGCAATAACATCTGCTAAACACATGTACAGTGGGGAGAACAAGTATTTGATACACTGACGATTTGGCAGGTTTTCCCACTTACAAAGCATGTAGAAGTCTGTAATATTTATCATAGGTACTCTTCAACTGTGAGTGACGGAATCTAAAACAAAAATCCAGAAAATCACATTGTATGATGTTTAAGTAATTAATTTGCATTTTAATGCATGACATAAGTATTTGATACATCAGAAAAGCAGAACTTAATATTTGGTATAGAAACCTTTGTTTGCAATTACAGAGATCATACGTTTCCTGTAGTTCTTGACCAGGTTTGCACACACTGCAGCAGGGATTTTGGCCCACTCCTCCATACAGACCTTCTCCAGATCCTTCAGGTTTTCGGGGCTGTCGCTGGGCAATACGGACTTTCAGCTCCCTCCAAATATTTTCTATTGGGTTCAGGTCTGGAGACTGGCTAGGCCACTCCAGGACCTTGAGATGCTTCTTACGGAGCCACTCCTTAGTTGCCCTGGCTGTGTGTTTTGGGTCGTTGTCATGCTGGAAGACCCAGCCACGACCCATCTTCAATGCTGTTACTGAGGGAAGGAGGTTGTTGGCCAAGATCTTGCGATACATGGCCCCATCCATCCTCCCCTCAATACGGTGCAGAAAAGCATCCCCAAAGAATGATGTTTCCACCTCCATGCTTCACGGTTGGGATGGTGTTCTTGGGGTTGTACTCATCCTTCTTCTTCCTCCAAACACAACGAGTGGAGTTTAGACCAAAAAGCTCTATTTTTGTCTCATCAGACCACATGACCTCCTCCCATTCCTCCTCTGGATCATCCAGATGGTCATTGGCAAACTTCAGACGGGCGCTGGCTTGAGCAGGGGGACCTTGCGTGCGCTGCAGGATTTTAATCCATGACGGCGTAGTGTGTTACTAATGGTTTTCTTTGAGACTGTGGTCCCAGCTCTCTTCAGGTCATTGACCAGGTCCTGCCGTGTAGTTCTGGGCTGATCCCTCACCTTCCTCATGATCATTGATGCCCCACGAGGTGAGATCTTGCATGGTGCCACAGTCCGAGGGAGATTGACCGTCATCTTGAACTTCTTCCATTTTCTAATAATTGCGCCAACAGTTGTTGCCTTCTCACCAAGCTGCTTGACTATTGTCCTGTAGCCCATCCCAGCCTTTTGCAGGTCTACAATTTTATCCCTGATGTCCTTACACAGCTCTCTGGTCTTGGCCATTGTGGAGAGGTTGGAGTCTGTTTGATTGAGTGTGTGGACAGGTGTCTTTTATACAGGTAACGAGTTCAAACAGGTGCAAAACCTGCAACCTGCAAAATCGGCAGTGTATCAAATACTTGTTCTCCCCACTGTATGTGACCAATCAATTGGATTTGATTAATTAAAGACAGAAATACTCCTCAGTTTCATCAGCTTTCCGGGTGGCTGGTCTCAGACGATCCCGCAGGTGAAGAAGCCGGGGGTGGAGGTCTTGGGCTGGCGTGGTTACACTTGGACTGCGGTTGTGAGGCCTGTTGGACACACTGCCAAATTCTCTCAAACGACGTTGGAGGAGTCTTGTGGTAGAGAAATTAACATTAAATTCACTAGTAACAGCTCTGGTGGATATTCCTGCGATCACCATGCCTATTGCACGCTCCTTCAAAACTTGAGACATCTGTGGCATTGTGTTGTGTGACAAAACTGCACATTTTAATGCCCTTTTATTGTCCCCAGCACAAGGTGCACCTGTGTAATGACCATGCTGTTTAATCAGCTTCTTGATATGCCACACCTGTCAGGTGGATGGATTATCTTGGCAAAGGAGAAATGCTCACTGTTGGTCCTATGAAACATGGGACCAACACTTTACATGTTGCGTTAATATTTTTGTTCAGTATATATTTAGAATTTTGATAATGAAGAAGAGGGCATTCATTACACTTGTGTGTTTTATGTGGTAAAATGGTCCCTTTACTTGAGCGAGGCCATAGAAGTTGGAACCATTAGAGATTATTAAATTGCTGTTGAAAGTTGAATATGAGCATGATGTTACAGTAACAACACATCTTAATGTTCACATTATGACTAAATCCAGTTGTTACCACCAGCATGAACAACAAAGGTGCTGTTATATACAGTACATGTCGATGTTCAACCTTGAGATAGTCAGGCCTGCTGCGAGAGTTGGCCTTTTTCTCTGTTTGCTGACCCCCTACGGAGAAAATTGGGTAATTTGAAGAGTTTACTTACCTGAAATATGCGTAGGTGATTTTTACACCATTGTAATGACCACAGAATACCGCAATACATGCTTTTATCACACAACAGGGAAATCCATGGTGTAGAAATCGTTAGTGTCTATATCTTCAATAACTTCTTATATTTAAGATGCAGTTCATCTTTGTATTTTTTGTAAAATTTTTAAGTCAGGATGAACACACCTGAGAACTATGTCTATAACAGGATAGTGGCACCTGTGAATAGTTGTGACCCATTATTGGTTATAAATACTCAGTAGTTCAGGGGGTGGCCCAGAATGAGTGAGGCTATCGGAGCAACCTGGGTGCTGGCTGCTCCAATCATTTCTAGGCCATTGTTCAAGGTGGTGAAAGACAGAGTGAAGAAAAGAGAGTTCTCAATGACTTACAGTATGGAAACACAGAGGGTTGAATGAGGTTATATTATAACGGGGATCAATGCCCTTTCAGAAACACTGTGACATACAGTAGTTTATGAATGTTTGACCTTGAAATTAGTTTATACCTTTTGAAATGAATAGGTCAATTTTCATGAGGTTTAATCAAATTAATTGACAAGTTCACTGGTTAGCTTATTTGTCTTGGTGGATTTCCATCAGAGTGGAATCCCACAGTGGCATTAGTATTCTATCAGTCCAATATTATTCTGTTTAAATAGCCTGTTCGGAGAACTTTCACCCTGCTCTAAATGTAAAGTTGAAAAAACATACAGTATCGTTCTCCACACATACCCCTTTTCCACCAAAGCATTTTGAGAGCCTGTTCGGAGCCGGTGCCTACTCGCGAACCAGTTCTTTGTGTTTCGACAGCCAAAGAACCAGTTCTCGGCCAGGAAAATTGGTTCCAAAGCGGCACCAACTCTTTGCTGGACTAGAACCGTTCTTTTACCACGTCATGCTTACGTTGGGGGGGCGGGGTTATTGTGACCATAATTACCCTCCTCTCGAACGTAACCTCCGTCTATAGTAATCCAGACGAGCAGCACAAATGTGTTCTAAACGTCTTCTTCTGACCCCAATATAGGATCGCAAAGCCAGGAGAAACATTTGCAGAAAGACGATGTAGTCCGCCATTGTAATTGTTATGCTTGAAGTTGGCGCAAGCGTTTCTGGGAAAGCTAAGACGTATGGCGACGTACACAGTGACGTAACGACGTCGTTCGCTGGGCTCTCTAGTCAGTGGAAAAACAAACAGGTTCTGAGAAGGTTCGCAAGTTGAACCAACTTTGAACCAGCACCAGTTCTGAACCATTTCTTTTTTGGTGGAAACAAGGTAACAGAGAGCAATACCTGCGGTGTGAAGGTTTATCTGAAGGTAATACAGTGTGTTTGTACTTCACACCTGATAGAAGGCAAAGGCACTGTTTGTTCAGTGGTACATGTACCTCCATCACAGAGGAACTCCCTGGCCACAGGTCACATTGATTTCAGGCTAAGTAACCAGAAGGACAACCATTGTCAAGCATTCACGCCCAGACTTGCAAGGCACTAAGTCAGTTTCACCCACCCCAATGAGCACATAAAAATACCTAATGACCTAGTTCTTACATCAGGGATGACCAGGTTTCCTCCATTGCTCCCAGACACCAGATGAGTCTATTCATATCACCACTGAACACCTGGCTCAAAGTTTCATTGGAGATAAGTGGCGGTTTTAATGTATGCCCTCCATTACCCCTAACGCCCCAATGAAAGACTTGCAGGTGCAATGACAGTGGTTTTAGAAGAGCAAGGGGAGCATTGAAGTTGTTATAGTCCATCTTTAGTTCTACTTTATTGGAGCTCTCAGACAGGCCAGCTTGAAAACTTAATCCTGGCTTATTCCATTATGGCCCCAAGCCCTAACCCTAACCTTAGCTTCATGTCTACATCCCGGTTCAACCATAACCCTCAACCACAACCCTAACCCTAACCCTAGCTTCATGTCTACATCTTGGTTCATCCGTAACCCTAGTCTCAACCCTAACTCTAACCCTAGCTCCATTTCCACATCCTGGTTCATTCGTAACCCTAGCCTCAACACTAACCCTAACCTCGTCCAGTGGCCTCTGCCCCTTTTGTTGTACACAAATCTGAGAGGACTGGATGTGGTCCTGTCTAATAAGCTAAGTGGAGTTTAAATTTCTTTCACCTATCCAGTCCAGATTTTGACCTTGTATTCTGTGAAAACGGTGGGTTACTGGCACTGGCCCAGTCTGATAGTGATGCTGGGATTAATCATAAAGTTTTAATCAGGTTTTCAGAGTGACAGCAGGATGTATCTTTGTTCAGCACTGTCAAGAAATGCCAACAAATGCATTCAGCAGCAGCTTTCTGTTCAACCTATCAGCACTCAGGAGCTATATCTTGAGCAATGAACCTCTCAACACAATCAAAACATTTTGACAAATATTATTTTCTAGTGAATTCAATCCATATCATTTAAACTCTTATTATACTGTAGTAGCTGTAAATATATAATATAATGAATTAAATCTACAATAGGCTATAGCTACAATGTCTCCCTTTTCTGTGCTGTCTAAACCTGTACAGTATCACAACAGAGGAAACGCTGAAGCACTAACCAACAAAGCAAGAGATGAGGGAAGTGCGTGGATCACTGCTGTCTGGCGATGGTACCATAAGCTCTCATTATAGAAGAATGCGCTTGACAGGAACTCAGGAAATCATCCGCACATTATTTTACTGAAAAACAGAAAGGTTAACGCCGCACACTGCTACTCATGCTCCCAGGTGATATTTATTAATAACAATGTTTCAACCCTCAGAATATATGGTAATATACAAGGAATTTGATCAATATACTGTATATACACACATACCATATTCATACAATATTAAATTAGGATAAAACATCTAATATTGTATGAATATGGTATGTGTGTATATATATTGATCAAATTCCTTGTATACGACCATATATTCTGATACATTGAATATTAATACTGTGAACCTATGTTGTACATTTTTTACCTCCTGTTACAGGAAGTGATGTCACTGAGTACTGCCCCTATATATAGGACCTTCCACCCCCACCTGGGATATGGATGCCTGATGAAGACCTAAGGGTCGAAACATTGTTTTTAATAAATATCACCTACATGAGTAGCAGTGTGCAGCGTTTTCCTTTCTGTTTTTCATGAATTTGCCTACAGCTCCAACATCTGCGGAAAGTACCTGGATGTGTGTATGTGCTTCAGCTTTTGTACAATCACTGAAATGTCAGTTCCCATGACAATATGGATGATTCATTATTATCAGTAACCTTATACTGTGAAATGAATTTGTGTATATGTCCAGTCTACAATAGGATGAATGATAGTGTACAGTCATCCATGAGTGTTATTATTCTGCAATGGGGGATATATTATATTTCACCGCCATGACAACCATAGAAATATAATCTATTTCTGGGATGGTAAGAACATGCTCTTGAAGGTTTTTCTATCCAAAAAAGTAGACATATCATCACTGAATTCAGATGGGCTCTCCCTCTGTTAAAATATTTAGTGTATTATGTGTGAAAGTGTCTCCCTAACACATCATGCAGTATGTCTATGTGTAAAGCCACAATTTAATTATACTCTATGTTTATCAAAACAGGTTTTTTCCTCAAGATTGTGGAACGAGATTAAACTTCTTCATCTGAGAGATGCTGCTGATTTTAGAGCCTGTGTCCAACTATAATGTCTGGGTTGTGAAGCCTGTTCCGGCCTACCAGCCCCATGGTGCTTCAATCTAACTCCAATTTATAGGTGAGAGGAGGGTGCCAGCCTGGGCCTCTCCAGGGAGGTGTCTGGAGCCCAGTGACGATGCTAATGGCCCAATCCTCATCCCAGACCTGTCAGCCTCCACTCTCTCCCTCCACCATCATCCCACCAGGGAGGAGAGGATTGCTGTTTGAGATACTTGTCTCAAAAGCCTTGTCCGTATTTTGATTGTGCCCATATTTTTGGACAGGTTTAGAGGATTAAAAGACACATTGTGATCTGATTGTGATCAGATGATCCTGCCCACCTCCAGAGATAGTTAGGCGGCAGGTACCCTCTAGGTTAGAACGTTGGGCCAGTATCCGAAAGGTCGCTGGTTTGATTCCATGAGCCGACAAGGTGAAGAATCTGTCACTGTGCCCTTGAGAAAGGCAAACCCAATTGCTCTAGGGTGGCTGGACAATGGTGACCTTGGCTGTGACCCCACTCCCTGCAGGTGTCTCAGGGGGAGTTAGGATATGCAAGAAACACATTTCCATTACACACTTGTAGACAAATACAAGCACCCCCAAATTATTATTAATTATCTTACAAGTATGAACAGATCTGGACAGTGAAGACATTTATATCCTAATTATCCCACTTATGGCATCAATATGTGTCTTAAAATAAATAAATAAATAAATAAATACATATTTATCACAATGTGGACACTGTGGACGGACAAGAGACACATTTTAATACCATGTGTAAACGCAAAGTGGGCAAAATCAGAATGTGGACAAAGGACACATGTTATCACCAGGTATAAACCGGGCTAAAGTCAGAGGGGGGAAATATTACTGGCTGGGCTAAGCTGGAACACACACATGCATGGTATGCGCGTGCACACGCACACACACTTAGAGTACTTTTTTTTACTCACGTCTCAGGAGAAGTATTAAACTCAGTAAGTGGCACTGTGCTGTAGGGGGAGCTGGAGTGAATGATATTTCTCATGCGATGAATGACCTTCACAAGAGCTCTTAAGGCCATTGTTCCCGTTACTTGTTATTGAAAAACTGCATAGACAGTGACTTTACTCCTACAGTAAATCATTGGCAAACTGTCATTTTCACTGTTTCAATATCTGGAAAGCATCTTGACGAGATAAATGTCATACTGTGCACTTGCATTGTGTGTGACTAAGATCAAGGGCCTTCCCTCTTTACTGCCAACATGGCCCTAGATGTCTTTACATATCAAGGAAATGGGTCAAGCAGCAGTTCAGTCTTCTCCGGTTTACACAGCTATTGAGTCAATCACTAGGAACGATCAATGAGGTGCAGTTCAAAGGTCCCTAATGTCCTCGATAAAGTCTAACTGAGCTGCTCCCAGAGGCCTGCTAATCCCTATAATGATACTGTAGTCTAAGAGGCTCAGGCACATAACTGGCCACCTCAGGTCACTTCATTATCCCAGAGAAAAATGTCTGGTACAAATACTCTTAAAGGGGCAGTGTAGTCAAAAATGTGATTGCCCTGTGTTTTATATACTGCATATTTCCACACTATGAGGTTGGAATAATAATAACAGCCCCCCACTCAGACCACTCCCAGACAGTCCTAGCTAAATTCTTATTTGAGAAATTGCTTTTTTCTAAAAAGCTAATTTTGTTTCTTTTTTTTTAACCATTTTAATTGAAAACAATCAGAGTAAGGTACTAAATTGTTACCCAGAAAAAAAGGTGCTTGAGATAAAAATGTCTGCATCGGACCGCTAACCAGAACCGTATATTTAAAGTCCAATGTAGCCATTTTTATCTCAAGTACCTTAGGGTTAGTACCTTACCGTGATTGTTTTAAATTAAAATTTTCAACAACAAAAAAAAATCTAAAAAAATCTAAACATCAGAGATCCACCACCATATTTTACAGTAGGTAAGGGGTTATTTCCTGCTTATGGATCCTTATTTCGACGCCATACCCATCGCTGGTGTGCGTGGCCAAAAAGCTCTATTTTCATGTCATCTGACCATAGCACCGGTTCTAATCCAAGTGCCAATGCAGTTTAGCAAACTCCAGGCTTTTACATTTGTTGAATGGCATGAAAATTGAGCTCTTTGGCCACGCCCAACAGTGGTGGGTTTGGCATCGAAATAAGGATGCATAAGCAGTATGGTGGGGGATCTATGATGTAATGGGGTTATTTTGCTTCCAATAGTACTGGGGCCTTTGTTAAGGTCAACCAGGTCAAAAAGCTGGTTGCCTCTGCCAGGAGGCTAAAACTTTGGCCTCAAGTGGATCTTCCAGTAAGACAATAATCCCAAAGACACAACAAAATACACAAAGATATTGTTAACTGACCACAAAATCAAAATTTTGCATTGGCCATCTCAATCTCCGGACTTGAACCCCATGAAAACCTGTGTTTTGAATTGAAGAGGGCAGTCCATAAGTGCAGACGAAGGATACCAAGGATCTGGAAAAATGCTGTATGGATCCCTTCCAATGTGTTCTCCAATCTCATCAAACATTTTTGAAAAAGGCTCCGTGCCTTTATCCTCGCAAGGTGAGGTATTGAAAATGGGGTTGTCAATAATTTTGACCCCTATCTTTTTGAGAACTATTTGTATTACTTGTTAAACAAAATCTCTTTCTCTGAGCAACTGTATTAGTATAAAATAATACAATTTCCCAATGTGTTTGCGCATACAATATTCTGTAGCTCAGTATTTGTGTGATATATTTTATAGTCTTTTTTGCTCATCTTTATCAAGGGATCCAATAATTCTGGACCTGACTCATTGTCTCTAACTGGCTAAGTTATTGGGATTTGGACCCTTCTAAAACATTCAATAGCCAATAAAATATGAATCACAGTGTTCAGGTAAAAACTCCCAGTTAGTTACGGATGAAGCTATTTGTTTGCAGGTAAGGAGAGCTCTAACAACCACGAGTCGGAATCAGGAAGACGGAATCGAATAAGGATTATTGTTCATAAAGATGGTGACACTGTAGAAGAGGGGAGGGAAGACAACGTAGGAGTGGTGCTCCTCATCCTCATTCTAGTTTTAGATGTGACGATACCCTGCAGAGCAGGGGTACGCTAATGCCATCCATCATAGATAGCCCAGTGGCTTGCAACAACAACATGCCATGCTTGATATACTGTATATCTCCAGGTAATTTACTCACTTTCTAATTGCTATATTGACATATGCACTTGTCCACACAGAATGTTTATTTTAATTCAATGTACATTGTTACACAGTAGATCATAGCCTGAGGGTGCCATGAGGATAAGAAAAATGCATTTATATTATAATGTGGTGAATAAATTTTCTGTTCTACATAGAGAGATCCTGATAAATGGGATGGAATACAAAATACATTCTCTAACACATTACACAAGCTACACACCATGGATGGAAAAAATGGCGGGACAGAAAACCGATCTTCAGAACTTTGCCATTTATTGATACTGCAATCAAATAATAGGTTATGTATGGAGTTTCACAGACATGTCAGTTATTGACAGGCTTCTGCCTTGATTTCTCCCCCCACCCCACCCCTTGAGTTTGTACGGTATGAATATGTATACATGCATACACCACCACACCAAGCCAGCACTTCCAGGTCTCCAAAGCTACAGGGAAACCCTGCGGCCACTATGACTTGTCGTCAGTCTTCTTCTTAGTCTGGAACTTCCGGAACTGCGATTGAATGGCGACGGCCGCCTTCTCAGTCTCCGGGGCGTCCATGTCGATGTCAAAGTCCTCCGCTGGGACTTCCTGGGACTTCTTGGATGCATCTGGAGGAAGAAGAAATTAGGCTTGTGACTCACTGGGCTCAACTACTACCCTGGGTTTCTCCAACTGGGAGGTCCTCTGAATACACAGTACATTATACAGGATACACACTGAATCACACTTCTAACAGATTTTCTCATGATAAAATATCTTCTTTTTTTTTTATCTGTATGTATTTTAATATGACCAAGTAAACTGGGTATCTAAAGCAGGGTTTCCCAAACTCGGCTCTGGCCCCCAATTCCATGGTTTTCCATGCCTGAGGACAAGGAACACATTGATCTGCTGTAGCTAATCCCCAGTTCCCTCTATAGACAGACTCAGCTCACACTAATCAGTGGTGTGAGCCAATCATCTCACATCTGGACATGTTCAAATAGATAAGTAGTGACTTTCTGTACCAAAATATTGAACACTTGATGAATTAAAAGTTCAAATGTTCCCTCTGTATGCTAAGATCCAAAGTGAGCATTATGAAATAGAATGAGCATTGAGAATATACGTTTGCAGTCTCTGTGAAAATTGCTAGATGATGTTTGGATAAAGAGGGAAAAATGTATAAATACAAGGTACTTGAACCAGAGAAGCCTTGTACCAGATCTGTTGTTGACAAAAACACAATTCTAATAGAAATGGGAAACCACAATGATCATTATCCACTCTACTAAGCAGAATTAACTCTTTGGATTATTGCATGGAACATTCTCCCATTGAATTGATCTGCTTCAGTTTGATCCACATAAAGAGAAAGGGAGAAAGACAGAAAGAAAATAGATGAGCAAACTCATGTATCGACTGTGCAGCTAGCTATCCCGGTCTCCCTGGGCTTTGTTTGAGTGCCTCTCTCTCCCTATTCAAGACGCTAATGCTTACTGCTATGTCAAGGCTAGCTTCAACCAGGGGCGTTTCTAGGTTCTGAAATAAAGGGCACTCCTTCGATAGAAGTGTTGATTTTGACTCAAATTTAAACTTGTCAGTTTGTCACTTTTACGAGGTTGGTGTAATAACATGTCCAACTACTTTAGACATTGGCTCGAATCTATGTTGTGCCTTTAGATTTTGAGAAAATTAACAATTAAGGAAGAATTTTGGGGGCTTAGCCCAAAGTCTTTAGGGTGGGTCTGGGGGCATCCTCCACCGGCAAAAAAATAAGGAGTTTCAAGAGCTAAATGCATGAATTTGGTGCACTTTGAGATAAACACTGAGAGATTAGGGGCTCTATTCATTCTGTATCGCTGAACGTAAAGGTACATTTCTGATTGAGCCGACAGTCTCAACTAACGCGGGAACATTGCCTTTAAATTTCAATAACGCTGTAATGAGGGGGGGGGGCGCTGCTGAGCGATGAGAGAGTAGTCGCACCGCAGTTTTACTTTTAAAAGATATCAAAACAAGTTTAAATCCTGAATTAAACGCTTCAGACGAGCCATCGAGGGACACGTCAACATATTCTAACTTAAACGTTGCGAGCTCCAGACGATGGTGAAGCCAAAGAACAAAAGGGATGATCCTGACGAAACAGGGCCAGAATCACCGGACTCGCTTGGTCGACGACCCCCGAAGGATGTGGATGATGACAACCCTACCAATAAGACGTTGCTAGCGGCAATTTGAAAAGCGACATTTACGCTGTTAAGATGGATATGCAGATAGCGATTGCTGCTATTGACACAAAGGTGACGGCACATGCCACTAACATCGCAATAACGCTGTAATGCAAAATGTCAGCAATACGGATTGAATAGAGCCCTAGATGTAATACGATTTATTTTTGTGACCAAGTTTTTATTTAGTTTGTCATTTTTCAATGGCCGTTACACAGGTACAGGTATAATATTCAGACTAATATCAATAAATACAATATATTCAGTTATCATATTTCCTGTTCATATTTTCCCATATATATTTTTCTACTAATTTTATAATAATACAATATAAATACAATACAATACATTCAGGTAACTTGCACCTTCCCATCTGCCACAGCAGACACTGGCAGTACTCATTAAAGGGAAAAGGGAAAGGGTGATACTAGTCAGCTGTACAACTGAATGCATTCAACTGAAATGTGTCTTCCGCATTTAACCCAACCCCTCTGAATCACAGTAGCTATTGTGGGTCTCTCTATTCTGGAAAAAGAGTACAAACTCTAATGCATCAAAGAAGTCGCCGGCTTCTGGGACTGTCTTGCAGGTGTCACATAACACCAGGTTAAGGTCATGCGCATAACAGTGGCTATATATGTCGCTTCTGGGTGATTGGCATGGAAACGGGCCTGTACACCACCAACTGCCCCTTTCATGACTGATGCACCATCATAGGCTTGAGCCACACACTGCAGATTCTCAAGGCCATTTGACACCAGCATTTGCTCTATTGTTTCAGTGATGGACTCTGCATCAAAACCCCTCAACTTGTTTAGTCCCAGGAAATGTTCCTTTACTGCAGGGGTCGGGAACGGAATTATTTTTGGGGTGTCACATAACACCAGGTTGTTTAGTAAAACAAAATATATCATAAAAAAGACTCCAATCACAAGGAATTCAGCAAAAAAAACTTTTCCCAAGGATTCCCATTAATAAAAAAGAGACATGTCATCGTGTCTCAATGTAATCAAGTTATGAAATTATTGTTATTTTCAAATACAATGTATTTTTGGGCTTAGAGTTTTTTCCTGGTTTCCATTCGTCCACATGGCTGCACTTTGCTACCACCAAATATATTGTGAAGATTTGCCATTATTTTGTGTTTGTAAGGACCCCAAAAATGTTATAATTTATTTTAAAAAACAATGTATTATTAGCTAGCTTGCTGGCTAGAGTAGGCCACATTGTAGGCTAACTCAACTGAGCTGCTAGCTAGCTAACTAACTTTACACACTGTTTGGCTCATCTGCAAGGCAGCAAGGTAAAGGTGCAACATGTCATTAGTTCGTTTTAAAGTTACTGTATACTGACACGACCAGGGCAACTCAACTGTAAAGAAAAATTCAAGTGTCCATAACAGAGCCACACAACTCCAAACATGACAGATGTGAGACTTTTAGATTACATAACATTTGAGGACACATAAGGACAATTCCACCACTTTAACCAGTTATTATGATGTTAGTATATTAGAATACAACATTTATTATGAAATGTACAGGCAAATCACTACGGAATCCTAGTCTCTCATGATTGAAGACTGTATCTTTGGTCCTAACATTAGCAAAACATAACAGCCAAATACAGCCTTATCAACTGTCCAAGCAACCATCTAACAACACTGTAGGCCTGTTGGAACTAGAAAAAGTATGAAGTTTACAAGGAATTCACTACGACAATGTAGGCTATTTGGAAAGGGCACAATGGCTGCTGGAACTGTAAATTCGACAGTGATGGTGGGAGTGGTTTTGTCGAATGGAATCATGGGAGTTTGAGCCTTGAACAACTATAAATATAATTCTATAGGTTTTTGAGCATCAATTTAAAATATTTACAGATTGTATTAGACAAAGACAACCAGAGCAACATGTAGCAGGGAGTTTCAATATGATCAGAAAACTACAGAAGATTTATATCACTAAATACTTCATAATAACAAACTAAATGTTAAAAGTGGCGTAGTTGCCTTTTAAGGGCCTATGTATTTTCAATGTTTTGTTCAGCTACAACCTAACCACAAAGCTGGCCATCTTTTCCCCTCTCTTACTGGCTGCCCTCCCCTTTCCACAAAGCCTTAATTTTGACTCAAAGCTGATGGGCTAAGTTTTATCTTATTACAATCTCATTATCTAAACTAGAAAAGTAATTCAAAATGTTTTAATAAAGAGTTGAGGTTCTTGCATGGTAGTTTTTTGGGGATTCTTCATCAAGCTGAAAAATACATTTTGGTGGCCCGAATGACAATGATGTTCCCTGGGGTAGCTTTAGGCGTCGTCTTTTCTCCATACAGGACAGATTATCTACGTTATTATTCTTGGCAGCACTTTCAACGGCCATGTCCTTGCTCTTACGTGAATGTAATGCCTGGTGTCAGGGTGACACTCTGAATAGTCTTTAGAATACTTTTGCTGCAGTATTTTTTTTTACAGTATATGTTTATGGCAGCTGGATGGTGGTAACAACTGTTATCAAAGACTATATGACATCATGCCACAGTGAATTGAGTCACCCTGTCTCAACGCATAGGTTCCTTGGCCTACTTTAAAATACTGTACTGTGACAAAACAGAGCTGGTGTGTGCGTGCGTGTGTGTGTGTGTGTGAAGGTCAGGTAAATACCACTGACCCTAGTTCCACCTCTGCGTCTCCCCAGCCACAGGAGGTGCACTAAAGCGTGAGGTAGAATCAATAAGTTTGTGCCTCATTGACTGTTTGCTTTTTGTGTTGTTTTTTTTTTTTATAGTGGCTACTTTTTGTTTTACTTTAGGGATGAAGTATACATAAATAGACATGTCATAGTGACAAGTAAAGTGAACTTCAATATGTACTTGTACTAAAAATATAGTATTATGTTCTGGGAGCAGATCATTTAGCTGTTTCTAGAGAGGTACGTTTATTACTATTTTTTAAATTGTATTTTTTACATCCATTACTTGTAGCTCTTTTGTTTTGTATTGGATCCTGCTGTGTGTAATAATGGGTTTATTTAGATATACATTTGGACATTCCATAAATATTGGTGATATTTAACAGAACAAGGTGAATTTATTCTGGGTATAATTGAGTGCAGTAGTGCTAATTATGAGAGCATAATAAAATGGGTCATCAGGCCTCACATTGAGAGCTAGTCCATAGCTAATTATAGTACATGATGATTTTGATCTCAAAGGTGAGGGAGTTGGAGATTATGCTGTGCCTCATTCAAATACAAATATTTATCTGCATAGTTCTCAATTTGGGGATACCTCGCACATTATTATGAACTGTTATAAAATCTGTGAACTAAACTCTGTGAACTACAGTATGTAATGTAATGTATTAATCCATATCACAGGTTGAATTGAGTTGTTTCTTTACATCCAGTGGTGTAGTGGAGGGTAAAACGCCCACCTTTTGTCGAAAAAATGCATTGAAAGTATAGGGAGTGTTACTTTTTTCACCACGACCGGCGATCAGAGTTTACGCACCTATTTATTTACCACTACATCACTGCTCACATCAAATGAAATTATGTAATGAAATGCTCTTTTATACATGACATAACCATGCCATCTCTCCATCAGCACCCCCAGCTGTTTCTATGAGAGGGACAGACTGTGTGGTGAGTAGGACTTCATACAGCCAGGGAACATATGGCCTCAGCGTATGACCGCTGGGATTCAATCAACCATTCTGTCCAAACTCATATTACAGATTAACCGTAAATGTTTAAGGTAGATATATGAATATTGTCATATGAATATTGTGGATATGTGAATGCGCAATTTATGTGATTATATTCAGAATCTCAGAACAGGCTTCTGCAACCTCTCTCTCTCTCTCTCTCTCTCTCTCACTCTCTCTCAGGGCATGTTACTGTCATTAGTGTAGCTATGGTGACTTCCTGTTTGGGGGGCCCTAAAGTGTGTCTCTCAGTTGGCTCCATGCTGTCATCAACACGCACTCATCATGACATGTTAAGGGACAGCTATGGTGGCACTTGTAGTATGAACGGACATATACTCATATCATGAATGTTTGGACTGGACCGGTATTAGTTTTTGTAAGAGAGGGGGAACATATCTCTCTGTGTTGTTGTCATTGGTTTTGAAAGGCCTTCATCCTTCCTCTAAGTATGTAGAGTTGGGGAGAGAGTCAATAGCACCGTTGGACTCCCTCCTCTGCAGCCTAAGAGCTCTGTGTATGTATTGAGTGGGGATCCATATTCCCACTGCCTTCTAAGCATTCAATTAATTGTCAAGGTCAGACAACAAAGGCATTTCAGTTTTTTGTGTTGTAGTGTGCATGTGCATATGTGTCTGCATATGTGTGTGTGTGTTTGTGTGTTTTCCTTCACTTTCTGTTTTAATTAAGTGAACAAAGAGAGCCTGAATCGTGAAACACAATAATACTGGTTACCTGTTTACTGTACCAACAACATTTTTCTTCTCCATCAAGAGCCGGCGTTGGATTTCACTAATTGCTAGTGTTGAAAAATGCTCGACATCGTTTTATAGCAGTGTTTCCATTCACATAACACCATGGATCATTGGAACACTGAAGTAGGTTGAATTTGGTTAATTTCACTGCTTATGAGAGGTTCTTGTTAACCCCCGTTTATCTACACTGTCACTTCACTGAAGAATGTGTTTTTAATAATTACATTTTTGTATTTCTCATGCTCTCACCTTTGTTTGTTATAATTATGTAAATAATGTATTGTTATGTACTTTGTATTTTTTGTGAAGCAAGGCTAACTTGCAAAATATACATTCTTCACCATGTTCTCAGTGGGGCTTCCCTGTATAAATAAAGGTTATATAAAGCAACCATGTAATAGATCTGCATTCTACTGGTAGATCCGTCATAATTTCTTAACAGTATCAGCATGAATATCTGGCATCAGTTTGAAGACGTCACCGGTGAAATTAGTAATAATTAGTAACAAATAATATCTTTGGTCATCTGTTAAGCCATCTGAATTAAGCACATCCCATGATTATCTGATGAAATAGGGACAGCTTATTCCCTATGATACCATCCTGAATCAGGATCTAATGCTTTGTCAGCCGGATGTGTCCTCCACGTGTGATAGCGAGGAAATAAAACTCCCTTGGACAGCAGGAGAAATGTGTTTTCCCAGCTAAAGACGTGAGACAGACAATACATCTATATCTCTCTGGTTCAAACAGACAGTCATCAGACCTTTGGGTTTACAATAATTCTAAGTGTCATCTATTTTCTAGAGTCAGGACTTTAAAGTTGAATAGTGTTGCAGAAATCCTGGGTTTTGTTAAAGATTGACTAGGATGAGGAATATTGAATTGTTGTTGAAATACAGTGTACAGTGCCTTCCTAAAGTATTCACACCCCTTGACTTTTCCCACATTTTGTTGTATTACATCCTGAATTTGAAATGGATTAAATGTAGTTGTTTTTTTTGTCACTCGCCTACACAGAATACACCTTAATGTCAAAGTGGAATTGTATTTTTCAGAAATTTGACTAATTCAATAAGCATTCAACCCCTTTGTTATGTCACGCCTAAATACGTTCAGGAGTAAATAATTGCTTAACAAGTCACATAATAAATTGCATGGACTCACTCTGTGTGCATTAATAGTATTTAACGTGATTTTTGAATGACGACCTCATCTCTGTACGTCACACATACAATTATCTGTAAGGTACCTCAGTCAAGCAGTGATTTTTTAAACACAGATTCAACCACAAAGACAGGGAGGTTTGCCTTGCACAGAAGGGCAAATATTGGTAGAGTAAAAATAAAAAAAGCAGACATTGAATATCCCCTTGAGCATGGTAAAGCTATTAATTACACTGGATGGTGTATCAATACACCCAGTCACTACAAAGATACAGGCAACCTTCCTAACTCAGTTGCCAGGGAGGAAGGAAAACGCTCAGGGATTTCACCGTGAGGGCAATGGTGACTTTAAAACAGTTACAGAGTTGAATGGCTGTGATGGGAGAAAACTGAGGGTGGATCAACATTGTAGTTACTCCACAATACTAACCTAAATGACAGAGTGAAAAAAAGGAAGCCTGTACAGAATAAAAATTTTCAAAAACATGTATCCTGTTTGCAACAAGGCACTAAAGTAAAAGTGCAAAAAATGTATCTATGGCAAGACCTGAAAATTGTTGTCTAACAATGATTAAGAACCAATTTGACAGAGGTTGAGACTCACAGCGGTAATCGCTGCCAAAGGTGCTTCTACAAAGTATTGACTCGGGGGTGTGAATACTTACTTTTTTTTATACTATTTTCTACATTGTAGAATAATAGTGAAGACATCAAAACTATGAAATAACACATATGTAATCATGTAGTAACCAAAACAAATCAAAATATATTTTATATTTGAGATAATTCAAATAGCCACCCTTTGCCTTGATGACAGCTTTGCACACTCTTGGCATTCTCTCAACCAGCTTCACTTGGAATGCTTTTCCAACAGTCTTTAATTAGTTCCCACATATGCTGAGCACTTGTTGGCTGCTTATTCTTTCCCTCTGTGGTCTGACTCATCCCAAACCATCTCAATTTGTTTGAGGTTGGGGGATTGTGGAGGCCAGGTCATCTGATGCAGCACTCCATCACTCTCCTACTTGGTAAAATAGCCCTTACACAGCCTGGAGGTGTGTTGGATCATAGTCCTGTTGAAAAACAAATGATAGTCCCACTAAGCCCAAACCAGATATGATGGCGTATCGCTGCAGAATGCTGTGGTAGCCATGCTGGTAAAGTGTACCTTGAATTCTAAATAAATCAAAGAAACCCCACACAATAACACCTCCTCCTCCATGCTTTACGGTGTGAAATACACATGTGGAGATAATCTGTTCACCCACATCGCGTCTCACAAAGACACGGCGGTTGGAACCCAAAATCTCCAATTTGGACGCCAGACCAAAGGACAAATTTCCACCAGTCTAATGTCCATTGCTCATGTTTCTTGGCCCAAGCAATTATCTTCTTATTATTCTTTATTATTCTTTGCAGCAACTCAACCATGAAGGCCTTTCTCACACAGTCTCCTCTGAACAGTTGATGTTGAGATGTGTATGTTACTTGAAATCTGTGAAGCATTCATTTGGGCTGCAATTTCTGAGGCTGGTAACTCTAATGAACTTATCCTCTGCAGCAGAGGTTACACTGGGTCTTCCATTTCTGTCCTCATGAGAGCCAGTTTCATCATAGCGCTTGATGGTTTTTGCGACTGCACTTGAAGAAACTTTTCTATACTGACTGACCTTCATGTCTTAAAGTAATGATAGACTGTCGTTTCCCTTTGCTTATTTGAGCTGTTCTTGCCATAATATGGACTTGGTATTTTACCAAATAGGGCTATCTTCTGTATAACCCCCCACCTTTTCACAACACAACTGACAACACAAATGCTCAAATGAAATTCCACAAATTAACTTTTAACAAGGCACACCTGTTAATTGAAATGCATTTCAGGTGACTACCTCATGAAGCTGGTTGAGAGAATGCCAACAGTGTGCAAAGCAGTTGATATAAAATATATTTTCATTTGTTTAACACTTTTTTGGTTACTACATGATTCCATATGTGTTATTTCATAGTTTTGATGTCTTCAATATTATTCTACAAGGTAGAAAATAGTCAAAATAAAGAAAAACCCTTGAATGAGTAAGTGTTCTAAAACTTTTGACCAGTAGTGTATATACTGTATTATACTAAACTATTGTACTGTCTATGCCGCTCTGACATTGATCGCCAATCTTAATGCCATTCCTTTACTTAGATGTGTGTGTATTGGGTATATGTTGTTAGATATTACTTGTTAGATATTTCTGCACTGTCGGAGCTAGAAACACAAGCATTTCGATACACCCGCAATAACATCTGCTAAAAGGGTTGGGTTAAATGCGGAAGACACATTTCAGTTGAATGCATTCAGTTGTACAACTGACTAGTATCCCCCTTTCCCTTTCCCTTAAACATGTGTATGTGGCCAATAAAATTTGATTTGATTTTGGAAGTCAGATGTGCGGAATAAATTTGACTAGTTTTGGAAAATACTGGAGATCAAGAAAAATAAGGTAAGGAGCAAGCGCAGCATGCATATTACTTGTGCCAAACAGGTGCTGTTAGATTACAATATAATTTTTCTGATCATTTGGAATAATTTAAACAACACCCCCTAAAAAATATATTTAAAAAACAACACTAAATAATTATTGTTGTAAAACCTTTATTACAGCAAAAATGAAAACAGTAACATGCCTTTAAACAGCTTGGAAATTCCAGAAAGCTTCTGATAGGCTAATTGCCATCATTTGAGTCAATTGGAGGTGTACCTGTGGATGTATTTCAAGGCCTACCTTCAAACTCAGTGCCTCTTTGCTCGACATCATAGGAAAATCAAAAGAAAACAGCCAAGACCTCAGAAAAGAAATTGTAGCCCTCTGAAAGTCTGGATCAAACACCTGAAGGTACCACGTTCATCTGTACAAGCAATAGTACTCAAATATACACCATGGGACCACGCAGCCGTCATACCGCTCAGGAAAGAGACGCGTTCTGTCTCCTAGAGATGAACGTACTTTGGTGCGAAAAGTTGAAATCAGAACAACAGCAAAGGACCTTGTGAAGATGCTGGAGGAAGCAGGTACAAAAGTATCTATATCCACAGTAAAACAAGTCCTATATCAACGTAACCTGAAAGGCTGCTCAGCAAGGAAGAAGCCACTGCTCCAAAACTGCCATAAAAAAGCCAGACTACAGTTTGCAACTGCAAATGGGGACAAAGATCATACTTTTTGGATAAAATGTCCTCTGGTCTGATGAAACAAAAATAGAACTGTTTGGGCATAATGACCATCGTTATGTTTGGAGGAAAAAGGGGGATGCTTGCAAGCTGAAGAACACCATCCCAACCGTGAATCACGGGGGTGGCAGCATCATGTTGTGGGGGTGCTTTGCTGCTGGAGGGACTGGTGCACTTGACAAAATAGATGGCATCATGAGGAAGGAAAATGATGTGGATATATTGAAGCAACATCTCAAGACATCAGTCAGGAAGTTAAAGCTTGGTCGCAAATGGGTCAAGCATACTTCCAAAGATGTGGCAAAATGGCTTAAGGACAACAATGTCAAGGTATTGGAGATGCCATCACAAAGCCCTGACCTCAATCCTATAGAAAATTTGTGGGCAGAACTGAAAAAAGCGTGTGCGAGCAAGGAGGCCTACAAACCTGACTCATTAATTCAGTTCTGTCAGGAGGAATGGGCCAAAATTCACCCAACTTATTGTGGGAAGCTTGTGGAAGGCTACCCGAAACATTTGACCCAAGTTAAACAATTTAAAGCCAATGCTATCAAATACTAATTGAGTGTATGTAAACTTCTGACCCACTGGGAATGTGATGAAAGAAATAAAAGCTGAAAATAAATAATTCTCTCTTCTATTATTCTGACATTTCATATTCTTAAAATAAAGTGGTGATCCTAACTGACCTAAGACAGGGAATGTTTACTAGGATTAAATGTCAGGAATTGTGAAAAACTGAGTTCACATGTATTTGGCTAAGGTGTATGTAAACTTCTGACTTCAATTGTAAGTACTGAAATATAAGTAAGTTATGGTATTAAGACTAAACAGGATGCGCTCTTAGGCCTACAACTCGATGGTAGTTATACAAGGCTGCTAGACTACTAATGATAACGAAATTACTTACTTATTATTATAATGATGGTCCTAATAATAATAGTAATAATAACAGTAAGAAGGAGATCAAGAAAATGGAGGGTTATTATTTTATATTTTTCTGACAGTTTGGAAAAGTGTAAAGAATACTAAATAAATTATTAGTAATAGCAGAGAGGTTGTTCTAAAGAAAAAAAAAGTGTAAAGCCTTTATTACAGTATAGCAAAGATTAAAAATAGCAGAATTTGTGAAATTGTTTATACGACATGTTGTGGTTGCGTGAGGCTTGGTGCTCACGGAATCAGTAGGCTAATAAACAAACACTCAAACAGGCAACAGAAGCAGCATCTGTCTTATTTCTGTAGATATATTGATGATTTATAAAGCCGGGCACATTTAACAGTTAGGCTATTGATTATAGACCTAATTAAGTTGGGGTTTCCTCTCTCCTCACTTTTCTTAGACAATTAAGGCAAGGGCTGTTTTCTTCTCTCCTAACTCAGCTGCTGCCTCCGCCGCATTGTTCTCAACACCAATATGCTGGTTAACTTTGCTATTAACACGATCTAGGAAAAGGCACAAATTCACCAGCACACTGATGTTTCAGAACCGTGTAGATCTACCGCTGTACAACATGGGAGAAAGTGCATTTGTTATAAAATAATATAATTTTTGTTAGTGTTGCAACATTGTCCTTAGCCATATACAATTTCAGTAGCACATGTTTTAGAGTGATGGACTGTGCCATCCCCACAGCCTCCACAATGGATTAGTCCACTCAGACAGGTGTGAATCAGACAGGTGTCTTGTACACCTTGATTATACTTGCTTTTTTGCTACTGCTGGACTAAATAAATCTCAGTTGACCAAAACAGCATATCGACCAAACAATCGACCAGTCGACTAAATGGGGTCAGCCCTAAACACAACAAAATGTGGAATAAGTCAAGGGGTATGAATACTTTCTGAATAGAATCTTCTACATGTTAACACTCGAGTTTGAACTCCCTCTGTGACGGTCTGTTCCTGTCTACGTGCGTCCTTCAGCCCTCATCACCGTCAAATTGCTGACATCACCAGGAAGAGAGAGAGGGGCAGGAAGTGGGCCTTTTAAAGCTCGCTTAAGAAACCAGTGGCCAGTGTGTCAGTTATGGTCCAACCCCCCTCCCCCCTCTCTCTCTCTCTCCCTCTCTCTCTCTCTCTCTCCCTCTCTCTCTCTCTCTCTCTCTCTCTCTCTCGCTCTCTTGATCCCGCTCCCTCTCTCTCTCTCCCTCACTCTCTCTCTCTCTCTCTCTCTCTCGCTCGCTCGATCCCTCTCTCCCTCGCTATCTCTCTTTCACTCTCTCTCTCCCTCTCTCTCTCCCTCTCGCTCTCTCTCTCTGTCTCCATCAGCATGTTGCTCTGGCTGCAGCACTGTGGCCAGCTGTTCTCTTTTTTTTTGAACAAGGGAACAAAAGTCCCTGTTTAAATGCTTAGCAGGCTCTGGCTTCATTTATTGGACATAACGCAGAACAGCAGTGTTTTTCATTGGACACTTAATCCCTTGGGGAAACATTGATTGACCGAACGAGCAGCGCTTTAGCTCTGCTGCTAGTGTTGTTGGTGGTGTGGTGCCTCTGAAAGTTATTAGTAAGGAAACACAATGTGTTTGTTTACCTTGTCCTCCAGATGTTTTGCTGTTTCCGCCCGCTGCACCAGATCCTTGTCTCTGTAGAAAACACAATGGACACAAAAAATATTATATTTCGGACTTTCAATCTGTATTAATAGTGTTTTTCAGAAGCGTTACTCAAGGCAAACCCCATCTAGACGTAGACTGAGCGTCGGAGGGTCTGACTCCAGGAACTGCTGTTCACACTTGTCAATAAGGTTGTGTCCTCTTGAGCGCTCTGACAACCAGAAGGGGCTGATGCCCTAATCTGGTGTACTAGCTAGAGTGCTCAAGTATAGCCAGTGGTCTGGCCCTTCCAGTGACTGTACGAATAAGGCAGAAGTAGCCTGTGGGATCTATGGGGATGGGAACAGTGACGGTTAGGGTTGCATAGCTACTGGTAGTTTAACAAGGTTACCAGAATCTTCCGAAAATTTGATAATTAACAGAAAATCTATGGCAATCTATCGTAACTTTGGTAATTCATACTTGAATGACTTTAAATTAAAAAATCCATATTCCAAGTCGGAAGTTTACATATATTTAGCTTCAAACACTCCACAGATTTCATGTTAATAAACTGTTTTGGCAAGTCGGTTAGGACATCTACTTTGTGCATGACACAAGTAATTCTTCCAACAATTGTTTACAGACTTATAATTCACTATATCACAATTCCAGTGGGTCAGAAGTTTACATACACTAAGTTGACTGTGCCTTTAAACAGTTTGGAAAATTGCAGAAAATGATGTCATGGCTTTAGAAGCTTCAGATAGGCTAATTGGCATCATTTGAGTCAGTCGGAGGTGTACCTGTGGATGTATTTCAAGGCCTACCTTCAAACTCAGTGCCTCTTTGCTTGACATCATGGGAAAATCAAAAGAAATCAGCCAAAACCTCATAAAAAAAATTGTTGAACTCCACAAGTCTGGTTCATCCTTGGGAGCAATTTCCAAATGCCTGAATGTACCACGTTCATCTGTACAAACAATAGTATGCAATTATAAACACCATGGGACCACGCAGCCGTCATACCGCACAGGAAGGAGACGCGCTCTCTCTCCTAGAGATTAACGTACTTTGGTGCGAAAAGTGCAAATCAATCCCAGAACAACAGCAAAGGATCTTGTGAAGATGCTGGAGGAAACGGGTAGAAAAGTATCTATATCCACAGTAAAACTAGTCCTATATCGACATAACCTGAAAGGCCGCTCTTCAAGGAAGAAGCCACTGCTCCAAAGCCGCCATAAAAAAGCCAGACTACGGTTTGTAACTGCACATGGGGACAAAGATCGTACTTTTTGGAGAAATGTCCTCTGGTCAATTCTAAAATAGAACTGTTTGGCCATAATGACCATCGTTATGTTTGGAGGATAAAGGAGGAGGCTTGCAAGCCGAAGAACACCATCCCAACCGTGAAGCATGGGGATGGTAGCATCATGTTTTGTTTTTTTTTGCTGCAGGAGGGACTGGTGCACTTCACAATATAGATGGCATCATGAGGAAGGAAAATTATGTGGATATATTGAAGCAACATCTCAAGACATCAGTCAGGAAGTTAAAGCTTGGTCGCAAATGGGTCTTCCAAATGGACAATGACCCCAAGCATACTTCCAAAGTTGTGGCAAAATGTCTTAAGGACAACAAAGTCAAGGTATTGGAGTGGCCATCACAAAGCCCTGACCTCAATCCTATAGAAAATGTTTGGGCAGAACTGAAAAAGTGTGTGCGAGCAAGGAGGCCTACAAACCTGACTCAGTTACACCAGTTCCTTTAGGAGGAATAGGCCAAAATTCACCCAACTTATTGTGGGAAGCTTGTGGAAGGCTACCTGAAACATTTGACCCAAGCTAAACAATTTAAAGGCAATGCTACCAAATACTAATTGAGTGTATCTAAACTTCTGACCCACTGGGAATGTGATGAATGAAATTAAACTGAAATAAATCATTCTCTCCACTATTATTTTGACATTTCATATTCTTAAAATAAAATGGTAATCCTAACTGACCAAAGACAGGGAATTATTAGTAGGATTAAATGTCAGGAATTGTGATAAACTGAGTTTAAATGTATTTGGCTAAGGTGTATGTAAACGTCCGACTTCAACTGTACACTGTAGTATTAATTTTCTGTGTCCATATTGTCCATGAGTTTATAGTAGATAGACCATATAGTTCAAGAGGAAAAAAAGTATCTAATCAACAATGGCATTATTGATTTTTATATGTATTTTTTACTCCCTTTTTTCTCCCCAATTTCGTGATTACGATCTTGTCTCATTGCTGCAATTCCCCCCAACAGGCTCGGGAGAGGCGTAAGTCGAGTCATGTGTCCTCCGAAACATGACCCGCCAAACCATGCTTAACCTAGAAGCCAACTGCACCAATGTGTCGGAGGAAACACCGTTCAACTGATGACCAAAGTCAGCCTGCATTTGCCCGGCCCGCCACAAGGAGTTGCTCGAGCACAATGAGCCAAGTAAAGCCCCAGTGGCCAAACCCTCCCCTAACCCGGACAATTCTGAGCCGCCCTATGGGACTCCCGATCACGGCTGTTTGTGACACAGGGAACAAACCCCAGGCTGTAGTGATGCCACAACACTGCAAAGCAGTGCCTTAGACCGCTGTGCCAGCGCCACTCTGGAGGCCAGGCATTATTTTCAATGAACTCTGCAACTCTTCCAAATATTTACTTTTTTTTCACAACTGACACCAGATTGACACCAAAACACTGAAAACAAATACATACTGACATAGAAAAATGCTTTAAAAATATTTCATGCTGAAACCCTCATATTAAACACCAATGGCATTCACTAAGTTGATGGTTTATATTTGGTTTATATTTATATTTAATGTTTTTCAGCTTCCTCATTCTATTTTTTATTTGAAAATCATCGTATTAAATTGTTTCATATATTTGACATGTGATCAGGCCACACAGAGGGCCAGAGATAATTACAGCCACTTGCAAAAAAATCGGAAGTACCCATTCTGGTAGTTTACCAGTAAACTACCAGAATTTTGGTATCTTTTGTAGGCCGTCATTGTAAATAAGAATTTGTTCTTAACTGACTTGCCTAGTTAAATAAATAAATCAAAACAATAAGAATAAGAAAGTTTCCAAGTAATATACCATCCCTTGTGACGGGATAGAGAGAGGCCTGAGGAGGGAGATCTGATTAACAGGGGTGGAGAGAGACCTGAGGAGGGAGATCTGATTATCAGCGGTGCCCCAGGCCCAGTCATTTACTAATGTTTAACATTGCCACAGAGCAACACCGGAGATAGTGAGGAGATGCAGTGGGGATACTGAGCTACGGTAGTGGGTATGGAAAAACAGCCTCATCGATACCACAGAGACTCTACCATCACAGTTCTCTGAAATATCATAGGTACACAATAATTATACACATGGGTACACAATCTGATGCAACATAACGGTATGAGTCACCTACAGTCTGAAATCACAGCCCATCTCATCTCGCCTCCATTCTGATGGATGCTGCTGATTTTAACCACTTTCCATTCCAAAAGCTTGACCTTTCCTCACATTAACTTGCACATCAGCTCCATGCTCTGGAGAAATACAGAAGTAGGTTTGTAAAAGGTATCTTCACCTACTCTGATTTGGGTATTGTGAGCTTTCTGGGTAAGTTTGTCGACTACGGGTATTTGAGCAGAACAGGGAACACTCAGAGGCTCCACTACGAACGAGGTGCACTGGGTTCAGACAATGTGCTATTTGAGCTTCTGAGTGCAGGTTCTGTCCAGATAGCTACAGATGTAGGATCTTAATTTGAGCCCATTTGCTACAGTAGGAAAATAATCCTGCAGCAACAGGAAATGTAAATTATTATGTGGATTATAATTAATGGACATTTTTGTTGGGGTTGATACATTTTTCGTAAGAAATTTCGTCTGAAATTTCAAAGTGTAAATTGCAAACTTCAGAAGCTTTTTAAAACCTCAAATACACTGCATTTTTTAAATTTCCTGCGTTGCAGGAAAGTTCTCCTGCAACAGGGTGATCAAATTAAGATCCTACATCTGCACACAAAAAGCAGATATTACATTAGAGAGGAGTACAGGAGTGACACTCTCTTTCACAATGGAGAGATTAAGGAGGCTATTCTTAGATTCATTTTATACTCACCCTTTTAATATGTGGCACCGGTGCGAGTGAGAGAAGGGATATCACAGGGAATGACAAAGGAGCAAAAAGACTGCTGCGGAGGACCAGGGTGAAAAGTTGGAGCTTAAGCCTCTTACAAACTGTAAGGCATTAGGGTTGTTCACAGCAGCAGGCATGTTCTGGTGAGACGTTTCAAAGAATTTCAATAGAAATAAATAGTGTAATGGAAAGTGGCAGATGGTACTATGTATGAGTGTATCTCAAGCTAGCAATATACTACACTAGCTATGCCTCTAACCAAACCCATTCAGTGTGACTAAGGGACAATTACACGGTTTGGGACCTTTTCCTAATTTATGGCAATAAAAGGTTGAGCATCAAGGGACTGACGTTATGGCCCTCTCAAAATGATAATGTTCAAATACCAAGGCTTATTTACGACAATGAAGGATGTTAAATGCAGCAATAAAAGCTGATTACATCAGATGATCCTGTTGTTTCCTACTCCACCATATCTAACCATGCAAATTCAACATGAATCATCTGTCCAGGACTGTGTTGGTGTCTTCATTTATCTTCAGAGCCACAACAAATAATAGCTAGTGGGATTCAATGGAGAGGAGCACGAAGGAACCAAATTCCAATACTCTGTCACTGCCAAACATTACCACACCATTCATTCAATATGTACATAATTTACAAGCAACACCCTAGAAAAACTTCCCTCCATATAACTTTCAAATAAGGACCTCAACAACTCTAATCAAAATGAACGTAGGACATCCTGCCCAATGTGCCACTGCTCATGGTCAACCACAATTGTATTACTCCACCTGAAATATTAAAAGACAAATCAGGCCTAGTGTATTGTACGAGTGCCTGCATTATTACAACATTATCTATTTGAAAAGGTTTCTCTGATGCATTAGCCACTAGGGCTGGGAATTGCCAGGGACCTCAAGATACAATATCATCACCATACTTAGGTGCCGATACGATATGTATTGCGATTCTCGCGATTCAATATGTGTTGCAATTCAATACTGCAATTTTAGTTGCGATTTGATGTTCCAAACGTATTGCTCACTACATGTCTGCTGTAGAGGGACAAGAGACAGCTTGAGAAAACAATTTTGACCAGTCAGGGAACTAAAAGTGCCGAAAACATGTTGGCTCACTATTTAAAAATAAGATGCATTTATAGGATGAAAAATACCAGAGATTTGGCGCAGGTACAGCCGACTAGCGCTATCGCTAACGCTACCAACAGAAGCAAAAAATAATCACTATTAGCTACCCAATGGCGTCATAAAGGTGTTTCAGATCTTGCAAAGTCACCTTCCTCATCACCGTATATCCGGCTGGCTGGCTGGGAGACACTGAGGTTGTCAGCTCATGTTTCCCTACGGCTAATGATCAGGGCTGATGAAGAGAATTTCTCCTCATGAACATTAGTAGAGGGGGATGAAGAGGGGAGGAGAGGGGGATCGATACCTCCTGCATTTCCAAGACTAGCTCAGGCAAACTCTGGCAAGGAGAAGATGGATGGCCAGAATCAACTCTCTGAGCGCCTACGCGTGAGAGAGAGAGAGAGAGAGAGAGAGAGAGAGAGAGAGAGAGAGAGAGAGAGAGAGAGAGAGAGCTCGATGGGGTGGGACTGCAGCATCTATGCTTCCCTCCTCTCTCTGCAGGGTTTTTAACTGATGATCCAGAATCTGAGCCATTAATGGTCTCAAGTTAGCTACTGACTGATATTTGTACTGGGCATGTTTTAAAGATTGGTACCAGTCAAATCTGGATGGATCGTTCTATATATTTTATGATTCTTTGTGTCCCATGAAACATCTAGTGTATCCATGAAACAATTCATGATGCTTTTTCTTCCCAATTCCAATAAAATCAGAGGAAAATTCTATTGGATGGGGAGTTTACACAGCAACACAAACACAGGAGAAAATAGTTTTATTTATGTAGCTACCTTGTATTCTGGACCCTAGGGATTCCCCCATAGAGCTATTCTCACAAATGCTTCACCCCCACAACCTATTTCCTTTTGCCCACAGGTTCCCCATTTGGCCATGTCAGAGAGGCTTCCATGCTTTAACAGCCGAGGAGGCATGTCCTCCTTCTGCACATCTCTACCTGCATTATTAATAGAATGCTTTCAACGAATTTCAAACAGTGTGTACAGTGCTTTGATGCTGAGGATGGGTGCCTCTTACACAATTTAGAATTTCATAAGACCTTATTGTTCTACTGGCTGTGAGATATGCAAATGGAGAATCACTAATGTGGTTTACCTGTCAAAACACTTCCCAGTTCTCACCTGGGACATTACCTTGTCACAATACGAGGAGCTGCAACTCCTGTCTCCAAACAGTTATCATCATAGGCGGATAGGCTGATGCTTCTTATAAAGTCACAGTGGAGAGGATCTTCCTGCCCTCCCTTCTTCCTCCCTGTAGCTCCAGAAAATCCCCAGTAGATAGGGAGGCTGTTTTGTTCTCGGTGGCTGCTAATCCCAGTTCAAAGGGAAGAGCCGTGTCTCTGCATCAGGGCCATGAAATACCCATAAAATGAACTGATGCCTCCCTGTCTGCCCTGTCTGTATGCCTGTGAGCCCTGGGAGAGTGCTACGCTTGGCTACTCTAACGTGGCTCCCATCACTAGAATCAGCACCGCTCTGATTAGGAGAGGACAGAGCGCTGCACGGGCGCCCACGCAAAAACCACACACACAACAAAACAGAACAGAAGGCACTGAAGCTGGAGGCAGGACCACAACCTCTCAACCACAACCAAGCCTGTATCTGTGTTATTGGACCAGCGAGATTGCTGCAACATTGCAGCATCATTGCAAGAACGTTGGGGTAATCTATGCACGAGTTGCGAAGGCATTCAAAGATGGTTAACCTAAAGGCAACTCGTTTACCAAGACCCTGTGGTTTGTATGACATTTCAGCAGAATTGCATGAACACTAGCCACTGTGGTTTCTTAACCAAGACTGTGGAGCAGCACAGCGCACCTCCTTTAAAACGTAGGGATAAATATTGCAGTTAAGCGTCCTTGGACGACACAGGAAGGAATATTGTTAGTGGTGAAACACAGGGCTTCAGATCACTCCAGAGGTGATGAGAGACTAATGCACTGAAACACAGGGCTTCAGATCACTCCAGAGGTGATGAGAGACTAATGCACTGAAACACAGAGGAGAGGAAATAACTTTAGGGCTGAGGTGGAGCCAAGTGGAAATTGCAATAACAGCATCTCGGTGAGTGTGATTACTGATGGGGAAAGGGCTATCCTCAGTCTGCAGATATACAAAAGTACACTCCAATAAACATACACAGCAACAATGTAAGTAGCGCTGGGAGGCTGTGCTGCAGTTAGAGATATTGGGTAGAGCGAGATGGGGAGAAACCCATCAAGTGCAACGAGACACTAATTACATTGCAATAACAGGGAAGAGAGGGATTGTCAGCGCGCCTTTCAGTAGGCATTTAGAGTTGTATACTCACACAAACACTAGGCCGTTACACATGCCTGCACACAGACACACGTCCATACACAAACACAAACATGAGCGTGCACACGCACACACACACACATTGCAAATTCCATGGTGGCTGCAGCAGTATTCATGCCTCTAGGCTGTCAATTAGGTGACTTCAAGGAAATAAACACACGCGCGCACACACACACATACATACACACACACATACACACACATACACACATACACACACATACACACATACACACATAAGGAAACGATTCCCTAGTCAGGCAAAACGCAGATGCAGGAATTAATATACACAAGATCTGAAAAATGGCAATATGTTTTCCTCCGACTGGGCTGTGCTCTTTGGAGGGCGGTCAGAGCGGAGCTTTACACAGGGAATGTTTTTACATGATTTCACCCTGATTTCTGCTGAGAGGTTGCCTTCTATTTTCCTCTTTAGTCAACATCTCCTCTGCAGTAGTGTATATGTTGCAGATTCTAGAAGGTCCTCTATCTTTTCTCAGCTGGACTAGGTCTGGGAATCCCATAGAACCTATTCATTCTCCGTCACCTTGCTGTTACCTGGTGGTGTGGAGGTAGAAGAGGATGGCTCTGACTGGGTCCATAATAGCCGGTGATAAATGGTGTCTAGACTCATTACCAGTTACACTCCTTCATCACCATTAATTATAGTCTTGCCGTAGGTCCTACCTCCACCATGCCTCTCCACCTGGCTAACATCAGCTGGACAGTAGCCTCATTTTGCCAACACAGACACAGTGGTTGTCACATCCTGATCTGTTTAACCTGTCTTATGCTTGTCTCCACCCCCAACCAGCTGTCTCCCATTTGTCCCCATTACCTCCTGTGTGTTTATACCTGCGTTTTCTGTTTGTCTGTTGCCAGTTCGTCTCATCAAGCCTACCAGCGTGGTTTTCCCTTACTCCTGTTTCTCTCTAGCTAGTTTTCCCATTTTTGACCACTATGCCTGTCTAACCCTGAACCTGCCTGCCGTTCTGTACCTGTCTGACACTGCCCTGGATTACTGACCTCTGCCTGTCCTTGACCTGTCATCAGCCTGCCCCCCGTTTTGTTAATAAACATCTGTAATTCTAACTGTCTGCATCTGGGTCTTATCCTGAGTTCTGATAGTGGTTGGGAAGTCGAGACTACTGACTGAAAGTGGACAGTTATGCAAATGCCAGTATGCTTGGTTTAGAGATACAGTTGAAGTCTGAGGTTTACATACACCTTAGCAAAATACATTTAAACTCCTGACATTTAATCCTAGTAAACATTCCCTGTTTTAGGTCAGTTAGGATCACCACTTTATTTTAAGAACGTGAAATGTCAAAAAAATAAAAATAAAAATAAAAGCTGATTTATTCCCAGTGGGTCAGAAGTTTACATACACTGAATTAGTATTTGGTAGTATTGCCTTTAAATTGTTTAACTTGGGTCAAACATTTTGGGTAGCCTTCCACAAGCTTCCCACAATAAGATTGGTGAATTTCGGCCCATTCGTCCTGACAGAACTGGTGTAACTGAGTCAGGTTTGTAGGCCTCCTTGCTCGCACACGCCTTTTCAGTTCTGCCCACAAATTTTCTATAGGATTGAGTTCAGGGCTTTGTGATGGCCACTCCAATACCTTGACTTTGTTGTCCTTAAACTATTTTGCCACAACTTTGGAAGTATGCTTGGGGTCATTGTCCATTTGGAAGACCCATTTGCGACCAAGTATTAACTTCCTGACTGATGTCTTGAGATGTTGCTTCAATATATCCACATCATTTTCTTTCCTCATGATGCCATCTATTTTGTGAAGTGCATCAGTCCCTCCTGCAGCAAAGCAACCCCACAACATGATGCTGCCACCCCCGTGCTTCACGGTTGGGATGGTGTTCTTCGGCTTGCAAGCCTCCCCCTTTTTCCTCCAAACATAACAATGGTCATTATGGCCAAACAGTTCTATTTTTGTTTCATCAGACCAGAGGACATTTCTCCAAAAAGTACGATCTTTGTCCCCATGTGCAGTTGCAAACCGTAGTCTGGCTTTTTTATGGCAGTTTTGGAGCAGTGGCTTCTTCCTTGCTGAGCGGTCTTTCAGGTTATGTCGATATAGGACTTGTTTTACTGTGGATATAGATTATTTTCTACCTGTTTCCTCCAGCATCTTCATAAGGTCCTTTGCTGTTGTTCTGGGATTGATTTGCACTTTCGCACCAAAGTAAGTTAATCTCTAGGAGACAGAACGTGTCTCCTTCTTGAGCGGTATGACGGCTATGTGGTCCCATGGTGTTTATACTTGCGTACTATTGTTTGTACAGATGAACGTGGTACCTTCAGGTGTTTATAAATTGCTCCCAAGGATGAACCAGACTTGTGAAGGTCAACAATGTTTTTTATGAGGTCTTGGCTGATTTCTTTTGATTTTCCCATGATGTTAGGCAAAGAGGCACTGAGTTCGAAGGTAGGCCTTGAAATACATCCACAGGTACACCTCCAATTGACTCAAATTATGTCAATTAGCCTATCAGAAGCTTCTAAAGCCATGACATCATTTTCTGGAATTTTCCAAGCTGTTTAAAGGCACAGTGTATGTAAACTTAGTGTATGTAAACTTCTGACCCACTTGAATTGTGATATAGTGAATTATAAGTGAAATAATCTGTCTGTAAACAATTGTTGGAAGAATTACTTGTGTCATGCACAAAGTAGATGTCCTAACCAACTTGCCAAAACTATAGTTTGTTAAAAATGAGTTTTAATGACTTCAACCTAAGTGTATGTAAACTTCCGACTTCAACTGTAGATCTGGCTACAGTTTCAAAAAATACATCCAAAATGTAGTTGCAGAAAAGCCAGTTTAGTCCTGCACAAGATGTACCTCCAATACGAAGCTGAGTTTTAAAACAAACTCCACCACGCAAACACGGTACACTGAGGAGATAATTACATTTTTTGTTATCGTTACAAATAGGGCCAAGTCCTTTTATTGAATGTCTCTCTTAAGAAGCATCTCTATTCAACGCAGTGTTGCTTCATGCTAATGTATTATTATGCCATTTCACAATCTAATCAAAGTATAAAGCTTGAGCGGAGTGTGAGTGTGTGTGTGTGTGTGTGTGTGTGTGTGTGTGTGTGTGTGTGTGTGTGTGTGTGTGTGTGTGTGTGTGTGTGTGTGTGTGTGTGTGTGTGTGTGTGTGGAGGGGGGGAGTTGAATTTAAGGATGCATATATAATATCTCCTATTATCAAAAAGTCAGGCTGGAGATGGTTTCTTCTTTGGGGAGCAGTAGAGCAGGACAGCAAGACAACGTCTCACTTAAGGAGAAGGGGAAGTGGCAGATTTGCTTGTCATAAATATCAGCTGTTTGACATTGATTGGCGAGACTCAGCCGAGGCGCAATCTGCCGGCATCCTGGGCGGAGCGCTGCTCAACTGTGTCCCCTGGGTTTTTCTATTTCATGGCAGTCAAGACTCCTGCCGCTTTCTGAAGTGAACAGTTCTGTCAGTCCACGTCAAGAGAATCCCCCCCACTTCTCTCTCTTGCACCCACCCACACACATACCCATGCCGTATCTTAATTTGACCCAGTTTCACACAGCAGGAAAATAATCCTTCAGCAACAGGAAATGTGAATTGTTATGTGGATTATAATTAATTGACATTTTTTGTAGGGGTTGATACATTTTTCATTAGGGCAAATCAAGTCTGAAATGTTGAAGTGGAAATTACAAACTTTAGAAGCCTTTTCAAACCTTGAATACACTACAAATTTGCATTTCCTGCTGTGCATGAAAATTCCTGCAACAACAGGATGATCAAATTAAGATATGGCATCTGTACACACATGCGCACAGAGACACGTACACACAAAGACAACCTATTTGACTGGCTTCGGAAGCCACCTCAACAAGTGATGCACACACTTTCAAACAAATAGCATAGACTTGCATATAACAGTTTAATCTTTTTCCTTCCTACTTTAAACTGAAGGGGTTTGCACAATGGTTGTGCAGAAAGTATGTGTATTACTCACCCACAGAGCTGACCTTAGCAAAGCCCGCATAAGAGAAAAACACACACACACACACACACACACACACACACACACACACACACACACACACACACACACACACACACACACACACTCAGACCTCATCCCATTACTATTTCATACTGATTTAATTTGTTTGTGAATTGCGATGCACAATTTCTAAAGAAACATAATTGGTGAGTACTCGTCACCCCTACATGGTCAGGAAAGCCAGGTCTAGAAAGGTAGCTATCGCTCTGAAAAATAATTAGTTTTCCTTCTTACTCACGCCAACTACCATGTGCAGGGAGAAGAAAAAACACATTAACGCTCTTCTCCAAATTATTTCTTCAAACTCGTGTTTGTTACACCGCTTAATGAGCCTTGAAATTGGTGAGATTACTTTTTTGTACATTTCATTCAATAGCGACTGTCTCCAGTCTCAGTGGGATTGGTTTCCACCTGGATGATGATGACTGTATATGTTGTGTTCGTGCAGCCGCAGATCACATGAGGGAGCAGAGCATTGCAGTGCTACAGAGAGTAAGTAAAGACTGGTTTGGGGAATATGTGAGGGAGTCCCCCCTGATGGCAGTGTAGTTGAGGGTGCCATTACCCAGCTGATTTACTTTTGGAGCTACATGGCTGGTTGAAGTCTTGGCAAAAAAGACAAAGGTGTCACTTTGGAGGCTGGTCTCTGAAAGTGGAACCCAGGGAATGGGTTTGCTTGGGCTTAGCATGCAGCGATTGCATCTAATGGGACTATTCTTTGGGTCAGGTGTCTCAGGGTCAGATGACCATTTTCAAGACCTACTACACCTGCAATGCAAACCGTGCCTGATAAACTATCCTGTCCTTTAGAGATGCTGTCCACACCGAGACAATGAGGACATCCATCCCTCTGTTTACCACTACGGTATGACAACACAGATGACCTTGGTGCCTCCTGGGCTTAGATGTGAAAATCAATAGCCTTTTTTCCTCGCCAGACCCCTTTTAGTTTGCTAATCTGTAACGCCTGATGCATAAACACTGTTGGCATTATGAAGAGATGGATGTTTTATGGATGTTTTGTCTCTGGTCACTGTTACTGGCTCAGCTAACACTCATTGCACAGCCGCATAGGGTCCATGTGACTCTTCCCTCATCCCTTACCGTAACCACACTGCCTGTTTTTGTGGGCCACTCAGCAGGAGAGTAGCTTGCAAATGAGCAGAAAAGAGCAAGGTGTTCAATTTAGGCCCGTAATTATGTGAAATTATGAATCCGTTCTCCAACATAAGGATAGCTGGACCGGAAGCATCCCACGTTGTGTCCCCAGGGGAGAAGATAGACCTCTCCATGAACTGAGAATGCTAGAGGAAGAAGATCTCATGAATATACAGCAAATGGTTCCATTCCAGCAAATGTTTACATCAATCTCAAACTCTTGCATTCCTTGAAATATGTTGTTTTGTTGTTGTTACTATTTGTCGTGTCTGTGAGCAAGATAACTATTTGTCATACTATTGTGTTAATACTAATAATACCTACAGTATAATGCTAGCAAATTCAAAACCTCATTGGGTGGGCAGAAAATGGGAGTATAAACAGTGGCAATGGCACATCTTCTATCCAAATGCACAACAAATCTAGTGGCAAGAGTGGAATTACTCAAATAAATAAATAATCCCACACAGCCGTTTGTAGTGCTATTTTAAGGCTTTTGGCAGCTTGAGCGGTCCGAAAGAGTTCCATGCGGCACTCAATGTCCATTAAGAATTTAAAGAGGAGACTCAGAACTAGGCCACAGACGATTCAAGCAGAAAAAACACAAGCCTCGATCGCTTCCTCTCCCTCTTGTTCAGGAATAAGAGAAGTGAAGAATTAATTTGAAGTCTTAAGTTGTATTAGTCGTATGTACAGGATACACATAGCCACGGGAAGCAGGGGTGCAGCACCCCCTCATAAATCATCATAAAATATGTATATCAAGACACAACTGACTTTTGCCAGACAAAGTCTGGGTAAAGTCAGTTGTGTCTTGATATTATGTTTTTCCTTCCTGACCTCCCATGTAGGCCAAGTTTGTGTAGTCTCTTTCTGACAGTGTACCCATGCATTTCAACATTGATTGTGGCAAGAGAGGCCTGTAGATCCCTTGATGTTACCCTGGGGTTCTTAGAGACTTCTATGAGCATCTTTCGGTCAGCTCTTGGGCTGACTTTGGTGGGACGACCTGTCCTAGGTAGTTTGCCAGTGGTCTGGAATTTTCATCGGACAGTGGAATGGTGTACTTCGAATTGCTTGGAAATGGATTTGTAACCCCTCCCAGACTCATGGGCATCAATAATCTTTCTTCTGAGGTCCTCGGGTAGGTATTTTGATCTTTGAATGATGTGTTACCACACACCCATATGGTTAAGACCAAACCAGACCAATTTTCTTATCTTTGTGGAAGGCTGGACCCTCCTAAGTTTCTCTCTAATGTTTCTAATCATTTGTACTTGTTTTGGTACCTAATTCATATTTTAGCCGTTTTATGTGATGGTAAAGGTAGGGGTGTACTAACTTTTTCCCCATAAGAAAAGGCATTTTTGTTTATTTTAATTGCATAACATTTTCAAATTTGTTTTTGTTGTTGTGTGTGATTTGTTAAATTGGGTAACCTTTATCTGTCAATAGTGTTGAAGTAAAGATTACCTATCCATGACAGTATATGTGTGTGTGTGTGTGTGTGTGTGTGTGTGTGTGTATGTGTGTGTGTGGTTGAGTGTACAGCTGTGTGGGTGTGTGTGTAAGTGAGTGCATGTGTACTAAGGTGCTGAGAGTCAGTGTAGGTGGCCAGTCCAGTTCAAGTGTTCAGCATTCTGATGGCTTGTAGATAGAAACTGTCTCTGAGCTTGTTGCTATCAGATCTCATGCTCCGATATCGTCTGCCCGATGCTGAGTGGACAGCTCGTGGCTGGGGTGTGTGGGGTCCTTGATGATGCTGCAGGCCTTCCTCAGGCACTGTTTCGAGTAGATGTCTTGGATGGGTGGGAGCACGGTCCCAGGGATGTACTGGTCTTCACCATCCGCTGGAGGGCCTTGCGGTTGTGGACGGAGCAATTCCCATACCAGGCCGTGATGCCACCGGTCAGGACACTCTCATTGGTGCAATGCAGTTCTGTTGATGTGTATTGGGGCATGTTCCCTCTGCTTCCTGAAGTCAGTTAAGCAGAGCTCTTGAAACAAGCCATGAGGGCAAACCTTGTAAACCATAGAGGTTGTTTGGGCCACTTTAACAAAATCAATCACGTGTATTCAACTTTCCATACAACTGATTATAGATCTAGACAGGTAATGGGTGTTTGATGTTTGACAATCTACTTTGTATGCACAGCGTTCTGACAGATCACAATTACTGAGGGGCTTTACAAAGTACAAGGGGAAGTGACAGTTTGTCAAACATTAAAGTGTGTTGAGCTGTACTGAGAAAATTGAAATGTCTCACTCCAATCACTTCCTTTGACTAATGATAAGTCTGTATTGTTCCCAAGGTATACAGCTTGCATTAATATTCACTCCAACCATACAGTACCATCGTCTCAGAAGACTATGCGGCCACCTATAAAATAATGACTCAAAAGTTTTGTCTCATTTCTGTGACATCCAGAGAGGACATTATCAGTATCCTGGCTCAGACGGTCTGATAATCCGAGAGGGGATTCTGACATAGTCACTTTGAGAAATGTCCATGTCAGAGCGGGCTTGCAGGAAAGGTTAGAGGGGACCTTGCCAAAGACAAGAGGCAAAGCTGTTCTAAGGATCTAATGTCCTTGGATTTCCCTGATGCAAATCACATCATCCCTTCCGAGACTCTAATTTCACTTCTGTTAATGGAAACGGTGGAGTGAGAAGAATTCACATGTCTCCATATGGTGAGTATTACGCTCCCAAGATAGGGTTTGTCAAAGTATTTTGCACACTTTTGAGTAGAATTGGCCACGGAATACTAATCACTACAAGGATCTCTTCTGTGCGCATCCAAGAGACAGGTAACTCCCAAATTAATTAAGAGTTGAGAGAGATTGAATGACAGATGTTGACTGTCAGCAGAAATTGTGATTTATGGCCCCCTGTCAGGGAGTCCCGTGGACCAACAACACGGGCAACGCCTCAAATCTCCAACCACATCGTAGCCTGTGTCTTTATTCGATCTTAGTCCATCTCTAATTCATCCAGAGAGACATCATTTTAGTCCGGGCAGCAGATTTCTCTTCCACTTTAGTGAGTTTAGAAATGAGCACACCAGTGTTGCTCCATTTAGCCAGTAATGGGAGTT
Organism: Thymallus thymallus; assembly: GCA_023634145.1. Classification (NCBI taxonomy): domain Eukaryota; kingdom Metazoa; phylum Chordata; class Actinopteri; order Salmoniformes; family Salmonidae; genus Thymallus; species Thymallus thymallus. Next base: position 22,328,292 of record CM042378.1, read on the forward strand.
GAAAATGCCATCAATAATACAACAGCTCGTCACCCAACCAGGCCGGCTGAGACTGTACCAGCGACCGTTTGGAGACGTCTCACGCAACTTTCTGTTTTGCCTACAGGTAGTTTGAGCGGAGATGAGAGGATCCTCAAGAAAAACACCGCAAGCGCATCACATATTCCACAGCCAAAGTAGACACCAACATTCACCCTTATCTGTGCAGCATTTTGGCACTAGATTTAGGGAAGGAACTCAATCTTCTGAGGGGAAGGTCGATCTGGAGCTCAAGCTGTGCTCCCTCATCAGAGTCATTACCAGTTGAGCTCAGATAATTTACCACACCATCCCGTTACGCCATCAGAATAGTCCGTAAAATGGATACAAGTGACTCAAAAAAAAGTTTCCCGTAAGAACTAATAGGATAGCTTCAATCCCTTTCCCTAAAAATACCAAAGCGATATTCAAGGGAATTACAAATTTGGGTTACACTAAATTCACGTTATTGCAATGAGCACTGGAGAATTGCAAAGGAAGCTAGTCAAGTTTTGTTGTTCTTTCTTGCAATATCAAGAACCTGTGCTTGATGTTTTAACAAAGAATGAAAAACGAATTCCTGATACGAGTATAGTAACATCCAATTAATGGGAACATACTGTATGTATATTCATGATTGACTATTCCCAATCACGCCCAAACAGAAGATGTTTTAACAATTTTTCTGTAATGTATAGTTTAAATGCAGACAAGAGCTTCTACATAACTGTACATTATGGTGTTCCCTGATGATGTTTGTCTCCATTACATATTAGATTGGTCTGGAGACGCCTGCAATCCCCTATGTTTTCTGCCCCAAATCCTTGGAGTGTACTGCTGTAATGATTTTCTGGGAGGAAAAAGTGTCCCCCCCCCACCCCCCCCCCCCCCCCCCCATCGCCACCCAACCACTCATCTCATGAGGTGAGGGACTAGCATACAAAGGGAGGGTAATGGAGTGTTGCTGACACAGCTGAAACAGCTATATGATTTACACGAATGTGGGGAGAATAAATTACTCTGTGGAATTCTATGATAGCTGTTTTCATGCCGCAATGTTTCATATTATCAGATGGATACCTACTAGTCAAGCAATCGATTGTCGTCAAAACCTTTCAAATCTGTTATTCCTCACATCTGAGTTGATTTAGGTTTCACACTAACTAATGTCACATAAAGCACTCACATTTTTGTAAGAGGCAAGTTGTGGAAACGTAATGCCTGGATAAAACTGACTGGACCACTATAACATTATAATAACAGCCAGATCCATTGTTTCCTGATTAGTTACAATACAAAGATGCTAATTTTATCAATTCCCATTGAGTGTTCTGCTAACCATTTACCCCCATAGAAAAACCCATTACAATGAAAAACACATTCACATACTTGGTATGTTTGACTTGCTGACTGAGTCTCACCCATCAGCCAATGGACAAAGTGGTGTTATTGCCCTCCAATGCATTTCTCCTAAGCAACAGGCTTGATAAATAAAGATGTCAATTTGTTTTATTGATTTAATTTACCAATAGGCATTGCCTCTGCAAGATGCAGTGCAGAGGCCTATTATAAAACTGTGTGCAGAGCTGGAAACATTTATTGGCGGCACGATAGTAATCAAACAAATACCACACTTATTACAAGGACTATTTATTTTCCAGGAGATACTTAAAACCTCTCAAAGCACAGTATGTTGGTGAGTGTTGAACACAGACACAAGTGATTTATGATCTTCTAACTGGAGCAAACAGCCAGTTAGATCTTCATCGCCTGTTAATAAAGGTCTAGATAGATTATATACTGTACAGTGCATTCGGAAAGTATTTCACACCCCTTCACTTTTTCCTGCATTTTGTTACATTACAGCCTTATTCTAAAATGTATTACATATTTTTTTCCCTCTTCAATCTAAACGCAATACCACATAATGACAAAGCGAAAACAGTTTTTTTGAAATTTTAGCAAAAAATAAATAAAATAAAAAGAAATACCTTATTTAAATAAGTATTCAGACCCTTTGCTATGAGCCATAAAATTGAGCTCAGGTGCATCCTGTTTCCATTGATCATCATTGAGATGTTTCTACAACTTCATTGGAGTCCACCTGTGGTAAATTCAATTGATTGGACATGATTTGGAAAGGCACACATCTGTTTAAGGTCCCACAGTTGACAGTACATGTCAGAGCAAAAAACATGCCATGAGGTCCCCAAGAACACAGTGGCCTCCATCATTCTTAAATGGAAGTAGTTTGGAACCACCAAGACTCTTTCTAGAGCTGGCCGCCCATCCAAACTGAGCAATCGGGGGAGAAGGGCCTTGGTCAGGAAGGTGACCAAGAACCCGATGGTCACTCTAACAGAGCTCCAGAGTTCCTCTGTGGAGATGGGACAACCTTCCAGAAGGACAACCATCTCTGCAGCACTCCACCAATCAGGGCTTTTTGGTAGAGTAGCCAGACGGAAGCCACTCCTCAAATCAAATGTTATTGGTCACCTACACATATTTAGCAGATGTTATTGCGGGTGTTGCGAAATGCTTGTGTTCCTAGCTCCAACAGTGCAGTAATATCTAACAATTCACTACAATACACACAAATCTAAAAGTAAAAGAATGGAATAAAGAAATATAAATATTAGGATGAGCAATGTCGGAGTGGCACTGGCTAAGATACAGTAGAATACAGTACACACATATGAAATTAGCAAAACAGTATGTAAACATTATTAAAGTGACTAGTGTTCCATTATTAAAGTGAGCAGTGATTCCATGTATAAGGCATCCTCAGTAAAAGGCACATGACAGCCCGCTTGGAGTTTGCCAAAAGGCACCTAAAGGACTCTCAGACCATGGGAAACAATATTCTCTGGTCTGATGGCAGCATCATGCTGTGGGGATGTTTTTCAGCGGCAGGGACTGGGAGACTAGTCAGGATTGAGGGAAAGATGAAAGCAGCAGTACAGAGAGATCCTTGATGAAAACCTGCTCCAGAGCATTCAGGACCTCAGACTGGGTGAAGGTTCACCTTCCAACAGGACAACAATCCTAAGCACAAAGCCAAGACAAAGCAGGAATGACAAGTCTCTGAATGTCCTTGAGTAGCCCAGCCAGATCCCGGACTTGAACCCGATCTAACATTTCTGGAGAGACCTGAAAATAGCTGTGCAGCGACGCTCCCCATCCAACCTGACAGAGCTTGAGAGGATCTGCAGAGAAGAATGGGAGAAACCTCCCAAATACAGGTGTACCAAGCTTGTAGCGTCATACCCAAGAATATTCAAGGCTGTAATCGCTGCCAAAGGTGCTTAAACAAAGTACTGAGTAAAGGGTCTGAATACTTATGTAAATGTGATATTTCCGTTTTTTTATTTTTTTTATTAGCAAAAGTTTTTGCTTTGTCATTATGGGGTATTGTGTGTAGATTGATGAGGAAAAAGTCAAGGGGTCTAAATACTTTCCGAATGCACTGTACTATTTACTTTCCATGTGTTGGAAGAAACAAACAGATTTGTTTGCTGCTAGGTTTAGAATAAGGGAAAACATTTCCAGGATTCAAATAATCTGTGACAGTTACAACATCAAACAATTGAATAGAAGTAATCCATCCCATTTAATATGGGAACAAATGTTCTGAGAAACAAACATCGGTCAGATTAGAAAATGTAAGCTTGCCACCACTGGGGGGGGGGGGGGTCTGCTTAACTTCCCCATAAAATCATGGTCAGAGTGATGATTTATTCTTGCGAGTTTGCACTTCATCCCGGCAGTGGGACATTGCCATTTGGAAAGGCTAAGCCTATTTAACCCCTGTGTGTCATTAGAGAAGGAAGTTCTCTCAGCTTGCCCTGCCTGTCTGGCAGGCAATGTGGGAGGCCACACAATACAACAGCAGAGCATCGATTCTACACAATCCACCAAAATTCCCTGAAGCAGCTTAATATTGTAAAGTAGGGAGAAGCGACAGCCCTCCAGTCTCTCGAAGGCACCAGTCTGGAGAAATTGGAATGTGCTGCTTATCCTTTGGCTCTGGCCCGGTCCATATATGCAGATTTATACCCTAAGATACAGCCTGGGCTTTAAAGATTAAATAACTGCCTTCTGAAACCTTGGTAAAGGCTTCGGCTAGCAGCAGTGGCAGTCTCCTACTTGAATCAATTACAGTGCAAACCCTTGAACTAGGATGAAAAGTGTTTAGAGAATATCGGGAAAAGTGCCTTCAAATCTGATATCTCTGTGCCAAATCTGATTTCCCTGTACTCTGTCCTTACTCAACTCATGGTAATATAGGTAGATGAATGCAAATGATTATTCTCAAATTCCCTTTTCCACACAAACAAAATAGCTTTACTGATCGCAGCTGAAAGTCTCTAACTGAACTGAGCCTAACAGACCCATTCAGTACAGTACTATTATTACCCCCCAACTCTGTTATAAAAAACAATACATCAAACTGTAGCAGGGAAGTAACCAATTGCAAACTGCAAGACAATAAAACAGTGGACCTAGAGTAGCTCATGGCAGGACGTGTCCAATCAGATTGCTGCGAGTCCGCCCGGATGCTTGCGGAGCAACTGCAAGGCCTCTTGAGTAGCATAAAGCAATCCAATCTGGGGAATGGGAGTGCGATGATGTGTGAAGATGTCAGCACAGAATTAGAGGGGAGAGGAGGATAGAAAAGCGCTGTCTGAAATCAGGATGGCAATTATTGAGGGAGCTGTCAAAATTAGATTAAATGTTCAATGGCTCCTCGGTGATTCCATCCATACAGTGCCTTCAGAAAGAGAAAGTATTCACACCCCCAGACTTTTTCCACATTTTGTTGTGTTACAGCCTGAATTTAAAATTGACCTACACACAATAACCCATGTAAAGCTGAAATGTCTTGAGTCAATAAATATTTTAGCCCTTTGTTATGACAAGCCTAAGTATACTGAACAAAAATATAAGTGACGCAACAATTTCAAAGATTTTACTGAGTTACAGTTCATAAAAGGAAATCAGTCAATTGAAATAAATGAATTAGGCCCTAATCTATGGGTTTCACATGACTGGGTAGGGTTGCAACCATGGGTGGGCTTTGGAGGGCATAGCCCACCCACTAGGGAGCAAGGACAAGTTTTTCAAAATGCCCTCCAAGGCCCACCCAGGCCCACCCATGGCTGCACCCCTGCCCAATCATGTGAAATCCATAGACTATGGCCATATTAATTTATTTCAATTGACTGATTTCCTTTTATGAACTGTAACTCAGTAAAATATTTGAAATTGTTGCCTGTTGCATTTATATTTTTGTTCAGTATAGATGGGTTCATGAACTGAGTGAAATACATTTCCTCCTCACTGAAAGATCCAATCTGACATGTCTGCCATCATGCAACCTGACAGTATCTACAGCAAGGGAGGATGTTTTTCCAGATGGACCTACAGTATATAAGTGATTCACTTGTTTTTCAAGTAAAGCCAAGCAATTCTGGTAAACCCATCATGTCTTAAATTGAGTCCTAGCCTGGAAACATTGTCTGCAGATGTAGGGGTTGTGAATATCGTAAGACGCCTCTGTCATCCCAGTTTAAATGTTTTGGGGTTATTCAAGACAAGTGTCAAATTCCAATAGTCCCTTAAAATGGATTTAAACTACTTTTTCAATTAATGAACATCCAAGGTCTCCTGGATTTACTCTGAAATAGGAACTAAGGAGAGGCAAATGCAAATTGATGGAACACAGCATATGGTCTCTCCCTGCAGTCGTCCAAATAATTGGTAGCTTTCTTTAGATATTAAGAACTATAACACTCCAAGGAGCTGGAACATGTGGTAATGACCTGGCAGGATAGATCTGGGATGAGCCTATGCTAATTTCACGTCCCGTAATTAGCGTCCCTACAGCTGGGCTGACTTGTTAAAAAGTGTTGCAGGTTGTAAAAATGTATGGTGAGAAAACAAAACATAAGAACACGCCCAATTCCTGCACATACACTGACTTCAGCATCCAACACGTCTGTGTTGGTGCATTAGGTTACAGCACTGGTGATACAAGACCTCTTTGATCTTAATAAGTATATACTAAGATGTGGCTGGGAGGTGCTGAGGTAAGATGAATAAAATCTAAGAATATCCTACGGTTCATTTGAACATTGTGTTCCGAATATGAAATGATGCTTGAGGATAACATCCATGACCACTGAAAAGGCTGTTTTGACAGTAAGATGATATGATTCATTGTGCTACTGTACATACATGTTGCAATAATATTGGATTACAGGCAAGTGTGCATTGATGTCTTAATGCGATTAAAAATGGATGCAAAATTTGTCTAGTAAAGAGTTGATCCTCCCTGAAGTAATGTTGGATTTTTCTAAAAGAGCTTTGTCATTACACACCGACAAGGAGAAGGTGCTATCTATCTTCATCATAAAATGGGGACCACAAAAGACAGCAAAATGCACTCAGAGGCCAGGCAACAGGTCGTATAGGATGTACAGGTATGATTGATTGGCCAATTGCTTGAGTGGGGCTGTGTGGTGCACAAGGTGCAGGGCCATCCTTAAAATCCAGCATACGGCTACACAAACCTCTGTCTGAGGATTTGGGACGTGGAGAACTGTACATCAATCGACACAGCCATAAAGGGTTGTTTTAGTGTCAGTAACTTACAGTACACATAGTCTCTTCTCTAGGTCAGGATTCCAACATTGTTCCTGAAGAGCTACCGTCCTGTAGGTTTTCGCTCCAACCCTAATCTAGCGTAGCTGATTCTAATAATTAGCTGGTTGATAAACTGAATAAGGTTAGTTACAACTGGGGTTGGATAGAACACCTACAGGAAAATGGTTGGAGAGCCCTGCTCTGGGTAATGGAAAGCCAGGGAGTATCGGGGAAGTAGCTATATCAGCATTTCCCAAGAATGTTACGTTTTCAGTCCAGCTTGTCTTTTCATTATTTCATTATTTTGACAAGTCTAAAGCTTTTGACATTCAGGTTATTCAGCTGAATGTTTAATCCCTGATAACTGAAAAGTACATTCATTAGACTAAAAGCCTGGCTAAGAAATATATTTTCTGACAGCCTTTCACACACTGTCAAAATAATAGCCCAGAGTTGTGCACTTCTACAATGTGCTGAGAGGAAGTACGTGTGGACGATGGCAGAGGAGGAGAGGATAGGAGGGGGAGAGAGCAGAATGCTGCATTGCTGACCAGTGCTTGGGTATTCAATCCAGAACGTGCTGTCTGCTGTGTGTCAATTACTGGCTTCATGTCAAGCTTGGTGGGGAGAGGCAGTCGACTTTGATTGAGAACAACTCTGCTCTGCATGAGCCTGACAAAACACATCAACTAAGCAAAAAAAAGTCTTTGAATTCTGTCTGTCAACCGCACTGGACGCATCCAAAATTACACTTCTATGAATCAGTGGGAGATGGGTGGCTCTGTTTGCCTTGCATATCTTAAACGGGAAGTTTAATTTCCCTTAGGTCAGAGCTGGCAAGCTTTCAATAATTCAACACCTGTTATAATTCCTGTTGTGTAATACACACATTTAATTTTCATTGTGGTGAACAAGACTGGATAAACAACTATAGCCTAAACTCAATGAGGCAAATTCCTTTCCTTTCCAAATGTATATTTTGACACCGAGCTAATGTGACACACAAATATGTATGGTCATTTTTTATGTTTTATTTTGTTTGTTATTTTATGGAGCCATCCCTTGTATCATTTTCTAGGCCTCCAATGTATTTGCGATTAAGGTAGGGGGAGCTGTGACACCAATGGGGGAGCGTTAGTGAGATCATGAGGTCTTGGAGGTTTCTTCTTCAATCTTGGAACACTACTAACGTTTCTCCGTCTCAACATTTTACCCTGTTAATTCAACAGTTTACCCTGTTAGTTCAGGTATGTAATGTGCAAAAGTGTAATTTGACTCTCAATATATTGAGGTAACATGGCTAAATGAAAAACTGGTTGGTATTTTCCACATTGTAAGTAATTGAGTTTGGCTAGGTTGCTAACGGTTTACATGTAAGAGAAGGGATTAAGATGGCATCCAAACTTTTTTTTAAACAACGTTTTAGATCCTATTTGTTTTATTTTCTATGAATAAAGGCTCAGTTTAGTTCAGGTGATGTAAATGTGCGATGTCACGATAAAATGGGTTAAAGTGTTAATATTTGTATGAAATGTGTTAATATTTGTACCAAAATAGCATTTAACAGTTTGCTAGCTTGATGCTAACCAAATTTAGGCTAGTTGGTTCCAGTCAATGTTAGCATATATGTTAGTGGTGTATAATGTAATGGTTGTAGCATTGTTTACAACAGGCCTCCAGTAATTTACAGCTTTTTCGAAATTGACACTGATAGTACATTGAGTTATATATAATGTGAATGTGTAGATTTATGGTGATAGTTTTTAAACCTGAGACCTTTTATTATTTTTGATACTAGAATATGAAATGTGAAGATTTAATACTACAATAGAGTTGTAAAGGATAATTGTGACAACAAACAAAGATTAACAAAAGAGAACAATATTTTAGTACATCTTGGAGAATGCCTACTACTGAACACTACTAACCTTCCTCCGTCTCATCATTTTACCCTTTTTCAGGTTTGTTTTCTGCTGACCACGTCTCAGCCTGAGGCGTGTAACACTAACAATAAGAAATTAGAAATGAAGAGCACCAGACTGTAAATAAATATGCATTTGAATAACCTCTGCTGGTTCTCGTGTTAACTTGGAGCAGCTTCCTGTCGCAGGGCATTGTTAGGCTGGAAGCCTCCCTTAGCCTGTGTCCTAAGAGAGGATCCACAGTGTCTCGTGAGGTTAACAGTCTGCTGCTGATGCAGATCCTCAGGGACCACAGTGCTCTCAGGCAACCTCAACACACGGGCACACACACACACACACGCAGGCATACACACACAGGCAGGCACAGGCGCGTGTGCGCACACACAGGCACACATGCCCAGCAGGTTTCATCCACAACTCAGATGGTATTTTCAACACAAAATGTCCCCAAAGTGACAGTGTCATCCTCGCTTCAGTCTACCCCAGAGTGTGTGTGATACACTACATGACCAAAAGTATGTGGAAACATTTCATCCAGAAGTAATGGGAATTAATATGGAGTTGGTCCCTGCTTTGCTGCTATAACAGCCTCCAGTAGATGTTGGAACATTGCTGCATGGTCTTGCTTCCATTCAGCCACAAGCATTAGTGAGGTCGGGCACTGATGTTGGGCGTTCCAATTCATCCCAAAAGTATTTGATGTGGTTGAGGTCAGAGCTCTGTGCAGGCCAGTCAAGTTCTTCCACAACGATCTCGACAAATCATTTCTGTATGGACCTCACTTTGTGCACGGAGGCATTGTCATGCTGAAATAGGAAAGGGCCTTCCCCAAACTGTGGCCACAAAGTTGGAAGCACAGAATCGTCTAAACATGTAATTGTATGCTGTACAGTTAAGATTTCCCTTCATTAGAACTAAAGGGCCTAGTCCGAACCATGAAAAACAGCCCCAGACCATTATTCCTCCTCCACCAAACTTTACAGTTGGCACTATGCATTGGGGCAGGTAGCGTTCTCCTGGCAACCGCCAAACCCAGATTCGTCCGTCGGACTGCCTGATGGTGAAGCGTGATTCATCACTCCAGAGAACGCGTTTCCACTGCTCAAGAGTACAATGGTGGCAAGCTTTACACCACTCCAGTCACGCATGGTGATCTTAGACTTATGTGCGGCTGCTCAGCCATGGAAATCCATTTCATGAAGCTCCTGACGAACAGTTCTTGTGCTGACGTTGCTTCCAGAGGCAATTTGGAACTCAGTAGTGAGTGTTGCAACTGAGGACAGTACATTTTTACGCGCTACGCACTTCAGCATTCGGCGGTCCCGTTCTGTGAGCTTGTGTGGCCTACCACTTCGCGGCTCAGCCGTTGTTGCTCCTAGACGTTTCCACTTCACAATAACAGCACTTACATTTGACAGAGGTAGCTCTAGGTGGCATCCTATGACGTTCCCACAATGAAAGTCACTGAGCTCTTCAGTAAGGCCATACTACTGTTTGTCTATGGAGATTGCATGACGGTGTGCTCGATTTTATACACTTGTCAGCAACAGGTGGACAAAGCTTGGGAAATGGCATTAAAACACGGTTATTCAACATTAAGCTATACATTTAGGTCAGCAAATATGTATATTGCATGCTGTCAGTCAAATTAAAGGCCCAGTGCAGTCAAAAACGTGATTTTCCTGTGTTTGATATATATTTACACACTATGAGGTTGGAATAATACTTTTATTCCCTTTTAGTGTAAGAGCTGAGTTTTGACATTACCAGGCAGTAAATTAGTTAATAGACCAATAAGAAAGAGAGTTCAATACCTCTCTGCCAATAACAGCTAGTTTTCAGTTTTCCTCTCCCCATTCAGACCACTCCCAGACAGTCCTACCAAATTCTTGCTTCAGAAATTGCTCTTGTTAAGAAGCTATTTATGTAAAAAAAAAAAATACCATTAGTGCTGAGTGATTAACCAACATTTTGTTTTTTCATCTGTTATTAAACAACTAATTGACCGACATCCGTTAAATTACTTGAATTCCAATTAGTTCTTTTTTTTGTGAGCCCAGTGTGCCGTTTCAAATCATTGACAACACAAATCAAGTCAAGAACCATGTGGGACGCTGGGTTGAAGGAAGTTGTATTCATTATGAAAATATTCAACCTAGTTCAGTTTAGAAACTTGGTAATTAACTACAATCCCATAATCCATTGCGGCAGTTTTTAAATGTCGGACTGAGATGGATCAGAAAGGAATAGCCAAAGCGAGAGCTTTCATTCTCGCTAAAATATGTCCAAAACAAGCCCAATGCGTTTCCATGGGCTTATTTTGGACCTAAACTTGTCGCGTGCCTTTCCGCCTTTGGGGAAAACGACTCTCATTGTTAGTGCGGAGACATGCGCGTCTCATCATTATATACAGATCTCTGGACGGATACACTTGTATGCCTGCTTGTTAGGTTAGATACACACAGACCGCGTGATAGAGGATTGTACACAACACAACAACGAGAGGGACAGAGACAGTTCGTGAAAGTATGCCCTATCTATTTTGAAGAACTAGTACAATTATTTCGTCAGACAGCTCTGCAGCATAGGCTTCATAGGCAGGCTAGCTAAATAGGATCACTAAAGACAGTACAGTATGGGAAGCACACACTGTAGATAACGTTTGGTTTGTCTGGCAGACTTCTACTGCCTGAGCAGAGATGAGATTACTTTAAAGAATTAAAAATAATAAACTAATCAAATAAAAATGCAGTAATATACACAACTGAAATATTGTACTATTTCATAGTAATGTCCTATGTCTACCCAATGTGGACCTAACAGAGACAATGGAATATTTTCAATGTTTTGGCAATTGAATGCTCACTAAAAAAGCAATATTTCTTAATCTGCATTGGACCTTCAACACTGTAATGTGACACAGTGCCAAAGTTTATGGCATTATGAAACTCTATTAACACTAAAGTGTTCAGTGTATTACATTGCAAAGGGGATTGGTGACCTCCACCAATGTGCGAATAATCAATAATGAACTTATTGCCGGATAAAATGTTCTTACTCTGACAGAAAAATGTGCTATTAATATCCCCCTACAACCACTTTGAAATGAATCAAGCCGGAACATCTGTGACTAAGGATCAGAGGCCAGTTAGCTGTGGGGAAAACCTAACAGCAGTTTTCCATTCCAAGCTGTAAACCCCTGTGAAGTTGGCTGTGCTCTTGTTGCCTAGGACCTAGGACTGGTTATTGAGAGAATAGCAGCCAGTAACCAATCTCACCAATAACCTAACATAGACTGCCAGTGGTACAGTCGCTTATATGAATTGAGATGGAAATATAATTATTTGTCGAATGAATGATAAGAAACATTCATGGCAGTCATAAAGTTATTTATTCATCAAGAAAATCGTTGAGACATTTTTACAGAGGGCTATCATATATTGGCCATTGCAATTCATGGTTAGGGATCATTGACATTGTATCTTAATAAAAGTTAAAATTGAATCGAAAAACAATTGGGCTTCGAACTTACATATTGTAAAGGCATAAACAAGACTTTCGTGGTCATATCGCAACTCAGTGCCCGTGAATGAAGGGTAGGCTAAAGTTGTTTAGTCTACCCGTAAACCCGTTTAAACCGTTCTAAACGGCAGGTGGGATGAATGGGATAGGTTGAGGATAGTACAGTATAGATGCGCCCGCGGAGTTCCAAACAAACTGAGCGTTGTCGCGCGGCACTTGATGCTGCAGCATCCACATATAAAAGTGAATCATATCGGTTCGCAACATCAGTGGATTCAAGGTAAATAAATAACATAATTTGGTAACTAGTAGCAGTACGTCGGTTATGGAGCATGAGGATTATTGAAAGATGGGTATCTCCATTTATTCAGAACTAGGCTATTCATACAAGAGCTGCGCCCGTGTGTAAATACTTCTACATTCTACGTTTTCATACAAAAATTAAAGTATCCTACCTCACTCATGATGTACAGTAGTAATCTCGAGGTTGCTCTCGGTTTCCAACGCTTGAGTTCGCCTATCAGGAGTTAACAGTCGTCTTTTTCACAGTGGCTCACCACCGACAGAGAAGCTTTATAACGTATTATGTCGAACTCCTCAGTGTCATCACGTTCCCACTAAACCAATAGGAGGGCCGTCGGCAAATGTATCTCACATGTCCCCACCCAACTCTTTAAAATATTCATAGACTGTGTAAGCTTTTTTCATTATAATCAAAAAACAGTGCTTCTGTTTCTTTCTGACATGCGTTAGGTCATGAATTAAAACAGGGGGAGGCATTTTATGAATTTGCTATTTTTTTAAACATTATTCCATCGCTGTGCATCGCAATTTAACGCAGAACACCGGAACCAGAATGTACACTCCATCATCAAAAGTATGTGGAAACCCCTTCAACTTAGTGGATTCGGCAATTTCAGCCACACCCGTTGCTGACAGGTGTATAAAATCGAGCACACAGCCATGCAATCTCCATTGACGAACATTGGCAGTAATGGCCTTACTGAAGAGCTCAGTGACTTTCATAGGATGCTTCCTTTCCAACAAGTCAGTTCATCAAATTTCTGTCCTGCTAGAGCTGCCCTGGTCAACTAAGTGCTGTTATTGTGAAGTGGAAAGCTCTAGGAGCAACAACAGAGTGCTAGGCCACACAAGCTCACAGAAGTGGTAGGCCACACAGAACCGGACCTCTGAGTGCTGAAGTTCACAGTGCGTAAAAATCATCTGTCCTTGGTTGCAACACTTACTACCAAGTTCCAAACTGCCTCTGGAAGCAACATCAGCACAATAACTGTTTGTCGGGAGCTTCATGAAATGGGTTTCCATGGCCAAGCAGCAGCACACAAGCCTAAGATCACCATGTGCAATGCCAAGTGTTGACTGGAGTGGTGTAAATCACGCTTCACCATCTGGCAGTCCGACGGACTAATCTGGGTTTGGCAGATGCCAGGAGAACGCTACCTGCCCCAATGCATAGTGCCAACTGTAACGTTTGGTGGAGGAGGAATAATGGTCTGGGGCTGTTTTTCATGGTTCAGGATAGAACCCTAGACGATTCTGTGCTTCCAACTTTGTGCACAAAGCGAGGTCCATACAGAGATAGTTTGTCGAGATCGGTGTGGAAGGTTTTTACTGGCCTGCACAGAGCCCTGACTTCAACCCCATCGAACACCTTTGGGATGAATTGGAACGCTGACTGCGAGCCAGGCCTAATTGCCCAACATCAGTACCCGACCTCATGCGCTTGTGGCTGAATGGAAGCAAGTCCCCGTAGCAATGTTCCAACATCTAGTGGAAAGCCTTCCCAGAAGAGTGGAGGCTGTTATACCAGCGAAGGGTGGACCAAATTCATAGTAATGGCCATGATTTTGGAATGAGATGTTCGAGGAGCAGATGCTTCCACATACTTTTGGTCATGTAATGTATCTGACTATCTTGACACATATGTAGGCTGGTACTTTTTATACTTTTACTTCGATTTCAACAGTATGTAGGTTGTGTTGAGAGGTTGAACGCTTGAATGTCTTTGCACCAGAGAGTTAATGAGAGTAAATCATACAAAGTTCACATGATTTCACCATGCGTGGGTGTTTTATGGCTTCACAGAATCTCTGAGGTGAACTCAGACATAAAATTGAAATGTGCCTTTTTTGTTCTGAACCAATTAGAATTCCTTTGGCGAATCCCCAGTCACAGGGTTTAGATTGAATTGGTGTCCGAGAGACAGTTGTGTTTAAAGTAATCTTTCTTTAGGACAGTTATCTTGGTGTTATAATAATATGGTAATGCATATTATGACTAGGTCTATCAACTGTTAGACAATCAGGACGTTTCCCAAAACAATTCTGCTATGGGCCTGAAAAATGTGGATATTATTAGTCATATTATTATGTTTATTAGTAGGCTAGTCCTCAATGCCATTGCATATAGACCTATTGGCATGTCAATCAAATATCCACTCTATTACTTGCTGGCTCCTATTCTCTCTCTATAATCCACACAAAGTCTATTAAATGGAATTGAGGATAGCTCATTATAATTTGCTTCATTGCTGTACATTTTTATCTCTGAACATACTGGACACAAATTAAGCGATGGTTTTCCATTCACTCAATAGGGAAGGGAAGATTTCACCCACATTTAGCGTGCTCCCATTCACTCATCTCTTCGTATCTTTTTCTTTAACAGAAATCATTTTGGACAAGCAGGAATTGCGGATGAGCAATATCCTCAGTGCCTTTGTAGTTGGTTTTCACTCTAGGGGTGTGCAGCAGCGGAGGCTGGTGGGAGGAGCTATAAGAGGATGGGTTTATTGTAATGGCTGGAATGAAATAAATGGAACGGTATCAAACACATCAAACATCTGGAAACCACATGCTTGACTCAGTTCCATTTATTCTATTCCAGCCATTAAAATGAGCCCATCCTCCTATAGCTACTGTAGCATCCTAAGGCCGGGACTATCATCAGAGTGCCAGTGAAGTCCCTGAAGGATGATGACAGATGGAAGGGAGGATGATTACAAATGTAGCCTAGGCCTCTCGTCTGTGTCCTTCTGATGAGGGCATCACCTCATCTAGAGGGACTGTCTATCCATTTTCATCCAGTGAGACCCATATGTAATGTGCATCTACTACACAGCATATCTCCCCTATTATCATACTTGAGAAGAGAGGCCAAAGGACATTCATGTTCACCATGTGCTAATGAAAAACCCCAGTTCTCAAAGGTACCAAAGGTCCTGTACCCCACAATGAGTTTATGATGATAATGTATGAGGCTTAGCTCTTCTTTAATAACTTTGCGTACTTATCCTTCATATCTCACCTTAGTGTTTGTAAGCGTGAAGTGTGACCTCCATAGTGTATGTTAAGGGATAGCATCGTATTTGATTGTATTTCCTTAGTTAGTTCTGGGCATTGTTCATCCCTCAGTGGGTTGCATAGAGTGTCTATTTCAGAGGTGTGTGTGTGTGTGTGTGTGTGTGTGTGTGTGTGTGTGTGTGTGTGTGTGTGTGTGTGTGTGTGTGTGTGTGTGTGTGTGTGTGTGTGTGTACAGTATGTATGTGTGTGTGCGCGTACGTGCGGGCGCTGTGCGTGTGTGAGAGCACTGCTCCTCTCATTCCCAGGTAAGATAAAAGCATTGGTCCGAACTCTGACGCTCCTGGCTCACACACGGTTCAGAATCAATCTCCTTTTTAATACACAAGCCAGAGGAAGCAGTTAGACCATACATATACAGCTTCTCCTTTTATCTCCAGCAGAAAGATCTCACCTTCCGCTGCAGAAGACAGGAGGAAAAGAGGAACATGGACAAGAACTAACTGATGCAGGCTAACTGACGTTATGAGCTTTGGGCCTGTAACGAAAGGTCTTTGGTTCAAATCCCTGAGCCAACTAAGTAAAAAACTCTCCATATGCTCTTAAGCAAGGCACTTAACCCTAATTGCTTGTGTAAGTCGCACTGGATAAGAGTGTCTGCTATATGACTAAAATGTAATTGCATGTCCTCGTTGACTGTGTGGGATGTTATTAAATAATCCCACCTCCTGGTCTAACCAGCCTCATGCATGTATGAGCCAAGTTGAAATACTGCAGAAATCAGTGGCATGAACAACACCCATATTCAGTTTTTATTACTATCATAATTGGTCATAGCTTACCTGTCTGTAAACTAAATACTACTGTAATAATACTATTACTACACATGCACAGTGTAGCACTGAGGATTATAACAACACCACTGTACTGTGTTGTAGTGAGCCAAACTCTGCATGCTGAGAGCTGATGTAGAGCACTTCTTTTGTGGTAGCAGCCTCTTTTATGTATTCCATAAATATGGCATGCGGTGTGGGTTTTTTCCAACCCCTTTAGGAATCTAAATACCCAAGCAGCCCATCTATTTAAATGTAGAAATACAAGATAAACTAGACATGGAATGATGGGAAAGAAAACTAGTGAAAACAAGGATATAAGGCTAATATTATTTAAAGGTTATGTACGTACAGAAGGGGCCCTGCTATTATGTGCTAATGTTATTACTATGTGAAAACATTGTTTTAGCAGCACATTAGCAGCACATGTAAGAATGTATCATTCAAATAGTGCTACATTCCCACAATAAATCAGTAGCGTTAAGAGAATCAGATTTGGTGAGAGCAGTTTAGCACTTCAGACCCTATTTTTGGCACATGAAATGTAATTATAAGTGTGACTAGAATGTCTTTCAAACCTTATGCAGGAGTAGGATCAGTCATAGACTGTTATTTCTGCTACTGCACGGCAAGCAATACCGATGCAAGTTCTCTATGCATTGTTGGGAAGGGCCCGTAAGTAAGCATTTCACTGTTAATCTACACCTGTTGTTTACTAAGCATGTAACAAATAAAATTGGATTTGATTAGAATTTTAGCCAGTTTGCTACAGCAGGAAAATAATCCCGCAGCAACAGGAAATGTGAATTATTACGAGGATTATATTCAATTGACATTTTTTGGGGGGATGATACATTTTTCATAAGCGAAAATCAAGTCTGAAATTTCAAGTAGAAACTTCAGAAACCTTTCTGAACTTCAAATACACCAAACATTTTACATTTCCTGAATTGCAGAAAATGTCTCCTGCAACAGGGTGATCAAATTAAGATCCTACATCTGTAGCTATTGACAAAGATAGTTTAATCAGGGGAATACTCTTGGCTTTTCTCACAGATAAATACTTGGCTTTGATTAAGCAAAAATAACCACTAAGGTTATATTCCTTTAATTCATCAATTTAGATGAGTTTATCATGAAAATGTATCTCCACTTCCAATATGGTGGGGATATTTGGTCTATAGCAATGGAATTACCTAGCTAGATGATCGATCGTGGAATATATTTTAATGGTTTGTTGTTTCTCTCATCATAATGAGAGTTTAATTTGTTGACTTAATCGCTTTGGTTTTACTTATATGGTAATATTCAATGTTCATTCTAGATCTAATGCTATGCAGGTCAAGGGTAGATCAGTTACTGCTACATGCAAATGTATTTCATTGATAATTTAACATCACATTTAAATGCAAAAAAATGTGTCTAAATGATACTATTGATATATTCTGAACCTTGTAAGAAAAATAATCTCCATGAGGATTAACACATACTTGATATACACAGTCCATTATTGCTATATCTGTCCTCCTCAATATCGGTAGCTAGCTCTGGGCCAGTTTGACCGGTATTAGCTGAGCTTGGTTATACTGTATACTATGTCTGTCCTCCTCAATATTGGTATCTAGCTCTGGGCCAGTTTGACCGGTATTAGCTGAGCTTGGTTATATGTCCATGCACTCTCTCTCCGTGACTTCCCCCATAAGTTTAAGGATGGTGTGTGGGTGTTTGTGTGCGTGCATGTGCACATGTCTGTGCATGTCTTGTGTGTGTGCCTTAACCTTTACACTCCCTACATAACCTCTCTCCTCTCTCTATACAGCCCTGTATAGAGAGACCCTGCATCCAACACTGGTGTGCCTCTCTGTACACTCTCCAAATTAACAATGTGTCAAAAGAGCCTGGGGACATTCTTTGTGTTTTCATGACTATGGCAGGAAACTTAATTTAATCCTGTGAGCATGGCCACTGCCAGTGAACCCGAGACAGCTGCATAATGAAATCTCACACAGGGAAAGCCCGACAGCCCTCCCTGGGCCCTGCTGGGTCCAGAGCTATTTTAAGGCTCTGCAGGCTGTCTCTGCTGGCTCTGCCGCTCGCTCTTCCTCTGCCTCCCTTCATC
Source organism: Thymallus thymallus (assembly GCA_023634145.1). Lineage (NCBI taxonomy): Eukaryota > Metazoa > Chordata > Actinopteri > Salmoniformes > Salmonidae > Thymallus > Thymallus thymallus. The sequence continues at coordinate 22,346,671 of CM042378.1, forward strand.
CTCGCCTGTTGTGTCTCCTAATTGCTAGTCGTGTTCCTCACTGTTTTTCACTCAGACAGACCCCGGTTGTTTAGAGAAGCCCAAGCGTGTTTTTTGGCCAAGTCCCTTCTCTGGAGAATCCTCTTCATCAGAATGTGCACAGTGATTGGCTTAACAACTGTTCCTTGGCGCTCTGAGTGGAAGGGTGCATCCGCTCCCATTACCTCAAAACTCATTGAAGGAAAAGTAGGGTGGCTGTAATGCGATGCAATTTGTCTTCCCTCCCATGTTCTTGATCAATACCAATTGTATTACAACTGGAACTGTGCCAAGCCTATCTGCACTGTCAGCAGTTGTATATAGATTGATGTGTCCAGAAATATTGGCATAAGCGGTGTATTTCCCCCCATTTAAATGTCACCTGGCTCTCATTGTCATTCCATGCTAGAACACTGAAATTGTAATTGGATTCATTTCATGTCGGTTTAATTCAGGAAATGCATCGATATCATGGATTATTGTCATTAGTGACATTTGTTATGCGGATTGTTAATGGGGTCAATAGACATTTCTGATTGAATTTGTGTGAGCTTATGTGTGGTGATGATATTGAAGTGCCTGATGCATCCAACGTAGCCTTGAGAAAACTCAAGGTCAACAAAACCAAACAAAAGCATGCAAACAACAATTTAGAGAGACGTGATATCTAACACAGAAACTTGAAATATATGTTGAAGATATTTCAGAATCTGAATGCAGCTCACCCCATGCGGCAACATGCGTTGTTTCCACGTGATTTCAATTAGCAATGGGCATGCCCCGCCCACCTGAGGATCTGTCTTTTTCAACCAACTATTTCCTGTGTTTGAGGGTTTCAAAAATAAATTTGTAAATGAAATCTCACTGGATTGATTGCTTTCATTTTACACCTACGACTCTCAAACTCTTGCTTGTGCCATGTCGTTTTTTCCTGTTAACGTTACGATCGCGGAAACGTTTGTAATGACCTGTCAAACACACATGGCTGAAACGGGCTCAATGTTGCCTAAACGTCAGCCTGTTACCATGGTTACTCCATTGATATCAGTCTGAAAGAGATGCAATAGTCTCTACTAGCCAGAATGTTCAATAAAATGATCTTTGAAGTGATTTAAATTACCGGTTGTACATGTGGTCCTTTTGGTGATAGGGTATCCTATAAGAACACTAAAGTTTGGTTGGGTATTTAACGCACCGTCTCGACACTTACATCACAAGAAAAGGAAGAAATAACTTTATTTTGATAGGTGTTCATTTTCTTTGGAATAAAAAAAGTTATAATTTAATACAGTTGAAATGTTTACAAATTAGATGCGCTGAAATTAAAGCAACTTCCATAAATGAACACTCGGATGATAGTGATATTATGTTTGATCTCGCAAACAATGTAATGTATGTTTAGATAGGTGTAATCTAGAGCCAAGCGTGTTGATTTCTAATCCGAGGGTATCCTGCTATTGACACACTTGTTGAATTATGCAAGAGAACGTGACAACAGTATTTACGAATGCAGTCTAGACAGGTAGGGTAGACAGCAAATGTTTGGTGGTTGCAGCCCTTTCCCACTCCTTTATCTTTATGTATTCATATATGAAAATACACCTAGTGTATTTATGCAAATTAGGCACATATAATTACATTTATTTTAACACTAAATATAAAAAGAAATACCTGATATAATAAGAAAATGGATATATGAGTGCATTCTAATTTTATAATGAACTGAATATCTGAATTCCCATCAAAATCTCTGAACTCCATTCATTATTTGTCTGTGCCAGTAAAATGTTTTATGTGCACTATAATTCAGTCAATATCTGATGGATTATACCAATTTTAAAAGTTCATCCATTTTCCAACAGTTTCATTTATTATTGTTTATTATAATTGTTGCTATTTCAATTCCATTACGATGAACCCACGTGGAATAGACGTTGAATTGACTTCTATGCCCAGTGGGAAGGCATCAACACAATTTATGTGCATGTATCCCCGTAACTTTCATTTAATGTGATGACTGATATTTATGGAATAAACTAACTATGTTTAATTGTTACCCGATTTAAATTAATCATGTAACAATTAACTAATTAGGAATTTGGGGCACCATGGGAGAAGTTGTTTATAGTGTTACCATCTCCCGAATTAACTCTAAAAGATATGTTATATATCGATAACAGTCATTTATTAATCATTACCTCATCAGTTTCATTCTGAACGTCGCATACTCCTTGGATCCGCAAGAACCCCAGCTTTACTGATCATTCCGTACCACACAAATTGGTTTAATTATTTATTTACTAACTAACTAAATGATCACACACACACACACACACATTTTGCTTTTAGATGCTGTGTTTGTATTTACAGTAGTAATGGACAGCTGGAGGCATTTTGAAAACATGTTTTCAAACACTTGTTTTTCACAATATTATTATTATTAAATACATTTGACCGTCATGCTTATCAGTCTATAGAATAATTAATTATTTAATTTCTCTACTGGTAATTGAAGCGAGCCTGAAGTGCAGGGAACAGGCTATCAGCGCGTCACCCACCACTTTACCGAAATATGTGTATTTTACACTCTAGTAGTAGGCCTACATTAAGATAAATATCATGAAAGACAAAAACTTGTCCATCACTATTGTAAATAAAAGCACAGCATCTTTAATTGTACATGTGTACAGTTGATGCCGTGACCATAAGCTTAAAAAACATTAAGATAAATATTGTAATGAAACAGGCAGGGAGCAGGTTTCGAACCCTCAACCGTTGGGTTGACTGTGCACCAAAAGCATGCTCAAGCGATATCCACGCTTATAAACCCAGGGTCGTTACAATATCGTGAAAGACAAAAACTTACTGAGCATTTCAACCTCAAAACACCATGAAGGTCTGATGTGCGGTATGCATATTAACAGTAGAATATCCTGGACTCAACGAGTAGCCTACCAATAGCCGCCAGTATAATAAATACATTTAATACACACAATCACAAAGACATCCAGAAATATTTTGTATAGGAAGGTCATAAAAAACATGAAACGAAGACAATTAACAGCATTAACGGCAAAAATGGCCGACAGCAATCTGCTAGGGCAGATTAAAATAGGGGGTGCAAACATGTTTTTCCATCTTCACTTATTTACCAGATAATTATCATAGTCCATTGGATAATTTGTTCATATTCATTAGCTAGTCTGTATTAAAAACTAGGTATGTGTTATGTAGTTATGGTCAGAGTCTGACAGTGTCGTTCTTTTCTGTTTCTGTGTGGGGTTTTGGGTTGGATCCCTAATTAGAGGCAGCTGCACCGCATTGTCTCTAATTAGGGATCCCATATATGTTGAGTCTCTCCTTCACTCTGGTGTGGGTCGTTGTTGATGTTATCGATGTATGTCGCAGTCACGGTGAAGTAAGTGTGTTTTCGTTTACGTCCGTTCGTTTGTGTTTGAGAACGTCACGTTTTTCGTGTTTGTTCTTGATTATTATTATTAATTAAAGAAATGTTGAACTACTATCCCTGTGCTGCGTCTTGGTCTCTCCCCACACACATTCGTGACAGAACGACCCACCAGAGCCAGACCAAGCAGCGTAACTGGGGAGAGAGGGAGAGAGAGGAGGTGCCGCCGCGTTATGCGCGACGCGCAAGACGAGGCAACGCCCGCAAACAACCCCAAGGTAATCTTGGGTGGTCTGGCTATAGGGAGGAGGAGCCAACACCACTCCCCATGTGGACCATGGAGAGGCCGAGGTACCAATGGGGGGCTCATAGCAAGGAGCAGGAGGAGTACTTGGAGTAGTATTATGGAGGAGTTTTTGAGGAATTGGTGGAGATAGAAAGGGAGGTCGAGAGGGAGATGGCGGAGTGGTCCAGTCCGGATCCGGTCGTCTACTCCACTCCCAGACCGGAGCAGTCCACTCCACCGGTGTCTAGTCTGGGTCCGGTTGTCTACTCCACCTCCCTGCCAGAGCAATCCGCTCCTCCGGTGCCCAGTCTGGGTCCGATCGTCTACTCCACCTCCATGCCAGAGCAGTCCGCTCCTCCGATGTCCAGTCCGGGTCCGGACCTCTGCGCTGCTCCACGCACCCGACATCCGGTGCACCTCCCCAGTCCGGTACGTCCCGTGCCGGCTCCTCGCACCCGACCGCCAATGCGTGTGCCCAGCCAGGTGCTTCCTGTGCCAGCTCCACGCACCCGACCTCCTGTGCGAAACCCCAGTCCGGTACATCCCGTGCCGGCTCCCCGCACTCGACCTCCAGTGCGTGCGTCTAGCCAGGTGCGTCCCGTGCCAGCTCCACGCATCCGACCTCCAGTGCGCCTCCCCAGTCCGGTATGACCCGTGCCGGCTCCCCGCACCCAACCTCCAGCGAAGGTCCGCAGCCCGCAACCTCCAGCGAAGGTCCGCAGCCCGCAACCTCCAGCGAAGGTCCTCAGCCCGCAACCTCCAGCGAAGGTCCGCAGCCCGCAACCTCCAGCGAAGGTCCGCAGCCCCAATCCGGGTCCAGCCGTCTGCTCCGCTCCAGAGTCAGAGCAGTCCGCTCCACCGGTGCCCATTCCGGGTCCAGCCGTCTGCTCCGCCCCAGTGCCCGAGCAGTCCGCTCCACCGGTGCCCAGTCCAGGCCCGGTTGTTTTCCCCGCTCCATGGCCAGAGCCGGTTGCCCCACCGGTGCCCAGTCCAGGCCCGGTTGTTTGCCCCGCTCCATGGCCGGAGCCGTTTGCCCCACCGGTGCCCAGTCCTGGCCCGGTTGTTTTCCCCGCTCCATGGCCAGAGCCGGTTGCCCCACCGGTGCCCAGTCCAGGCCCGGTTGTTTGCCCCACTCCATGGCCAGAGCCGGTTGCCACACCGGTGCCCAGTCCAGGCCCGGTTGTTTGCCCCGCTCCATGGCCGGAGCCGTTTGCCCCACCGGTGCCCAGTCCGGGCCCGGTTGTTTTCCCCGCTCCATGGCCGGAGCCGTTGGTCCCACCGGTACCCAGTCTGGGCCCAGCTATAAGGAGGGGCCATGGAAAAAAACTGTCCACTTCGCCGGAGCCAGAGCCGCCCCCAAAGGACTAGTTTTTCCCTACCTAATTAACCCCCCCTTGTTTTGTGTGGTTTTTTTTGGGCGTCCGGGAGTCCGCCCCTTGGGGGGGGGGGGTACTGTCAGGCTCTGGCCATAGTCTGACAGTGTCGTTCTTTTCTGTTTCTGTGTGGGGTTTTGGGTTGGATCCCTAATTAGAGGCAGCTGCACCGCATTGTCTCTAATTAGGGATCCCATCTATGTTGAGTCTGTCCTTCACTCTGGTGTGGGTCGTTGTCGATGGTATCGATGTATGTCGCAGTCACGGTGAAGTAAGTGTGTTTTCGTTTACGTCCGTTCGTTTGAGAACGTGACGTTTTTCGTGTTTGTTATTTGTGGTAGTTCGTTCTTGATTATTATTATACATAGAAAATAATAAAAGAAAAGAAATGTCGAACTACTATCCCTGCGCTGCGTCTTGGTCTCTCCCCACACACATTCGTGACAGTTGCTTTGATTGTTGCAGCTAGAGAGCATTGTTTCACCAGCGTCTATCCTATAATGAAAAGGCAGCTGTGAAAGAAGATTCAAGGAACTTATTTATCTGTTTTGTTATGCTGTTACATTTGTATTGTTGTTTTGTCCAATACGCTCAGGGTGTTGTTACATATTATTTGAACGGTGTGCATCATGAGCAAAGTCATTGTAGCCTATCATTTCACTTCTCATGTGGGAACCATGAGCACAGGCTGACTTGGCTTTGCTGTACCGCAGCGGAATAGCCTACCAGCGTCCTACCAAAGGTTGCACATTGTCCCTTACAATGTAGAAAACCACATGTCTAGCCCAAACCGTTCAATAGTTATCCATATTACCGGAGCTTCATCTTATTCTTTCTAACTATTACTATGGCGGATTCACGGCCACAATTTATGGAAGATGCCAAAACTTTGAGGATAACAATAGATGGCAAAGTCAAAGATAGGCTACTGGTTTCATCTGTGGCAAAGTTTTCCCTGAATGCTTATGACAAATCCAGCTCCAGAAGCAGCCATAATATATGGACCAGCTGGCTAATCTTTCGAATACTATGTAAAACAGCCAGCTAGATAAGGTTAGCATGCTAGCTAGCTACAGCTGTCAGTGCCCTATTTGTTGTTGTGTCTCTCCACTCCACATGGAATTCACAACGGCGTTCACACCCCCAAATTGTGAATATGTATGAGCTTGCGTCATTCTTCGGAGGTGCAACTAAACAAGCATTTCTGTTCTAGGACAGAAATTACTTTGAAATAGGGGTGGAAACTTCCTCTGGAGGGCACCTTTAAACTCGACTAGGTTAGACTAGAGCAAGTCTGCTCCTCCACTGCTAACCTAGTCCAGGCAGAGTAACTATGGAGGTGTGCTATCAAGTTATCGCCAGAGAGAGAAGGACAGAGATGGAGAGAGGTTCCCACAGACTATCTAATCCTCCTACTTCAAGTTCTGGTACAGCTGAACACAAAGCCCCCGTAGTGCTGACAGAGAGAAGCAATGACTGCCATCTTCCAGTCAGCATACTGAGATCAAAGGGAAAGATAGGTCAATGCTTAATTACTGCACAGCCAGAATACCTTGGGTTTATCCACTATCCAAATTACTTTATAGAAAAACGTTTCTGAAGATTACATGAAGCTGTTTTTTATGAGATGTGAAAATACTGAGGTAAGCACAGACCAGGAGTTAAATAGCCATGGCGAGCAGAGGTTACATTACTGATGGTCTATCGATAGCCATTAGCCATTTCTAATTCCTTGCTGCCCTGACAATTGTCTTCACCAAGAAAGGGGAGAAAGAATATATATATATATACGTCCTAGCAACAAGGTTAGTCTATTTAGCCCGAATGAGACCTCAGACGGTAAAAGGAGCAACATAGAGGCCACGGTAATCAATGGCTCCAATGGGTCCTGTAAAAGGAACGGCACATTTGGGAGTCAATCATGTCCTCCTTGCTCCATTACGCAGCCCCTGTCGTCAATAGCTCTGTCGGCTCATCTGTGAAAGAAGGGCTATAGGGGTGCATGTCTTCAGAACCAGGGCTGAGACCTAGCAGTGGAGCCAGAGGTGATGCTAAAGGGAGAGGCCTAATCTAAGGTACTCATCCCTGGAATCATGTCTAATGCATGCAAATTGTCTATTTAACTATGTGTTAATAATTGAGGCCGATGATTAACTGTGGAATGGGATTCAGCCAGGGGTGCTGCTTTCTATCTCTCTTTCTGACTGCTAATGGCTAGAGATTGTCAGGCTCTGGCCATAGAGAAGCCTATTGCTTCTCTATAATTCTATGGTCAGAGTCTGGCAGTTCTATATGTTCTATGTCTGTGTGGTGTTGTGTGTGGGATCGCTAATTAGAGGCAGCTGCATTGCATTGTCTCTAATTAGGGATCCTACTTAAGTGTGTATGTTCCACTCCCTAGGGTGGTTCATTGTATGTCTACATGTCCGTATCGAAAGTAAGTGTGTTCCCTTTTGTTATATGTATCGTTGTTGTTTTGTATAGTTCACGCCAAGTTTAGTTTATTATTTAAATAAATGATGTCGAACTATCGCTGCGCTGCGCCTTGGTCCTTATACACACCTGAGCGTGACAGAGATGGGATGATCCCAGCCCCTCCCCTGCAGCCTCACACTTAAACTGATCCTTGATGATGGTCTGCATAGAATAGGGGCGGTGTATTGAAACCAATACATACACCAACGATGTCAAATTGACAGCAATTGATCAACTCTCTCTGGTTAGTGCAATAGGTAACTACTGTATCAACTATACATTTCCAATATATATTTATATATATTTTTTTGTTGTTGTTGTAATACTCTATTTTATTTACATTTGTTTCATTTAATGTCCTTGTCTATAACTGTTCTGTACTTTGTAATGTGTTTGTACATTTTATGTAGAACCCAGGAAGAGTAGCTGCTGCATGTGCATATCAATTGCTTTTGTAAATGGATAAGAAGTGTTGGTTTGGTTCTCCCTGAAGGTAAGCTAGATCCATAATGTAAATACATGTTCTTCCTACAAAGAGGGAGACAATTTCTATAGTAAGCGACTGTACATGAAAACTAATATTGTTTACTACTGAAAGGAATCAAATCAAACAATTGTATTTCCACTTCAGGCAAATACTGTTGTTATGGATTATTTTCAGAATATGTGTCAAGTAAGGGCTGCAGGATGTTTGCGTGTCAAATGTGGTTGACATTGTAAGAACAAATAAGGGTGCTATGGCAATAACCCTTCCTGTCACCAGTCATTAATATACTGTATTTGTCACTACACTGTCATTGATTGGTGTGTTTGAGTTAAGCAGAAGGAACTGCTCAGTAGCTTACTGATAGTCTTGAGGATGTGTAGTTTTGGAGACTTCGGAGTGCCATGGCATATTGATGAATAGGCATTGTAGAGAACCTTTACACAGTAAGTCCAAACAGCCTTGCGGTTTGGCAGTACCTAGACTTTGTGCTTTCCGTCATTGTTAAACCCATTCATAGTACAAGGCTTATTTCGGCATTATGATTTGCAATGATGATCATTCAGATCAGGGATTTAAAGATTGTTTAATGGCACCTCTAGTCCAGAGGTTAGGCTGCTGAACCAAAACAAATGCCAGTGGTTTGTCAAGAGCAGCTTCGTTTTAGCGGACTGGGGTTTTGACAAACTTGAACTTTGGGCATGTGCTGCTCAAGTGGCGAGCAGAGAGGATCATCAAAAAGGACAGCTGTGTCTCTTGATAAAATACTGCCCATTGCTAAGCTCTGCTAGCATGTTGTGATAAACCTGGAAAGCCTCTTTCAAAAACATCACAATTTTCCAAACCAGTGTGCACCTTTTAAAATACCTGACACAGCACTCGAAGTTCAGGGGGAGAACATAGAGTAAATGCTTGAAAACTGTGAACTAAATTGTTACCCGATGTACTGTACTGTACTGGTATGTACTGTATGCATCTCTATCCTGACAGATTTACAGGGGGTGTCCAGCCCACCTGCCTTCACGGTTTCATTTCTTTTTGTTGTGACAGAAGATAGTCAGTGAGAGAGGATCGCCCATTAGATTTTAGTCTGCACTCTGCTGACAGTGCATCTATGTGTCCAGGGCCCGCATCCACAAAGCATCTCAGAGTAGGAGTGCTGATCTAGGATCTGTCCATATACTCTTATTCATTTTTATCTAAAAGGCTAAACTGATCCTATCTCATCAGATTGTCACAGAGAAACCACATCACCAACTCTTTTACAAAAGGCCCCTCCAATATTCATCTTCTGGGTTTCTCTGGAGATTAGAAATAATTTAATCCTGGTCCCAAAAAATAAGAAGCCAAAGTGTTGGATGGCTACATACAGTACTATAGAGTACAATAAAACAAACTACACTGCATTCGGAAAGTATTCAGACCCCATGACTTTTTCCACATTTTGATACGCTACAGCATTATTCTAAAACGGATTCAATAGTTTTTTTTTCCTCATCAACCTACACACAATACTCCATAATGAAAAAGCAGAAACAGGTATTTAGAAATGTTTATAACAGAAATACCTTATTTACATAAGTATTCAGACCCTTTGCTATGAGACTTGAAAATTGAGCTCAGGTGCATCCTGTTTCCAATGATCATCCTTGAGATGTTTCTACAACTTGATTGGAATCCACCTGTGGTAAACTCAATTGATTGGACATGATTTGGAGAATCTGGGGAAGGGTACCAAAAAATTTCTGCAGCATTGAAGGTCCCCAAGAACACAGTGGCCTCCATCATTCTTAAATGGAAGAAGTTTGGAACCACCAAGACTCTTGCTAGAGCTGGCCGCCCGGCCAAACTGAGCAATTGAGGGAGAAGGGCCTTGGTCAGGGAGGTGACCAAGAACCTGATGGTTACTCTGACAGAGCTCCAGAGTTCCCCTGTGGAGATGGGAGAACCTTCCAGAAGGACAACCATCTCTGCAGCCCTCCACCAATCAGGCCTTTATGGTAGAGTGGCCAGATGGAAGCCACTCCTCAGTAAAAGGCAAATGACAGCCTGCTTGGAGTTTGCCAAAGGCACCTAAAGGACTCTCAGATCATGAGAAACAAGAATCTCTGGTCTGATGAAACCAAGATTGAACTCTTTGGCCTGAATGCCAAGCATCACGTCTGGAGGAAACCTGGCACCATCCCTATGGTGAAGCATGGTGGTGGCAGCATCATACTTTGGGGATGTTTTTCAATGGCAGGGACTGGGAGACTAGCCAGGGCCAAGGGAAAGATGAACGGAGCAAAGTACAGAGATCCTTGATGACAACCTGCTCCAAAGCATTCAGGACCTGAGACTGGGGCGAAGGTTCACCTTCCAACAGGACAACGACCCTAAGTACACAGCCAAGACAACGCATGAGTGGCTTTGGGACAAGTCTCTGAATGTCCTTGAGTGGCTCAGCCAGTGCCCGGACTTGAACCCGATTTAACATCTCTGGAGAGACCTGAAAATAGTTGTGCAGCAACGCTCCCCATCCAACCTGACAGAGCTTGAGAGGATCTGCAGAGAAGAATGGGAGAAACTCCCCAAATACAGGTGTGCCAAGCTTGTAGCGTCATACCCAAGAAGACTTGAGGCTGTAATCGCTGCCAAAGGTGCTTCAACAAAGTACTGAGTAAAGGGTCTGAATATTTATGTAAATGTAATATTTCATTTATTAATTTTATACGTTAGCAAAAATATCTAAAAAAAAACAGTTTTTTTTCTTTGTCATTATGGGGTATTGTGTGTAGATTGATGAGAAATAAAAAACAATTTAATACATTTTAGAATAAGTCTAACGTAACAAAATGTGGAAAAAGTCAAGGGGTAATACAAAAACAGCTCAGAGATGGCTTTAGGAAGAGCTTTTCGACTCACCTCCAAAAAAGTGCTTAGGTATTTCATCTCTTGGATAGCACTAGATAATTCCAATGCAGGTATCTTTATTTGCCAGTATTGGTCATGGTATGTCTCTAATCTGTTGCTCATGGGCTAATACCGGAGTTAGCAAACTAATCCACACAATGCAATTTTTTATGAAGAGGCTTTCTATCAGGGGTTCTAGTGTTGCAGTATTTTGCCTACATCTCATCAGTGGTGTAAAGTACTTAAGTATTTTTGGGGGGTTTCTGTACTTTACTTTACTATTTATGTTTTTGACTACCTTTACGTCACTACATTCCTTAAGAAAAAATGTACTTTTTACTCCACACATTTTCCCTGACACCACCATACTTGTTACATTTTGACAGGAAAATGGTCAAAATGGGTACAGGGAATGGGTACAGGGAATGGGTACAGGGAATGGGTACAGTGTAAAAAATGCAATAGACTGGACATCAGGAGATAACATATGTTCTCATTTGCCCGAAATGGGTACAATTGAAGTTATCAAAAGCAACAGAATAATGTGAATCAGATACAGTATACACTGATTTAAAAAATGATATCCACCCTTGGTTGAAACAGCAGGGTGCCCTTAGCAACACACTACAAAGCAATTCCCCAAATCAAGATATTAGTGCCTGTCTCCAGGAACAAAAGACTTCTGTCCAGTTTACTTATGCTTCCCTGAGAATCACCAAGGTAATATAAACACATGCTGCAACAAAAAAAAGCTTTCATCCATGAAGAACTTGTACCATATAAGCCGAATAGCGCTTCTTGCCAGCTACCATTCAGTAATTCATGTGATTACAGTCTGTTGACACATAGGGAAAGAAGAGAAACAAATCCAAGATGTAAGAGTTGTCATGCAATGCTATTGCTAGGATTAGCAATGCACCATTAGAGTATAGGGAACACTAGTTCAGGGGCGATTCTAGGATTAGAGGTTTAGGGGGGCTCAGCCCCCAGCATGAGGTGAGGTAGAGAGCATAATTGTGATATTGATAAATTAATTACAGTATAATTGTCCTTAATTTGACTGGACTCTGTGAAATTCATTACAGTAGCCTATAATGTGTTCATAACCTCACCTTTGTGTGTTTGTATTTAAGGACAATGGTCATATTGGAGTTTTACTCAAAACATATACATTTGAGATTAAGATCTAAAAAATATCTGGGAAAGTTTGGTTTTGAGGTGTGATTCTCTAATCATTTAATACAACAATGCATTAATACAATACCATACTATAATATAAAAAACACTGCATGGTCTATCAAAATAGGACCTTTATTCACTGAAACAAATTGTGAGTTCATCCAGTCCAGGGGTTCAGGTGCAGGGTACATGGTAAAGTACAGCAGAAAAAAATCTACAAGAAATAAAAGTCTGCTTTAAATTACATTGAGAAATGTTTCCATTTCACTTCTTTGGTGGGAGCATCAGACTGTGTTGTCTCTGTTTGAGTTTAGCAAATCTGTCAACAATTGTATACTGACTTAACCTTTCAAGGACATCCTTTTCTATGGACATTACAGTCGATTTTGATCCACGGTGCTCCTGAGCCAAATGTGGAGCCGACGTAATGCACTGAAGGATCTTTCACAGCTACAGCTGCTGACAGGTATAGTCAAGGGAAACCTGAATTACAGCCTTCAATGATGGAAACATATCAGCATCCAGAAGGTTGTACACTGTGATCATGTCCAGAGAAGCAGCACCTGCCTGTGACTTACGAGTCAAAGTTTTTGGCTTCCATGACTTCCTCTGATTTCAGCTCAATGTTGTAATGCATTGCCATCTCTGCCAAATGTGGCACTGTTAGGATCCGAGGCTGGACTGCATGCCTGAATGCCTTTCAGTAGTTCAGCATTTACACCTGAAAAACGCTTCTCCAGCTCAGCTGTCATTCTATCCAGGCAAGGAAATAATAATTTTATTTTAAATTGTCTGAACCACTAAGTTCACTACCTGCCCCGCACGTTGATTCCATAACAAAATAATCCATCCGCCGCCTTTGTCCAGAAGATGGTTCTGGTACTGGTATCTGATTAGCCTCACACAGGTTTCTTGTTCTGTCATACAGATCGGCAGCTGTAGCATCACTGCGTTTCTCCTTGAGTGTCATACACAGCCTCTTTGTATGTCAATGCTTGAGCAAGGTCAACGTTCTCCTTTTGTAGATACTTGTGTAAACCTGCTGTCATAGACAGAAGATCCTGGAACATCAGCAGCAAATAGACTGTGGAGATTTTGCACAGTTTTGCCTTCAATCCCACTGCCATTGCTGTTCTGATGGTTGAAAGGCACTCAATGACTGCAAGAGAATTGTCAAGCATTGCATTTACTGATCGAAGGTGGCATGCCCAACGGGTGTTTGACAGTTGCACAAGTTCAGAATCCTAGTTTCTTTTGAGTGTCTGCAAACTTGGTGGTTAACCAGCGAGACCCTAAAAACGGAATACACTGTCAGGCTCTGGCCATAGAGAAGCTTTGCTTCTCTATATTTCTATGGTCAGAGTCTGGCAGATCTATTATTTCTACTTCTGTGTGGTGTTGTGTGTGGGATCCCTAATTAGAGGCAGCTGCATTGCATTACCTCTAATTAGGGATCCTACTTATATGTCTGTGTTCCACTCCCTTGGCGTGGTTCATTGTTGTTGTATGTTGTCCCGTGTTCGTGCTACGTGTGTTATACTTTTGTTCTATAGCATTTGTTATTTTGTATGGTTCGCATCAGTATAGTTTATTCATTTAATAAACGATGTCGAACTATCGCTACGCTGCGCCTTGGTCTCTCTACACACCCGAACGTGACATACACACTTTCAAGCATGTCAAAAAACTCTGTAGCCTCAAACTGCTTTGCATGTGTGACACAAGACAAGGTTTGGCTCGTGTGCATAACAATGCACATATATTGCTTCGGGGTGCTGCTTTCTGAAATGGGCTTGCACACCCCCATCTGACCCACTCGTGACTGCAGCCCCATCGTAGGTCTGTGCCACACATGTTAACGCATCAATTCCTTTTTCCTGCAATTGGTGCTCTAATGCAGCTGTTATTGATTTAGCATCAAAACCTGTAAGTTCTGTTAGGGCTATGAACCGCTCCTTAACTGGTAACATATCTAACACAGACTGACAATTGTTCAGAGGGTCTGTCTCTGGCCTCATCAGCCATAATGGCATACATCTTAGGCTCCTTCATTTCATTGACAATAGTTGCAGTCACCTCTTGTGCACAGCACTTGATCATCTCATTCTGGCACGCTGGTGAGAGGTAAGTGCTGTTCGATGGGGCTGTGTACTTCTACAGGAAAGGATCAAACCCTTTAAAAGGGCCATGCACTCAAGGAAGTTCCCTCTATTATGGCTTTCAACACTTTCGACGTGACCTCTAAAAGGTATTCCTTGCTTTCCTAACATGGAGGTAACCGCCACAACATGGTGTATGTACTGTCTTCTCTCAGTTCTTTTGTTTACATGTGCTGCTTCTATCTTCTGTACAACATTTCCTTGTGAGGCACTAGCCTTGTAGCTCATCCAGGAGGCAACACTTTCCTTGTGAGATTGAGTTGCTTCATGTTTTTGGAACACGTTCAGAGCTTTTTTTAAATGTTTGTATCCAGTTTCAACAAATGTGTCGTGTTTCAGGTTTCTACCGAATATTCGACATGCAAAGCAGAAGGATGTATTTTTTTCCACAGAGTATTCTAACCATTTAAAAGTGTCAAACCACTTTTCCTGAAAGGCTCTTTTCTGCATGCCAAAGCACTCTTGGGGATAGTTTTGCAGTTTCACTTGCTTAGGACCTGTGTCCTTATCTCCCAATATTTCGAATTCACGGAGAACAGTAAGTGTGCTTTTGTGACGTTTAAAATCGTGTTTTGTTTTAAACGTGACGTTTGTATATCGTGTAGTAAGGATAGACATCATTGAATAGTCAGTAAATGAAATATGTCAACTACTATCCCTGCGCTTCGTTTTGGTCTCTCGATGCACCCAACCGTGACAGACCTTGGGCTATGTATGCGCCCGGTCGTGACAACAACGATAATGTAAACAAACCCTTTACAGCTTCAACATACATTTAAAACTCATGTTTAATATATTATCCATCATTGTATCAATATATAAATGTATTCTTTTAAAGTGACAATGGTTTTATGTTAGAAAATATATTTAAGAAAAATACATATCTGAAATATGCTGTTTGCATAAGTATTCAACCCCTTTATTATTTATTGTGCACTTTTGGATCAATAAGGACGAAGTGGAAGCTGCATCACACCACCCAGGCACTGCCCTAGACAAGGCAGTGCCTCAAAACGCAGCATCCGTACAGGAAGTAGAGTAGTGTGGGAAGCCATGGAGAGGCCGACAATCACTTTGAAGGAGCAATAGAGTACAGTGGCTGAGGGTTGGGCTGAGATTGGAGTGAAGGTGCACCAGTCAGTTTTGAAGCGCTGCCTTGTCTATGCAGTGCCTGGGTGGTATAATGGGATAATATCCAAACACTTGGATATTATTTTGAATGCATGTGTATTACTTAATCTCTAACTTCCGTAGAATGCTCTTTAGTCTTTATTTTCACACCTTTCCTTCAGATTCAGTCTGTTCAATGATCATTAAACTGTTTTTTCTTTTTTTTTTTATGTGAGTTATTGAAATGTTTCACAGGTAGAGGCCAATAGTAAGCCAAGTGTGTCCTTGTTAGGGCATTATGTTTCATCTGTGTTAACTGGGAGCTTACAGAGCAAAGGAGTTGAATACTTATGCAAACAGCATATTTCAGTTGTGACTTTTCTTAAATATATGTTCTAACATCAATGTCACTTTAAAATAATACATTTCAAGGGTCATTATTTTTAAATAAAATATTACACAGAAGAAAATATCAGTATATCATTTGTAATTCAGACAAATCTGATAACTTTCAAGGGGGTTGAATAGTTTTTCAAAGCACTAATGTACAACAACGTTAATGCAGAGTCTGAGGAACAGACTCTTGGCAGCTTATAGATAGATAGATAGATAGATAGATAGATAGATAGATAGATAGATAGATAGATAGATAGATAGATAGATAGATAGATAGATAGATAGATAGATAGATAGATAGATAGATAGATAGATAGAT
This sequence comes from Thymallus thymallus, assembly GCA_023634145.1. Taxonomy (NCBI): domain Eukaryota; kingdom Metazoa; phylum Chordata; class Actinopteri; order Salmoniformes; family Salmonidae; genus Thymallus; species Thymallus thymallus. Next base: position 22,362,768 of record CM042378.1, read on the forward strand.
AGATAGATAGATAGATAGATAGATAGATAGATAGATAGATAGATAGATAGAAGTCTGGAGTGTTAGGTGGAAAAAAAAATATGATACAAATATTGCAAGTTGATATAGATAAATAAGGAATATTTGCATGGTTAACTATACTATACAGGTCGATGGCAGAGAAATACTTAAATAGCTACAAGTGCGTATGATATACGTGAGGGTAATAATAGTTTACTTAATATACAGTCTGGTTAAATGAACAGGTAAGTGAATATTTGCATGGTTAAATTAACTGTACCGGTAAATGACAGGAAGATATATTTAAATAGCTAAATGTGTGTATGATATAATTTAGGGTAATAATAGTTCCCTTATAATTCCCTTAAAATATAGTCCTTAGTGCGCAGGGTTTAATTACAGATAAATGCACGTATTGCACATTCGATGCAATGAAAAAAGATACAACTGACAGGATACTGATATGCATTCCTGAGTGAATGACTACGTAAGTTCAGTCCAAGAATTACTTACAATATTGCACGTGACATGATATAACAACTGTACATGAATATGTGTGTATATATAGACCTGAATAAATAACTACGTCCTGAGTGAATGAGTGATTACAGACCAGAGTTACTCACGGATGGATGCATAATTGTTAAACTAGGTCCTAACACCCCAACAGTTCCAGGTCTATGTTGCCGACAGCACGGCACCCCAGTGAGGCATTAAATAGTCTAATAGATGCTGGCAGGAAGGACCTCATGTAGCGCTCTCTGGCACACCATGGTGGAATCAGCCTCCTCAGAAAGTAGAGTCGGCTCTGGCCCTTTTTGTACAGAGCCCCGGTGTTACCAGCCCTTTCCAGCCTGTTGTCCATATGGACTCCCAGGAACTTCTATGACCCAACCATTTACACATCCATCCTCTTTATAAGGACTGCAGTCACTTGGGCCTAGGTTCTCCTGAAGTCCACCACCATCATCTTTGTTTTGCTGATGTTGAGCTGAAGGTGGTTCTGCTCACACCACAACACAAAGTCATTGATTGTGCTCCTGTACTCCTCCTCCTGCCCACCCCTGATGCACCCTACAATTGCGGAGTCATCCGAGAATTTCTGTAGGTGGCATGTTTCAGAGTTATATCTGAAGTCCGAGGTGTAGAGGGTGAATAGGAAGGGGGACAGGACCGTTCCCTGGGGGGCCCCTGTGTAGCTCACTGCCCGTTCTGACACACAGCTCTGTAGTCGCACAAATCCGAGACCCAGGAGACTAAGGGTGCTTCCACTTTCATCCTCTTCATCTTCTCACCCAGTAGCAGGGGCAGAATGGTGTTGAAGGCACTGGAGAAGTCAAAAAATATACCCCTCACAGTGCAACCTGCGTTGTCCAGGTGAGAGTAGCCCCTCTGCAGAAGGTAGATGATTGCATCATCCAGCCCGATGTTACGATGATATGTGAACTGCAGGGGGTCCAGTGATGTACACACCAGGGGTCTGATGTGAGCAAGGACTAACCTTTACAGGGTCTTCATGATGTGGGATGTTAGCGCTACAGGTCTGAAGTCATTCAGGACAGTGCGGTGCGCCTTCTTGGGCACTGGGACGAGGCAGGATGTTTTCCACAGCACAGGGACCCTTTCCAGGCTCAGGCTCAGGCTAAGGTTGAAGGGTCGCTGGAGTATTCCACACAGTTGGTCAGCACAGACCCTATGCACCCTTGGGCTGATGCCATCAGGGCCCACCGCTTTCCACTGAAGTAGTCTCTCCAGCTCTCTCTTCACTTGGCTGGTGGTGAAAGCCAGCCCAGGTGGGGAGGTGGGGGGAAGGGGGGTGTTGAGGATCAGTCCAGAGGGAGCAGGGGCGGAGGTGGGGAGGGGGTCGCTGATTGTCTCAACAGAGGTGTTGTGAGTAAAGTGGGAGTGGGACAGCCGTGAGGGTGTGTGGCCTGGGGAGCTGGAGGGGAGGTGGACAGGGCCAGTATCGAACCTGTTAAAAGTATCGAACCTCATTGGCTCTGTCCTGGGTCCCCTCCACTGTTTGACTTTTTGAAGCCAGTGATATTTCTCATACCCTTCCACACCTCTCTCACCTGGCTCTGCCTCAGCTTGTCCTCCATCTTCTCCTTATACCCTCTCTTCCCCTCAGTAATCCGTAACTTCAGCTCCCTCTGGACGCATTTCAATTTGTCCCTGTCCCCCTCCTTGAAGGCCCTCTTCTTCTCATTCAGCAGGGCCTTCAGGTCGCTGGCTCTCATATACTTTTGTGTATCCATCTATGGAGAGACATACATTTATTTAGGCTATGTATGCATGTCGCTTTGGCCACTTCAAGTGAATCAAGAGAGACTTCAATGTTAGTTGGACATTTCAGTCATATTTTGCTAGTCTCTTAGCTAGCTTGTCAAGATCAATGTTTGTGTTGATGCATAGTTAGCAAGATAGCCATCTAACTTATCCTAACAAAAGATGTCAGCTAGCTAACTCTATACTATAGCTAATGCTGCATCGCTAACAAAGAGACAAGACAACAGCACATGTCTAGGCTTCCACATGGCATAGCTTGTCCATGTTACAATAAATAGCTAAAATATTTGTGTGTGTATTTCGCAAGTTTACAACTCGCGACTGAATGCTGCCTTCTGCCGAGCTGCGCTGCCTCTCTGTGTCTCCAAGACTTGTGTAATGAGCGTGTAACGGGGCTTTTAACGCTGGTCATTGGTCAGTTTTACACGTATGTCTATCACCGTGGCTTCCGCGTGGTCCTAAAGCCTACAAATTAGTTGGTATTACAATTTTTAGGGGGTCTAAATACGCTGATGTTGCTGTTCATTCCATGCTCTTCCAAGATGTATCCCACTAGAGGGCTTGTTTTTATTCTGGTGATAACCCTTGTGCAACTAAAAATGTGTGTTTGGCTACGGCTAATGTTAATGATAGGATATGAAATTGAATCTAACTGAAAGCACAGTGAGTCTGAGACATACCTTGACCCTGCTCCAAATTCAGCCACAACCAGTTAAAGTGATTCTCCAGAGCTTTTGAATCATTTTATTTATTTTACTGTTTTTGTAATTCGTATGATATGGTACAGCATCTTCAATCAGCCACTGGGGCCTGGAGCAAAGCGAAGAGACGTGTACCAGTCTGCCTCTCACAGAGATCTCTCACAGAAGTGACAGCCACGTGCAGCTCTCACTCTCTGGCACGCTGGTAAAGGGCTGTGGCATCTATTTCTAAATTGCATTAATCAGCTAATTAAAAGAGCCTTAATTATGTTAACAGGGTCACGTCAAGGATGTTTTGCTCCAGTTGCCTTTAATAGCCCAGACACATAATACAGTAGAAAAGGGCTGGTTTTGGAAGCCCTTCGCTCGTGCCCAGGTCAGTGAAAGATGCACTTGAGAGCATTGGCTTTCAATAACGAGAGGGAGGCCGTGCTAAGTTATTCATCAGCATTGGCCCTGAGAGGCACAAACCAAGCACAATTGTTTTATTTGCCCTGACCAATGCCAAGAGGGACCATTTAATTCAAGTCAATTACATCAACTCAAGACCCCTCCTGAAGAGGCAAAGCATTTATGTCACTGGGGTCTAATATGCATGAATAAATATTTATAGAAATGGTGACGAGCTCTCAGGCTTTACATCCTACTATTATGTTAGTATTGGAGTGACGGAGTTGCACTCATGTATCTACATTCATGGGTCAATGAGGAGAGATGATTCTGGTGCCACCTTGCCTTGTGTTGACTCAATTGATTCCATTTATTTATTCATACATTAGAAAAGGGCTTGGGCACCCTGGGTAATTGCGAGGGCAAGCAATGAAAGGAACCCTTATCACTGTTTCCCCTCATTGGTCTCTTTTAATTGTGTAACATCTGCTGAGATCTCCTGTGCTCTGTTCTAGAAGGAGGAAAAAACACCCTGCCGAAATGACAGAAGCCCCTCGAAGAGAGCAGTGTTTATTACGCAAGAGCCAGGACGGCACCTGAGAGAGACTGTGCAACGTGACTGCAGCTTCACACAAGAACCTGAGCAGGTGGAGAGCTTAAGAAAGAAAGGAGGAGGAGGAGGTATGGAGAATGAGCGAGGGAGGGAGATGGCTTAAAAGACTGCCAAACCTTGGGGTTTTAGATGGCTCCTAGCAATATGAATACACCGTTAGTGAAGGGTAACTGAAGTGAGCTCCAGGGAGGGTAACATTAGTCTGGAAAACAAAACACAGAACAGAGTAATGTAATACGCCTGTTATATCACGCCCCTCTTTGTGAACCCACTTGAGGATGTTTCATTTATTTAATAGCCACCGTTTTGAGGGCACGGCAGGCATTTGGTGCAGAAAAACAGAAGGCCGGGACAATGAAAGCAGGGGAGGACAAACACGCTAGGGCTAGGGCATTTTCCTCTCAGGCACAGGCATTATGTGATTTTTAAGAAGGAGAAGATCTGTGCCATCACCCATCTGGTGAAATAGAATTGCAGTGAACAAAATGCTATTGGCAATAATGCAATGGATGTTGTCCCTGCATAAATGACAGTAGGGGAAACAGACGCCACCCAATAAGGAAGTTCATTGACTTTCTATTACTAGTTTTACTCACTCTCTGACACCAAGTGTAATCTTCCAGCTGCAGGCTACACAGATACAATTACGGCACCGTTTACAGCTAGTCAAACTAGACTAGAAAACCACATCTGCATATAAAGAGGCATTAAGGTCAGGGCCCAAACATTTTGCTCTGTGGTGTTTTTAGGTCTAGTTGAGCTAGCACTTACAATTTGATAGTCATTTTTACACCAATCACCAAAGATTTCAGGCCATATCTTCTCCGCCAAGGTCACAGACAGATAAATCAAATCAATGTGCTAAACAGGTCTATAAGAATGCATAAATACACTGAGATGTCTGTGTATTTTCTATTCACAAAGCATAAGCCATTGATTGCATTCCTTGCCACTTTCCATCCCCATGCTGTTAAAAGATGTAGCAAATCAAGCGCTCTACCTCTGAGATAGAAGTCATAGGCATGTCATTATTTTTATGTATGCAGTCTGTAAGTGACAGTGACGCCAGTGTGACTATAGAATTGCTATGACAGGTTCACATCCCTCTGCCACTCGCGACTATTCTCCTTTACCATTAGAAAATGCAAATGTTATATCATCCCTTCTGTAAGAATATCCACTTTCTAATGCGTTGCTAAGCCTCTCTCTCACAGCAGCAGCAGCTGCATAACATTCCAAGCTTTTCCACGGCTGTTGTAGCCGTTTCCTCTCCTGATAAGGGAATTCATTTAGTTAGAGATATAAGGAGGCTGGGGGAGAGGTGCTGACACATATTGGATTACTGTTTAGTTGTCAAAATGATTTTATGAAGGAAAGGGAAGGGGGGGTGAACAATGTTCTCTGACTATTGTTGGTGAAAAGGGCTCTTTCGGATTAAACACTCTGGTTCCTCCTGATTTAATTTGTGAGGGACAATGACTGACCAAACACTGGGGCTCTGCAAGTTAACTGGGGTTTGGTTGCTCCTTGGTTGCTTAACTCTATTCAGGGGTAGATAGAGACAGTGAATGGTCTTCCTATTAATGCCAGTAGAGTGTATTGAATACATACATGATTGAATCCCAGCATGGTCATATTCCGTAACATACCTTTCCTTCCATATAATATCGGACATGCTTTATTTTTTTATGTAAAAATTTATGTATTTATTTTTATTTTTTATAGGCAGCTTTTGAAGAGCAGGTTTACATATTGCATGTATTAAAAAGCTATTTCTGTCTTCCTTTTTGTTGAATGTCACTTGTATCCATTTTCACAGGAAGGGATAGCATACATTATTCATGTTGGCACAGGAAGGTATCCCTATCCTAGAACACCTCAACTGGAGGAGAATGCCACTACAACACCTGCTGTCACTAACTTCCCAGGCCTCGTCATTGACCATTGTCAGTACAGACCCATGTATCTGCCGGGATAACTTCTACTTACAAGGTCTTGAAACCATTCCAATACATTGTCCCAAGCATTTTTTTCCCCCAATCCCTGTCACCTATGAGAATGTGAAACCTAGCTGAGCATTGTGATGATGGTGAGTTGGCCATGTAAGTGTTGACAGGAGGATTAACATAGGTTTACACAACAGATCTCAATGATGAACCCATGACTCAGTGGGGTCCAGGCTATTGGGTTTCTTAATCCATATCACTATAGTCGGTGGATGTTGGTTAACTCCTCCTAAAACCTTGGAAGAATGTGTGAGTGAGAAAAAAGATGTATGAGAAAGTCAGTCAACTAATGCCTTGGTCTGTGAGATCCCAAAAACTGTGTGAACACCACAACCCACAAATCAAATCAAATTGTATTTGTCACGTGCGCCGAGTACAACAGATGTAAACCTTACTGTGAAATGCTTACTTACAAGCCCTTAACCAACAATGCAGTTTTTAAGTGCTGAGAGTTAATTCCATGGGATTAGGTATCCTCAATATGCAGTGACAGTATAAACATTTTAAAATAGTTTACATCAAGTGAATATACCTACAGTATGTACAATAATGTATTAGATAAAAGTGTGATACATTTAATGTCATGAAAAGCATGTTGTATAGAATAATTGGCAATTATACACTAATGTAACAGCAAAATCCAGGATATCTTGTTTGGACGATTACACCGTAGTCGCTCTTCTGGTGGTATTGGAGCCATCTCCACTGTGGTCAGTTGGGGCATTACTCTGACTAGTGTTTAGCGAGAAGTTACTGGAAGAGACAACATCTGGGATCTGGAATAAAGAACAAAAGGTGAATATTTTGTGACAGTTGAACTTTTGACCTTGTGCAAAGCTACTTGAAGGACAAGGCAAGGAGACTGTGGTTGTCATATCGTTCTCCCATCACCATTCTTGATCATGCAACAACTCTGAACATTTCTTTGATCAATATTCCAATCAGTTACTGGTGTTATTTCTTAACAATCTTTATAAAAGCATCTAAGAAGCTCAATTTTCTCATCAACATTGATTAACGAATATCCAATATATTATTGACTAACTTACTTTAATCTATATATCCAGCAAATCACATTTTGAACAGTCAGTCAGTTAGTTAGCCTGTTTTCATATACAGTGCAGTAGATCATGGGCCTTGGTCAAAACTAGTGGTGAATAGGATGCCATTTCGAATGCAGCCATTGAAAGTTAACTGGGCAGTCCCTGTTGTCCGCGTCATTGTGAGAGCCTGGGAGGTGTCAGGGGCTCCAGCTGCAATATGTAGACTGACTCTGCATTATTCAGCTGCGGTAAGTTGCCCTCTCTCCCTCTCCTTACCTTGTGAGTGCTGATGGAGCTCATCTGGCTGTGGGTTCCCCCAGTGACGATGAGGTCACTGCGGCTAGCGTCTGTTGAGTGAGAAACAGGCGTTTACCTGACCTGACATCCCCTCGGACCATTTCATTGTACCATACTGTACGCTCAGGGGAGGAAGTATAGTATAGCGGCTCCAACATAGAACATGGCATTATGATTATATCATAGTCAATTATAGCCTATAATGTTAGTAGCCTATAATAACAAATTCTAAAAATCACAGATAAAATACAATAGCCTATCCATTCTGGTTTTCTATGCCTACCTACCTCACCAATCTCATTAGATGTTGAAGATAATGTGTCCTAATGAGGAGCAGGGGTATTTGTCACCCTGACTCTCACCTGATTGGCCCTCTGGGGTGTATCCCACGTTGACCTCCCCCCCGGTCGCCATAGCAATGGAAATTCTCCCGCTCTCTGATTCGTCTATCCTGTGGAAACCCAGAGGAAAAGCCAGATGGAAAATATGACCTATTCCTACAGATGTAGGATCTTAATTTGAGTCAGTCTCCTATAGCAGGAAAATGGTGCAACGTTGAAAGAAGCAACAGTTGTGGGCTTTATGTTGGTACTATCAATTGTCTTCTCTTGTGACTGCAGTGTACAGGCTTTAGTGTTTATTTTCCCAATGTAATGCGTTGACCCTGCCTAGAGTAAGCCACACCAGCTTGGCACAGCTGCTTGACTCAAGCCCTCTCTGACCAACTCGAGTGAATACTGAAGTGTTCTTGCAGAATCATCGTTGGCACGGCATATCCTGGATACAACAATATTCTGACGTCACTATCACTGCCCGCACTTCATGAGAGAAGAGAGAAACTGTGCCTGGACTTCGCTTCAAGTCCCCATTCAGAGACTGATTACCTGCCTGCCGACGACAAGTGTCAGGCAGCTCCACCCACAGCACACACCTGCTTTCAATTCTACAGGTCAGGGCTGAGAGATATAAAAAGTGGCCCATTCCATACATATGCAAATTAATTTGAGTCTCCTGAATGTACGTGTTGTCACGAATTTCCCTTGTGATTTCAACTTGAATGTGTTATTGTGTATGTATTGTAATATACATGTATTTCTGTTTCATGTGGATATTTTTGAGTAAACTACAGTTTCAATCTTAATGTGGATGTTATAATCTAATAACCATCTAATGTTCCAAATTATTATTCTCACTTATTTTTCTATTTCTATTTTAATTAACTATAAAATCCCAGTCTCTTGTCAGACACACGGTAGACTAAGAGCCATATGTAAATACATGCCTTCAGACTTATTTAGTAAGATTTATGCAGAGTCCCAGCAGTAACTTGTGTAAAGGACTAATGGAATGTTGAATCAATAGGATGAGACTGTATTAGTTCCCTCTCACAAATGTTTTCCATAAATCATTTCATGGATGGTTAGTCACATCCTCTAAAGTGGCCACATTTGATCCTGGATCTTCATTCATCAGCTCTCGCCAATAAAAAAAAACTGCCAAGGTCTGTACCTTTTCAAACATTGTATAATCCCACAAAAAACAAACAAGTTGAGAGGTTAGAAAGAATGGCACGAAGAGCATCAAACTCTCACCTTACTGCCTCCGGTTGGCTTGATTCTGAAAGACAACCAAATACAGAAAAATACAACATTCATGATCTTATGCAATCTTACATTACGGCTATCATACAGGATTTTCACTGTCTCAAGGCTCAATCTAGACCAATAAAGTAATCCTGACCTTGCTTGTGGTTGCATAGACCACAGCATCATTCAGTTTGTTTAGTGTCTGATGCTCCAAAATACAGGGTTCCAAAAGGGCTTTTCGGCTGTCCCAATATGAGAACCCTTTTTGGTTCCAGGTAAAAACCCTTTTTGATTGCAGGTAGAACCCTCTGGGTTCCATGTAGAAAAGGTTCTATTTGCAACCAAAAAGGGTTCTTCAAAGGGTTATTCTATAGGGACAGCCAAAGAACCCTTTAAGGTTCTAGATAGCACCTTTTTTTCTAAGAGTGTATGACAGCTGTAAATGCAGCGTTCACTCGTTTTTGGCCAGCACACACTCACTGTAGCCTGAGGTCACTTTAGAAATGTTAGCGTGAAAGCCTGAGCTGATTGTTAATGAATATTATCACACAGCATCATTACCTTGCTTAGCCCAAGGTCCTGGCCAGAGCCAAAACAATTCTATAACAATGGTGGTACAGATGGTGCCGGCCCAGGAGAAGGATAAACCAGACTCTTCTACAGGCAGAGAAATTGCCTCAGTCTTTATGTTTAAAACCCACACTGTTCAAAGTTATTAAGTTGAATATATTTCATCCCCATTCTTTCGGAATAATTGCAATGCATACATTACTATTCAGTGTATTGGATTAGATCACGGAGAGTAGGACTGACTTGGAGCCATGCCATTTTCTTAAATGTGAAAAATCCTGATTATGTTGATTTGACGCTTTGCTGCCTTGAATTTACAATAAGGAAAGCGGGGGGAAAGGAACTGGACAAAATCAGGGACAGTGAAAAAGATATTGGGTGAATACTGTAAATGCACTAAGGAGGGTACACCTGCCTTATTAAGATAATCCTACAGCTCCCAAGTAATGGCCCTGATTTGCACTGGTCTGAAATCAGTCACAGGGATTAGAGCAGTCTAATGTAGGACTAAGGGGCAAGTTTTGTTATCGCACACAAACAGCCAGACGGCCACCTCGTCACCCACCACAGCGATCCTCTCTGAGATGGCTCTCGAGAAACTCCTCACCAACCATCTCTACTCCTAAAGCCGCCAAAGACACACAAAACCTTCTATTCACTGGCTGCTGGTAACCCAGAAAGACATTAATCCCAGGGGTAGGAAGTTTAAGATTTTTTGGGGTCACTTCAGGAGACATGTTTGTGGATTGTGGCCCCTATTAGAGTCATTATGAATTGGTCTTGGTATATGTAACATCAGATCATAAGACTGTTTGATGATTGACATTACCCTCAGATTATTCAACCTAGCAAATGGAAAATAAACAAAATATGATTTCTAACTCCACCATTGTTCCTATACCCAAGAAAGCAAAGGTAACTGAACTAAATGACTATCGCCCCGTATCACTCACTTCTATTCATCATGAAGTACTTTGAGAGGCTAGTTAAGGATCATATCACATCTACCTTACTTGACACACTAGACCCACTTCAATTTGCTTACCACCCCAATAGATCCACAGATGATGCAATCACCATCGGACTGCACACTGCCCTATCCCATCTGGACAAGAGGTATACTTATGTAAGAATGCTGTTCATTGACTATAGCTCAGCATTCAACACCATAGTACCCTCCAAGCTCATCATTAAGCTCGGGGCTCTGGGTCTGAACCACACCCTGTGCAACTGGGTCCTGGACTTCCTGACGGGCCGCTCCCAGGGGGTGAAGGTAGGAAACAACACTTCCACTTCGCTAATCCTCAACACACGGGCCCCACAAGGGTGCGTGCTCAGCCCCCTCCTGTACTCCCTGTTTCCCCAAGACTGCGTGGCCACGCACGCCTCAAACTCAATCAAGTTTGCAGACTACACAACAGTAGTAGGCCTGATTACCATCCACGACGAGACAGCCTACACGGGCCCTGGGAGTGTGGTGCCAGGAATATAACCTCTCACTCAATGTCAACTAAACAAAGGAGCTGATCGGGGACTTCAGCAAACAGCAGAGGGAGCACACCCCTATCCACAGCAACGGGACCACTGTGGAGCAGGTGGAAAGCTTCAAGTTCCTCAGCGTACACATCACTGACGATCTAAAATGGTCCACCCACACAGACAGTGTGGTGAAGAAGGCACAACAGCGCCTCTTCAACCTCAGGAGGCTGAAGAGATTTCCCTTGCAACCAAAAGCCTCACAAACCTTTACAGATGCACAATTGAGAGCATCCTGTTGGGCTGCATCACCGCCTGGTACGGCAACTGCACCGCCCGCAACCGCAGGGCTCTCCAGAGGGTGGTGCGGTCTGCCCAACGCATTACCGGGGGCAAACTACCTGCCCTAGGCCAAAAAGATCATCAAGGACAACAACCACCCGAGCCACTGCCTGTTCACCCCGCTATCATCCAGAAGGCGAGGTCAGTACAGGTGCATCAAAGCTGGGGCCGAGAGACTGAAAAGCAGCTTCTATCTCAAGGCCATCAGACGATTAAATAGCCATCACTAGGCGGTTTCCACCCGGTTACGTAACCCTGCACCTTAGAGGCTGCTGCCCTATATACATAGACTTGAAATCACTGGCCACTTTAATAATGGAACATTAGTCACTTTAATAATCTTTAGATATTTTTGCTTTACTCATCTCATCTGTATTCTATTCTAATGTATTTTAGCCAATGCCACGCCGACATTGCTCGTCCTAATATTTATATATTACTTAATTCCATTCTACTTTTAGATTTGTGTGTATTGTTGTGAATTGTTAGATATTACTGCACTGTTGGAGCTAGGAACACAAGCATTTCACTACACCCGCAATAACATCTGCTAAATATGTGTATGTGAACAATAAAATTGGATTTGATTAACTCCTAGCTAATGTAATTCTCACCCATATTCATGAGTCTGTCTACCTGTTTTACTTAGTGACAGAATAACTGCATTTCCATAGAGTGACCACCAGGAGGTGCTGTGTCGTGTGTCTCTCATGGACAACCGTCTCCCCATGGTGGTGCTCCTGTGTTTTATGGACAGGTGGGAGGTTAGGCCAAAGCCAGCACTTTAGAACGTGAGCATTCTGCTGACAGTTGAAGTTCTGTATGCGTTCAAAAACCCATGCCCTTGCCGATGCAGGCGTGGGGCACACTGCAGAATCACTGCGTGTGACAGCCTAACTCCTTCATTGTACTTTAATCACTGTTCCCGTGAGGGCGGGCATTTTTCACTGAGCCGTATAAAAAGAAAAGAAAGGTACTAACTTGCTCTTCTCCTCCGCCTGTAACAGAGGACAATGCAGATGCTCAGCACCACGAGCAGGAGGACGGCAGACACTGAGGCTGTCACTGCGACCAGAACAGTGCAGTCATCGCATACATTCTCCGTCACCACTTCTGCAACTAAAAAAAGAAGGACATTAATGAGGTTTAGTCCCAAAGAAGCTGAAAAATGGCATTCTTAAATTCCTATTTTAAATCAATACAGTCTATTATCAGGGTTTGCTGTGATTGTGGCAGGGAGAGTGCCTTGTCTTTTGTTCACGCTATTGAATGTATTTCAAGACTACCCAAACCACAGAGAGGACACTCAGTATGCAACGTAACACAGTGAGCGCACCAAATCCTGCAGCTCCCAATACTCTATTTATGTAGGATTACTTCAGAGAGATTGGGAACACTTTGCTCCACTTCAATGGTGATAAAAGCCTTGTGTCTATCCTGCAATGCCTTTCATGTCATTTCTCTCATCACCAATAACAAACCCCCACCGTCTGCTTTCCCTGATGAATATGTGGACATAGACAAACCCCAGCTCCGAGTAGAGGCAAAGAGCGAGAGCGAGAGAGAGTGTTTGTGTTTCTCACCCACAGTCAGACGCACACTACTGGCCTGGGGCGTGGGGAGGGCAGACACAGAGGCTAGGCACTCCACATGAGAGCTCTCTGCTGCCTGGATGCTGAGGTTACTGGTCAGGTTGTAGAGCCCATCCACATCAACAGGCCATTCAGTGCTGATGTTGTACTGACCCTGGTCCACCTCTCTGCCATTCACAAGCCAAGTCAGACTGGGCTCTGGATACCAGCCTACAGCCAGGCACTGGAACAGGACCTCTTCCCCCTTTAGCACAGTCACGTTCCCCCCTGTGATGGCCACGTTACCCCTCTCTGGAAAGAAGAGATCAATAGTTTTGGGATACTGTCATTCTAGTCCATTGTGCTATTTTGCAAGAGTGTGTGTAGTATTTAGCAGGTTTGGTCACATGTTTATGGATTACAGGAAGGCGCTGTGCGCAGTACGTCGTCTACATGTATACTGTATGCATGCCAAGTGTATCCTGAGACTGATAGGGATTCTCCGATCGCAATTGACCTGCAAACTTATAGAGACTTCTTACTCTTCCTAAATGATTGATCGTGTGCCTCGAGGTCTCAGTTGGCTGATGGGAGAATGCCTCTTTTCCCATCTCATACTCTGGCAGCCAAATATATTCTATTTATTTTTATTTAACTAGGCAAGTCAGTTAAGAACAAATTCTTATTTACAATGACGGCCTACATACAGGGTCAGCCCCTGGAGAAAATTAGGGTTAAGTGTCTTGCTCAAGGACACATCGACAGGTTTTTCACCTTGTCGGCTCGGGTATTCGAACCAGCAACCTTTCGGTTACTGGCCCTACACTCTAACCGCTAGGCTACCTGCCGCCCTAAATTATAAATAAATAAGCCACTTAAACTGGGCGATATCTTATGTGAAGTCTGTTGTCTTGCAGAGTGAAAGGCAGATGGTGCAGCAGAGAATTGATATAGATAGACAGATAATTACTGAAGCTTTGTCACTTTGTCTAACCGAATTACATGTCTATGTTGATTCACGATCAAAGCCCTCAGTGTTCAGTGCACAATGACGGCTCCCCCGTTCATCATAGGCTGGTTCTCGATATTTGATTTGGTGTCATATACTCTAAGTTGATATGTAACTTTGATTACACTGTCTCCCCCATTGAAAAGGCTGTAAAAGGAAGCCATTTAAAGCTCGTAGGAAATGTCAGCAGTGCAGTAAATTAATGAACAGGGCCCTCGGCAGGGAAATTGCAACTCTGAGGGACAGCATTTAATCTGGAAGAAGTATGGCCATTTTCTGCTCGGATTAACAGTATTGTATGTTCCAACAGCACTAGTGGTTATGCGTGTGTTTGTATGTGTGTCTGTGTGTGAATTTATTCTGATGAACAGCCAATCACCAAAAGGCACACTCACTCTTCTCTGATTTATATCAAAGTGGCCTCATCCTCGGCTCTAGCCCTTACAGCACATTCTGTTCATATTCAACAACCCCATACAGCCATATTGATTTGTTCAAGAAAAAATGTGTGTGTCTGCATGTGTGTACGTGCATGTACGTGTGTGTTTGTTTGTGTGTCTGCAAGCAGTATGTGTGTATTCGTTCTGTGTGGGCGTGTTTACATCACATTTATATTAGACAATTAGAACGGAGGGCTGAGGAGAGCAAAGGGCCAGTCTCCAGTGTAGATTTGTGGCTCTCCTCTGATGGTATATTTGGGCCAACGGGCCTCAAATTACCAGCAGAGTTGCTGACTGGTAAACGCCTAAATGCACAATTAATTCAAAGGCTCTGAGATCCTCTGCATCCACACTGGATGGCTTGATCCACCATGCACTAGTGTTAATGGGTAGTGGTTACATACACTGAGTATATAAAACATTAAGAACACCTGCTCTTTCCATGACATAGACTGACCAGTTGAATCAAGGTGAAAGCCATGATCCCTCTTGATATCATTTGTTAAATCCACTTCAATCAGTGTAGATGAAGAGGAGGAGACAGGTTAAAGAAGGATTTTAAAAGCCTTGAGACAACTGAGACATGGATTATTGTGTATGTGTGCCATTCAGAAGGTGAATGGGCAAGACAAAATATTTAAGTGCCTTTGAACGGGGCATGGTAGCAGGTGCCAGGCACACCAGTTTGTGTCAAGAACTGCAACACTGCTGGGTTTTTCACGCTCAACAGTTTCCTGTGTGTATCAAGAATGATCCACCACCCAAAGGACATCCAGCCAACTTAACACAACTGTGGGAAGCATTGGAGTCAACATGGGCCAGCATCCCTGTGGAACGCTTTCGATACCTTGTAGAGTCCGTGCCCGGACGAATTGAGGATGTTCTGATGGCAAAAGGGGGTGCAACTCAATATTAGGAAGGTGTTCCTAATGTTTGGTATACTTAGTGTATGCCAGTGATAATGTGCAGCTCTGGTAATAAAGGAGGACTCCTGTAATATATTGAAGGCAATGGGTCATTGCTTTGTTCCATCCTTTTTGCATGGAGGACTTTGCTCAGGCTTTTAGCTGAGCTCTCAGTTTGCTGCAGGGTGAAATTAGCTGAATAATGAGAGAGGAAAGGGGAATATCTGAATATCCTGTATGGTGTAATAGAGATTCATCACCCGGTGATATGTCATCATCATGTAATAGAGATTCATCACCCGGTGATATGTCATCACCAAGTAATAGAGATTCATCACCCAGTGATATGTCATCATCCAGTTCTTTTTTTTTTGACATATCATCATCATAACCATCTCATTCATTTCTATGCTAAAACGTTGCAGAGTAAACATCATTAATACAATATTTATGTTTTATCGCAAAATTAATTATTCATTTCACAGCTTTTCTTGTTTACAACCCATTTGTCTTTGGTCCAGCTTTCCAATATGATTGGAGTTATAAGATTATAGGACTTGTGAAAAATGTGGAGAAGATATCAGCAACACCTCCTAGCATTGCTACTGTCCATACCAGCTTATCGGTTTTGGTGAATCCTGGCCCAGAGTATGGGTTGTAATCATTCATCATCTTTCTTCGTTTCTGGCTGAGTATTCTCTGTGGTAATTATTTGCCAGGCAGGGCATTCCCAGCAAACTCAGAGATGATTCACTGAGATCCTTTTTGCTTGGAGAGATAACAATTTCAGCAAAGACTGCGGAGGAGCTCTGATTCTTATCCTGCCCTGACTTTTGAACACTATTCAATATTTGTGCGATTCAATCTTTCCACACCTTCGCTCTTGTGGAACAGTCTATCTGTCCTTGAGCAAGGCACTTAACCCTAATTTGCTCCAGGGGCGCCGTACTACTATGGCTGTCCCTGTAGGTAGGCCGTCATTGTAAATACGAATTTGTTCTTAACTGACTTGCCTGGTTAAATAAAAAATTAAATAACAAAAAGGAAAAAAGTAATGTCCTCAAGATCCAAATAAAAGTTAAAGAAGAGTATTTTCAGTCATTCATGAACTTGCTCCAAATACATCAACAGAATACATCTGAACAAGATAACCAATAGTTCAAAGCACAGGAAATCCATTATGTGAAACACCACCCTTATAACTTAGAAGATAATAGTGCTTTAAATCCTCCTAATGGAACAAAGGATGGATGCAGGGATAAATGAATAGAGGGAAACGGAGACAGAGAGAGACAGAGACAGAGACAGAGAGACAGAGAGACAGAGAGACAGAGACAGAGACAGAGACAGAGAGAGAGAGAGAGAGAGAGAGAGAGAGAGAGAGAGAGAGAGAGAGAGAGAGAGATCCTACTTCACAGCTGGCTTTTGAAATCCCCTCTTGAAAAACCTTTGCAGTACAGTGTGGCTTCTTTGTTTCTCTGCGATACTGAACACTGTCAGCCTGCCAGTAGGCAGCCACCTCAAGGACAGCCAAATGAGAAAAGCACACAAACCTTGAACAAACAGATCGGCAGTTTGCCTCTGGATGTTTTGGAGGTCACAGGTCACCTGTCCCTGGTGGCTGCGCTGGACTCTCTTCAGTACAAATTCCCAGCTGGTGAGCTGATTGGTGGAGTGGTTCTTTGCGATCACATTAGAGTTGTTTGAGAGTATACCGTACTGGGCTGAGATGGTCAACACAGAGCCTCTGTTGAGGATCCACACCATCACCTGCCAGGGCTCAGCCGTGCTGCAGATCAGCAGGGCCTGGTCACCTCGCAGCACAGTGATGGTTCTGGGCTCCAGCTGCATCCGGGCCTCCAGCACTTTCAGGGACAGACAGAGATATGGGCGTCAGAAGCATGGTGGTCGGGAATGTGTGTGACATTGGGGTGTTGTGATGAAATCACGATTGAGTTATAATGGAAACAAATGACACATTTCAGTGTTTGAATCCCACCAAATCACTTTCTGGTATGGTACATGAGGTGTGACTGTCTTGGTTGATTGTGAGGCTGTTAGAAACATGCAGGATCTGAGTGTAAGACTCATCCTCGAAAAAACATTGCGTAAAACTGAGTTGAGAAGACTTTTGAAATGTGACCTACTCAAGCTTATCGCTCTCTTTCTTACCCTAAATTAGCATATAAATCTTTTAAATGCAGACAGAGGTAAAACATTAGTCGAATGCTTGTCAGCTCCAGACAAACACGTGTCCAAATGAGGAGAGCGACTCTAAATCTGTGCCGAGCTGTCCAGATGGAGAGCAGGATTTGGCTCGGGCAACCAGAATTGACAGAGTAGAGTACAGACAAAAAGGACAGTGTGAATGAGGGTCAATAGCAGCAGCAGGCAGTGGATGGGCGCTCTATAAGTAGCACTGCGCTGGGATGGGTAAACAAACACATCAACAGCTGAAGTGCCATGTTAGATTTAATAACACACAAGACCGTGTGCCTGATTAAGAATAGATAGACTGTATAGCCTGTGAGGAGAGAAGCTCTATACTCTGCTGTGAGGCATTTCCGTTGCCCTCCTTTAGAAAAGTCATCCCCCAATTGAATTTCAGTGGTGCTTCACAGCTTAATTCCATTGATAAATGGAGGTGTAAAGGGGAAAATATTAATGGGTCTGGGGCAACTTTGGAATATAAAATAATATGCACATTTCCAAGTAATCTGGGTGATGTATAAGTTGTTTGTGCAGTGCTAAATGTGTTAGCCGATATGGCCTGTGTGGAGTCATAAATGATGTATCCGTTTGGGAAATTAGGTCTGAAAAATATCTAGGGCAGCTTATATAGCTCATATTTTTCCACAGAATGGGAGAATGAATTAAGTAATTAACATTTTCATGCTCTAATTTGAGATGGGCTTCAGTGACACTCTTGTCCCTGACCACTATATCCTCCAACTAACAAGAAACACCGCCATTTTGAGGAAATTAATTATGCAGAGCACATATATCATTAGGAAGTTAATTAGTGTGCCTTTGGGTTTAATATCAAGGGGTTCAACAATCAAGCACATTGTAGTGGGGGGTAGGGGACACAGGCAAATTACTGGCTCCTGATTCTAACCCAAGTGGAGCCCTTGTTGGCATGACAGTCTTACCCTGAGCCACACAGGCCAGAAGTATCAAGGGGAAGAGGTTGCTCATACTGCCCAGGGAACAGTCAAGCCATTGTTCCAAGCTGAATGGACACAGAGACAAGAGAGTGAGATAAAAACTACATTAATGAAGGTGTGTTGATGGTAAACCTTGTGGTAGTGTGTTACATATACAATTATGCACACCATTTTGTCAGTCAAAGGCAGTAATTTTGATTGCTTTATTTTCTACATTGGCAGGAAAAACATAATTTATTTTGTGTAATGAATTTGTAATCGAAATGTAAACACCTACTACGTCTGATTAAATCTACCAAAAAATAAATCCAGGTGATTCAAGCTGTTTTCCCACATTCTTATGAAATTGAATAAATCTCAAATAAGAAAAACACATCCCTAACGTTTGTTTACTAACTGCTACTTTGAATAGTTAAATTTCAACCAACCTGAATTTAAGTGTACTGACAAGGATTAAACAAACATTTCCTCACGGTATAGCTCGAGAAGATACAATCGCAGTAAAATAAGTACATTAAGTCACAAAAAATAAACTGAAGAGATGTACTACTGCATACCCATATGTACTATAACTTTTTTTTAGCATGTAATCGCGATGCAACTTCTCAAACTTATGTTAATAATCATAGATATCCTATAACTCATTAATTATAGGATCTTTATGGTAATATTCTATGTTTGTCCGCATATTGTACATGCTAGAAACCACAGAGCTGTTATCTCCCACAGAAATATGTTGACTGGGTGAATTTATTGTTGAACAAAATACAGCTTTTTTTACAGCATCTATCTCACTTACCTCAGTGTGAATTTCTGACAGGTACTGCGCCACAGGCTATGAGCTAAGGAGCACTATTGACGATGCTGCAGCTATTTCCTCTAGTGTGGCGGTTGTGTACTGTAGCTACCATATCACCCAAAACCAGCCTGTTAAACATTACCACAGACGAATGGGAACTTTGCTCCCTGCCTCGAACAAATGGCGGCAAACATACATCATGACTCACTCCCACAGTCCCAGTGAGAACAATGCCATTGAAATTCCCCCAGTCTACAGAGGCTTCATGGCAGCTCCCCTCCGTCTTTAGGAGAATGGGTCTGGACAGACATGATGACCTGTGTGTGAATTTAGAGGGAGAACATTGATCACTGTAATGCCAACCGACCAAAAGTATGCTGTGTTCCAAGGGAGAGCACATATTTTAAGGCCTCAGACATCAGACGATTTTGATTTTCAGGTCTCTTCCATTCAAATGCATTTAACTTTCAATGACGGTATGTCTTCAAAAGAGAGCACCAAATATCACATTTCTAGGACAAATTCACGAAACTCACACTTGTAATACTCAAATGCAAATGTAGGCATAAATTATTTTACACCTAATTATTTTCCTGGTGCAATACCCTCCACCATACATCTTTCTGGAGTCCCCAGAGATAGGCTTTACAATTAGCTACATCCTGTTGACATGACCTTGCATTGCTCAGACCTAACATTGTACATTGATCTATAAATAAAACACAATGAATTGAAAATAGAACATAATAGGCCATGGGGAGCTGTTTACGCCACTCTACTTTATTGGCATTTCACTTCTCTTACATCTCTTAGTCAACCACTTCCTATTACATTCAACAAAGTGCACAGTAAATCAGCAGACAGTAATGTTCAGTGAATGGTGTCCAGTAGCTGCAAACACAGTCATAAGTCATAATTATGGCTAAACCCCGCCCATTTATAAATTTTATCATCTTAAAATTATATTTTAAACCTAACCACACTGCTAACCTTATATTTAACCAAAAAGCTATTTGTGGAATCTGACTTTGTGGCTATGGAAGCTAGTGGAAACCCTACACAAGAGTCTTTGTCATGTTGGACTGAGGCATAGAGTCACTGGGTTGCATTCACACATATAGATTCAACATCTTCGCCGGCATCGAGTGAGAGGCACTGCATTGATAGATCTGTTTCAGTCTGAGATTATAAATCCATTCTCTGGTTGCAGTTCACAGTAGAGTGACCTTCACTCAGATACTCATAGGGTTATAGCTGTCGGTCATTGACTGCTAAGGTGTCGGTGGTGACATGCTCATCATCCTATACAAACTGTGGTATAAAACTACCATTTTCAATTTGAAACATGAGAAGTATGTCTGAAATCTTTAAAATGCTTAACATATGACTGTGTATGTACAATTAGAAAATCTGCTGAAAACAACAAACTGATAACACTATGTAATTGAGCTACACACTAGATGGAAGCTACATAAACTAACAATGTTATACACATTAAGTACAGCAATACATCTCCTCTAGTCCTAGTCACCTACACAATATAAACATCTGGTAAAACAGGGGGTTATCTCTGGAGTATGGGTGGGCCGTACAGACAGTGTGTGATTGGCAGATTTCAGCCAGCAGGGTCGAGCAGAGGGACATGTGCATTCCCAGTGAGCAGTTGGGGGCATCGTGGGTAGTAGGATGGGTTGGGGACGGTCTGAGGGGTCAGGGGGGGTCAGGAACAGGGAGTCTCTCTAGGCTGGAAGACAAAAAAGGTCACCAATGCGCCGCTGATAGTAGCTTCCAGTCACCACTGTACCCAAACTGCCCATGCCTCCCTGAGTGCCAGTCCCTCCCGAGGCTCTTCAGTAGCTCACTTAACTGCTTCCTCTAACTGGGTGTGACAGGTTTGGGGTTTTTCGGGGAGGGGGTGCAGTGGGCTGTGCCATCCGATCAAAGTCTCAGGCTGTTCCCTCTCCTAAACCCAAATATCTCCTGAAGAGAGCAGAGCCTTTTCCTACACTACTGGAGAGGGGCGATGAGTGCGGCTTTGAAGATTACGATTATTATTATTACCATCACTGCCGCAGGAAAATAAAAGAGATATCGTTTTATATGGCTGTTCTTTGGATCCTTGAGGCATTCTGTGCTCGCTGAAGCTTTTTGTGTAAAGAGACTGGTGACAGTCCCTGTTAAATAGCCCAATGCTCTGTTCTCTCTAGC
This sequence comes from Thymallus thymallus, assembly GCA_023634145.1. Lineage (NCBI taxonomy): Eukaryota > Metazoa > Chordata > Actinopteri > Salmoniformes > Salmonidae > Thymallus > Thymallus thymallus. Next base: position 22,384,180 of record CM042378.1, read on the forward strand.
TTCTCTGACAGAACACTTATGAAAACACACAGCTACCAATACAGAACCACAACAGTGTACATTTCATACAGGGATTATATCCTCAATTTACACTGGTTGGTTAATGTATTTTTTAGGATTTATATATGTAATCTGTATGATCTTTTGGCGGCAGGTAGCCTAGCGGTTAGAGCGTTGGGCCAGTAACCGAAAGGTCGCTGGTTCAAATACCCGAGCCAACAAGGTGGAAAAACCTGGCGATGTGTCCTTGAGCAAGGCACTTAACCCTTACCCTGTAGGTAGGCTGTCCTTGTAAATAAGAATTTGTTCTTAACTGACATGCCTAGTTAAATAAAGGATAAATAAAACACACCTTATAGAGATTATAACCTAGGTACATTAAGGGCTCTAAATAATACAATGGTTTAATAATTCCAGTACGAAGAGACATTTGATAAAAGGGTTTAAAAAAAGGGACAGAGTAAAACATGTAGTGAATAGTTAGCTTTTTAAATTACTCTAGAAAGACATTCAGTAACAAGAAGACATGTTTATGAGGTATACTACGTAGACATCAGTTCACTGCAAACTACATGCTCTCATAACGCCACCCAGTGGCAGAGAAGGGAATTCTGACTAAGTAAGAAAGTAGTGTATTTTACCTGGGCAGTAGTAAATCACATCCTAAACCTTTCCTGGCTGTAACTAGTCCTCTTCTTCCTGCTGAGAAAAGAAAACAATGTTGATGACAAGGTAAAGGAAGACATCAGAGAGGAGAACCAAGATATCCCACTCAGGACTATCAACTCCATATTAGTTTATTTAAGAACAAAAAGAGCACAGGTGACTCATCTTACTGAGCGAGTTTAATAAAGAGAGCAGCCCCAACACAGCTAATATGGAGGGGGGTCTCCAGCATAGGGGAAAAGGAAAAGTTATTGTGTATAGTCGGGTTAAAAGAGAGTAAAACCATATTACAATCCAGGGGAGAAAACAGGATGGGAAGACACTCGGAACACTAGGAATATATCCACTTCTTAGGCCAAGGGAACAAGTTATCCACAGGGATAAGGCACCATTCCCTGAACTGCTAGTGAAGTAGTAAGAGTAGTGTGGGCCTTTAAGCAAGGCCCTCTAAGAGGTGGTGTCAAATGACGTGAAACTGCAAGGCACTGCATACTTCACCAATCATCAGACCACATTCACTCCAAGGTGCATCTGTTGGGTTGAGCATGGTGTTGCACTAATGCAATTAGCTACACGTCTACAAATGTAAATAGCCTTTACCCTATGGGTTACATTTAAAATGGTGATAAAGTGCAATTATTTAGTCCTGTGACCAAGTAATTCACTGTTTTTAATGACTAAGTAACAGACAACTTGCTTGTGGATATAGTGCTTGCTGTGTATTCAAGATTTGACAAATTATGTCCACGGTAACAAATTGTTTAATTTATTTAACATATCTGACACTGTCAAGATTAATCTTCCACACAGAATACTCAAGCCTCCATGTAAACCAACGGGCAATGACCTCATCCCAGTCACACTGCATCAAAACCACAACCAGAGTCCAGAGAGAATCCAATAATTTCCAAAAATTCAAGACGGCATAGCACAGGAGTGATGCTGGCAGCCTTGGGGAATAAGAGGGTAGAGGGCTGTTCACAACCCACACAAACTCCACATATGAAGGAGTAGGGTCATGCATAAGATCAATTTACTCCACATCAGGGGCCACACCATGCAATGGGCTGGGAGCACAGCCAGAATATACCTCTGTTACCTCTGGGGCTTCTTCTTCTTCCTAAGTATGGGGATATCAGGGGTTTTGAGCGTTTCAATGTCAAAGAGGGAACAAAGGCAAGAGATACAACAGCCTATATTTGAGATAAGTGAAACGGCATGTCACTAAGGAGACTACAAGATGAAGGAAAAGCCTGTGTTACTTAATGTTCCCATTATTATTATTATGACCATAAGTGTACCAAATGACTGTGTTGGCGATGTGGCGTCTGTCATGCTGCACACCATCAGTTATCTGTCCCACAGAGACCACAACCCATGCAGCAGCACAGAGAGAACTAGAGATCCACAGAAGACGGCAAAACATTTCAACAAGAGGAAACTATCTCAACCTCACTGACTGACTCTTCTTGCTCCTGCAATGAAGGTATAGGAGGTGGAGGAGAGCAAGAAAGGGGAGAAAGAAGAGAGCAGAGAGAGAGAGCAGAGAGAGAGAAGAGCAGAGAAGAGAGAGCAGAGGGGGAGCAGAGGGGGAGAGCAGAGAGGGAGAGAGAGCAGAGAGGGAGATAAAGCAGAGAGAGAGCAGAGAGAGAGCAGAGGGGTGAGAGAGCAGAGGGGAGAGCAGAGAGGGAGGGAGAGAGAGAGAGAGAGAGAGAGAGAGAGAGAGAGAGAGAGAGAGAGAGAGAGAGAGGAGGGGGAGAGAGAGAGAAGAGGGGGAGAGAGAGCAGAGGGGGAGAGAGAAAGCAAAAGCAATGAAGCTTGTGTGGAAGAGGAGGGAGGGCAGTTTGGAATGTGAGTGAGTGAGTGAGTGAGTGAGTGAGTGAGTGAGTGAGTGAGTGAGTGAGTGAGTGAGTGAGTGAGGAATATTCTACAATCAGTATGAATGACAGTGCTGGGTTTCTCTATCATGGTCTGTGTTCTGATGGCTACCAGAGTTACCATGTTGTTCATCCCTCTTACTCTGGCATGAGAAATATAGTAAAGGGCTACAGTCTGTTCAGACGCCATACGTACGTGAGACAGGGTCTGTTTAATCTACACAAAAAGTAGTGAAGGAGGTAATTGAAGGAATACTGAACTCTGCAAGATGTGGAAGCAAGAAAAGCAGCATTGATAGAATGGTGGAGAGGTAGAGGGGGGACGAGTGTAGTTGTAAAAAACAAACACATATCAATCTACCTCAAGCTGTCGCAGCTCTTCTTCCTCCTAGAAAGGATGAGATTAAGTGTCAGAGGTGTGGATGGAGAGGTCAGAGGTGACACCAGAGGCATGCGCTATAGGAAAGGTCCGTTTTTTTTTTTAAATGGAATCTACAGGGATAGTTCAGGCTGGCAGGAAGGAAGCAGCTACAGGACTAGGGAAGAAATGAGGAAGAGGAAGGTTAAAAGAGAGGGGAGACAGACACAGACAGACAGACAGACAGACAGACAGACAGACAGACAGACAGACAGACAGACAGACAGACAGACAGACAGACAGACAGACAGACGTTCGGAGGGATTGAACGCGGTCTACGGATGAGGGAACAAACGGCAGATAGATCACACAAGGCAAGCTCTTCCGTCCTACAACACAAAGCCTTCTGATCTCCGCCAGACAAACCCACACAGCTGGTGACTAAGGGAACAACCGGAGAAATTCACAGCCGTAGACGCCCAGTTACCTCCGACCCCAAATCCTCTTCTCCCTGGAAAACCAAACCAAGAGATGGGGAAAAGGGCAAAGGTAGGGGAGGCGTCAATGTGTGGAGGAGGTACAAGGAGTTGTTGGAGGAGGGGACCCTCTTACAGATAGCTTTACATGCATAAAATATTTAGTTAAACTTATCTTTGTGACTTGGATTTATTTAGACTTAAAATCCTTGTTACTGTATTAAGATATCTTTAAATGTAGACACGCTAAACAGAGTAGCAGCTAAAGGAGAATGCCATATTTCTAAATAAAACCATCAAACTATCTTATCAAATGACAAATATAAATGTTATTGAATAAAGTGGCATGTCATTGAAAAGATCAGTGTGTTCTAAAACTATGTCAAGGATTAAGATGAAATGCATCCAAACATACAGCAATCCCTCCACGGGAGGCCTGTGGAAAATGGGAAGGCGGCAAAAACAACAAAAGTGGATCTGGAGTTGCACGTTGTGGTACTACGAAGGAAGAGGGGTTTCAAGCATTCATTATTGCACAATAAAAGCTACAACAAAGAAGAATGTGAGGTTAGTTGTCTGGATGTCGGACACAGATCACAATCACAAGGATGCAAACAAAGTACATTAAAACTGAACACCCAAGGCCCTTAGCACAGAAATTGAGACTACAGTATATAATGAATAACGATCTACCTCAGAAACCGGTTGATCGTCTTCTCCCTAAAACAACGAATAGCAATGATTAGCTTTGGATCAACTCGCTAGCTTTCACCAGGTTACTGTAACTAGGAAATAGAGATTTTAAATGGATTATTACTACAATCCAATAACATCACAAGTGCTTTGATATCTATTGACACATTGCACATAAATACTGATGGTTATATTCAGTTGAACTTATTCAATAGCATATAACTTTATATCTTATTAACAACGAGTTTATAGTGGTTCACTCTGTAGTGAACAACAGTGCCCTTGGTAACACTAACACATCTCGGGTTCACTCTGCGTCTGTTTGTTTGTGCCACAGCACATTGTATTCAATACCAGCATTCACTTCTGAGGCACTTCTGAGCCCAACAGAACACAACAGTGGTACGAGACATTAAAACAATGTGATAATTGACCTTTTCTGATCAGTCAGGCTTTTCCATTCATATAACCTTTACCATTCTCAATACAACTCTCAAGACACAATAAAAGTATTTAATGAATTAAGCTGCTGCTGAGTATATAGATAGCATGTTATTAAGCATGTATGATGTAATAAAGTTTTGTTAAAATGACTAGCAGACATAGCTGGGCATTGGCAGAGAAACTTCATAGTATTGATATATAAATCAGTGACTATGGCCAGGAAAACTTAGACCTAACATACGTATTTCCCTTTACGAACTACATCTATATGCTTTGTTTAGAATAGTTGAATGACTAAAATATCTACAAGTTCATATATTATTTAATTCCAGAATATTAGTTAAATAAAGGCACAATGTAGTATGGAACCATGTGCCAGGTCTATTGGATCCAGGCTAAGAGTGTTTCTTAGCAGGGCAGACGGCACAATACAGAGAGCAGTGGCAGTTATTAGTAATGGCAATGCCCTTCATATCAGGCGTTACTCTGGTGGACACAGTGTCGCCTGTTACCTTAGCCTCCTCATCCTCTACTTCTTCCTGTTTAGGATAAGAGAGAAAAATTGTGAGAGTGAGACATGACTCACAGATTTCTATTTGATATCAATACTTTTCAGAAAAAAATACTTTACCTGGGCTTCTTCCTCCTTCACGGGGGCCTTCTGACAGAAAAGGGAGAAAATTGAAAATATTTTGTATCAGTATCTTTACAATTATCACATGACCTCAAGGAGGCATATGGGAAACAGAAAATCTCTCCTCAAACATGGATGAGACACTTCTACATTGGAGGTTGTGCAACAGATCTCACAGATCAGGCACATTGAACAACAACATGTTGGGATTTCCAGAGGACCCCCACCAACACATACACCCCTAGACATGGATGGACAGTGGAACTACACATACACACCTAGACGTGGAAACACATACTACACATACACACCTAGACATGGATGGACAGTGGAACTACACATACACACCTAGACATGGATGGACAGTAAAATTACACATACAAACCTAGACATTGTTGTGGAACAAAGGACATAGTACATATCAAGGAAAATCAAGACCAATGATTATGTAGTCATGGAGACGACACAAAGGCTGTAACTGGAGTCAATAAAACTAAAAAACGAAACAGCAAACAAAGAGATTACAGTTAACTGCTACAGAACAGAGAAACAAAGAGATTACAGTTAACTGCTACAGAACAGAGAAACAAAGAGATTACAGTTAACTGCTACAGAACAGAGAAAGAGAGATTACAGTTAACTGCTACAGAACAGAGAAACAGTTACAGAACAGTCAATTGAAACAGTTTTGGGACAGTCAAAATAACAGTATACAGGTGAGTTAGTATGGTCCAGAGTTGAGAAGGAGAAGAGGACAACGGGATCTTGAGGGAAACAAAACCCAGAGGTAAAGGAAAAGACAACATTAAAGAGATGGAGGAGAGGAGATGCCACGGGAGCACACAGCACAGGATTCTGGGAGCCAATTACAATGTCTTCTGCTGCTTCCTTTGTGTCTTCGACCGCCTCCTCCTCCTCCTCTGCCACCTCTTCGGCTGCCTCCTCTCCTGTTTCTCCTCCCACCTCTCCTTCTCCAGTGCACTCCTCCATCAGAACCTCTCTTTTCTAGAGTGAAACCAACAATGTGCCATCAAGGGGGGGTGGAACTATGTGTTAGAATAGTAATGATACAGCAGCTGTCATGGGCAGACATCAAACACCAGGAGGGGAGCAACCCTACTGCTGGCGTCACATGTTCAAAGACATCACAGAGTAAAGCATCAGCATCAGCAGCTCCTCTGAGTCAAGGAAAATTCATGAATAAATTAAGGGAATTACATATGGTTGCAAGGTGATGAATAGCAGTATATTGGTGCTGTGGAGAGAAATTAGAGATTTGCAATGATGTTTGCTGTAGCGAGGTAGACTGCATATTATAACACTGCCGGGAGCCAGCTAAATCAGTACAGTCAACAGTATCAATAAAATAACTGTAATTCCCTCAACATTGCAGCTTAAATGGAAAATAAACCGGTCTGGTACTCTGGAGAACAGCGAAAGCAGAGGGCGGCTGAACTCATGAAGCTGGTTCAGTAAAATGAACTCAATTTGCACTCTTCTCGAAACAGCACCCTCTAAAAGCCAGTGGGATTTATTAGAGGAAAATCACAGGTTCCACTGGGCAATATTTCTCTGCTGTCCCTGGCCACCTCCTTGAAAAAAAGATACAATTAATTTCTCTGTCATGCTCATGCACCAGGTCAATCTCTCCAGTTTGGCAGCATCCCAAAGTGAGTTGAGAAGTTTAAGTTTGCCTAATGTACTTTTTTCTTAATATATCTCCATATTTGTTCAAATCACATTTTTTTACAACAGCATCAACATGCTCTTCTGTAAGAACAGTCCTATTATACAAATGATTCATTTGAAAAAGAATGAACTGATTCCAAATAATTTGCTTTCTATTGGATAGAAATCCTATATAATATAATTATTATAAATACTTTATATGCTTTTCAAAAACTACAGATGAAATATAAACACAATGAAACACTATTAAAGGGAGAAATGTACACATGTTAATTAATGAGAGATGGTTACAATGTTTTTAAAACAACTCTAAATTGACACTCATCCATGCAATGAGATGATTAGCAACATTACTGGTTACTTGGTAATCGTCCATGGAAAGTTAACTGGGTAACTGGAAAATGAAACCAACAGGAGTTAACTGGAGAAATGGTTAAGGTTATGCTGGATGGGAGGTAAAGGTGAGACAGGGACTGAGGGGATAAGAGAAAGGCATTACTAGTGAGTCATCATCAAGGTTCTCCTCCTCAACCTTCTCAGGTTCAAGGTCCTCAGCATCATCAGTTCCGTTCTCAACGGTCTCACTCTCAACGGTTCCGTTCTCAACGGTCTCATTTTCAACAGGCTCATTCTCAAGGATAAATGCCTTTTCAGCCTCTTTCGCTTCCTGCACCAAGGAAAATTGACAGGTTGTTTAGCACAGTTACATCATACTCAACTAATAAACATTAAAACAGCCTGACAAGGAAGTTAAAAACAATTTGATGAGTTTGTTTGCATTATAAAATCCCTTGAGTGGAAAACAGGTTGTGTTGTTGTAATCTAAAGATCAAAAGCTATATAAACATAATTACAATTTTAGAAAAGTAAGTGAAAGTTGAATTCCAACCTTAGATCCTGGAGGAGGTGGCAGACCCAGGAAGGCATACACAGCATTGTCTTCTTTGGCATCAAAGAATGTCTCGTAGTCCTGTGGTAAAAGATAAATGAGATATTTCAGTTTAGTCTCCAATCATTCTCTCAGCATTTTAATGGACATCCCCCCCCCACCTTTACCTGGCCTATAAGTTATCACACCTTCTACATTATCTTGTTATGCTCACCCCACAGTAGCTCTCTTCGTTGAAGATTTGAGGGGGTAGGGGGATCCCGTTGGTGGGCTTTTTCTCCACAGGGACATTTTCCCTCATCCACATGCGGTTGTCCTCATTGCATGCAATGTCCAATGGAGCATACTCCACTTTCAGAGCCTCCAGGAACCCAAGCACATCCTGTTGCTTCTTTTTGATCTGGACCATCACACAGGTGTACAGACAGACAACAAACACAGTATAGATAGCCTTCTTCTTTATGAGATCATGTTTGGCTGCTTTTTTCTATCATTAGGTTGGGGAGAGCATAGTAAAATACACATACATTAATGAAAACTATTTTACTTTTGTTTAATTAAAAAAAAAAAAAGAATAATGAAATCAGTTCACATATCATATATTTTCTTTGATATTGTAGATTAGGTTTGAAGTAATCAAAATATTTTCCAGAAGGTTCTGCAAGCGAATGCATGGTGATTCATATTCAACAGATTGCTGTTGCAGGTTTGGAATGTGATCTCAGCGACGGTCGAGATATATAAGGAAACTCGAGTAGTCCTAGTGCTTCTCAACTGAGAAGTTAGACGCAAATAACGGTACTAAAAGTTGACAAAACGCAAAATTGCCTAGGCCTATAATAACTTCAACCGATTTGAATCTGTTTGGCAGTCACATAAATGCATGTATTAAGAGCTGAACAATAGTCGTGGGAAACCGGACAACAACTCCAAGTTAATTTTGCATTTAAAAACAAAGACTTACCGCTGTCGATCCTGATGAAGAAGCTAGAAATACTTTTATAACCATTTTGTTACGACGTGTTCTGTAGAATGAGGTACTAACGTAGGTAGGTTATTACAGATACAGGCTGCCTCCCCTAATAGTAGAGCGTACCCAGGGCATTACTCTGCGAACACAAGCCACACCAGTGAGGCTATTTTTGTCCCCAAACTCCATCACCGCAGGATTGGTGGGCCAGGTTTTAGGGGTGCAGCGCTGACCGGGTGATTGGCAACTTCAGCTGTCTGTCGGCATGGGGACCACAAAGTTAGTTTGCAGCTACATGCAAAGTGCATATATGGACAGAAATAGACACTGACCAACAGAGCAACTAGTGAAAACAAAACCACGAGTTAAAGCGGGAGGTTGAAATGTATGCATATTGTTAGATCATTATTATAGGCCTAACAGTTATTTTTTTGTAAATGTATTTTGATTTGTTTAACTTGTAGGCCGTCATTGTAAATACGAATGTGTTCTTAAGTGACTTGCCTAGTTAAATACAGGTTAAATAAAAAACATAATTATAGGCTAGTGTATCTTTTTGTTGTTGTAGTATATCCTGAAAGTAGATTTTTTTTAAACGACTGCAAACGAAGTCTAACTTTATATACAAATTAGGACGGTGTGGTTTTTAATTCTCCTAAAAGCAGTCAGTTCTAAGAAATGTCCCATGATCGCCTAAGATTTGCCCATAGAATTAGAATATATTCTGCGTTCAGTAGCCAGACAACTACATTTCCCATCGTCCTATTCAATGAGAACGCTTGTTTCTAGGGAAACCCAAAATTCAATTTCAGAGACAGCCAGCCAACAACATAATCGGTCAATGACTGTCTCTTGCTATTGAAGATAAATAATAACTAAACTGAATGCAAGTGAGTGGGGGGGAAAAAACATTTAGATATTTTAATAATTTAATGTAATATAGGGATGTCATTGGCATGGGGAATTATTAGGCTTGGTTTTTAGCTACGTTTAATATTTTTTTCAATCAAGCCAAGGAATGTCTGTCACTCTGTCTTCTAGACCTAGCTGGATAACGTTAGATATAGATAGCTAAATGTATTAAACAATTAATTAATGTAAGTAGGCAATAGTTGAAAGTATATTTTGTTTTGGTTCTTATAATTGCACATACAGTGTGGCTAAATTAACTACTAATTAGATATCTGTCTGCTGTATTACAGAAACTGGTGCGGGCTCATCTTTCGGCGAGACATGTCTCGGAGTCTGAGACACCACACCAGAGGCATAGTGCAGCAGGACGATGCTAACTATGAAGTGGGTGCAGGGGACGCAGACTCAAGCTGCTCCTCAGGCCAGTCCACTTCCTCCAAGGGATACAGCAGTAGGACAGGCAGCAAGGAAGACTCTCAGGGGTCATGCACCCAGTCAGACTACGAGGAGGAGGCTGACACTACTGCAAATAGGACCCTTGCCCTCTCACCAAGCAAGAAGCCAGATCTAAGCATGAAGACAGCAAAAGCACGAAGTATGCAATATCAATCTGATATTTCATATCTTCTAATTTCTACAGATAGCCCACCTATAATGACATAAGTGTAGGCCTTTAGCCAAGATGGTTTGCATCAAATTCCCATGTAAGCATCACACTTAGGTGTTTTTTCTTCCTCTCAGCTCAAAACTACAGAGGGCAGTGGTGCAAAAAGAAGAAAAACACTCATTCAAGGAACCGCAAGGACCCTCTCTTACCTCCAATCAAGCCCCTCGAGGGCCCAAACCAGCGCATCAGGTCTGCTCACAGGCATCGCATCAAGGAACTCAACAGCCAAGTGTGGGAGCTACAGCAGCAGTTGAGTGGTGCCGCCACAGAGAACAAGCTGCTTAAGCATCTCCAGGGCCGCCACACGGTGGCGCTACAGCGCTTCCAGGACTCACAGAGTGGCCTTCCCCAGGTATGCCGCAGTAATTTTTTCTGCCTTGAATAATTGATCTATTACACAGCTATAATAAACTCGTTATCAGCTAACAACAGCATTTGCTAAGGTCATAATGTTTTGCACCCACCCACACGGTCAGGTCCTGGCCAAGCATGGCAACGAGGTGCGCGCTCTGCAGGAGCTCCTGCGTAAAGCCTGCATCCGCCGCAACAGTCTGTCCAGGCGTCTGAGGGGCACGGAGGAGGAGCTGCTGCGCACCAAGGACGCTCTGCACCGGCTGCAGCTGCTCAGCAAGGACAGCAGCCTGGAAGAGAGGGAAGAGCTGAGCCACAGGCTGGCCCTGATCACTGTGGACCTACACAGGAAGAACAAGAAGATACAGGTACAGTACATGCACTCACATGGCAGGGCTGACTCAATGTTCACAGGCCAGGTGGGTGTCTACTGAAACTGATTGGGCTTTCAACTCTGTCCATCTGTATTGGTATTTTATGGGGAGACCAATATAGGTGGACAGGGTCAATACAGTTATGCTAGATTGATACTGTACACATAGTACCATAATGTTATATCTGTGGTGAAACGTATATATTGTGTATTGTGTGTTGCAGGACTTGGAAAGGAATCTTGAGCTGAGCCAGATATCCTTCAATCGCCATATTTCCACGGAAACAAGGAAAACCAATGAGGCCAGAGTGCTGTCTGATTACCTCCAGGCACAGATCAGTCTGTTGACCAAAAAAATCAAAGTACGTTTATAAGGACTTGAGAGCAGCAACATACACAGTGTAAAAAACATTAGGAATACCTTCCTAATATTCCCCCAACAGTTCAGTCTATGTCATGGAAAGAGCAGGTGTTCATAATGTTTTGTACAATCAGTGCAGGTAAACTGTTGCAGATCAAGAGGGAGTCTAATACAGCTGTATTTCTGAAGGCACAATTGAAGGCTGAAGCAAAATACCTATTTTCCCTCTTGTAAACTTGCCTGGCTACCCAAAAGCTACGCCACGCCCACAGACGTTAGTTTCTTCTCTGCGCTGGATCTGAGTACCTCATTGACGATTTCTAGAATGCAAACACATTCTAACCGTTCTGATTGGTCCCAGAAACCGATGGGTTGGGCCAAAGCCAGAACACACATGGGTAAAGCTGCGTTTTGAAAATGTGTAATTGGCTTTGACAATCTAATTGGTTACAGATTATCCAATCGCTGATTACTTTGTTTTGGACAACACCCCTCATTTTGACGTCCTCACAAACAACTTAAACGATGGCAGGCTCAGTATGTAGCGAAAATAACAGCGGACAAATTCAGTTTGAGTCGTCAGGCAACTTGTAAACCTGCCTGGTAACTGATTTCAGGATGATAACACTACATTTGAGAAATTAACATTTACTGACGCATTTAACACGAAATATAGGAAAGAGAGAGAGAATTGGAGATCCACAATATCTACTCACGTAGATTTCCAAAAGGCTGGAGCGGAAAAGGTACAAAAACATGAGCTACTTTTACTTCGAACATGTACAACTCATGATCCAGATCAGAATATTTGTTTTTATTTGACGCTGAATATCTTTTGCCATTTACAGGAGCAAGAGAAACGAAATCTGTTCAAACAGATGACTTTTCCTCTCTCCCCATTGAGGCTCCGTGCCAACTTGAATTAGAATATGTCAGTTCACTCGAGCATCTGGAGTTGGAGAAGCAGAAGAGTTTGAGCTGGGTATGTAAATTAGTTTCGTTCTCTCTCACATTCTGTGCAGAGTGCTGTATAAATGGGTAACGGTAAATTAAACATTTATTCAATATTGACAGATAAAAGCAAAGATTAACTCCTTGATAAAAGTTTGTGTAGTAAGTTCCAGTGTAATGTTGATATGTGGTTGTTTTTTTCAGGATTCCTTCGCCATCGACTTCACAGACAGAAGTGACGCAGCAGACATGTCAGTGGATGACAGAGGATCAAACGATAATGAAGACTTTGCTGGTGAGGATTTTTCTACTTTACTACAGCCTATTGGGACTACCAATGAACAGATGCGAAGCTAAGGGGATATTGAGGAAATAAATGGTTAAATTACATTCTGAAGTGTCTGGTATGTACTCTCCAGTCACAAAGTATATGTAAACAAGACAGAAAACACAAAAAAACTCCCAAATATTGGGACTAATTAAAGCTCACGTGTCATAGTAAGTAACATGACTGAAATAACCTTTCCTGTGTCATGTTATATCCCCAAAAAAGCCAAGGGAATGACAGCCCAAATTTTTTTTTTAAAAGCAAGCAACTATCATATTTATCCACAGACGATGGAGAGTTGGATGGTGATTCTGACAAGGAGGATCCACAGCTTCAGGGTGAGGAGGATTTCCTTGCAGAGGAGGCAGCGAGTTCCCTGAAGGCTTCAGAAGGAGAGCAAACAGAGCCATTTGAAAGCCAGGTCCGGTACACTCTGGAGGACTTTCTGAATATAGAACGTGCCAATAAGGCCCTTAAGTCCCCTCCCAGGACCAAGCGCCTCTACACATTCAAAGAAACAATCCAGAACCTACACCGTGGGAAGCCTGCCTATACCAGCCATACCCACAGCTTGAGAAAGAGCCCTCCTAAATACATCAAGAGCCAGGCCAGGGTGGAGAACCTGGGGTCTGGGGTGTATGAGCCCTCCTTTGTCACTCTACCAGCAGAGAAGGGCCAAAGGTGTGACACCACGGGCCCTCAACCAGAGGATGGTGTAGTCCGGAGCAAGAAGAGCAGCTTGATGAAAGAGCTTTTTGGCCAGGCCCCAATCACTGATCCAATGGCCATGCAGACAGGCAGATCCAGAGTTCAAAGCACAGACCTGGACAGAATGTCATCTCACCATAAAGGAGACGCTAGCCCGGTCTCACCTGGGAGAGAGACCAAGTTAATTTTTGATTGACCCAAGATGAATACAAAATTATAATATTTTTTCATAATTTGATTATTTCAATAAATATTTTATCTGCCATGGCAACTCAACACATTACTAAATGGAGTAATTGTATACAGTTGAAGTCAGAAGTTTACATACACTTAGGTTGAAGTAATTCAAAAAACGTATTGTGGGAAGCTTGTTTAAGGCTACCCGAAACATTTGACCTAAGTTAAGCAATTTAAAGGCAATGCTACCAAATACTAATTGAGTGTATGTAAACTTGTAGGTTTGCAGGCCTCCTTGCTCGCACACTCTTTTTCAGTTCTGCCCACAATTTGTCAATAGGATTGAGGTCAGGGATTTGTGATGGCCACTTCAATACCTTGACAGTGTATGTAAACTTCCGACTTCAACTTTATAGTGAGTTATATACCTGGAAAGTATTGTTCAACTATTTGTTACAGAAGTAATAATAAGCTCTCTGCGATTAGAGCATCAAACATTCTCTGACACTATTGCTCATGACAAATTCCTTAACTCACATACACTTTGTATTCTTAAAAGCCTCTCTAAAATACCAAAGATGCTAAGAACCACCAACACTTGAGGCCTTCTGTTTTCAAATTCTTTATTGTGTTGAAGTATGCATATTTGTTATGCATACTTCAACACTTCCAAAATCCAAACAGTAAACTTTGATATTAGTTCAGGTTTCATTCTGCAAATGAAAATGTGCTAAAGACCATGCCTACAATTAACATGAATAACAATTAACACAATTACATAACAATATGAAACAATTTTAACACTTCTTGCTCAAATCATTTCAATAAGTTGCAATGAGATTTAAATAAATGGACATTAAAACATGCTCATACCATCATTATGCAGTGTAGCAATTTGTGAAATACACTACATTGCTAAAGGTATGTGGACACCTGCTCAAACATCCCATTCCAAAATCATGGGCATTAATGTGGAGTTGGTCCCCCATTTGCTGCTATAACAGCCTCCACTCTTCGGGGAAGGCTTTCCACTAGATGATGGAACATTGCTGTAGGGACTTGCTTCCATTCAGCCACATGAGCATTAGTGAGGTTGGGCACTGATGTTGGGCGATTAGGCCTGGCTCGCAGTCGGCATTCCAATTCATCCCAAAGGTTTTAGATGGGGTTGAGGTCAGGGCAGGCCAGTCTTCCACACAGATCTCGACAAACCATTTCTGTATGGACCTCGCTTTGTGCACGGGGGCATTGTCATGCTGAAACAGGAAAGGGCCTTCACAAAACTGTTGCCACAAAGTTGGAAGCACTGAATTGTCTAGAATGTCATTGTATGATGTAACGTTAAGATGTCCCTTCACTGGAACTAACGGGCCTAGCCCGAACCATGAAAAACAGCCCTAGACCATTATTCTACCAAACTTTACAGTTGCCACTATGCATTTGGGCAGGTAGCGTTCTCCTGCCAAACCCAGAGTTGTCCGTCGGACAACTAGATGGTGAAGCGTGATTCATCACTCCAGAGAACGCATTTCCCCTGCTCCAGAGTCCAATGGCGGCAAGCTTTACAACACTCCAACCGACGCTTGGCATTGCGCATGATCCTAGGCTTCTGTGCGGCTGCTCGGCAATAGAAACCCATTTCATGAAGCTCCCGACGATCAGTTCTGACGTTGCTTCCCGAGGCAGTTTGGAACTAGGTAGTGAGTGTTGCAACGGAAGACAGGCAATTTCTACGCACTATTCTATGGGCCATTCTACAGCCAATGTTTGTCGATGGAGATTGCATGGCTGTATCCTCGATTTTATACACCTTTCAGCATCGGGTGTGGCTGAAATAGTCCACAAATTTGAAGGGGTGTCCACATACTTTTGGCCATGTAGTGTAACATCCGATTCCGAAGCCAACATGAGACACTCAAATATGTGAAATAATATTGGCAATGCAAGGCAATGTTTGAATATGGGATGCTTTGTAAAAATGCTTACCAACAGTACCGATTTACACTTTAACATCAAAGCGCTGAGTAACACTGACTGACTTCATTTTCAGAGCATTTGGGGAAAAGACATGAAAAGATCCCATTCCTTAGCTAACAGCATGTAGACCAATAGACACCACTTTGTTGCACACCACCAGCCAGCATGTGATTCCAACACCACCTGAAAGGATACAAAGGCTGGGTTCAAAGACCAATCGTCAGAGTTTCAATGACAATTCTATGTTAACAGAAGAAATTAGTCATGTGATTCTATCTTCAGTATTTAAAGAGACCGAATAAAAGAGACATTCAGTAGTCGTCTATAATTAGCCAAGACTAACTCTTAAACATGTTTATACATTAAAACACTAAACTTGATTACAATGAATTTGCCCACAGTCAAAAGCGAGTGTGGGCCTCAATACTCAGGCGTTGTAATCACACAATTTACCTGCTACTCCAGATGGGAAAGCCACCAGCTGCTCCAGGGGGGCAATCCACTTACTGGGTACAACAGTCACTGGGTCAGCATAATACTTCCAAATCAGTGAGATCATCAGAGCAGCCTAGAGAGACAACAGAAAACAACCTGATTCAGTGCATCACAATGCAGCACAAATCACTTGTGCGTGTCTCTGGTGGTGACAACTGACATTTTAATAAGGTATGTATATTTTTTACCTATTAAAGAATATAGGACAAATTTCTAATTTCAATAGGTTTAACACTCACCTGCAGGATGTAAAAACCTATATTCAACATCCATTTCATTTTGGCTTGTTGAGCAGTTCTGGACTTGACTGTAAGAAGAAAAAAAAAAGAGACCAATCTTATCTGCGCAGGAACCATCTCAATTAATTATTGGTATCCATTCTCTAAATATCTAATAAATATAAACTAAAATGCCTACTAACACATTAAATGTTAGGAATTTTGACAGATATAATAACAGTTGCCTTTTGTGTGTTCTTCACAATTTCAGTGTAAATACTACACAACATGCATTGGAATAGAACCTGCTTTGTATGGTATGACCTAAGGGAGGGGTTGGCATATGACTGGGGAAATATGCAGGTGGTGCATTTCAATGTGAAAACTCTTTTCATTCCAAAATAGTGAAATATTCCTGAGGTTGAACAACAGGATTTGAACTTGAAGGCATGTTGGTTGATAGGTGGCCCTGAACTGAGACAGCGGGGGAGAGAGTGAGAGACAGCTGTTTGGGTGTACAGTAGGGAGGCTCTAGAGACAATATATGGCGTTTCAACGTATGCAACGCCATATATCAAGGTTTTTGACTAATTTAAAACGATATATTTTCAAACAAAAACATACAAATTACCTTGGGGGTTTTGTTACAATCTGTACTTGCCACTGTAAAAAAAAGAATACTGTAACAGAACACCACTGAAGAGTGTTTTCTAAACAAACCATTATCAAATCCCCATCTGAATATAGTTTTTCCTTGTTTGCTCTGTCATAGCCCTTATGGTTGCAGGGCAGGCACCGTAGTGTAATGCAAAGGCTGTCATTCATATAACATGAACCATATGGCAAATGGCTGTGGGAGACATTTGGTTGTCGTCTGATAGCCAATGGGGTGTCTGCCTGTATGACACCCGCTCGTAATGGAGCTCTATACTATGCTTCCTGCCTCTGTAGAGTTCAGAACTGTGGCCTGGACATGAAGGACAGCAACAGGCAGCAGCTGCACCATCAGGCCCCCAGTGAACACTCAGTCTGTTATCTAAACCCCACCTCCCACTGTCCACACATGGTGTGCTAAAATGCAAGTCCCCTATTGGCAGCAGAGAGTAGTTTGAAAAACCTAGCGGTATGGGTCATTTGGTTTTAGAGGTATGGGTAATTTGGTTTTAGAGGTATGGATCATTTGGTTTTAGAGGTATGGATCATTTGGTTTCATGCCTTTTTGCCCCTTATCTTATAGAAGGTCAATGAGGTTGTAAATGAGAAAGGGAAGGGAAAGGGAGCTATGGCAAAGGAGGCTGGTGGGGGAGCTATAGGAGGATAGGGCTCATTGTAATGGCTGGAATGGAATCAATGGAACAGTATCAAACATCCTAAATCTCCACCCACCAGCCTCCACTGAGCTTTAGCAAAAGTCTGACTTTCATCTAACCCCCACAAAGGTGTGATAATGTCTCACTCTTTTATCTCTATATCAGGGATTTTTCTGCCATTGTAATCCTTGGGTGGGCAGCCTAAGTGTTTTTTCGGGCCACCAAAGTGTAAAATTAAAACATTTATAAAAATACAATTAATTTCCGGGATGGAAAAATGCAAAAAAAAACATAATAATAATAACAATAATCTTTGAGAACTAACAATAACCCACAAAAAAGTTTGATAGTAAGGGAGAATTGAAAAGTCCAAAAGCAATGAATTCAGCAGTATTGATTTTTTAATTATGTTTGAGCATAAGAACACAGCATTAGCCATGGCAAAATGCATAGAATTGCAAGAAATAAGCTTTAAAACTGCAATTTTCCCTCAGCTACATGGCAGAATGTGAAATTGCATATTATTAGCTTTAAAACTACAAAAATGTATCTCAACTCGATGGAGAAAATTGTAGAACTGCAGGAAATTGGCTTAAAAATGCAAACATTTCTCTACACGGCCAAGATAGGGGTGTAGAGAAATTCAGCCACGCAACTGGCCCGACCACGCTCATTACCATGTCCCCTACCACACCAGTCCCTTTTTGATCCCGAATAAAAATTGTCTATAAAAGGGGAAAATATAGTGTGGACATCAATTTCAATTGTGTGTCTCTCTTACCATGTGTCTTCAGCTTGTCAGTCATCTTGTTGATTTTGCGCTCTAGTCTGGCGTATCTAGCGAACTCATCCATCATGCTAACGGAGTTGTGCTCCTTCTTCATCTCCAGGATCTCAGCCCTCATATCTCTCTCCTGCTCAGCATCTTTCTGAAGGACCTTCGACAGCTTCACATCCCAACAGACAAATATTAAATGTTATATTTTGCTAGAACTTAGCAAACACACACTACTAGGCCTGCTGCCACCAGATGGTGCTATTATTCCTTATTTATTTTGTAATTTGCAATCTGGCTGCAGCAGGGCTAATACACTGCAGGTTTAGCCTGGTTTCTGATAGGAGATAACTATGGGATGGTTACCAGTTAGCCCTTGATCATGAATCTAAGATTCATTACATTACACATAAGAGTCATTGGATGAAGGAGTCTTCTATACGGTGGAGCTTTGTTAAGAGCCCCGATGCTCAATCTGAACATTAACATGCGTCGCTTGAGGTACGATTTTGGAAGCATAAGGACCTTATCTTTCATATCAGCAAGAAATAAAGGTTAAATTGAAACACACCTTGATTGGTTTAGGGTCAGTGTTCCCACATGGCCATGTCTCCACATTACAATGCTTGTTTATGGAAGCCAAGAGGTGGCCACCAGTGCTAATTAGCATGCTCTGAACACCTGTGTGTATGTATACATAACTCAGGAAGTGTAGTGGAAGTGTAGTTTCGTCAGATGAAGGCACCCATAGCTGTATGGATCAGTGCAAAACTGCTACAGTAAGTGTATATTTTTTATTTGAAGCATTCTCACTCGCTGATTAAAGATAAGGACCATATTTTTCAAAAGTTGTATCGCAAGCGATGATTATTGATGTTTCTAAACGTTAAAACACAGCTTCAGGATTGTAGTTCACATGAGGTAGTCGTGGACGAATCTAATGGCTGAAAACTGTAGGGAGAAGGCAGAATGCCGCCTAGAGTTTGAGAACTAGTTACCAGTATGTTACTGCAACAAAAGTGCAAAGGTAGTGGAAAGTTGTATTATGTCCGATAAACACTGTACGTCATCCTGTGTAGGGTATCAAGTATTTTTTCTGCCTCCTTGGGTCATTTGTGGTTTATTGCATGAGAACAAGCAACACCTGGTTTAGTGTATTGCTTAATAAAGTAATAAGGCATAAAGGGGGGTGTGGTATATGGCCTGTATACCACACATAAGAGCTGTGTACCACACCCCAGAGGTGCCTTATTGCTATTATAAACGTAGAAACATAATTAGAACAGTAAAAATACATGTTTTGTCATAATATACTGTCTCATATACCATGGCTTTCAGACAATCAGCATTCAGGGCTCGAACTACCCAGTTTCTAACAAGCCATATATTCTGTGCATATAGACTAGAAATACCATCAGACCTCATCAGATTGATTTACATGTTATGGTTGATATTTTATCTGTGCCCAATAGATAACTACACGGCATTATCTACCTGGTTCTGTCTGGCAATGTTATCAGTCTAACACATCTTCCATGATACAATGTAACAGGTTACCCATTTGCCAACAGGATGCATAGTTAAATAAAGGTTAAATATAAATAAATACAATAAAATGGTTGGTTATCTTCGTTGTTGATTATGAGGGGCGCGAGATGTGAAATAGCTAGCTAGCTAATATAACCAGGGCAAATCTGCCAAAACATTACATGATTTACAAGCCAACCCTGCATTTCTCACACGACCAATGCTTAAATAACCCCTACTTACGAAAGAGGAAATGGTCGGCAACAGTGTTTTGAATAGATTGCACAAAAAGACAGATCCCAACACCAGGAACCAAGCACACTCGGCAGCCATGTTTTATTACCAACCTTTGTTGCTGCTTCGCTCATCATAAAGGGACGCCACATCCTGGCTGACTATGGGCTGAATTGTACATTAGAAACGTATTTACTCAAATACAGCATATTTTATTAACTTCAAAACATTACAAAAAATATGTAATATATAAATTCATTATCCAACTGTGCTAAATTTACTAAACTACTGTATTCAATAAAAAAAATAAGGGTAATTTACAGTATGTGTACATTATTCTAATATAATATCAACGAAAATAACACATCATTTTGAATGTAGCTATTCCCACCCCTTTAGTAAAAATGTAAAGTTGGAACGACTGATTGGCATACAGACCTACCCACACAGGTAACTTGCTATGGTTTAAAAATATGTTGCCTGGACTTTAAAGCCAATCAATGGCAACAAGGGGCGGAGAATAAATTGCCCGTCAGGTTGGTAGGATAAGGAATACAATATAGAGAGGGGGGATCCAATCCGGTTTCAGCTAGTTTCTGTACGTAGGCCTACTGATGAAATATTTATCTTAGTTACAGTGTGTTCTGCAGGTACTGACTGACTTACATCGAACACATTCAGAAGCCTGCACTGAATGTTCAGTAACTGTGAACGCTAATTTGTAGCCTAGACAATACAAGCAAAGCAGCCATGCCGAAAAGAAGCAAAGTAAGTTGGAATGTGTACCTTTAATTTAAACCTTATTTTACTATGTATAATTTCACAAAGGAAGTGTTTATAAATACCTGAAACAATTGCATGTACGCTAAAATATGATTGATACAATGTAACACTTTTGTTCTAAAGTCTGAATGTGTTTTAGTGTGTCTGTCTTGTTGAGATGGAAGTGGCGCCTTTTTACTTAGTGCGGTAACATTTTGTATTCGATCTCACGTTCTCCTTTTAACAACCTGTGCTTGATAAACTATCGCAGCTTGTGCTTTTTATATAAGCACATTAATCATATAATTTAATTTGACGCATATCGGGTCTTTCATGAATGTAAAGTAGCCTAATAACGGTAGCCTTCTCAGCAATGAGATCAGACAAAGGGGTGTAACCCACCAGCGATGTAAGGAAGCTAACGTTACATGTTGCCATTGCAGAAATGCGTGAATGAGCTATAGGATATTTTGTGGATATTTAGAGTGCTTTAATCGCCTACATATTGGGTTCACGTTTGTATTCAGATACATTCAATAGCCCATGCTTGTGGCATCCTATATTATCACTTTGTGTCCTGTGTGTAGTAAAGCGTATTGTAATGCGCGACACCCTATGGCATGGAGCGGTAAGGTCTTTGAGGTGTCATGGCAGCCCTTGCAAATAGGAAAGGCATTGACAACTCAGCGCCATTTATTACTTTAATGGGGTCATAATGAAAATAATTCCAAAGAAAACGACCATCCGTGTTATGTTTTTGAGGATTTAAAATATGGGCTTCTTCCTATTCCGCCTTTGCTTCCCTAACAAAATGTTGCATTATGTAACAGCGAATTTCTGTGTACATGCACGACAGTATATATAGGATCATATAGTGGTAAACTGGTGACCAGAGAATTATAGTTATTCAACTAATGGCGGGAACATACATTAGACTGGTTGACGTAGCGGGTGGATGGATGCCTTCATGCAACAAACCTCCGACTGTTGCTGGTGGATGGGGGAGGGGCTGCTGTTGGCCTTTATGTGTATAGGCTACTAAATCCTAACTATAACATACTGTTTTACTTGTCGCTCTCACAGTAATTGGTACCACAAAGGCTCCATTTTGCACTATGACAATGGGGAAAAGTCAAATGGCATAGTAATGTAAATGTCTTACCATCCCCTCCCCCACTCGCTTTCAGATTACATAATTATTCTCTAATTTGCGGGTGGAGCAGTGGGGGTACAGATTGTGAGCCCATCCCCCTCAACATTACACACCCACTTCTCCCTGCCGCTCCCGACCCATGAATGTGTGATTGTTGTTCTTGGTTTTTACTCAGATTTTTTTTTACTTATTCTCTCCCCCACCCTCTCACAGGCAAATAATGACACTGAAGTCGAGGTTAGTATTTCATGCTCTTATACTATTTAATATTTGTTCCCATATATTTGTTGAGTCCATTATGGGGAAGAAAAAAAAATATTCTGCAGTAACTGATTTAACTTTGTTTTTCTCACCAGCCAAAGAGGAGATCCACAAGGTTGTCATCTGTAAGTTTACTATACACCATCATGTTTATATGTTGTATATCCTATTTATCTTTTCTATGAATAGATGCTATTGAGTATTTGTAATTGGACTAATTATCTAATCTTCATTGTGTTGCAGAAACCTACTACTCCGGCTAAAGCAGAGCCTAAGGCAAAGGTAAAAACAACTGTAATTGAAACCCAAAACCACTCAATTATTATACATATTATGCATTTGTACATTGAGATCTATCTCATACTTTTCTGTTTCTTGTAGACACCTGTCAAGGCAGCAGCCAAGCCCAAAAAGGTAAAGGAGGTGGTAGAAAAGGCCAAGCCTGAGGAGAAGAAAGAAGATCCTGAGGAGGAAGAAGCAGCACCGGCAGAAAACGGAGAGGCCAAAGCTGAAGAGGTAAGACTTGTTGACTTAGTTTCAATTATACAATATGCCATGCCAGTGATGTATACGACATTCAAAATCTGGAGCATTAGGTATTACAAACAGACCAACTATTATTATTGGTGTTGCAGCTGTTTGTCCCCCACGCACACAGATATTGTGTAAACAACAAGGCCTAAAATAACTTATAATATGAGAGTGTCATTTTTTCATCCTCCAGGAGGCAGCAGAAGAGGAAGATGCAGATGAACCTGAGAAAGAGGAAGATGAGGCAGAATAACATCCTTACCCTTTTGCCAGCGCTCCCTATACCTCCTTTCTTGTACAATGCAGATGAATATTTTTATCAACTATTTTCTTAAGAAAAAGCAGGTTGTGTAGTAGTAAGATTGCAGAAATGCGTTTTTGTTTTACACCTCTGGAAGAAAAGTTATGGTCATTGTGTGTTTCCCTTTTCTTTTGTGGTCTGGTTTTGTTGTCAGGGGGGGTGGGGGGCAGGTTTGTAGCAATGACATGCAATCATGCCAATATCAGGAACTTGTTGTTCAACTGGGAGAGTTTGTCTGACACTAACATTCCATAGGCTTTATGAGGGACAGTTTATTTAACCTGTATTGTATGGGGAAGGGTTGGGTGGTTTATTCACAATAATATTTGTTTTATTGTTGTTTATAATGGGTAGGAAGGTGGTGATTATGTTTAAGCTGTGCTCTATGAATATTAACTCTTATCCACACCGTATTATGAATCCACAGTTATGGTTCATCATCCTCCCTAGTACATGTACTGGGTTTTTCATCAGGCCTGTGCATTATGTTGAATTGTTTTTGTCTGTTCAGTGATGGCATTGCAATAACATTTGATATAGCTGCTGTGAAACTAGGGTTTTTTCATAATTTCTATGCAGTATGTAATGTAATGGTACGTTGTGAGGATGGTTCATGTGGTTTTAGCCAAGCTAATAACATGAAATACATTACAATGTTAAACATACTGGTTGTAGCTTATCCTTTTGAGGATACTGATAAACATTGACTGTACTTTCACTTAATCTTTCAAGTGAACATAGCAGCCTTAGCAAGATTTCCATGTGGTTTTAGGATTTTATGTACCAGTGTACAGTTTCTCTTTTTTTGTAGCTATCTGTGTTATGATTGGTATAAACATGCCAATTGAATTAAAAATGGTTGTAATTTCTCTTTGTTTTCTGAGTTCTCTTATTGATCACAAGTTAAATGAAAACCGTAAACACATGATATTCTAATTCACAGACACTCACTATGCATTGATTAAATACTCTTTATACCATATTAGTTGAAAATGTGTGATTTTGTTTTTTTGGTGCTTGACAAATATTGAGCATATGTGAGCCAAAAATAAATACATTTGAATATTATTTTTAGTTATGTTCCGGCCCGATCATCTGCTCAAGAAACGTTACATGTTAATAACAGTTATAACTATCCATGAAGTTACGTTTATTTTACAAATAACTACTCTGTTATACCTACTTATTACTTTTTCATATGACACAAATGACATTTGTACCATAAATGCATAGCCTGAAATGGGCCATGTTACCTACTTATTACTTTTTCTTATTACACAAATGACATTTGTACCATAAATGCATAGCCTGAAATGGGCCATGTCTTGAATGGATGCAGCTAATGTCAGTAACATCAAAACTTGCATATTCGAAAGGCATCGGGAATCATTTTTGTTATTTAACTAACCTAACGTGCTACGTTAATTATCCTAACCGGCAATGTAAATTATCCTGGCCTGCTACGAAAAGTCATTTCTGACATTAGCGGATTATCCCATCTAGTCAAGACCCCTCAAATGCGAGTGCAGGATAGACAGAGACCACATCGAGATTAGAGGACAATATACTGTTTATCATGTCATACCTTTTATTTTTATAAATGTCATCGCACTAATACAGTATTTCGCCAACTGTTTCGCTAATAATGGATTGTTCTCATCAGCATTGCATAGCCCATTTGTCTATACACCACACAGGGATGTTTTTCTTTATTCAGTTGAGTTATTGAAACAAAGCCTAAATTGTGTAGCGATGTAAGTGCATCAAAGACAAATCGTACAGAGTAAAATAAAGGATAATAAAACCTGACAGATTGACACAACCCACTATTTTTGTCTCGCCATCAAATGTGACGTCATCGACAAGACACGACCTTGTCGAAGAAAAGACAACAATGCGGTCTTTAAACAATAATTCCACATATATAAATAGCTTTCTTCTTTCTTTACATTGATCCAAAGCTTTCGAATGTATTTAAATTGAATATCAGTACATTTTGCGGGCGAGCTTCGCTTTGTCTTTGTTGTAGTCGAACAAAAAATAAAGAGTTGTTCCCCACCCCCTATTTCCTCTGCTGTGGCGGAAGTAACTAGTATTGCTGAGGCCTCGTCCTTCCAATGGCGACTGAAAACAGGCTGATTAGAAAGCGGGAGCAACCGTGGAGGGGGTCAGAGCAGTGTAACCGAAATTAAATAAATATATCATACTCTCACTAGTCATAAAGTTAGTTTACAATTATACACCCACCAAATA
This sequence comes from Thymallus thymallus, assembly GCA_023634145.1. NCBI lineage: Eukaryota > Metazoa > Chordata > Actinopteri > Salmoniformes > Salmonidae > Thymallus > Thymallus thymallus. The sequence continues at coordinate 22,409,501 of CM042378.1, forward strand.
ACGGCTGATTCAATGGCCAAAAGTCGGAATATTTCGCTGCTTGAATCGGGTAAGGCGCATATAGTTGCCTAATTCCTTGCTTAAATTATAGATAAAGCTTGATTTAATTGATATCCAATTGTGGTTACTATTTTCTTCTATTCACTTACAGAGCTATATTACCTAATTTCACGTTTTCTGACAACGGGTCCATGTCGGAGAGCGGCTGAGGTAAGCTGGCGTGCCTTATTGACATAATTTCTTACTATTCAAAATTATTGGCGAATAGTTAATGAAAGCAGCACATTCGAAACACCTCTTTGTTTAAATCAATTGCAGGTTCTAGCGAGCGAACTAGAAGAATATCAGGTGTGTATTCCGGCAGTCGGTGTATGTAGGTGGTGATCCCGACTGGACTGGAAGTATAACTTGTCTCACGACTTTTAATGCTTCTGACCGCCTCACTCGTTTGACATCACATGTTTTACTAACTTAATTTCTGGCAGTATTTCTAGCATCTTCTGTGTTGTGATTTACACTAATACGCACCATTTTGGATAGCTTTTACCATGCAGATTAGACTGGCAAGGAAATGAACATCCAAGATCTTACGAAGATTTGGTAAGTCTATAATCAATAGATGTAAACTCTTTGTCGAATATCTGTTGTTGTTGAATGACAGCCACGTTGTGTGTCCATGCTTGGGCCATTTACTCTTTGTTCTATTCAGATTTAATCGTTGTTACATTCTTGTTACATAATAACCATATTAGAATTTTTATCGGTATGTAGGATTACGTATTTTCATATGTGTTGAAAGCTTGACACTGTAGTATAGAAACACATTTGATATGGCATTTATAAATGTATCTGTTGTACTGCAGATAGGGTGGGGACTCTTGGGGTTCTGGACACGTCAGGACACACTGTTGACCAATCGACGTCCTAGAAAGGCTGTCGTTGCGTTATTTTCCTTGTGACCTGTGTTGTGATTCGTCGGTTGATGAATGTGTTTTACATAAAACGTTCTGCCCACAAAGAATATAGCAAACTGGTGGAACGAGATCAGATGTACACGAAGAACCCAAGCTATGTCAGTTATGTTTTAAATAAACATATAAAGAAATTATATTTTCTTACAGTGCCACTGGCTGACTGTACCGAAATATTAGACAGAAAGACTTTGATCTAAATAATAAATAGACAATGTGGTTGCGGTACTGTAGTTTCATGATTCCTGGTGTCATCATTGTTTAAATCTTTTACATTTGAGTAATTTTGCAAATGTGCCAGAGCGACTTGCAAGAGCAATTAGGGTAAAATACCTTGCTCAAGGGCACAATGACACATTTTCCACCTAGTTTGCTTGGGGATTCAAACCAGCGACTTTTCGGTTACTGGCCCAACGCTCTTGACCTCAACCCAACCTACAAATGTTGTGAGGGCTTGATTGGAGAAGGAACAAAGCATACATAACTTGTTACAATGAAAGCTGGATGAGTCGTTCTGCTCATCAACACTATGTTTGATCCCATAGGTTGCTGCCAACAGACACATTGCAACTGACCATTTGCTGCAGATCTGTAAACAGATTGGGCCAATTCTGGACAAAGAGGTGCCATCATGTGTTCCAGGCATACATTCCCTACTGGGAACCGGGAGGCAGTCCTTACTCAGAACAAAAGGTGTTAAACTTGTTTGAGCATGAATTCTAAATGTATACATTTGCAGCTATTCGTTCCGAAATCTAATTGTAAAATGGAATGATTACATTACCTTTTTCTTTCCACCTCTTCCAGATTATGGAAATGCTCGGAGGAAAGGCTCATCGTTTGCTGCCCTGCACAGAGGAAGACCACCAGAGGTGCCTTTGACCTGCAAGGATCCTCCAAATCTAGGTGGGTATTCCCTGACACAGGATTGACATGTTTACACATTATTATTTTCTATTTATGCTGGTACTGTAAATTCAATGTGTGCTTAAAACTCCACACATTCTGTGTTGTTGTTTTCTGTTAGTATGATTCTATTATTATCATGTTTGGACTCTAAAGTGTTTTGTCCTTCATAGTGGAGGTGTACAGAGGAAGGGAGCTAACTGGTACTCAAAGGTTCAGCACTGTGAACCCTGTGAGCAACTATCAGCACATGCGGATGCACAGGAGGATTCTGGGTCATCTGTCTGCAGTCTACTGCATTGCTTTTGATCGAACCGGTCTCAGGATTTTCACTGTGAGTTGTTATCATAAAGATCAAGTTCTTGGGGGAAATCATGTTAGGGGGTATACCTGAGGCTCATCACTTTATCAAACTTCCTTTCAAGGGCTCGGACGACTGCTTGGTGAAAATATGGTCTTCGTTTGACGGGAGGCTTCACTCCACCCTGAGAGGACATTCTGCTGAGATCTCAGACCTGGCTGTGAGCTTTGAGAATACCTTGATGGCGGCTGGCAGCTGTGACAAAACCATCCGAGTGTGGTGCCTTCGTACCTGTGCCCCTATGGCTGTCCTACAGGGGCACAGTGGATCCATTACCTCCCTACAGGTAGGAGCTTCCATATTCCTACAACAAACGTATTATGTTTGTATCTGACTGTAGTGGTAGTCGGGCAAAGAGTATGTAAGCTAATGCTGTCCACAGTTTTGCAAATGTAGGACACCATGCAACAGTATGTGATAACTGAGCACAGCACTTTTTATCCCATGATGTACATAATGTTGTGAAATCTGTTGTAAATGTATTGTAATGTTTAAACAAAAATAGAACTGCCTTAATTTTGCTGGACCCCAGGAAGAGTAGCTAATGGGGATCCATAATAAATACAAATACTAAACCTGATCGCTTCAGCAGCTCACATTGGACCACTAGTGTGATTGCTCTCTGTACTGTAGACATACCTCAATTTAGATGTAGGTGCATAAGTCTGTCTATCTGGAACAGCATTTAACTCCGTGAATTACAACTGTCCTCAGTTTTCACCGTTTGCCAAGGGCTCAAAGAGATACCTGGTGTCCACTGGAACTGATGCAACAATCTGCTTTTGGCAGTGGGATGTCAATAACATCAATTTCAGGTGAGTTTCAACTGCTGGTAATTCGATCAAGATAATAATTGCATCCTGAAAGTTACATAAGTATGAAACATTTACACTCTGTTTGTAAAGTGATCGCCCACAGAAGTTTACAGAGCGACCTAGGCCGGGAGTTCAGATGGTGTGCTCATCATTCAGTCCAGGTAACGATGTCAAAATAGCAGTTTTGTGTAAAAGAATGCTTTGGATCTTTAAAATACATTTCTACAAATGTATCTATTACACTCACCATAGCTGATACGATTTTCAACAGTATTGATCCAGCTTTTTACCTCACCAACTGGTACAAGTACACGTTATTCTAACATGGGTATACAGAGGCTCTGAACCAAATTGGAATACATTTATAGTAGTTTTTGTGTTTTTATAAAACATTTTAGGTGGCATGTTCTTAGCGACGGGAAGCACTGACGATGTCATCAGAATATATTACCTGGGAGGTGGGAACCCTGAAAAAATATCAGAGCTTCATGAACACACGGTAAGATCCCTTGAAGAGCAGATAAACCATCACATGGCAGCAAAAAGCTGAACCCAAGGAAATAAAAGAGTTCCTTAAACAAATAATCACTCAATCCATTCAAGCTTTAATTTACAATAAATACAAACAACGTTGATGTAATATTCTAATCATTGTTGTCAATATATGTTCTCATTTTTAGGACAAGGTCGACAGCATCCAATTTTGCCACTCAGGAGAAAGGTATAATCAATATGATTTAGTTGATGCACTTACCTTAGCCCAACAGTTTTACTTGGTTATAACATAAGGATTCATGAGGATTGTCTAGAGCAGTGGTTCCCAACCTTTTTCGTTCACTCTACCACCAACTGAGTATTGCTCTGCCCAGAGTACCCCTGAAGTACCCCCTCATTTGCGTTTGACCAGTAAGCCTATGGTCTCATGAGTCTTATCAAGTACCCCCTGTGGATAGACCAAGTACCCTCAGGGGTCCTTGTATCACTGGTTGGAAACCACTGGTCTAGAGTTCATTGTCTTGGTTTGCCTCGTCTTGTAGGTTTGTAAGTGGCAGTCGAGATGGCACAGCACGCATCTGGAGGCTGACTCAGCGTCAGCAATGGAGGAGCCTTCTTCTCAACATGAACGCCACTCTTCCAGGGTAAGGAATGAACAGCTTGACGGCACCGTTACATACACCTACACATGCTTGTATCTATGTTTTCCTCCATTCATATCAACTTTCTCCTCAGCTCAGAACACGCGACCAACGAGGAAAGCTTTTTCAAGCCCAAAGTCACCATGGTAGCGTGGGATCGCCATGACAACTCCGTAATCACAGCGGTCAACAACCATATCCTCAAAGTGTGGAACTCCTACACGGGGCAGCTGCTACATATCCTTAAAGTAGGAACAACCGCATTGTCTTACATTACATTTTCGTGAACGTTGCTGTCTCACAAAGATAGCTGAGGACATTTTGTATCTGTGACTACTAGTAGTGTAGATTCATTTCCATCCTTCAACTACAGTGCATTCTGAAACTATACAGAACCCTTCACCTTTTTCCACATTTTGTTACGTTACGGTCTTATTCTAAAATGGATTAAATACAGTTGAAGTTGGAAGTTTACATACACCTTATCCAAATACATTTAAACTCCGTTTTTCACAATTCCTGACATTTAATCCTAGTATAAATTCCCTGTCTTAGGTCAGTTAGGATCACCACTTTATTTTAAGAATGTGAAATGTCAGAATAATAGTAGAGAGAATTATTTATTTCAGCTTTTATTTCTTTCATCACATTCCCAGTCGGTCAGAAGTTTACATACACTCAGTTAGTATTTGGTAGCAATCCCTTTAAATTGTTTAACTTGGGTCAAACGTTTCGGGTAGCCTTCCACAAGCTTCCCACAATAATTTTTAGCAACAAAGTACGTTCATCTCTAGGAGACAGAACACATCTCCTACTTGTATACTATTGTTTGCACAGATGAACAAGGTACCTTCAGGCGTTTGGAAATTGCTCCTGATTTCTTTTGATTTTTCCATGATGTCAAGCAAAGAGGCACTGAGTTTGAAGGTAGGCCTTGAAATACATCCACAGGAATACCTTTATTGACTCAAATGATGTCAATTAGCCTTACAGAAGCTTCTAAAGTCATTTTCTGGCATTTTTTAAACCAACTTCTGACCCACTGGAATTGTGATATAGTGAATTATAAGTGAAATAATCTGTCTAAACTATTTTTGGAAGAATTACTTGTCATGCACAAAGTAGACTTGCCAAATTAACATAATCTGTGGAGTGGTTGAAAAATGTTTCAATGACTTCAACCTAAGTGTATGTAAACTTCTGACAACTGTAAATGTTTTCTCAATCTACAGACAGTACCCCATAATGACAAAGCGAAAACAGGTTTTTAGAATGTTTTGCAAATGTATAAAAAATGTAAAAACGATATCTTATTTACATAAGTATTCAGACCCTTTGCTTTGAGACTCTAAATTGAGCTCCGGTGCATACTGTTTCCATTGATTATTCTTGAGATGTTTTTACAACTTGATTGGAGTCCACCTGTGGTAAATTCAATTGATTGGACAGGAACACTTGTCTATATAAGGTCCCACAGCTGACAGTGCATGTCAGAGCAAAAACCACTCCATGAGGTCGAAGGAATTGTCCGTCGAGCCCCGAGACAGGATTGTGTCGAGGCACAGATCTGGGAAAAGGTACCAAAAAATGTCTGCAGTATTGAAGGTCCCCAAGAACACAGTGGCCCCCATCATTCTTAAATGGAAGAAGTTTGGAACCACCAAGACTCTTCCTAGAGCTGGCCGCCCAGCCAAACTGAGCAATCGAGGGAGAAGGGCATTGGTCAGAGCCCGGACTTGAACACGATCTAACATCTCTGGAGAGACCTGAAAATTGCTTTGCAGCAACGCTCCCCATCCAACCTGACAGAGCTTTAGAGAATCTGCAGAGAAGAATAGGAGGAACTCCACAAATACAGGTGTGCAAAGCTTCTAGTGTCATACACAAGAAGACGCAAGCCTGTAATTGCTGCCAAAGGTGCTTCAACAAAGTAAAGGGTCTGAATACTTCTGTAGTGTTTTTTATACATTTGCAAACATTTCTAAACCAGTTTTTGCTTTGTCATTATGGGGTATTGCGTGTAGATTGAGGGGAAAATTTAACCAATTTTAGAATAAGGCTGTAACGTAACAAAATGTGGAAAAAGTGAAGGGGTGTGAATACTTTCCGAATGAACTGTAATTGTATATGAAGAATAGTTGATAGTCCTAGATTCCTTGGTCAGGAGGACATTATACAGTAGTTGTTCTACTGTTTCTCCCCTTGTCACTGTAAGCATGCTTTTCAGGAGCATTTCCTGAAATATTTTTGTCCAATGACTTGGTAAAATTGCAGAATACCATCAGGCAGTGAGTTGACCTGACAGCTGTGTGATGCTCTGTGCAGGGCCACGAGGCTGAGGTGTTTGTCTTGGAGCCTCACCCCTCAGACCCCAGGATCATGCTGTCTGCTGGCCATGACGGAAACGTCTTCATCTGGGACATCGTCCGTGGCACAAAGACACAGCACTACTTCAACATGGTGAGGAGGAGCCACACACCACAGAAGACTTAACAGTAACATCCATTCTCTCCAACTATGACAGACTCCATCTTGGTTGCTGTGTTTCCCCTACAGATTGAGGGCCAGGGTCATGGTGCTGTCTTTGACTGCAAGTTCACTCCCGACGGCCAACGCTTTGCCTGCACAGACTCCCACGGCCATCTGGTCATATTCGGCTTTGGGAGCTCCAAGCCATACGAAAAGGTAAGGATGCAGCTCCTATCTATGCATAGGAAAGAGTCCTCAAATCAATGGTTTGAGATGACATCCGAGTGAGATTGACTGCCTGTCTGTCTTTTGTCCAGCTTCCAGATCAGGTGTTTTTCCACACTGACTATCGGCCACTGATCCGGGACGCCAACGGCTTTGTGTTGGACGAGCAGACCCAGCAGGCACCCCACCTCATGCCCCCTCCCTTCCTTGTGGATGTGGATGGGAACCCCCACCCCCCCAGATACCAGCGTCTCGTCCCCGGGAGGGAGAACATTGCAGACGAACACCTGGTGCCTCAGCTGGGATATGTCGCCACAAGTAAGTCAAGTACTGAGGTAGTTTACAATCTCAGTCTGCCTGCTTTGACCATAACTTTTTGTTAATTTGACTATTTATACAGCATTTACGAGTTAATTGTAAGGCAGTATGATCCTAGTGTTTATTGGACCAGTACAACCCCACACTAAAAGAGCAGTAGGGCACGTGTGTTTGTGGATGTGTGGGTTTTGTTTGACCAGTGCAACTACCATCTGTTTCTCTGAGAGTTTGTGAGTGAGTAAATGGTTGTGTTACCTAAGACCCTTGCCCCTCCCTCAAACTGTGTCCATGTTCTCCCCCTCAGGTGATGGCGAGGTGATGGAGCAGGTGATCAGTCAGCTGACCACAGACCATGAGGAGGCCACGGCCAGGCGCAGCGTTCTGGATAACGCCATCAGGCAGCTGCAGGACCAGCAGGACAGGCAGAGCAGACCGGGGGCACAGGCCCCAGCACAGGCCCCAGCCCCCAGCCCCCCACGCAGAGGTACCACAATACACCCACACTGTCAGTTCTACTAGCAGAATTGTGTGGCGGAGTGCAAGAGAACATGTTCCTAGCTCTCTTTTCCTTTCCACAAACTACCATTGCTCTTGGGCAATGCTCAAATACTTCACATTCCTACATGTTGATTATTTAAGGAATACTTTCTCATCCCAATGAACGATTGGTTCCTTCACAAGCATTCATGTTGTGCTCCCTCTCCCTCTCTGTATCCAGCGTCAGTGAATGAGCGAGGTGCAGCTGAGGTGCAGTTGTCCCCTAACGTGGGTCTGCGGCGCAGTGGGCAGGTGGAGGGGGTGAGACAGATGCACCAGAACGCCCCTCGCAGCCAGATGGCCACGGAGAGGGACCTGCAGGCCTGGAGACGCAGGGTGGTGGTACCGGAGCTCTCATCCAGCGGGTACAGGTGAGACCGACATCCCTCTATTCCTCAAACAAAAGGGGCAGATAATCTGTATAGTTGGTTATAGGATGTCGTGTATATAAACCAGTCTACTCCTAAAAAGGTTAATTTCTAGAATATTATTCCTGAAATGCAAGTTGAAATGAAATGTGTAAATGATCTTGTAGTTGCCAGGATAACTTCCGAATTACAAAAGGAGAGGAGGAGATTGCCTTATACAATGCAAAGAAACGACGTGTGACATACGGCAGTTGTAGAGTAAGTAGACCTATTTATTCATTTAAAAATCATGACTGACCACATGGACTTTAAATGATACTAATGCCATATCTGCATTTCTGCTTTGCTTCTGCCTCAGGATGATTCTGAAGATGAGGTGCCTTGCATCAAACGAGCACAGTCCCGCAAAAAACATAAAGTCTTCCAGCAGAGCAAAGATGGGATTGTGGAGGAATTCATAGAGTTCTCCTGTGAGGAGGGAGAGGAGACCGCAACATCGGAGGTATATTCTACAAACCTGTGATAAGAAATATGCTTTTGACACGTTAGATAAAAACAAGCTATTTGGAATATTGGTGAAAGTGGTGAATCTTGCAATCTCCTTCCGCACCTCTAGGACCATGAGATGGAGGGCAGTGAACTGGATTCATCCAATGAGGAAGAGGAATGGAAAAGTGACAGTTCAAGGTACAGATAAGCTCTTTGCTTCTCTTGCAAAGAGGTACATGACATATGTCATATTGTTTTTGTTTGGATTGGTTTAATGCTAACATAACTTATGTTGCCCATGACAGCCACTCGTCCAGTGAGTACTCTGACTGGACAGCAGACGCTGGGATTAACCTGCAGCCCTCCACTCCTGTGTCATCACGGAAACGAGTTCGCCGCCAGCTTAGCAGCTCGGAGGAAGAGGAAGAGAACGAGGAGGAAGAGGAGAAGCAGCAAAGTGACGAGGAAGAACGACGACCTCAGACTAGCAAGCAGAAATCCATGAAGCCTAAAAGCAAGACGCCCAAGGTTAGCAACTGCTTGCATCCTGCTCTGGCATGACAAAAAGTAGTTTCACTTCCCTATTGAATATTAATTAAATCTTACGTAATTGTACATTTGTATCACAGCGGCCTAAAGCCAGGCCGTCGATCAACAGAGAAGTGTCCAACGAGTTCAGACCCTCAACGTGGATCACTGATGTCGTTCCCAGGAAGTCTCCCTTCGTTCCCCAGATGGGTGATGAGGTACGTGACTGTCTGGCAAGGTTATAATAGTTTTGTATTTTTGATTTCAGTTTAGTTTTTATTAGTTTTTAAAGCGGGTTTGCTAGTTTAGTTTAGTTTTTATTTTTCGAAAATGCTTAGTTTTAGTTAGTTTTAGTGTTAGTTTTAGTTTTTTTTCTAAAATGGGGTGTTTGTCAGGGGCGAGATTGAAAAAGGTCAGAAAAGGTACTGTAATAAAAACTCTACAAAACATGCCATTTAAACAAATGCATTAATTTAGAACAGATCAACAAAAGACAACTATAAAGATGTGTTTGTGTCATTAAACAGAAATATACAACCGGACACACAACAACAACAGTACATAAAATGTATTAAAGGCACAAATATGTAAACCGTCTACACAACATGCTGTGCAAAATTATCCACACATGAAATTGCTTGGGAGCCAGGAGTCTCTGGGAGCTCAATTTGAGAAAAAGACGTGAAAGAAAATCGAAAACCCAATCAACTTTAGAGGTTTGATTTAGATGAACCAACTGAAAATTAACTAGGCTAATCAACGAATTGGACTGCCCAGATTTAGATGCAGGTGCTGCAGCTCTGTGTGTGTGGTGCGAGAGAGAGATGTGGTAGTTCTGTTTCTCAGTCCAGATGACAGCAGTCCACACACAGAGAAGATGCGCTCCACAAAGGCTTGAGAGGCAGGGACACTAACGAGATCCAATGCCACAGGGGCAAGGTTTGGATACACAGCCTCTCTTGATCTCCAGAACTGCAATGGTGTCTCATTAAACACACTCTGTTTGACTTCGCAGACATACTTGTTCATTTCGCTCAACAGACTATCGGTCACGCTAGGCTGATTTGTGGAGGACACGTTGACCTCTATACGGGATGCGAGGAAGCGGTATTTCTGAAGGATAGCAAGAGAGGCTCCTGTTGGAGTTTGCGTGGCACTTGCAGTGGCAACATCATACTGAGAAGCAGCTGGGTTATACTGAGCTGCCAGGTTCTATACAAAGGACTGTGCTGCCCTCCTCAATGGCACTGTGTCTGGTGATTGAAGAAGAACCAACGAAACACTTGGATCCATTAGTCTGGCTCCTGCTGGTGTAGGATCAAACTGTGTGGAATCAGGGCTAAGAATGCCAGTGAAACGTTCTCAAGAATGCCAGTGAAACGTTCTCGCAAGGACTTGAGCTAATTGCTTACCAGTAGTAGTCGTCAGCAGGTGTGCCTCGAGGTTGAGCAGGCATGGCACTACTTGTGAGAGTGACTGGCTGTCACTCTGAAGCTGGTCTGTGTGAACAGCAAAGGGCTCAAGCAGCTTGACAAGGTTCTCCAGCTTAGCCCAATCACTTGTGAGAAGTGTGTCAATGCCCTTATCCTCAAGTAGTTGGTTAAGTTCAGATCTAGTCTCCAGCAGCCTTCTCAGCATATCAAACGTGCTGTTCCAGCGTGTGCTACAATCCCGGGCCAGAGTTTTGCCACACCTTTTGATCAATTCTTAATTTGTCACTGACGATTTCCTCACAGCGTGTACAAGCTTTCTTGCTTTCATTATGACCGAATCAGCACTTGGGTGCTTCATGGCATCTTTAAGTGTGAGCTGAAGGGTGTGGGCCAGGCATGGCATTCTCTGGAACTGGTTATTCTCCCCATCTTCTGGCAGGTCAAGTTCTTAGCAAAGCAAAAGAGAAAACAGACAAACAATTCGATAATTTAAGCATCAAATGTAAAACGCACAAGTGTCATACAGTTCTGTTAAAATCAAAACTTGAGGCGTGTATTTGATTTAATAAAAACTGATTCATGATTTAGGGATTTTATCTGTAACCCTGTGCACTTATAAATACAATCCAAAAAGGGAACCCTTTTTATGGTTACACGATGAACCATTTTTGGTTCCAGTGAGAACCCTTTTTGGTTACATATAGAACCATTCATAGGAGCGTTAACCTATTGTTTATCATATGATGTCAGAAAGTTGTGCTTATCGTAAAACGAAAACTAACGACATATCACAAAACAGTTTGTTAGTTCTTGTTTTTTTGTAAAGCCTTGTTTTTATTTTTATTTCAGTTAATGAAAATGTTTTTCCACACCTAGTTTTCGTTAGTTAACGATAATAACCTTGCTGTCTGGACCAAATGGTTTCCCTACTGTGTTGTGTTCATGTGTGCGTCTCTGGGGTCGGAATCAGAGGAGGCTGGCGGGAGGAGCTATAGTAATGGCTGGAATGGAACATATGTAAATCAAACATATGGAAACCAGTTTTGACTCCATTCCATTCCAGCCATTTCAATAAGCCCGTCCTCCCATAGCTCCTCCCACCAGCCTCCTCTGGTCTAATTACTGTTACCCGCTCTCCCTCAGGTAATCTATTTCCGCCAGGGTCACGAAGCGTATGTGGAGGCAGTGAACAGGAACAACCTGTACCCCATTAACATGGAGAAACAGCCCTGGAGGAAGATGGAGCTGAGGGTAAGAACATCATATCCACTCTGCTCCAAACTAGGAAATGGATTGTCTCCCACTGATGCAGTAGAAAATGGGTTAGTGTTTTGAGAGGCCTGTGTCTAAAAGGACATTGTTGAAGAGTAACTTGAAATTCTCTTTCTTCTCTCTACAGGACCAAGAGTTTGTTAAAATAACTGGGATCAAGTATGAAGTGTGCCCTCCGACACTGTGCCGCCTGAAATTGACGCTCATTGACCATGGCACGGGCAAAATCACAGACAAATCATTTTATGTCAAGTAAATGATGCAACCACTTCAAAGTGTCTAATATTGAAGATACATGTACATTTTTACAGACATTACCAGAGACATTTGGTAACTTTGGACTTCTGTACACCTCCCCTAAGGTACCATGACATGCCGGATGTGATTGACTTCCTCGTGCTTCGGCAGAGTTATGACGAAGCACGTAGTAGAGTCTGGCAGCCAAGTAAGTTAACAAGACTTCTCTCCTCAGGGGCTGCTCACTCAAGGTCCAGTAACGCATGCGATGAATCGGTCAACATTTCAATACAAAATTTTCTGCATTTCCCCCATCTAATATGGTAATATTCCTCACTGCAGATGACAGATTCCGGTCAGTAATAGATGACGCCTGGTGGTTTGGGATCATTGTCTGTCAGGAGCCATATCAGCCTGAATATCCGGACAGTCATTTCCAGTGCTTCAAAGTCAGGTGAGAATGTATTAAAGTGCTAGTATGATTGGCTCTGCAATGTTGGAAACCAGTCAAAATGGTAGCCAACGGTTGATGCCTTCTGCTGTGGATTGCATGCTTCTAACCTGCTTGGTTTTGCTTTGTTGCCAGATGGGACAATGGCGAAACGGAGAAGCTAAGTCCTTGGGATGTGGAAGCTATTCCAGAGGATGGTAATTTATCAGACTCTGTTGTTGTAAATGGGACATTCCAGGACAGGTGTACAGTATTTGGTAATTGACTGTATGGTAACATTGGTTTGTGTATGTGTGTGTGTGCTCTTCAGCCCAGCAACCTGAGTCTGTAGGTGGAGGGGTTCCAGTGACAGCAGAGGAGATGAGAGAGGTCATGTATAAACCCCAGACAGGAGAGTGGGGTGAGAGGAGCAGAGACGACGAGTGTGAACGCATCATAGCAGGCATTGACCAACTCATCACTGTCGGTAAGCACACTCACCTCACCACTTCATTTTGGTACTATGTCCTCCTCAGCAGACCTCTCATTGTATACCATTCCTAGATGGGCTAGTGAGGTTTTGAATTTCAGTAATTCACAGTACTTTTTTTCCCCATTTACAGATATTGTAGCCCCATTCTCTGGCCCGGTGGACATAGTTCAGTACCCAACCTACTGCACTGCGATAGCCTTCCCCACAGACTTGGGCACCATCAGACAGAGACTGGCAAATAGGTTCTACAGGCGACTGTCCGCTTTAGTTTGGGATGCCAGATACATTGTGCACAACGCCCGGACCTTCAATGAGCCAAGGAGCAAGATAGCCCATTCAGCAAAACTTATCACAGATGTCCTGCTAAAATTTATCAAGTGAGTTGTCCAAGTGTTATTGAGCACAAACATTGCGGTGGAGAAATCAGAATTATCTAAGTAACATAGATAATTAAGATGTCTTCTCTGCAGAATATGCTTATATGATTGGACTGTTTAACTCTTGTTATTAGAATGTCTCCCTTCGGACTCTGGTGTTGGCAGCTGCACTTCCTCCCTCATATGGGCCTCAGTCACCTGGTGCACAGAGAGGGGAGAAGTCAGGCTTGTCTGTCACATGTCCCTGTTTCTATGCAGAATATCAAAAAGAGAATAGGGCAAAGGAGGTCAGAAGGGAACATTGTTTCCATATGTGAATGTGTATTTACCTATTGCAAACTATTTGAAGGGATGGCTTGAGTAATGGGAAACCAATCACTTGTCTCCACAATGTCTGTGTGTCAGTCACCCCCTCCTTGGGCCTTGGGGGAGATTTGTTTTCTCCCTGGTTCCCTTTTTAGCAAGGTGGAAACTAAGTAACGACAAATGTCCTTTTAAGAGCTCAGTAATTAACAAAACACAGGATGTGTGGGGTTAGTGTCTGGAACCATTGTACGTCGTCGCTCAGGTTGCACCTAATCCTGAGATAGTATATAACCCAGAGGCTCACTCTACTCAGTGGGCTCTCACTCTATTCACTTTGGGGTGGGTATTGTGACCAGCTCCCTTATCGATAAGTTATTTAATAAAGTTAATATCCTGATTGGTGATTGACCTTGTCTCCTCATTATTGATTAAAATATCCACCACAACCTATACAGATAAATGTATCTGTTAACAACTTTTATTTCCTCAGTCGACCTAGCTGTACAGATATCATGGAGATCTACAGTGCTATTGAAGACATGGACTATACAGATGATGAGGTAAATCAGGTTTGATCACCAATTCATTAAAAACCTTGCTGTGTAACTTTTGGGATGAACTGATATTGATTTGAATGTCTTTCCCAGGACCTGGAAGAGGCACCAGGCCCCTCTTCTGGACACAGGCTGCGCCAGGTAAGTAATGAAAAATGTAAAAACCAGAACGTCTGTCTTAAAATCAACAATGAAATGAAAATTTAGGGAAGTGGCTGGGATGTTGTCTTGTGCAGTATATTATGTATGTGTCTTCCTTCACCCCAGCGCTCTGTGGAGACGGTACCTGACCGGGACTCCTGGAAGGGGCAGTGCAAGCGCCTGATGAACTATGTCTTTGAGTGTGAGGATTCAGAGCCCTTCAGAAAGCCTGTGGATCCTACCTCCTACCCAGTAAGAGAACGCAGAGTTCTGCTGTAATAGTGACTCTGGCTTTGACAGAACTGTTGATCCAATGTGGCTCATGTCTGTTTGCAGGACTACCTTAGCATCATTGACACTCCCATGGACTTTGGGACTGTGAAGGGGACCCTTGAGGAGGACCGCTATGAAAACCCCATGGAGCTCTGCAAAGACACAAATCTGATATTTGCCAATGCTAAAGCCTTCACGCCAAACAAACGCTCAAAGGTATTTCAGCTCTTGCATTTCCAAACCATAAAAGCGATTCCAGTGTAAGAAATCCTTCTAACTTCTTATATTGAGTCGATTTTAATATTTGACATTGGTCAGGTTCTGGATTGTCATCAATCTAGTGACTAGGACCTGATTCCAAGTTGCTGTGCTGTACAGATTTTTATTTCCTATATTTCCAGATCTACAGTATGACTTTGCGGCTCTCTGCATTCTTCGAAGAGCGAATCAGAACAATCATATCGCAATACAAAACTGCCGTCAAGAGCAGCGAGAAGCTCCGCCGCAGCCAGAGGTTCCGGAAGAAGCTTCAGCATCACGAGTCTGCTGCACCCAGCACTAACACCACAAGGTAGGCCTCACTTCTATTTCCAACAGACCTCATTGGTTTCAGGGAAGTGTATTTGTGTGGTCCACAGGACCTACAGCACTTCTGATGCTATTGTTCTTTCCCTTCAGTCAAAAGAGGACTGCTCTAAAAACTCAGGAAAAAGTGGAAGTGGCGTCGACGACCAAATCTACCTCAGCCAAAGTGTCTGCTCCCGAGAGAACCAGGAGGAGGAGCCACAGCAGTGACAGCTCAGGCCACAGCTTTTCAGAAGCCTCCTCAGGGTCAGACTCAGAGATTGAGAGTGAGTTATCTATGAGTGACTCTGAAGAGGAGAAACGCCCAGGGTCCTCACGGCACCACCACAGCAGAGAGACCAGGGGAACCAGAAGAGTCACCAGGAACAATGGGGCAAAGACAAAAAAAAGTTAGGATTTCACATCAATCTGGTAGAAGGTAGCTAGCGAGACATCCCTTAATCTATGTTCCTCTAATAAAATTCCTGTTTTATTTCAGTTACTGAGAGTGAGGAGTCCTCCTCCAATGATGGGGAGGAGAGTGAGGACGGTGGGAAGTCGTCCAACTCTTTGTCTCGCCGATTCCCAAGCAGGTCCAGCAGCAGGAGCACCAGGCTGACCAGGAACAATGGTGCTGCCCATAGGAAACACACCAAACGGCCAGGTAAACACTATCACACCATAGAGCAGGGAAAAGGAGAGGTAACTAGAGCAGGGACTGGTCAGGCAAATGCCCTTACAGATTGAGAAAAAGGAACCGACAACCGCCTTTATGGTTAAAGGCCTGAACTGTCCGTACAGAGCAGATATTTTTGACTTATTATATGATTATTAGCCATTTAAAATGTTGCTGCTCTGTGTGTGTCCAGAGAGGGGTGTCCAGATTAACGGTCACAGCAGAAAGTTTGGGCGAGAGAGGCGGCTAGGCATCGACTCTGAGAGATCACCATCCCAGGGTACAGACACCTACAGGGAGGAGGATGAGGAGGAGAATGCGGGCCGAAGGACAATGAAAAGGAAGACTGCCAGGGCGGCCGTCAACAAGATTAAGCTTCTGGAAGCCTCTGAGGAAGACTATGGTTCAGCCTCTGAGGAAGAGGACAAGCATAGGCGGAAAAGCAGCCGCCATGCGACCCGAGTCAGAAAACGAACTGCCGTGATCCAGAGCAGCTCTGAATCAGAGGAACAGTCATCAGCACAGAGTGAGCACATAGTCAGCTTAGACTGGTTTGGATCAACTATTATTGCTCACGGATCTACTGTACCAGAGCCACAAACATACACTGGGTTAAAATACACTTTCTCTCTCCTAGGTTCTAAAAAAGGCAAGGATTCATTGGGTGATTGGGAGAACGATGAGGACAGTATTGAGAGTGAAGCTTCATCCTCTCGTTGCCATCAGAATGGAGAGAGTAAGAACTCCAGCAGCCGCAGGACGACCAGAAAAGCTGCAGGGGCAGGGGTTAAGGGTAAGAGCAACAGGCATATACTGAAAATGCTTTCAGTCATGGCTACTTTCTCTCTGCCTTTTCTTCAAGTGCAGTCATTTGTTACTGTAGTGTTAATGTTTGTATCTATCTCTATTTCAGATGATTTGTCTCATGTAAATGGACACAGCACAAAACATGACAGTAATTCTGAGGAGGAGGAGGAGGAGGAGAGCTCTGATGGTGAGGAAGAAATTGAGGAAGAAGCTGTTGTGTCTCAGAAGTCCTCCAGAAGCATGGCAACCGCTGCAGTGAGCAAAAGTAGAACTTGCATTACCAGTTATGTGGCGGAAGAGAAGTCTGGCTCCAGAAAGAGACGACACAAACCTCTGGCAAGCTCTGACGAGGAATATCGAGACCACAATGCTCAAAAGCACCCTCACCAAAATGGGAGAAAGGTGGAGAAAGAACATCCTAAAGGCTCTGAGAAAAAGAGTAAATTGCCATCGAAAAGCCAAGAACAAACATCTGCCTCAACCCACAAACAGGATGGCCCTGAATCAGAGGAACTCAGTGACACTCCAAAGAGATCTCGCAAGAAAAGAGTGGAGTCTGAAGAGGAGGAGGAAGAAGACGAAGAAGACAGCAACCACTCAGATGATGAATCTAAGGGAGAATCCAATAAAAAACGTCAGTTGCGAAACAACAAACCCAAAGGACCGAGTCACAATGACTCTGTTTCAGAGAGCGAGGAGGAGGAAATTGTACCCAACAGGAGAGCAAGGAGGAAACTGCATGCTTCCTCAGAGGAAGAATCTGATGGGAAGGAGAAGCATAGCCCTACCAGGCGGCCTTGCCTTCGAGCCCAACCAAAAAAGAAATACATCAATGAAGACTCTGAGGAGGACTTGAACTCTGAGATGCAAGGCAGTTGTAAGAATGGGAATAGCAATGCGGTTTCAGATAAAGGACATCAGCGCAAACGACGAAAAGCCTCCCCAGCTGCTACAAAACAACAGTCCTCTTCCAAGAGAAAACGCATCTACACCTCAGACTCCTCAGACAACCCTGATGAAAAGAAACGGTGCATGCGAGAGGCTAAGAGCTACTGTGAAGGGAAGGACGAGAGGGAGACAAAAAGATCCAACTCCAAGCATCCCAAGAAGGAATCTCGATCCAAGTCTGAACTCGAAGACTGTAATAGTCAGGAAGACGCCTCTTCCCACCAAGGGTCAGAGGAGGTTGAGTGTCCGAGGGGGAAGAGACATTTGGAGCGACAGAAACGCAAGCAAAAGGAAAGCTGCAGCAGCAGTGCCCACAGTTCTGCCTCTGAAAGCGAGGAGGAAGAGTCATCTGCCAGCTCAGGGTCCCAGAGCAGTCCAAAGAGAAAAAGCCACAAGAGGTGGTCAAGGGTCAGCGACAAGGGTGCCTCCCGCCACTCTCGACAATGCCGGAAGGACGACCCCTCTGAGGCAGAGAGTGACCAGTCGTACGTGGAATTCCAGAGAGGAGCGTGTGGTACTCGTATCAAGACCCGAAACCGCGGCAAACGAACGGTGACATATCACGACAGCGAATGAAGGCTTAGCCAGAGAGAAGAGACTAACTGGAGACCTTGAAGACACTTGATCGCCACATTAAGGTAGTAGCACTGGAGCTCTTTCAAGAGGAAATGCTGTGAATCTGTTTCATTCAGGGATATTTATATTTTCTATGAAAAAAAAAAAAAAAAAGTTTATAAAATGTATGAATACAAGCATTTGAACAGCTGGTTTTCACAAAATATAGCGCAAACCCCTCCCATTCTGCTTTTGTGATTTGGCCAGCTAAATAACCGTTCGGGGAGCATTGTCAGCTTGGGTGCTATCTTAATATACCTCTGTTTAATCAAGCATATTTTGCTGGCTTGCACTAAGAAACACACTGTAAAAAGGTATTTCATACACTAGTTTCGCATTAGGAACTCAGGGGTCAATTAAGTTTACCGTAGTCTCAGCCATTCAGTCTTGGGAGCTAAAGTAGGTAGGTTTCAGTCCAAGCACACTCACTGAGACAAAACTAATCAACTTCACTCTCCTTTGACTTCAACACTCCTTTGTAAATCCACATTAATTATAATTTACTGTATTCTGAGGTGACTTGTTGATGAGCCAAAATGTACAAATTTGAATTCCTAGTTTTCCTCCCTTTTGTACACATTTTTTTCATTGTTTATTTTGTTTTGTGTGTATTCTAGTCATGGAATGAGGTGTAAATATATGGGATTGAGAATAACATATTTTGAAATACTGTAGCAAAACCATTGCTTGTTTAAATTTGAGCATTCATTTTACGTTTGTATGGCATTACTTTTGTATGACAATGCATTGTCTTGCTACATGTCACAAATTGTTACCCTTTTGCCAAGTACAGGAAACCAAATAGTACTTATTGCAAAATACTGTGATTTCTCATATTGGGAAGACATTCTAGTGTTCTGTGTTATGTACTCTCAGTATTACATTTATTTTCGGAGAGAACTTAACTGCATTTAAATAATTTAGTTGTGTTGCCATTTTTGCTTAATGTTTTTCATACACTTTGATACAAACAGATTTCCACCGGTTGTGGAGAGCAAGAGGGCTGTTTTTTCTGGTTAATAAAGACATCAATTCAAGACTCACTTTGCATGTGTTATCAATTTCATATTAATCATTCCTTAAACTGAACAAAAATATAAATGCAACATTTTCTATGATTTTGCTGAGTTACAGTTCATATAAGGAAATCAGTCAGTTGAAATAAATTCATTAGGCCCTAATCTATGGATTTCACATTACTGGGCTTTTTTCCAACAAAAGGGCTTTATTACAGACAACTCACTAACATTTTAGAGAAAAGCTTTTTGTGCATATGGAACATTGCTGGGATCTTTTAATTCAGCTCATGAAACATTGGTCCCATTTAATACATCCCACAATGCTTTTGTCACAGTGTGGATTGTATTTGAAGCACTAGTTCAAAGACTCCTAAGTGACAGCGCCAATATAATGCCCCGTTTATGTGCAAGTCGGAACTAGGAAACTCGGAAATGTCAGACTTTCTAACTGGTTGTAGTTATGCATGTGCTGCGTTCAATTAATCAGTAAGTCGGTTTCCTACTTCCAACTAGTATTTGAACGCAGCATAAATCATTGGACATCACTGGGACTCATGCCTCGTTTTTGTAATCTAGGAAACTTGGAAATGTCCGACTTGCTAACCTACATGGAAGTGAAGGATCCTGAGGTACCCATTTGGAAGGAATCCGGGTGTTTTCACACCTGGTCCCTTTCATGCAAGTTTTGTGAACTCAGTGCGGTTCGCTTATTGTTTTCTGCAGTGTGAACACTCCAAAGGAACTCAGACCCTTCAAAAGAGCCCCTCAAGCGAACCGAACTGAGACCATCTCTAGAGGTGGTCTGAGTTAGGTTCAGTTTTTTTTTAGGGCAATGTGAACACAATGCTCCCCAGGTTTGCTTGTCATTATTCCCGCACCACTCATTAGACTACTGCAACACAGTTTCCCTGCCATAAACCCTCTCACATTGGTGCCACAAAAGAGAGAAGTTAAAAACGGGTCCTGATTTTGGATAGGCTTATCGATTAGCGATTGTAAAGTATGAACAGAAATTTCAGATTATTTGTTTGCAATCTGTGATCTATAGTCTAAGGGAGCTGCATAAACTGTTAATTCGATTGTAGGGTTTGAATAGTGTGAGCCAAGTAAAAGCGACGTTGGGCCAATTATGCGCCACTCGGGAGGACCTTTACAACATTATTTAATCTGCAGTTATTCTTCTGTTAATAGTATCTTCTGATTACAATTATTTATCATATTTTAACTAAATACAATCTATTAGCTTCCAAATGTAAGTAGTTGCCATGTACGCTTATCTCCACCAAGCACAGCCAAAAGAGAACTGGCCACCCCTCAGAGTCTGGTTCCTCTAGGTTTCTTCATAGGTTCCTGCCTTTCTAGGAAGTTTTTCCTAGCCACCGTGCTTCTACATCTGCATTGCTTGCTGTTTGGGGATGAGGAGGCAGAACGAGTGTATGTGGAGAATGATAGCGGGGAGTGAGGCCTAAGAGGGTTTTATAAATATGCATCAACCAGTGGGTCTTGCGATGGGTATACAGAGATGACCAGTTTACAAAGGAGTATAGAGTGCTGTGATGTGTCCTATAAGGAGCATGGGTGGTAAATATAATGGCCGAGCACCCTTACCTGCCGATCTATAAATTACCTCTCCGTAATCTAGCATGAGTAGGATGGTAATCTGAATCAGGGTTAGTTTGGCAGCTGGAGTGAAAGAGGAGTGATTATGATAGAGGAAACCAAGTCTAGATTTAACTTTAGCCTGCAGCTTTGATATGTGCTGCGATAAGGACAGCGTACCGTCCAGCCATACTCCCAAGTACTTGTATGATATGACTACCTCAAGCTCTAAACCCTCCAAGGTAGTTTTTAATTTTGGTCATTTTTATTACCAAACCACATTTCCTTTGTTTTGGAATTGTTCAGAACAAGGTTAAGGGCAGAGAAAGCTTGTTGGACACTAAGAAAGCTTTGTTGTAGAGTGTTTAACACAAAATCCGTGGAGGGGCCAGCTGAGTATAAGACTGTATCATCTGCATATAAATGGATAAGAGAGCTTCCTACTGCCTGAGCTATGTTGTTTATGTAAATTGAGAAGGGCGTGGGGCCTAGGATCGAGCCTTGGGGTACACCCTTGGTGACAGGCAGTGGCTGAGACAGCAGATGTTCTGACTATACACTGCACTCTTTGAGAGAGGTAGTTAGCAAACCAGGCCAAAGACCCCTCAGAGACACCAATACTCCTTAGCCGGCTCACAAGAATGGAATGGTCTACCGTATCAAAAGCTTTGGCCAAGTCAATAAAAATAGTAGCACAACATTGCTTCGAATCAAGGGCAGTGGTGACATCATTGAGGACCTTTAAGGTTGCAGTGAAACATCCATAACCTGAGCGGAAACCAGACTGCATATCAGAGAGAATACTATAGACATCAAGAAAGCCAGTCAGTTGATTATTGACACATTTTTCCAACACTTTTGATAAACGGCAAAATAGAAATAGGCCTGTAACAGTTAGGATCAGCTTGATCTCCCCCTTTAAATAAAGGACGAACTGTGGCTGCCTTCCAAGCAATGGGAACATCCCCAGAGAGGAGAGACAGGTTAAAAAGATTAGAGATAGGCTTGGCGATGATAGGGGCAGCAACCTTAAAGAAGAAACGGTCTAAACCATCTGACCCAGATGTTTTTTTTTGGGTCAAGTTTAAGGAGCTCCTCTAGCACCTCGGACTCAGTGACCACCTGCAGGGAGAACTTTTGTAGCAGGGCAGGGGAAAAAGAGGGAGCAGCATTGGGACTAGTTGCATTAGAAGGGGTGGGAGATGAGGAAATGTTGGACGGGCAAGGAGGCATGGCTGAGTCAAATAGGAATCCTGACTTAATGAAGTGGTGATTAAAGAGCTCAGGCATGTGCTTCTTGTCAGTAACAACCACATCATCAACTTTAAGGGACCTGGGCAACTGTGAGGAGGAGGGTTTATTCTCCAGGTCTTAAACCTTTTTCCAAAACTTCTTGGGGTTAGACCCACAGAGAGAGAACTGCTCCTTAAATTAACTAACTTTGGCCTTCCGGATAGCCTGAGTGCACTTATTTCTAATTTGCCTGAACAAGAGCCAGTCAGCCTGAGTATGCGTCTGCCAAGGCTTTCGTCAAATGCAATTCTTAAGGTGGAGTAACGCTGCAAGATCACAGTCGAACCAGGGGCTGAACCTGTCTTTAATTCTCATTTTCTTTATGGGGAGGGCGTGTTTCTTAACAATACCACTGAAAATATAAAAAAATGTATAGCTGTCTGATAACACATTCTGATGGAATGGGTTGTCCTGCACTTTGTAAAAACCCAGAGTGCATTGAGTGAATGAGGGGAAAAACCTCTTGGTTCCTTTCTAAACATACAGTAGCAATGTGAATGCAAAGAGGACTAGGATCACAAAATAGGTGAAGTGAACTGGCAAAAAACTTGAGTCCTCATTCAAAAGCAAGGGCCGTGTGAATAGAAAGAGAATTAGTTATTTATTTACATTAAAGAGGACTGAGATCGTTTATTTTAAAGAGGACTATATGTGAAAACACCTTCAGAATTAACCAATTGGAAGCTCTACGCAAATAACCTACGTTCATTTTAGGAGGTTCCAAGTTTCCGACAGGACATGAAGTCCGTCAGCACTTTCGGTATAAATTATGCTATTTGTTACATGCAAAACAATTATTTTAGTTATGCTTACCATTTTGCACAATTACAACATTATTAATGTAGTGCCAAGTTGATTAAGTGAACGTGGTAATATACACTTTGATAAGTGTATATTCTTCTTTAACACGAAAATGCCTTTTCCAATTATTAGCTAACATGTGGAAGCTTGGCTGTGTCAAATCCTAGCGCTTGCTTGCTAAACCATAGTTACCGTTTATCACTGGACAGCTATCAACCCATCTGAAGATATCTGGATTTTGCCAATACTTCACGTTATTGTTCAGCCTTATCATTCAAAGTGGATTGCTAGCTAAATTATTGGTTAACGTTGCCTAGCATGTCCTCCAAGTCTCTTCTCCACTGTTTACACTACTAGCCGAGTCAGTGGGTTAATCAGTCAGTCATCTGTAGTTAGCTAGCTAATTAACGTAAGTGCATTGTCATGTTAGCTTGCAAGCATTTGCTTTACATTGTAAAACACAGAGGGATATGGCCATCGATATGGAGGAGAAATGTCACCACTTGGTCACCTGTAGGAGCTGCCTTCAATGCCAAACCTCACAGAAGACTTGATTTGTTTGAAAAAAATGTGGTTTGTGAAACGTTATTCAAGTCATGAAACTACAGTATTGCCAAATGTATCTTCGCCTATGTGATGTGGTTGTTTTGTTATCTAACACTGTCGTTTATCTGCACTTGTCACTATTTACTGTTTTTACAAACAACGCTTCTGGCCTTCAGTCAAGAAAAGTAGCTAATACTCAGAATTTTCAGTTCACATAGCTTTTGGTCTAGACTAGTAACATTATTTTAAATTCCTACCCACATAATGTAGTCAAACGGTATCCTTCACAGGGCTTGTTTGGAGTCCCAGAGCTGAGCTCCCCTGCTGGCTTCGAGGTGACCACTAAACGGGCTCTGAAGGACACACAGGAGCTGGTGGATAAAGTCTGCAGCAGCCCTCCTGGAGCTGTTACTGTGGAGACGTTTGACCAACTCTCAGACGGCTTGTGCAAAGTGGCAGACCTGGTAAGATGTACAGTAGCAGTCAAAAGTTTGGACACCTACTCATTCAAGGGTTTTTCCTTATCTGTACTATTTTCTACATTTTAGAATAATAGTGAAGACATCACAACTATGAAATAACACATAGAACTATGTAGTAACCCCCAAAATGTTATATTTTAGATTCTTCAAAGTAGCAACCCTTTGCCTTGACAGGTTTGCAAACTCTTAGAAATTCTCTCAACCAGCTTCACCTGGAATGCTTTTCCAACAGTCTTGAAGGAGTTCCCACATATGCTGAGCACTTGTTGGCTGCTTTTCCTTCACTCTGCATTCCAACTCATCCCAAACCATCTCTATTGGGTTGAGGTCGGGTGATTGTGGAGGCCAGGTCATCTGATGCAGCACTCTCCTTCTTGGTCAAATAGCCCTTACATAGCCTGGAGGTGTGTTGGGTCATTGTCTTGTTGAAAAACAAATAATAGTTTCACTAAGTGCAAACCAGATGGGATGGCATATCGCTGCAGAATGCACCATCACACCTCCTCCTCCATGCTTCACGGTGGGAACCACAAATGTGGAGATCGTCCGTTCACCGTCTCTGCGTCTCACAAAGATATGGCGGTTGGAACCAAAAATCGCCAATTTGGACTCATCAGACCAAAGGACATATTTCCACCGGTCTAATAGCCATTGCTCGTGTTTTTTGGCCCAAGCAAGTCTCTTCTTATTATTGGTGTCCTTTAGTAGTGGTTTCTTTGCAGAAATTCGACTCCTCTGAACAGCTGATGTTGAGATGTGTCTGTTACTTGAACTCTGTGAAGCATTCATTTGGGCTGCAATTTCTGAGGCTGGTAACTCTAATGAACTTATCGTCTACAGCAGAGGTAACTCTAGGTCTTCCTTTCCTGTGGCGGTCCTCATGAGAGCCAGTTTCATCATAGCTCTTGATGGTTTTTGTGACTGCACTTGAAAAAATGATGGAAAATTATGGACTTTCGTTTCTCTTTGCTTATTTGAGCTGTTCTTGCCATAATATGGACTTGGTCTTTTACCAAATAGGGCTATCTTCTGTATACCACCCCTACCTTGTTACAACACAGCTGATTTGCTCAAATGCATTAAGAAGGAAATACATTCCACAAATTAACTTCTAACAAGGCGCACCTGTTAATTGAAATGCATTCTAGGCGACTATGTCATGAAGCTGTTTCAGAGAATGCCAAGAGTGTGCAAAGCTGTCATCAAGGCAAGGGGTGGCTACTTTGAAGAATCTCATATATATACAATACTTTTTTTTGGTTACTACATGATTCCATATGTGTAAGTTCATAGTTTTGATGTCTTTACTATTATTCTACAATGTAGAAAATAGTTTACCAACAAAAAAAACAAAACTAGAATGAGTGTCTGTATTTTTGACTGGTACTGTATGTATTTATTTTATTTTATTTTTATTATAGAAAGCACAGGATAGAGTCAAAACCAATCAATGTAAGTTGACAGGTACACTTATTTTCTCCTCAAACCAGGCTGACTTTGTGAAAGTGGCACACCCGGACCCGTCCTTCCGTGAGGCAGCAGAGAAGACATGTATAGAGATCGGCACAGTTGTAGAAAAGTAAGGGCCATTGAAGTAGGTCTAGTAGAAGATATATTATTGAGTGGCTTTATTACATAATGATTCTTCACTGTTTGTTTATCTCACAGACTCAACACCAATGTTGACCTTTGTAGAAGTTTAAAGAATTTGTTGGATAACAAAGAAGCTTTAGCTCAGTTGGACCCAGAAACAAGGTATGTTCTCTAACCTAAATCCTTTTACTGGTAGTTAATTTAGAGTAGACTTGACATTTTCATTCAGATAATGTAAATGTTTCTGTCTACCTAGGAAAGTGGCTGAGCTGTTCATGTTTGACTTTGCCATCAGTGGAATTCATCTGGATGAAAAACTGGTAAGGTACCCCTTTTAATTGGTGTTTAGTTTGTTGATAGCCACCCCTTTCATCTCTTTACTGTCTCTTTTCTGACTTACATTTTGCAGCGAAAAGAGGCTGTCAAGCTTCACGTCAAGCTCTTGGATCTAAACAATGAGTTTCTTATGGGCTCTCACCTCCCAAACAGAATAGCAAAGTCGGCTATACCTGAGCACATTCATTGCCACTTTGCAACGGAGGGCAGTTTCATTCAGATTGGGGGTCTACACGCGGAGTCCTCTAATGACCTGGTATGTGTTTTAATTTGGAAATGTTTATTTTCTTCACCACCAGGTGGCGCCAATTTCACAGCTTGCGCTGTCGTCTGACTATCTGGAGAAATGCCCACGTAATGCTGTGCACATGTGAAATGCTATTGCTGAGTAATAGTCAGACTCTCGCTGTCCTGTATTTTACTTATGCTTCATGACTGGGTTGCTCTGTGATAGGGATGGATAAAGGGTGAAGAACCTGAAACACATGCTTTTGATATCATTATTTTCAGGTTCGGGAGGTTGCCTATAGGATTTTCCTCTATCCAAATGCAGATCTGATGGAGTGTCTGGAAGAGCTGTTGAAATGCAGGAACAAACTGGCCAAACTGGTGGGCTACGAGTCCTACGCACACAGAGCTTTACAGGGCACCATGGCCAAAACCCCAGGTAATATGCTTCCGTCCCTGTCCCCGACTCCTGTCTACATTGGTAGTGCTTCAGTGTATGATAAGGAGGGATATTTAGCAATGACTACCATTTCAGCCTAGACCAGATCAATGCCAGATACCGCCAAGTTAGTAAACACACTTGTTCAACCAGGTTTACCAGCAGGTTACATTAATTAATGATTCAACCAATGCCCTCTAATAAACACAAAACAATCACCCAGGTAAAAACTGTGTCATCCAGTTAAAATATTACACTACAACTGTGCTACACTGTTGATGTTGGGAATGATAAAGCCTTTGTGTGTGACTGCTGTAACACACCCCTCCTTTCTTCTGCCCGCAGAGACTGTGATGAACTTCCTCCAGCTACTGACGGACAAACTCTCCGAAAGGTACAGCACTTAATACAAGTAAAAAAGAATACTTAGCTATGCCAAAGTCAACACAATTTGTTCACCTTATATACAGTATGTAGCTATAAGGAAATACATTTTCTCCACCTTGTCTTGAAAAGCTCACATGTATTAGCTCTACCACAAGGTGACGATATAACCTTGAAAGAGTGGATTGCTCAGAGCTTTATAAGTTTAGTGAAGTGAAGGTTTGAAAAAAATTACTTTTGAAGAATATAAAACTACAAATGTTTGAATTCTAATTTATATGCTGGAACTTTCAGATTTCCAGTTATTTGGGTACAGAAATGACTGTAAAGCAGAAATAATAGATAAATACACATTTCACATATTTAGTTGAATTTGAATTAGGCCTGACAGTGAAGTCACATCAGCCACTCATTATAAATCTCTTCCCATACAGAACCGCAATAGACTTTGAGATGATTAAAGACATGAAGACAAAACTCAACCCCTGTGATGCGGTAAGTACTGCCTTGCTGTTGTTTATAAATATTTATATTCTAGCTGATGTAGCAATGTACATATAAAGATATGTGTCCATAGTGAGATGAAAAAAAACTTGAGCTAAAAGAAATAGGTGATTACAAATGATGGTGTGTTATTTATTTTTGTCACAAACTATTAGTAATATAATGTTTATCTTCCATAGGAGCTCATGCCATGGGACCCTCCATACTTCAGCGGTGTGTTGCGTGCTGAAAGGTGAGTATTACATTCCTAGATCTATTATTGAAACAAAGCACATGATCCAGTTATTCTCCACCAACTGTCAATTAGATAAATCTGTTTGATTTCTATCTGTTTGTAGTTGGGGTGGGTGGCAACTTCATATTTCAGTGTAGCGCATCATTTTATTGTTTACCTGGTCCTCCTCGGGTATCAATTGTTAGAGTCTTAGGAGAGAAGCATGGCTACGTTAAGTCTTTGTTTATTCTTTTCAATGCAATCAAGCCTGATCAACTTCCTTTGCTAAGTTGCGCTGTCACCTCATTTTACCTGAAGATTTTCCGCTCAGGTTTATATACTTAAACTAATTATCCTTGCGTAAAACATGTTCCATGTAATTTTTATTTTAATTTTTTTTATTTCACCTTTATTTAACCAGGTAGGTCAGTTGAGAACAAGTTCTCATTTGCAACTGCGACCTGGCCAAGACAAAGCAAAGCAGTGTGACAAATAACAACACAGAGTTACACATTAAACAAACAGTCAAAAACACAATAGAAAAATCTATATACAGAGTGCAAAATGTAGTGCAAAAATGCAGTAAGGTTAGGAGGTAGGACAATAAATAGACTATAGTGGTGACATAAATTACAGAATTATCATCATTAACACAGGAATGAAAAATGTGCAAATTATGATGTGCAAAATAGAGATACTGGAGTGCAAGATTAGTGAAAATAAACAAAAATAAATATGGGGATGAGGTAGTAGTGTGGGCTATTTACAGAAGGGCTATATACAGGTGCAGTGATCGATCAGCTTTCCAATCTCTAGGGATCTCAGACGATACGAAAGAGAGTTTGAACAGGCTAGTGATAGGTGTTGCAACAATTTTGGCTGATAATTTCAGAAAGAGAGGGTCCAGATTATCTAGCCCAGCAGATTTGTAGGGGTCCAGACTTAGCAGCTCTTTCAGAACATCAGCCGTCTGGATTTGGGTGAAGGACAAGCGGGGGGGGCTTGGGCAAGTAGCTGCCGGGGGTGCAGAGCTGTTGGCCGGGGTAGGGGTAGCCAGGTGGAAAGCATGGCCAGCTGTAGCAAAATGCTTATTGAAATTTTCGATAATCGTGGATTTATCTGTGGTAACAGTGTTTCCGAGCCTCAATGCAGTGGGCAACTGGGAGGAGGTGCTCTTATTCTCCATGGACTTTACAGTGTCCCAGAACGTTTTGGAGTTAGTACTACAGGAAGCAAATTTCTGTTTGAAAAAGCTGGCCTTTGCTTTTCTAACTGACTGTGTGTACTTGTTCCTGACTTCCCTGAATAGCTGCATATCGCGGGGGCTATTCGATGCTAATGCAGTGCGCCACAGGATGTTTTTGTGTTGGTCTAGTGCAGTCAAGTCTGGGGTGAACCAAGGGCTATATCTATTCTTAGTTCTACGTTTTTTGAAAGGGGCATGCTTATTTAGGATGGTGAGGAAAGCACTTTTAAAGAACAACCAGGCGTCCTCTACTGACGGGATGAGGTCAATATCCTTCCAGGATACCTGGGCCAGATCGAATAGAAAGGCCTGCTCGCAAAAGTGTTTTAGGGAGCGTTTGACAGTGATAAGGGGTGGTCGTTTGACCGCTGACTCATTGCGAACACAGGCGATGAGGCAGTGATCGCTGAGATCCTGGTTGAAAACAGAGGAGGTGTATTTGGAGGGCAAGTTAGTCAGGATGATATCAATAATGGTACCCATGTTTACGGATTTAGGGTTGTACCTGGTGGGTTCCTTGATAATTTGTGTGAGATTGAGGGCATCTAACTTAGATTGAAGGACAGCCGGGGTGTTAAGCATATCCCAGTTTAAGTCACCTAACAGTACAAACTCTGAAGATAGATGGGGGGCAATCAATTCACATATGGAGTCCAGGGCACAGCTGGGGGCTGAGGGGGGTCTGTAACAGGCGGCAACAGTGAGAGACTTATTTCTGGATAGGTGGATTTTTAAGAGTAGAAGCTCAAACTGTTTGGGCACAGACCTGGACAGTATGACAGAACTCTGCAGGTTATCTCTGCAGTAGATTGCAACTCCGCCACCTTTGGCAGTTCTATCTTGACGGGAAATGTTGTAGTTGGGGATGGAAATTTCCGAATTATTGGTGGCCTTCCTAAGCCAGGATTCAGACACAGCTAGGACATCCGGGTTGGCGGAGTGTGCTAATGCAGTGAATAAATCAAACTTAGGGAGGAGGCTTCTAATGTTAACATGCATGAAACCAAGGCTTTTATGGTTACAGAAATCAACAAATGAGAGCGCCTGGGGAATAGGTGTAGTACTGGGGGTTACAGGACCTGGGTTTACCTCTACATCACCAGAGGAACAGAGGAGTAATAGAATCAGTATTCGACTAAGGGCTTTAAGAACAGGACGTCTAGTACGTTGGGTACATAGAATAAAAGGAGCAGATTTCTGGGCGTGGTGGAATAGATTCAGGGCATAATTTATAGACAGGGGTATAGTAGGATGTGAGTTCAGTGGAGGTAAACCTAGGCTTGTGATGGAACATATCCAAAACAATGGATTAGAATATGCAACCTGAATCACTGTTGCCATGTTACAGTATAGAAAGACAGCATTTGAATGTGTTAGGCAGATGAGAACCATCCAGAATACAGTGAGAATCCAGACAGGATTCAACTCAAAACCCAAACTCATTGCAGGAGTAAATCCAATTTTAGTCTGTTGGGAAAGGATTTCTCCAATAGCGTATACAATATGTTGTATTAATTTTGTATTATCTGTTGAGACCCTATGCATTTGTTCTAGTGTGCATAGTATGTTCTGCAGTTTCATGCTGATTAATGGGCTTTGGGCGCTTAAGAAAGTGTATTATCTTTATTGCCAAAGGTAATTCATAAATGTCACGTTTCACAGATGGAGAAGTGGAATGGCCTGATCTGTTGTGAACATTTGAGTGAATGGGAGATGTGGTCGGTCATATCTAGCATCTCCAGTTTTGCGCTGGTCTCACGTCGTCTTTTTACGGACATTGTTAATGAACTGCTTTTCCACTCAGGCGCTCACCAGAGGCCAATAAGTCTAACGGTTTATTGAAGCTTTATTGCAGACATTCCAGGTCCTGGGGGATGGACTCAATTGCTGTTTCCACAATGGGGTTTGGCACAACCTCTGTCTGAGGAGGGGGAGAGATGGTGCAGAGTTGTTTTTTTTTTTCTCCTTTTAACTGAGGAAAATCTGTTTCCGAATCACTTTCCCCTCAGCCCTCTCCATCTCCTTGGTGTGCTATGCCGTGCTGTACTGTGTTGGTTGTTAGGAGTTGGGTTTAGAATGCGGTCGGTTCCCAGGGATGGCTCGTTGCCCAGAGTTGCCACCCCCCTTACATGGCTCCTGTTGCCCAGACTCTGCCCTCTTCTCCTGTAGTCAGCAGCATTAGTGGTTTGCAGTTCCTACTGAAGTCAGAGTTGGAGAATGTTAATCTCTTACTGAAATTGGTTTCAGATTATGTGCAGCTAATGAAGGCCCAGTAGTACATCATGTGCAAGATAGTATAAAGTAGTAGTATAAATCTTTATGAAAGATAATTTAGTCTTTAGGAAAGATCATATGATTACTGCTATTATTCCATTAGCAGTTGGTGGAAAAAGCTTACTGTTACCCCTTGAGTGAAGCATAGTATACAGTGCCCCCCACTAATATTGGCACCCTTGGTAAATATGAGCAAAACAGGCTGTGAAGAAAATGTCCAAATATTCTCAGAAATCTAACCTTTAATTAAAGTAAAATAATTTAAATAAAAAATACATTATCATAAAACAAATATTTTTCTCAAATATATATGTGCCACAATTATTGGCACTCCTTCATTGTGCAACCTCCCTTTGCCAAGATAACAGCTCTGGGTCTTCTCCTGTAATGTGTAATGAGGTTGTGGAACACATGGCAAGGGATCTGAGACCATTCCTCCATACAGAATCTCTCCAGATCCTTCAGATTCCGAGGTCCACGCTTGTGGACTCTCCTCTTCAGCTCATCCCACATGTTTTCTATGGGGTTTAGGTCATGGAACTGGAATGGTCATGGTAAAATCTTGATTCTGTGTTCAGTGAACCATTTTTGTGTTGATTTCGAGGTGTGCTTTGGATCATTGTCCTGCTGGAAGATCCAACCACAGCCCAGTTTAAGCTTCCTAGCAGAGGCAGTCAGGTTTTGATTTAATATCTGCTGGCACTTGATGGAGTCCATGATACCATGTATCCTAACAAGTTGTCCAGGGCCTTTGGAAGAAAAACAGCCCCACAACATCAAAGATCCACCACCACCATACTTCACATTGGGGATGAGGTACTTTTCTGCATGGCTATCGTTCTGTCTACGCCAAACTCACCTCTGGTGTTTGTTTCCAAAAGCTCTATTTTGGTGTCATCTGACCATAGAACCAGGTCCCATTGAAAGTCCAAGTAACGGTTGGCTGTAAGAGCTTGAGTTTGTTGTTTGATTACAGCAAAGGCTTATTTTTTGCAACCCTCCCAAACAACTTGTGGTTATGTAGGTGGCATCTGATCGTAGTTTTGGATACTTTATGACACCAAGACCCAACTAACATCAGCAATTCTCTTTTTGGACACTCAAACTATCCTCCCCACTGTGCGTGGGGTCAATATAGACACATGTCCTCTTCCAGGCCCATTGTTAACATCTCCAGTTGCTTTAAACTATTTAATTATTACCCTGATAGTGGAAATGGGCATTTTTAACCATTTGAGCTATTTTCTTATAGCCATTTCCTGATTTGTGCAGCTCAACAACCTTTTGACGCACATCCTTACTGTTTTCTCTGGTCTTTTTCATAGTGATGGATGACTATGGGAACTTGGCCTGTGTGTCACATCATGTTTTGCTTAATCACTCAGATGAACTTAACTTAAAATATGAATGGGAATATACAGTACTTCAGTTTGGTTTTACTCATAAGAATTTCCAGGGGTGCCAATAATTGTGGCACACATGTTTTGGAGAAAAACATTTATTTATTTAATTTCACATACATTTTTTCTAATAAGTTAAAGGTTTGATTTGTGTGAATATTTTGAATGACAGACTAAGAGGATAAACAGAAAATACTTTCCACAGCCGGTTTTGCTCATATTTACCAAGCGTGCCAATATTAGTGGAGGGCACTGTACGAGTATTCTTTCAATGTGAAACACCACTTAAATAATACAGCACAGAATGTACAGAAACACTTTGTCCCATATACAGCAAGCAAGGAGGCCACATGTGAAGATGTGCCTCATCATGGTAATCATGTCTGTAAAGCTGGGCGTAGGAAATGGGCTTCTCACTGGTTTTAATTAAATCCAAGTGACGTTTGGATATGCCTCCAGGGCAGGCATTGCTTGCTTCAAATGGTTTGCTTTGTCCACACCAGAAGTGAGTAATTGTTCATGCTCCCCAAGTTTGACAGGAGCCTTGCAGATCAACTGATTCCTGTCATCTTCCCCCTTTGTCCCAAGAGTCAGCATGACAAGTGTTAATCAGAGCATCAAGTGGCTTCAGGGGGAAAATAAGAGGAATCTGTAAAGCACCATAATTAACTACGGCACCTTGCTAATAGATGCCCATTTGGTTTTAGCATGAGATTCCTGCAAACATCTACGGTAACTTGTCACTGTCACACAACTGGGATTAGGCTGGTGTTTTGTGTCATTTTGTGGTTGTGTTTTGATTGCAGGTACAACATTGAGCCCAGCCTCTACAGCCCCTACTTCTCCCTGGGGTGTTGTATGGAGGGCCTGAATAGCCTCTTCACCCAGCTCTATGGAGTCTCTCTCATGTCTGAACATCCAAGTGCAGGAGAGGTGTGGAATGAGGATGTCCGCAAACTGGTAAAAAACCCTCGTATAACTATTCAAATGTTCCTAGTGTTGAAGCTTTAATTTGTTTGCTGTGGTTATATTGTGTCTAACTTGTTTCTATGGTGTGATCTCCTAAGTTTACTTGTTTGTTTGTGTCACTTCCTGTCCAGGCTGTAGTTCATGAGACAGAGGGGTTGCTGGGATACATCTACTGTGACTTCTTCCACAGAGCAAATAAACCCCACCAGGTAGACAAAGCCTCACACACCACGCCCACAGTTTCAGTAGATTCCAAAAAAGTTTCAATAGTTCAAAATACTGTCATGGCTGCGGTTTCTGGCATGTTCAAAAGGAAAAAGAATCTATGGCCCTGTGGCACTGATCTTGAAACCAGCAGTATATAGAGTGTATTTCCAGACAGGGCCTCAATGATCACTCTCTCTCTCCCTTCCACAGGACTGCCACTTCACCATCCGCGGTGGGCGGCAGTGCCAGGAGAGCGGACAGTACCAGCTGCCTGTAGTGGTGCTGATGTTGAGCCTGCCCCACCCCACCAAGAGCGCCCCCACCCTGCTCACGCCGAGCATGATGGAGAACCTGTTCCACGAGATGGGCCATGCCATGCACTCCATGCTAGGGCGCACGCGCTACCAACACATCACAGGTCAGCCATGCACATCTGACGTTCTCAGAGATGAACAGTTAACTTTATCAGCTTTAGCCTGGTATCGTGCTTATGGGCAATTCCACGGTAACGGAGTGATGCTGCTAACTTTGCAATCATTGGTTTTTGTTTGGCATAGATTTTAAAGTGATCAATGGTTTCACACTCTCCTAGTGGGTGGTGTTGTGTATGACATTTTACACACACTGCATTTTATAATTATGGTCACAGGTTACAATGGCATGCGTAGAGGCTGTGTTCAGTCATGGTGTGGAGACTTGAAAAGGCCCATTAAATCCAATTCAGAATGATACGGCTTGGTGAGGAAATCCACACAGGTTATCATTGGATTGATTGCATGCTCCTTTACTTGTTAGATAAAGACTAAGGATACGCCTTAGCAAGTAACTCAAGATGCTTCAAAATGTCAATTTCATGGAGAGAGATATCCACTTACATATAATAGATAAATAAACTTAAGACTGTGCTTTTGTCTTCTCAGGAACCAGATGTGCCACTGACTTTGCGGAGGTTCCCTCTATTCTCATGGAGTACTTTGCCACTGATTATCGTGTGGTGAACCAATTTGCCCGCCATTATCAAACAGGACAGGTACACAAACGTTTCGGTGTTGTTGACCGAAAATTGATAACAAAGCCATTTTTAAGTGTTACTAGATGGGTTACTGTAAAGATATGGTGCTATAGTTCTGCTGACAAATGAATGTTTTTGCGTTTTTACAGCCTCTGCCTCAGAGCATGGTGGCTCGTCTGTGTGAGTCCAAAAAGGTGTGTGGTGCGGCTGACACTCAACTACAGGTAACTCCCCCTGACATACAACAACAATTAACTAAATGGGTCACAGCTTTTCCTTGAATGGGATACATTGACACGCATGGTTTAAGTTGATACTGAACTCTCATGAAAATGCACAATACAAGGGCAAAACATTTTGCTCTCAAACTGTTTAAAATGTACTCGCACGGCAGCAAACACTGACTACTGTTATCTGCTAATCTTTATAGTCATTTTTTTAACCAGGTATCCTATATACGTTGCTTTAAAAACTCACTTAAACACAATGGACATAAGGGTCCTGTAAGTGCTTTGAGTGTGTGATTGACTATAGATAAGTGTAGAGACTTAACAGATATCAGCCTTTTTCGGGCAACAGAAAATGCCTTAACTCAAGTGGAATATTTGGGGACATTTCGAAGGTTTAACATGTAACTACATGAATGATTCAGCATGTTTTATTTTTTATGTGGACAGATTTTCTACTCTGCTCTGGATCAAATGTATCATGGAAAACCCCAAAACCGATCAACAACTGACATCTTGAAGGACATGCAACAGAAATTCTATGGCCTACCGTACACTCCAAACACGGTGGGTACCTCGGTGTCAAAATGCTCTTTGCCTTCACTGAGTTGGTGGTCTATAGAACTTTGATTATGAGCTCAATTACAGCCTTTAAAGTTAATTAATGTTTTGGGGGACATTCTTTTCCTAATCCCAGAAACTTTACCACAGTGTCTGCCTTCTCCCGAGCAACAGGGACAAAAAAACAGCTCAGAGCAGAGAAAGCGAAAGAGAGGGTTATTTTTTTGGGATATTCTTCTCTGGCTCTGTGGTTTTATATCTCTTACCCAGGCGCAGCACCGTTTAAGGGATTAAAGCTTTTTTGGAGGCCCAGCTCAAATAACAAAACGGAGGTATACTTTGAATGAGCACTCCCTGGGGGAAATATTTGAAACTCTTCTTTCTGTGGTCCTTTTAATGAAGAAAAAAAAAATTGAGAGAGAATGTAAAACACAGCCCTCATTTAACAGGAATGGTCATCATAAGGCATTTATCCTCATCTATAATTTTGTGAGCCATCAGGAATAGAGAGCGCTCAGTCAGAACTATAGTCCACCATCTTTAATTGAGCTTACCAGCCACAGTTGCTTTACCCTCGCTAAAAGTCCTACTTCCACTTTCATCCATGCAGCGACCGACCTCTCAGGGGAGTGTGGTTAATGTTATATACTTTCCTTCCTGTCTGGGTAATTTTTCATTAACTATAAAACCATGCCGAAACTCAACATTTCACTCAAATTACATATGTTATGATTGAATAGTAGTTTCCCTCCTTTTAGTCCCACTTCCAAAAATCTTAATTGTATTGTTATAGGATCACTCATAGGATTGGAGCAAGTGAAAACAGATTTGTTTATATTCTGCTAAAAGGACCATATTTCTGTTGTTTTCTTCTCGTCTCCCTGCCCTTGCAAAAAAGCAGTGAAGCAAAACGGTCCACACTAAACTGAACATTTGAATGGCTGATAGGTTACAGAGAGACCCAAATGATAAACACGGGTGATTGTGACGTGTATGGTTTATAGACCAGGGTTATCAGTTCTGGCTGGAGAGAAAGACTATCAGCTCTTGTTGAGTACATGGACCAAATTGAAAGCCCTGGGCCTGCGATAATAATATTTGGGAAATGGCAGTAAGCATGACATTCAATCTGCCGTGTTGAATATTTGTCTTTATCTGTTATCTCTGAGCCCTAGAGAGTCGAGACATGTTCTTTTCTCATGAGTAGTGCTATGTGGATGATTCATAGGCCTACCCCTGCACATAAATACTCAACCGTTGGTCCCTAGCACCCAGAATAAAGGCCTAGCAGCCTGGTCTACAAGCGTACCTTTTATCTAATACTCAGGAGAACAGAGTGAAGTGCTGCTCTGTCTTTTTCCGGGTCTTTGTCTGTGCGGATCAAAAGGGATCTTTCGTTGAGATGTTAACTTGACTGGTCTATGACCTTCTCAAAAGTTGACTTCTAACATTCAAATATAAATGCAGAGCACTGGTGTCTAAAATTATTAGTTTGAATGTTCACTGTCCATCTCAAAGCTTCGGCCATTCTTTCAGTCATACCTGTAGTTACATTTCATGTTCAAAGGTGTTATACGGTTGAATTCAAACCGGGTGACCCCATATCTACTATAGGCCTCTGGTACTGCTATAGGCCTCTGGTACTGCTATAGGCCTCCGGTACTGCCGTCCGGGCGGCTGGTGAACTCTCCTGTTTACCATTATTAAAGTCATTAGGGCCTAGATGAGACCCGTCATGCAGACACTTTGCGGCTTAAGCCTGTTTCACACCAGAGGATCATCCGCCCAGCCTGGAAAACTTTTTCACACTGCCTGCTGTCTAAATAAGCAGCACCCCTCTCAAAGACTGAGTACAGGGTGCTTTATACTAGCCTCTTTCAACTCATCTCTCGCACCTTTCCAAGACGGTACGGTAAAGAGCACAGTCAGGGAAAAAATATCAAGATCATTCTTTTATAAAGATCTGGGCCCACATTCATTTATAACGATCTGGGCACACATTCATTTATAACGATCTGGGCCCACATTTGTATGTTACTTAGGGC
This sequence comes from Thymallus thymallus, assembly GCA_023634145.1. Lineage (NCBI taxonomy): Eukaryota > Metazoa > Chordata > Actinopteri > Salmoniformes > Salmonidae > Thymallus > Thymallus thymallus. Next base: position 22,447,129 of record CM042378.1, read on the forward strand.
AACTTCATTTGGCTGCTTTCTGACTGACTGACTGTTTGAATGTTTGCCAGGTGATTTTCCCCGGAGTCCAAAATCAGGCCTGATCATAGAGCACGTTGTCTTTACACATAGGAAGTTGGACCCTCTAGGCAACAAGGGGAAAAAGAAAAGTATGCTCTCTCTGCTATTTAGGAATTTCCATGTTTTGTTCCTTTAAAAGCAAAAGGTTTGAAGTGAAATGTATACAGTTAAATCAGTCTGTATTTGACTTAATCATGGGCCAATGGAACAGTAGGATACATTTTGAAGCAGACAAAACCGTGACCAGACAGTAACTGGAACAAACTTCAATAGACTTTCTTTAATGTCCCAACATAATATTAGGTATTTTCCTGAGGGGAAGTAGATAATGACAGAATAATGTCTCTGCTTGTCTTTTCGTTCAGCAAGAACAATTAAGCCTTCAAAGCTGAATTATCCTTGCTTTACAAACTTCGCTCTCTCCATGCATAGTAGAAACAAACTCATTTAATGTTTCATTTTGTCAGGAATTAAGATATAATTTTTTTTCAAATGGGAAAGATAATTGCGTTCAATCTGTCTCTGTGTTTTTTTTTTTATGTGAGATGTTTCTTTGTCAGTACACTGTGTGCACAATTATTAGGCAAGTTGTATGTTTGAGGATTAATTTTATTATTGAACAACTACAGTGCTCTCGGTCAATCTAAAATGTTAATAAACCTCACACTTGAATATTTAAGAAGGTAAAAGTAAGGTTTTGGCTTTCTTTGGAGAATATGTGTGCACAATTATTGGGCAACTATTAGTGTGCAGAATTATTATGCAACTAAATGAAAAACGAAAAGTTCCCATCTCACTTGTTTACTTTCATCTGTTAAAGTGAGAATGATAAACAAACAACTCAAAATGTACAAATAAACATTTCTGACGTTTAAAAAAAAAAAATCAGTGACCAATATAGCCACCCTTCTTTTCAATACCAGTCATAAGCCTTCCATCCATGGAGTCTGTCAGTTTCTTGATCTGTTGACGATCAACTTTTTGTGCAGCAGCAACCACAGCCTCCCAGACACTGGTCAGAGAGGTGTACTGTTTTCCCCGTAAATCGACCGTTTAAGAAGGGACCACAAGTTCTCAATAGGGTTTAGGTCAGGTGAGGAAGGGGGCCATGTAATTATTCTTTCATTTTTAAGGCCTTTACTGGCTAGCCACGCAGTGGAGTACTTCGATGCATGCGATGGAGCATTGTCCTGCATAAAAATCATGGTCTTCTTGAAAGATGCATACTTTTTCTTGTACCACTGCTTGAAGAAAGTGTCTTCTAAAAACTGGCAGTAGGTTTGGGAGTTGAGTTTGAGTCCATCTTCAACCCGAAACTAGCTCATCTTTAATAATACCAGCCCATACCAGTACCCCACCTCCACCTTGCTGGCGTCTGAGTTGAAGTGGAGCTCCTTGCCCGTTACTGATCCAGCCACGGGCCCATCCATCTGATCCGTCAAGAGTCACTCTCATCTCATCGGTCCATAAAACCTTTGAAAAATCTGTCTTCAGATATTTCTTGGCCCAGTCTTGACGTTTCAACTTATGTGTCTTGTTCAGTGGTGGTCGGGTTTCAGCCTTCCTTACCTTGGCCATGTCTCTGAGCACTGAACACCTTGTACTTCTGGGCACTCCAGGTAGGTTTCAGTTCTGGAATATGACAGCACTGGAGGATAATGGGTTCCTGGTAGCTTCACGTTTGATTCTTCTCAAATCTTTGGCAGTTAATTTGCGTCTTTTTTTCTCAACATGGTTCTTGCGCCCCTGTTGACTATTTGCAACAAAACGTTTGATGGTTCTGTGATCACGCCCCAATATCTTTTCAAGAGTGCTGCATCCCTCTGAAAGACTTTTTAACATTTTTTACTTTTCAGTCAGTTATCTCTCTTCTTTGTCCCATTTTGCCTGAGGAAAAGAAGCTGCCTAATAATTATGCACACCTTGATATAGGGCGTTGATCTCCTTAGGCCACACCCTCCCTCATTACACAAATACACATCACCTGATATGCTTAAACCCAATAAGCATTCCAGTTTATACATATTGGAGTTGGGTAATATGCATATTAATGATGATATGGTCAAAATACTGACTTGCCTAATAATTGTGCACACAGTGTATACCTACAGTGGTGGTCTTTATGAAATAATGGAATAAACAGTGGAACCTGTTGAAATTGGCTATTTATTTATTTATGATGTTGTGATGTTGTGAAAACCTTTGTTTTCCTTCGCAGGCATGGCAGCTGAGATTCAGCCACCTCATTGGCTACGGGGCCAAGTACTACTCTTATCTCATGTCCCGCGCTGTGGCCTCCATGGTGTGGAAACAATGTTTTGTTCAGGATCCTTTAAACAGGTGAGCCTGAGAGCCATTCAGCATGTCCTCACACAAACCCTTTATAAGGAAATACACACAATATCAAGGTGTGGCTGTCTGCATCACTTACTTGACTTTTCTGGGTATGACTAAATGTAGGTTATGACTAAAATGTAGGTTATGACTAAAATGTAGGGTATGACTAAATGTAGGGTATGACTAAATGTAGGGTATGACTAAATGTAGGGTATGACTAAATGTAGGGTATGACTAAATGTAGGGTATGACTAAATGCAGGGTATGACTAACCTAAATGCATTGTCCCTGCGGGAAAAAAAACAGTTTACTGTAGCAACACAATTAACTTCCTCCTAGGCCTAAGCAGTCATAAATCAGTGAAACCAGACTTTATTAATAAGGCTAGACAAAATTGAATCACTCTTTAACGGATTTCCCACCCTGAAAAATGAGGCGAGCGAGTGAAAAAATTAAATAAATAAATATATTAAGTGGATAAGGAATAACAGTATTTTACCACATTGTCCTAGGCTATATGGACATGAACAATAGGAGAAATATTCCATTTCAGACTGATTTCCAGATTATTATTATTATTAATACACAAATTAACATTGATGAACATCATTCACATAGGATGTATAATATTATGCAATATCATATTAAAAACTTATTGAGAAAAAACAGTTATGTATGAATGTATTATCAGTTCATTAATCTACATAATTGTATAGCCTAACAAATTCAAGAATGATTTACAATAAATAATTGTAATCAAATAAAAAATGTTGATGCATAATAATGAGTTAATTATCTGAATGCATCTCTATAGCCTAGGCGTTAACAACATATTCATACCAATATGATTAGGCCTCTCATAGACTAGTAGGCCCTGTAGAAAGAGGGTCAATCAAGTTAGGTCGGACAAATTAATGTAGCATTGGAAAAAATACATAAATCCAGCCATAGAGTATAATCTATCATCATCAAAATAAAAATAAAATGTTTATAACAAGCACAATTAGGAGCATCAATCTATATAGAGCAAGCATGACTAAATTCAAGCCCAGTACCTTTGCTCACCGCATCCTCCTTCGTTTGTCTCGTCTGGCTGCCTGGTGTGTGCGTGCCACTGGCGATGTACTTTGCTGGAAATGCTAGCTGTTCTCGGCAGTGCATCATCACTTCAAACGCATTCCGTCGTGGTGTTATCGGTTGGCCTACTACTACTGGTAGTGCCGGTAAAATGTAAGTTATGAATCGCAAATCACCATACAGCTGAAACACAATCAATAATTTTGACTTCAATTTGTTTGTCCAAAATACTTTCAGCTTACACTGCATCTTTGCTGATGAATGCCTTAATTTCTGGTTCAATGACAATGTTGTTTCGTCTATTAAATCGCTTCTAATAGATCTGAAAATGATGCAATAACCATGAATTTAACCAACTGTTTGTTTATAATGAGGGACGTCCCACGTTTAACCTGGACACACAAATAGTAGGAATTTGCACTGGCTTCAGCCATGACGGCATGAGAGAGAAATTAAATATCTGCACGTCGCCTGCAGGTGCGAGCGTGTGTGTTTCACTGTCCAATCCGAGGCTCGAACATGATCTGAGGCTGTTTGGTCTCTTGGGCATCAACTTGGGAAAGCCTCAAGGGAGAGTGGACAGTGCGTTATAAACAAAGAGGCGCATATATTGGCCCCCCAAAAAATGATACGATTTGTTTTGGGGGGAGGGGGGTGTGGAGAAAAGTGAGGTCGGGAATACGTTAAACAGTAATTCAACTTTGTCCGGCCTAATGTCAAAATATATCAGGACCATTTGGTGATGTATTTTTGTGTGTCCCTTGAGATTTTTTGCCATGTGTAATCACACACCGGGAACTTGTAATGCTACAGTCAATGATAGTACAGTACGTCGGTGGTTTTATCACTAAAAGTTACAGTACATTTGACTGGAAGGTATAAACTTGTTTGCATTTCCAAGAAGACCGAGGCAAATGCTCTATGACAAGCAACCTTCCCTGGGTAGTGTTAAGTCTCTCAGCCTAACATTGAACATGACATTTTAATATGAAATCCACACCAGCTTGGCAGGTGTGTACAGTAATCCAGTTAAAGCTACCAGTATCCACATTACACAGCCCCACAGCCCTCCCTATCAGCTCTGCTCTGACTTTGACTTCACAGAGGCTTTGTTTAGAGATTCACCTCAGAGATTCGAGCCCCGCAGCCCTTTTTTTCTCTCTGGCTTCCTTTCTCTCCTTTCCCTCTGACATTGTTTTAGTTCCACCTGTGGTTGTTGAACCTCTGTTTCCTGTCATCAGCCCTGTGAGGGGAGAGCTGAGACTTTGCCCAGGGCTCAGGGTGGGGAAGAGGAGCCGCTGGAGGAGAATGCATGTGGCTGTAATCTTATATCTCTCCTCTCTCCCCCAGGGACATGGGAGAGCGCTACCGTAGGGAGATGCTGGCCCATGGGGGAGGGAAGGAGCCCATGCTCATGGTGGAAGGTATGTCATGGTCTTGACCAATGTTCCCTGTAAAATGCGTGCGTGCGTGGCCGGGCACCTCCTCCAGGACTGCCGCGTAGAAGAAATGTTAGGCCGCGCAGAGACGTAAGAGATTGAACTTCACAGAGTGCGACCCATTAGTTTGCTCTATATAGTTTAAAAACAATTCAGTGATTGAATCAACATTATATCAGCCCCTCTTCAATGCAGCAAACCAAGAGAAAGGAGTAGAATTCTATTGGTGGGATAGCCTACTAGGAGTCTATCAATCACCCGTGAGTGAATGCGCTTTTCAGATCCGAGCGCAGAGCTGTGCGTGTGCACATTAGTTCATATTCTTTACTAGTTAGCGAGTTATTAGCCCAGTTATAAAGTATAGGTCAGCAATGGGGAGTTACTAAGGACAAAATGTGTAGGCTTAGGCTATATTTCAAGTTGTCTTTGAAAAGCCAGTCAGGTAAAAAGCTTATCTTTTAGTTAAAGGGACAGTGTTTTATTTTGAGACAGGCTTGAATATGCAAACAAGCCAATAGGCAGAGGGGTTGTCTAATTCTATATATTGTAATTATAAGTATTTTGTTAAGTGGTTTCTTGCATCGTACAATACAATGCAATTTACAGTCACCTATTTGGCCTGTTGTGTTACAGACCAAGTAAAAAATAATTAGCCCTGTCTAGCCCTTCACAATGTTAAAAAGTTGTTATAAGTTTCATGCAATGTAGGCCTGCATTGAACACCACATGTAGGCTGTATCATAGAAATCAAAAGCTATTCCCATGTGAAAATAATATGGGATTTGCTCAATTGGTTTTGTTGGTAGGCCTACATTATGCTCAAATAGCCACAATAGCCTAAAACTGTAAGGGTACAGACTCAGTTCACTGTAAACGTGCTCCGGAAGTTGCACAAAATTGTGACAACGTTCATGTTTCCGCTAACAAGACCTAAAATTTACTCAGTGCCCCAAAACATTTGAGGGAACAGAGACTCTCACCACCTCTCTGAGAGTCTCTGGACAGGTCGTGTAGTGGCCTACTTCAGGCTAATTTGCCTATTTATTTTTTCAAATTTTACCCCCTTTTTCTCCCCAATTTCGTGAAATCCAGTTACAATCTTTTCTCATTGCTGCAACTCCCCAACGGCGGAGGTCGAGTCACGCGTCCTCCGAAACGTGACCTGCCAAACTGTGCTTCTTAACACCCGCTCGCTTAACCCTTAACCCCGGTGACGCTGCAACACTGCAATGCAGTGCCTTCGACCTCTGCGACACTCAGGAGGCCCCCTGATTTACCTTTTTACTGTCCCAAGGTTAAGGAGTGTCCATTAGACTAGGAATTAAGATGTCAATCAACTTCTAACTATATTTCAATGAATTGTGTTCAGAAGAGAATCGGTATGTCTGCTATAGGTGATCCTTGATAACCCGGTGTAACTAGAAAGAAAGAGCCAGCAGTAGCCCACCAGAGTTGGGTCATAATTCTTTCACTCAGGTATTCACACCTGCTGCTGTTGTGGTTAGCCTGGTCTGCGGTAGGGGCCTCAGAATGGAGGATATTTAGCTCTCCAGCATGCTTCACTGCCTCTCTTACAGTACCTTGTGTTTACAGGGGCTCTGTCATTATAGAGCTACACTACCGTTCAAAAGTTTGGGGTCACTTAGAAATGTCCTTTAATTTCAAAGAAAAGCACATTTTTTGTCAGTTTAAAATAACATCAAATTGATCAGGAAAAACAGTGTAGATGTTGTTAATGTTGTAAATGACTATTGTAGCTGGAAACGGCAGATTTGTTATGGAATATCTACATTGGCGTACAAAGAAAAAGCCATATCTCAGACTGGCCAAAAAAATTTACATGGGCAAAAGAACACAGACACTGGACAGAGGAAGATATGTATTTTTCTTTGCAACTCTGCCTAGAAGACCAGCATCCCGGAGTCGCCTCTTCACTGTTGATGTTGAGACTGGTGTTTTGCCAGTACTATTTAATGAAGCTGCCAGTTGAGGACTTGTGAGGGGTCTGTTTCTCAAACTAGACACTCTAATGTACTTGTCCTCTTGCTCAGTTGTGCACCGGGGCCTCCCACTCCTCTTTCTATTCTGGTTAGAGACAGTTTGCGCTGTTCTGTGAAGGGAGTAGTACACAGCGTTGTACGAGATCTTCAGTTTCTTGGCAATTTCTTGCATGGAATAGCCTTTATTTCTCAGAACAAGAATAGACTGGCGAGTTTCAGAAGATAGTTATTTGTTTCTGGCCATTTTGAGCCTGTAATCGAACCCACATGCTGATGCTCCGGATACCCAACTAGTCTAAAGAAAGCTTCTTTAGCACAACAGTCTTCAGCTGTGGTAACATAATTGCAAAAGGGTTTTCTAATGATCAAGTAGCCTTTTTAAAATAATATACTTGGATTAGCTAACACAACGTGCCATTGGAACACAGGAGTGATGGTTGCTGATAATGGGCCTCTGTACGCCTATGTAGATATTCCATAAAAAGTCAGCTTTTTCCAGCTACAATAGTCATTTACAACATTAACAATGTCTACACTGCATTTCTGATTAATTTGATGTTATTTTAATGGACAAAATTTGCTTTACTTTCAAAAACAAGGGAATTTCTAAGTGACACCAAACCTTCGAACGGTAGTGTATATAGCCCATGTATGGTGGTGGTTAGTCTTGTATGGTAGAACACAAACCCTTATTCATGGTGGCTCTGTCCTTTGACCCCCCCTCGGACATGAAAACTGAAGGAGACGTGGGCTTAGAGCGGAGGGGAACCAGTGTAGTAATAGCAGGTGATGACGGGTACTGTTAATCTCCCTTCAGGGTCACCCTATTTGATTGTCCTTACAGTTGTGCCACTCGACCTTTGAAATTACAACTGCCAGGGGACTGTTCCCTGTTATGAGCTGCTGTTTAATCAGATCAAATGTTATTTGTCACATGCGCCTAATACAACAGGGGTAGACTGTGAAATGCTTGTATACGATCCATTTCCAAACAATACAGAGTTAAAAGTAAGACAAATCTGCTAAACACAATAAATATACTATTTACAAGGAGTACCAGTACTTAGTCAATGTGCAGGGGTACAAAGTAGTTGAGGTAATTTATGTAATATGTACAGTACCAGTCAAAAGTTTGGACACACCTACTCATTCAAGGGTTTTTCTTAAATGTTTTACTATTTTCTAATGGTGAAGACATAACAACTATGAAATAACACATATGGAATCCTGTAGTAACCAAAAAAAGTGTTAAACAAATCAAAATATATTTTAGATTCTTCAAAGTAGCCACCCTTTGCCTTGATGACAGCTTTGCACCTCCAATCGAGCTTCAATGTCATATAACACTCCTTCCATGGCCTCCAACTGCTCTTAAATACTAGTAAAACTAAATGCATGCTTTTAAATCTAACGCTGCCCGCACCCGCCCACCGGACTATCATCACTACTCTCGACGGGTCCGACATAGAATTTGTGGACACCTACAAATACCTAGGTGTCTGGTTAGACTGTAAACTCTCCTTCCAGATTCACATTAAGCATCTCCAATCCAAAATTAAAACTAGAATCGGCTTCCTATTTCGCAACAAAGCCTCCTTCACTCATGCTGCCAAACATGCCCTCGTAAAACTGACTATCCTACCGATCCTCGACTTCGGCGATGTCATTTACAAAATAGCCTCCAACACTCTACTCAGCAAATTGGATGTAGTCTATCACAGTGCCATCCGTTTTGTTACCAAAGCCCCATATACTACCAACCACTGCGACCTGTACGCTCTCGTTGGCTGGCCCTCACTACATATTCGTTGCCAAACCCACTGGCTCCAGGTCATCTGTAAGTCTTTGCTAGGTAAATCCCCGCCTTATCGCAGCTCGCTGGTCACCATAGCAACACCCACCCGTAGCATGCGCTCCAGCAGGTATTTCACTGGTCATCCCCAAAGCCAACACCTCCTTTGGCTGCCATTCCTTCCAGTTCTCTGCTGCCAATGACTGGAACGAATTGCAAAAATCATTGAAGCTGGAGACTACCATCTCCCTCAATAACTTTAAGCATCAGCTGTCAGAGCAGCTTACCGATCACTGCACCTGTACACAGCCCATCTGTAAATAGCCCACCCTACTACCTCATCCCCATATTGTTATTTTTGCTCATTTGCACCCCAGTATCTCTATTTGCACATCATCATCTGTACATCTATCACTCCAGTGTTAATGCTAAATTGTAATTATTTCGCCACTATGGCCTATTTATTGCCTTACCTTCCTAATCTTACTACATTTGCACACACTGTACATAGATTTTCTATTGTGTTATTGACTGTACGTTTGTTTATCCCATGTGTAACTCTGTGTTGTTGTTGTTTTTGTCGCACTGCTTTGCTTTATCTTGGCCAGGTCGCATCTTGGCCAGGTCGCAGTAAATGAGAACTGAAGGTGAAAACATTTTTTTGTGGAGGCCAGGTCATCTGATGCAGCACTCAATCCTTCTTGGTCAAATAGCCCTTACACAGCCTGGAGGTGTGTTGGGTCATTGTCCGGTTGAAAAACAGCTCGTCTGGTAGGCTTGTGTCACTGGGTAGCTCACTGCTGGGTTTCCCTTTGTAATCCGTGATTGTTTGCAATCCTACCACATCCGACGCGCATCAGAGCCAGTGTAGAAGGCTTTGATATTAGTCCTCTATTGACACTTTGCCTGTTTGATGGTTTGTGTCCCGCTCTATTAAAGAGGCAGCTCTAAACTTTAGCTCAGTGTGGATGTTTCCTGTAGGGATATGTACATACGGTCACTGTGGGGAGGACGTCGTCGATGGTCTTATTAATGAAACCGGTGACTGATGTGGTAAACTCCTCAATTCTTCCAGTCTGGGCTAGCGAAACGGTCCTGTCGCTTTAATAAACTGTTGGTAATAAGTATTACACGGCCAAAAGTATGTGGACACCCCTTCAAATTAGTGGATTTGGCTATTTCAGCCTCACCCAATCCTGACAGGTGTATACAATTGAGCACACAGCCCTGCAATCTTCATAGACAAGCTTTGGCAGTAGAATTTTTTATTTAACCTTTATTTTACTGGGCAAGTCAGTTAAGAACAAATTCTTATTTGCAATGACGGCCTAGGAACAGTGGGTTAACTGCCTTGTTCAGGGGCAGAACGACAGATTTATACCTTGTCAGCTCGGGGATTCGATCCAGCAACCTTTCAGTTATGGGCCCAACACTCTAACCACTAGGCTACCTGCCGCCTCAATAGAATGGCCCGTACTGAAGAGCTCAGTGACTTTCAACGTGGCACTGTCATAGGATGGCACCTTTCCAACACGTCAGTTGGTCAAATTTCTGTCCTGCTAGAATTGCCCCAGTCAACGGTAAGTGCTGTTGTTGTTGTGAAGTGAAAACGTCTAGGAGCAACAACGGCTCAGCCGCGAAGTGGTAGGCCACACAAGCTCACAGAACGGGACCGCTGAAGCGTGTAAAATTCTTCTGTCCTCGGTTGCAACACTCACTACCGAGTTCCAAACTGTGAGCTTCATGTAATGGGTTTCCATGCCTGAGTAGCCACACACAAGCCTAAGATCACCATGCACAATGCCAAGCGTCGGCTGGAGTGGTGTAAAGCTCGCTGCCATTGGACTCTCGAGCAGTGGTAACATGTTCTCTGGAGTGATAAATCATGCTTCATCATCTGGCATTTTGAAGGATGAATCTGTGTTTGGCGAATGCCAGGTCAATGCTACCTGCCCGAATGCATAGTACTGTAAAGTATGGTGGAGGAGGAATAATGGTATGGGGCGGTTTTTCATCATTCGGGCTAGGCCCCTTAGTCCCAGTGAAGGGAAATCTTAACGCTACAGCATACAATGACATTCTAGATATTCTGTGTGGAAGAACTTGACTGGCCTGCACAGAACACTGACCTCAACCCTATTGAACACCTTTGGGATGAATTGGAAAGCCTACTCCGAACCAGGCCTAATCGCCCAACACCAGTGCCCGACCTCACTAATGCTCTTGTGACTGAAGGGAAGCAAATCCCTGCAGCAATGTTCCAACATCTAGTGGAAGGCCTTCCCAGAAAAGTGGAGACTGTTATAGAAGCAAAGGGGCATCAACTCCATATTACTGTACAGTAAGTCCTTATGGCAGTGCGTGCACATCATCTTGTCTACATGATTTACCATATCATCATGACCACTTCAGTTACTGTAATAAAGGTAAGGATTGTTTACGTGTGTCTGTTCAGAAATGGAGTACTGGTTCTGAGAAACTAGCAAAAAATTGGGGAACATTTTGAGTGAGTACAATAATTAGTCATTGGAAGTGACATGTTTACTATGATTTTATGTATCTGCACAGCCTCATAGCAATAGCATTTTAGAAACACTTACATAAACCAACACTGAGCAAACCGAACCCTGTCAAAGAAGCTTGCCGTTGAAGTGGTCTGTTTCCCTGCTGTTCCCTACGGTATGGGTCTGGGGCCTGGGGATGAAGGATCTAGATTGAAGGGGCAGGAGGGGGAACCGGAGCAAGCCCAAAGAGGTTCCTCAGAGGCTGGCCTGGTCTCTTTATCTGGGTGGCTCCCTGCCCACCCGTTTCCCAGGCAGGCAGCCAGCCGGTGGTGAAAAGTAGCCCCGGGATTAAATGGCAGCAGAGAGAGTGATCGGTGATCGACTGACGGCCCCTGCTGACTGAAGCCCTCTGTTCCTGGGCCCATGCCGCCACAGAGGGGGCTTTCATGGGCGCACTGTTTCCCATAGCCTCCTCTGCCCACCGGATCAGGAAGGGCACATGGGACAATGGAGCTACCTAAGCAATGGAGCAGGTCCCAGGACCCGGCGTGTCAGCACAGCTCAGCTCAGCCTGGCCCAGTTCGCCTAATCAGGTGTGGGTATAATGACCCTGTCCTGAAGTTAATAAACCTTCTGGTTCTATTGGCCTGGTTTTAGTCTGCTAGTCCTTTGTCTCCCTCTAGTTTAATCAGAGGATCACTGTGTGAAGTATGAGTCTTTAATCACCATAGTACAGTATGAATGAGTCCTTATAAACTGAGGAGGGTCACATTCCACTCCTTGCTGTAAATTTATATTTAAGGGTTTGGAATACACTATACTGTGATGTAGTTGAAAATGTGCCAGTTGAGTAAGGGTGTAAGCATACCAAGTAATCGGAAGTTCAATCAAGGCTCTGAATTTATTTGCCGCCTCAAATAGTTAGATATCCTCCTCCAAACTGGCCTTTGCAATGTTTGTCATCACTCTTGTCACGTTTGTTGTTTCACTGTTTTTAAATGCTGTTTCAAGAAAGAACAGATTCCTTAACTTCAAATACATCATTCCCGTGGCAATGAGAAGATAGCTTGCCGCCAGGTTAGAAAGAGGTAATTACTTACACACCTTGACATGTTTCAAATGGTTATGATCAAAATGTGAAGTGCTAGAGAAATGTATGATTAAAAGAATGATTGTTGCTCAACCCTGTTTGGTCAAAGAGCTTGTCGTACTCCTCATTCTGTTATTGAGTAGGAGGGACAATATGGTACAGTTGAAGTCGGAAGTTTACATACACCTTAGCCAAATACATTTAAACAGTTTTTCACAATTCCTAGTAAAAATTCCCTGTCTTAGGTCAGTTAGGATCACCACTTTATTTTAAGAATGTGAAATGTCAGAATAATAGTAGAATGATTTATTTCAGCTTTTATTTCTTTCATCACATTCCCAGTGTGTCAGAAGTTTACATACACTCAATTAGTATTTGGTAGCATTGCCTTTAAATGGTTTAACTTGGGTCAAACGTTTCGGGTAGCCTTCCACAAGCTTCCTACAATAAGTTGGGTGAATTATGGCCCGTTCCTCCTGCTGACAGAACTGGTGTAACTGAGTCAGGTTTGTAGGACTCTTTGCTCGCACACGCTTTTTCAGTTCTGCCCACAACATTTTCTATAGGATTGAGGTCAGGCTTTGTGATGGCCACTCTAATACCTTGACTTTGTTGTCCTAAGCCATTTTGCCACAACTTTGGAAGTATGCTTGGGGTCATTGTCCATTTGGAAGACACGTTTGCGACCAAGCTTTAACTTCCTGACTGATGTCTTGAGATGTTGCTTCAATATATCCACATAATTTTCCTTCCTCATGATGCCATCTATTTTGTGAAGTGCACCAGTCCCTCCTGCAGCAAAGCACCCCCCACAACATGATGCTGCCACCCCCGTGCTTCACGGTTGGGATGGTGTTCTTGCAAGCATCCCCCTTTTTCCTCCAAACATAACAATGGTCATTATGGCCAAACAGTTCTATTTTTGTTTCAACAGACCAGAGGACATTTCTCCAAAAAGTATGATCTATGTCCCCATGTGCAGTTGCAAACCGTAGTCTGGTTTTTTTTTATGGCGGTTTTGGAGCAGTGGCACAATTGGTACACCTCCAATTGCCTGAAATTATGTCAATTAGCCTATTAGAAGCTTCTAAAGCCATGACATCTTTTTCTGGAATTTTACAAGCTGTTTAAAGGCACTGTCAACTTAGTGTATGACCCACTGGAATTGTGATATAGTGAATTATAAGTGAAATATCTGTCTGTAAACAATTGTTGGAAGAATTACTTGTGTCATGCACAAAGTAGATGTCCTAACTGACTTGCCAAAACTATAGTTTGTTAACATGAAATCTGTGGAGTGGTTGAAAAATGTGTTTTAATGACTTCAACCTAAGTGTATGTAAACTTCCGACTTCAACTGTATATGCAAATATGTAATAGTGAAGTGATATATTACTTGCAACTGGTGAAAGTGACACTAACACAACAATAGCTTCAACACATAAAAAGAACTGTGTCTCAGCGATGCCAAGGCAGTTCCTAATGTCTGTCTCTGCTCTAATCCTCTGCAGTCAGTCAGTCAGTCACTCTGGGACCAGGCTAAACCCCAAGGTGTGGCCAGGCTGGGCTGCCCCAGCACCAGATGACAAAGCAGAGCAGCACTCTAGAAGTAGTGGGATTAATGGCTGATCAACAAATGTGGCTCAGCCTGGCACTTTTATGCAGGCAGCTTCTACTGAGACAGAGTCCGTTTCCCTCCCATCCATCCCCCTGAGTCCTCATTTCCCTTTTGTTACTCTGCTGTTAGCCAGCCACAGAGATACACATCTCCACCCTCACCATCCTCTCTAAAGTAAATAAATAGTCCTGCGTTGCACATACTACCTAAAATGCAGTAATTTGTATGTTTTTAATGTAACTTAGTTCTTCCGTATGTACGTACCTGCATTTTAAGCACAGGTTAGTTATGCAGCTGTTTGACAAAAGTTCACTGTACACCAAATCCCTCATACAGCCAACTTAGCTGGTATAGCTTTTTCTTCTGCAGAAAGCTCACCTTGAGCTCAGACTGACAAGTAATTGTTCTTTCAATGGATAAAAGGCCTTTGAAACATAATAATTCTGCAAATTGCTCATTTTCCGAATACAGAACTAATGGATTCTACATTAATGTCATATAGACCCAGTGATGTATGAGTCTGGTTTGCTTTAAAGTCCTCCCCCGTGCACAATGGTCATTTTGGAGTGTCTCGGGAGCCTTTTAAACAGGTTGTGCAAAACCTTCAGCAAGGGACAACTTGGTTAAACTTAACCTAATAGCCTGTTTACCTAACCCTGTTTAGTGTTGAATCTTGGCATATGTGTTTGTGTATGTGTCAACAACAAAAAAAGCCCCACCCTGTGGTAATTTGATTTTGGAAATACTTAATTTTTTTTACAGCCACATTTTATTTACTAGACACTTTGGATAACGTTATTGGCATATACTATATAATGACATGCATGTAATAGGCATAGCCTCATACCTCAGAGCAGTGCCATTGAGAATGCCAATATCTAAAGGCAATATGACTCATTTGACAAATCCCTCATTCTCTGTTACCAGACTGGGCAGGAGCAGAACATAGCTTACAGGCCCATCCCAGGGTTTGACAGGGTTGTCTTTTTCTGTGTAAACAAGAATGATTATTCTGCGTCTATGGTTTCACTTATGTCTTTCCTTTGCCAATGTTTTCCAACAGTTTGTCTATTTGGATCTTGGAATGCCTTATCAGTGCTTAATTTGAGCTGGATCCGGCACCTCTCAGTTTTGGACTGTTTAGTTCCGGAACCATTTGCCAGGAACCGGTACCTCCTGCCAGGAACCGGTACCTATTAGGTGCCAGGAACCGGTACCTAATAAATGCAATCAATCAGTAACGGTGTGTGGATAAAATCACCGGGGAATCCAAGCCAGAAAATAAATAAGCCATATTACAACCTATCTGTTGTGATAATTGCATTCTAAGAATTGATTAATGTTGGGTAAGTCCAGGTGTATGGTTTGCTCAACATTGTAGCCTATAGGACAACGCATGGTCATTGTTGTGGTGAGAGAGAGAGAGAAGCGCGCCTGTATCTCTCACAGAACTAGAATACGATTCACTTTCTATTATCTCTCTCCCTCTCTCTGCTCAGACATGAGAGCCTGCAACTCATCTTACCAGCGTTGCACTTCATCATTTATATCCTTATAGAATCATAGCTGCGTGAAGGGTGCTGGATATGCTGCAGCACCCCTGATAAATATAATTTAATTTGTCAAATTTATGGAATTACTGCTGTCCAGAAATACATGAAATAATTCAGAATACTACATATATATTATAAATATATCCACAGCTAGGCTATACATTTTTATAATAATTATAATACAAAAAAATGATATTATTTTTTATTTTGTTTTTTTATTATAAAAAATCTAATGTATAGCCTAGCTGTGGATTGTGTGTAGCCCAATCACAAGGCATGCCTACAGTCGGGAACGTGCTGCAAATCGTGTCAGGTAACAGCATGCAGCCTAAACAGGACTTTCGCAATATTTCAAATACAATCTCAAAGTAGCCTGACATTTTGATCATTTTGGAGGTATTAAAAAAGATTCTGCTAAAGTCTCAAGTCGTCTAAAATGCAACTTCTGCAAGCGCCTCTACTCTACTGCTCTATGACTAGGATTGGATTTCCACACGTTTGTGTGATGGATATGCTCTCTAGTCTCTATGGAATAAGATCCTGTGGAATATGAGAGGCTTGTCTCAGATCAGATATTTGACTGGTGTTATGGCTGTCAGGTTATCTGAACATTCCACTGAGACTCTCCCAGAGAGCTGAGACTGTCTCACTCTTATTATTTAACCTCTCCTCCCTCAAGAGGCCTTGTGTATTACAGGTGAAGACACACTGAGCTGTAAGCTTTGAGAAGCTGCCCTGCCTGGCTTTTATCAATTATCTATATAAAATTTGGACACCTACTCATTCCAGGGTTTCTCTTTATTTTAACTATATTCTACACTGTAGAATAATAGTGAAGACATCAAAACTATGAAATAACACATATATATAATTATGTAGTAACCAAAAAAGTGTTTAACAAAACAAAATATATTTCATATTTGAGATAGTAGCCACCCTTTGCCTTGACAGCTTTGCACACTCTTGGCATTCTCTCAACCAGCTTCATGAGGTAGTCACCTGGAATGCATTTCAATTAACAGGTGTGCCTTGTTAAAAGTTCATTTGTGGAATTTATTTCCTTCTTAATGCGTTTGAGCCAATCAGTTGTGTTGTGACAAGGTAGGGGTGGTATACAGAAGATAGCCCTATTTGGTAAAATACCAAGTCCATATTATGGCAAGAACCGCTCAAATAAGCAAAGAGAAACGACAGTCCATCATTACTTTAAGACATGAAGGTCAGGCAATATGGAACATTTCAAGAACTTTTAAAGTTTCTTCAAGTGCAGTCGCAAAAACCATCAAGCACTATGAAGAAACTGGCTCTCATGAGGACTGCCACAAGAAAGGAAGACCCAGAGTTACCTCTGCTGCAGAGGATATGTTCATTAGAGTTACCAGCCTCAGAAATTGCAGCCCAAATAAATGCTTCACAGAGTTCGAGTAACAGACTCATCTCAACATCAACTGTTCAGAGGAGACTGCGTGAATCAGGCCTTCATGGTCAAATTGCTGCAAAGAAACCACTACTAAAGGACTCCATTAAGAAGAAGAGACTTGCTTGGGCCAAGAAACACGGTCAGTGGACATTAGGAAATCAGTCCTTTGGTCTGATGAGTCCAAATATTAGATATTTGGTTACAACCACCGTGTCTTTGTGAGACGCAGAGTAGGTGAACGGATGATCTCCGCATATGTGGTTCCCACCGTGAAGCATGGAGGAGGAGGTGATGGTATGAGGGTGCTTTGCTGGTAACACTTGTCTGTGATTTATTTAGAATTCAAGGCACACTTAACCAGCATGGCTACCACAGCATTCTGCAGCGATACGCCATCCCATCTGGTTTGCGCTTTTATTTGTTCTTCAACAGGACAATGACCCAAAACACACCTCCAGGCTGTGTAAGGGCTATTTGACCAAGAAGGAGAGTGATGGAGTGCTGCATCAGATGACCTGGCCTTCAGAATCACCCGACCTCAACCCAATAGAGATGGTTTGGAATGAGTTGGACCGCAGAATGAAGGAAAAGCAGCCAACAAGTACTCAGCATATGTGGGAACTCATTCAGAAATTTTGGAAAAGCATTCCTCATTAAGCTGATTGAGAGAATACCAAGAGTGCGTAAAGCTGTCATCAAGGCAAAGGCTGGCTACTTTGAAGAATCTCAAATATAAAATATATTTTGATTTGTTTAACACTTTTTTTGGTTACTACATGATTCCATATGTGTTATTTCATAGTTTTGATGTCTTCACTATTATTCTACAATGTAGACAATTGTAAAAAAAAATATTTAAAAAATGAGTAGGTGTGTCAACTTTTGACTGGTACTATATCCAGTATATATATAATTTATTAAAAATAATTCTCCCTAAAGTATACTTTTCTGAGTGTTAATGTCACTGTCCCCACTACAATGGAGGACTGCTCCTTCTGAGGAGCACCAATATGGCCAACCGGTGGCTTCAAAGCCTCTCATTGCCCAATACATAGAATTAGCATTCTAGTGTTTATATTCATCATTTGCGTTTACCTGCTGGTGGCTCCTTCATCTCATCGTGACTCTGGTCATGCAGATTAGTCTCCATGCTTATTTAACACACTAACCTGCAGAACGGTAGGCTGCAGGTTCCCGGCCAGCCCACTGCAAATCCGCTTGTGTTGAGGAGTCTGGAAATTGCTGTCATTAGAGAAAGTGCTAGTGATGCTGCAGACAGCCTTGTGGATCCAGGTCAGTGACTGCAGATTGAGATCTGTGGTGAGATACTTAGATGGGCTCACCATTCCCTGTCATGTTTTCGTGAAAATCCATTTGACTTAAACTGTGCATGCATAGTTTTTAAGTGGTTAGCCCTCTAAGGTTCATACAGTCATGAGAAAATGTTTTTTTACATATTTGGACAGACGGATATGTAATCTTCACTTCAACACTATTGACAGATAAAGGTTACCCAATTTAACAAATCACACACAAAAAAAACGTTGAAAATGTTATGCAATTAAAATAAACAAAAATGACTTTTCCTTATGGAGAAAAAGTTAGTACACTCCTACATTTACCATCACTTAAAATGGCTAAAATTAGAATTAGGAACCAAAACAAGTGCAAATGATTAGAAAACATTAGAGAGAAAGATAAGAAAATTGGTCTGGTTTGGTCTTAACCATATGGGTGTGTGGTAACACATCATTCAAAGATCAAAAGACCTACCCGAGGACCTCCGATGAAAGATTATTGATGCCCATGAGTCTGGGAGGGGTTACAAAAAATAATATCAAGACACAACTGACTTTACCCAGGTGTTGTCTGGCAAAAGTCAGTTGTGTCTTGATATTATTTTTTGAGAGCAGAGGCTTCTTCCTTCCTCACCTCCCATGTAGGCCAAGTTTGTACAGGCCCATGTAGGCCAAGTTTGTGCACTTTCTGACAGTGTACCCATGCAATTTGACATTGATTGTGGCAAGAGAGGCCTGTAGATCCCTTGATGTTACCCTGGGGTTCTTAGAGACTTCTATGAGCATCTTTCGGTCAGCTCTTGGGCTGACTTTGGTGGGACAACCTGTCCTAGGTAGTTTGCCAGTGGTCAGGAATTTTCGTCGGACAGTCGAATGATGTACTTCGAATTGCTTGGAAATGGATTTGTAACCCCTCCCAGACTCATGGGCATCAATATTCTTTCATCTGAGGGCCTCAGGTAGGTATTTTGATCTTTGAATGATGTGTTACCACACACCCATATGGTTAAGACCAAACCAGACCAATGTTCTTATCTTTCTCTCTAATGTTTTCTAATCATTTGCACTTGTTTTGGTACCTAATTCTAATTTTAGCCATTTTATGTGATGGTAAAGGTAGGAGTGTACTAACTTTTTCCCCATAAGGAAAAGGTAATTTTGTTTATTTTAATTGCATAACATTTTAAACGTTTTTTTTTTTTTTAATTGGGTAACCTTTATCTGTCAATAGTGTTGAAGTGAAGATTACATATCCATCTGTCCAAATATGTTTAAAAAAAGACAACTTTCCAGGGGGTGTACTTACTTTCCAGGGGGTGTACTCACATGACTGTATATGCAATATTATATTCCTGCCCTATAATGTCAATGTTTTGTGAGGAAAGAAAAACGTATAGCGCTGAATAGTCCATAGATTTCTGCAATTTAAAATAGCAGGTTTAGCCAGCAGAACATCAAGCATGATCTAGTTTTTAATAAACCCCTATCATACGAGTGCCTGAAAACCACCACCTCCATGTAGGTTCAGAGGCCTTGTGGCTGTGCTGTGGTTGCTACCCCTATCTAGCTGTTTGGTGGGAGGGAGGGAGAGCGGGCTGGGTGAAGCCCAATAGCCCAGGGGCTGGGTGGTGCTGCTGCTGCTTCTGACTAGTGGCTAAAGGGGAAGCTGAACCCTGGTCTGTTTCTCATGCAAGGCTCCAGTGTGGGAGGCAGCTAGTTTTCTGCAGGCCAGGGCCAAGCCGACTAAGGGCTCATTTTTCACCTGCTCAGCCAGTTTTAGGAATGGAACTTCTCAGATATGGACTCCCTGCTGTGTTTGTGTGGGAATCCATGCATGAATATGAGTCTCTGTGTATGGGTGTGTGTGCATGTGATTGTAAATGCAAGTGTTTTGTTCCTGAATTTTGATTAAATAAATAGTATCTACATTTTCTTTTTAGTGCCCGTCTAAAAGTATGTGTGTGTGTGTGTGTGTGTGTGTTGGAGGTGACCCATGCAGGAAGGAGGGAGAGGGGAGAGGGAGGAGTGCCTATTTACATTGGCAGCAACACAAGGGGGAAATGAACTGACTTCAAAGAGAGAGTGCAGTGGAATTGTAAAGAGAGTGTGTGCGCTCCGTGCATGAGCTACCAGACAGACTCTCATAACACAGACCGATATTCCCAGAGCTGCTCCAAATGGCCTGTTAGAAACATACTGGAGCTATATAGCCCTACAGCAGGCTAGCGAGGAGATTATATGTGTGTATAGAGACACTCTACCCCCTAAAAATATCCCACCTTTTGAAGTTGTTGCAGTGTTGAAACAACAAATGAGAGCTTAGGAGTGTTTACTCTTGAGGACAACTTTAAAGGTACATTAAAACAGTTCTCTATGTACTCTTCCATTTTGCTGAATTGCCTCTGTGTTAGCTGACATCCGCTACAGGCCATAAGCTATATCTTATTTAACTGAAAGTTCTGCTTTTATATTCTAACTCAGGTGTTTACTTCAGTGACAGCATATAAACGTTTTTTTAAAGGGCAAAGTACTCAATCCCTGTCTGTGTATCTGTGTGACACAGGGATGCTGCAGAGACGGCCCACCATTGAGGACTTTGTGGACGCCCTGGTGACTGACCTGAACCCAGACTTTGAGACCTTCATCATGGACTCTACAAGCTGATTAGCTCGATCAATCTTCAGCTCTTCAATTCAGTTTCCGCCACGACTTCAATTGTGTTGCTGTGAAATGGACTCACATGATCAGAAAATGCTATTGATTATTAATCCTTTCAAAAGGCAGATAACTGTAGCTGAATGCAGTCACTGTAAACATATGTTCGTTTTTTTATGCAATTTTTGTATACTAGCTAGCTATTTAGTGATTTGGCTCAACCATAGATTCTGTGTGGTTCATGAAAGTCTGTGCAGGTCTGTGTATATACCACATGTAATATACCATACTGTCTCACATATTTTGTCATTGATGCATCAATTATGGAAAGGCCAAAAAGTACATCCTGTAATTCAAAATATTGCAATATTGTGAAATATAATCTTCAGCATTTTGAGAATCTATGTTTGAAGCATCTGTTCCAATGTCCATATAAATAGATAAGTTGAAGTATGTATACATTATTTCTATAATCTGCCCATAGACTCGGGGAAGAGAAAATACTCATATCTGTGAGCGTTGAATATAATTTTCTGTAAAAGTATGAGCAGTTCATTGTTATTTCCTGTTCAGGTCAGAGGGGACAAACACAGCACCTGCTATTCCTGTCATAGTGTTTTGACTTAAAGGCAAATCTGCTCCCTCTGTTTTGTCTGTGTTCCTGTTATGGAGAGCTGTAGGGAGGGAGGGGAGGTTATGGGCTGAGAAGGAAGCATAGAGTGACTCTTAGGTCTTGTGAATCAGAGATTTAAGGGATTTCTGTTTAATTCACACAGAGCACGACCCAGACCGTGACGACTAGCTAAATCAAGTACTACCGGCTGTTGCGTCTGTTTTAACAGATTCTGCCTCTAATTACCAGGGCTGAGGCTGCAGCTGCTCCCCATACAATGTCCTTACTTGCCTAGTACTAATATCAGACCTGGGGCATCACCCAGCAACGTGGGATTTACTTCAGATGGTTAATCAAGTTGTGAAAATGCTATCAAAGGGAGCGAGCTGGGTAGCTGTAACCACAGATGTTTGTGTTGCCTAGGGCGGC
Source organism: Thymallus thymallus (assembly GCA_023634145.1). Lineage (NCBI taxonomy): Eukaryota > Metazoa > Chordata > Actinopteri > Salmoniformes > Salmonidae > Thymallus > Thymallus thymallus. The sequence continues at coordinate 22,469,014 of CM042378.1, forward strand.
AGAACGTCCAGGGCCGGCCCTGGATGTAGTGATAATTGCAGGTTGTCTGTTGCCATTGGTGTAGGATTCAAGATGGGCCATTTCAATGCTAGTCACTAGAGATATTTGAACAACAATCAAAATCACATAGTTTGTCTTGTTGAAGTGGTTTATTTACAAATATGGACAATTATACCAAATGAAAGTTAATTGTGGAAGTGTATATGCACAACCACCAATACTACAACAGAAACAAGCAGGCATATTTGTCACTAGTCAGTCATGTCTACGTTACAAAAATATTAACCTATTTCTATTTTACAATATCTACAACAAATTTGATATCACACACAAACATTCCTCATTGTCTTAACTTGTTCAGTATTATCTAGATTGTCTTCAAAGTGCAGAAATCACAGACGTACGTTTTGACATGCTTCTCTTAGGCCCTTTTAGGAGACGTTGCCAGTTATTGACTTGTAACAGCGACTTCATGACGAAACACATCAATAGTCACACTGCCAGATCTGTGGTACTGTTGCTGGTAGTCAGCTACTTAAGTAGATGTAAGACATACTTAAGCAGACAGAAACGAAGGGGATGGTGTCTACTTACTTTGTACCAGTCGACAGTCATTTTGTCATCATTTTAACTTCATTATATCAGCCTCTGGCCCGGCAACCTTGTGTTGTGCATTGATTTCTTTTCAGTCTCTGCTCTTGTGCTTTATTTTGCCGTGAAGTCTTTTGTTAGCATTTATTTACAGTGCCGTGAAAAAGTATTTGCACCCTTTCTGATTTTCTCTTTTTTTGCATATTTTTGATACTGAATGTTTTCAGATCTTCAACCAAAACCTAATATTAGATAAAGGGAACCTGAATTAAAGAACCCCCCCCCCCCCAAAAAAAAAAAAAATATATATATATATATATATACACACACACTACCGTTCAAAAGTTTGGGGTCACTTAGAAATGTTGTTGTTTTTGAAAGAAAAGCACATAGTACCCGCAAAACACCTGTCTCAACGTTAACAGTGAAGAGGCGACTCCGGGATGCTGGCCTTCTAGGCAGAGTTGCAAAGAAAAAGACATCTCAGACTGGCCAATAAAAATAAAATATGAAGGGCAAAAGAACACAGACACTTGACAGAGGAAGATATGTCTTTTTCTTTGCAACTCTGCCTAGAAGGCCAGCATCCCGGAGTCGCCTCTTCACTGTTGACGTTGAGACTGGTGTTTTGCGGGTACTATTTAATGAAGCTGCCAGTTGAGGACTAGACATTCTAATGTACTTGTCCTCTTACGCAGTTGTGCACCGGGGCCTCCCATTCCTCTCTTTATTCTGGTTAGAGCCAGTTTGTGCTGTTCTGTGAAGGGATTAGTACACCGCGTTGTACGAGATCTTAAGTTTCTTGGCAATTTCTCGCATGGAATAGCCTTCATTTCTCACAACAAGAATAGACTGATGAGTTTCAGAAGAAAGTTATTTGTTTCTGGCCATTTTGAGCCTGTAATCGAACCCACAAATGCTGATGCTCCAGATACTCAACTAGTCTAAAGAAGGCCAGTTTTATTGCTTCTTTAATCACAAAATTATAAACTTAGCTAACACAACGTACCATTTGAAAACAGGAGTGATGGTTGCTGATAATGGGCCTCTGTACACCTATGTAGATATTCCATAAAAAATCTGTTGTTTCCAGCTACAATAGTCATTTACAACATTAACAATGCCTACACTGTATTTCTGATCAATTGTATGTTATTTTAATGGACAAAAAATGTGCTTTTCTTTCAAAAACAAGGACATTTCTAAGTGACCCCAAACCTTTGAACGGTAGTGTGTATATATATAATTAACAAAGTTATGCAACACCCACTTCCACTGGTTGTGCCATCTTTAGCTGCAATGACTGCAACTAAATGCTTCCTTTAGTTGCTGATCAGTCTCTCACATCGGTGTGGAAGAATTTTGGCCCACTTGCATGCAGAACTGCTTTAACTCAGCGACATTTGTGGGTTTTCAAGCATGAACTTCTTGTTTCAAGTCCTGCCACAACATCTCAATTGGGATTAGGTCTGGACTTTGACTAGGCCATTCCAAAACTTCAAATTTGTTGCTTTTTAACCATTTTCATGTAGACTTGATTGTGTGTTTTGGATCATTGTCTTGCTGCATGACCCAACTGCACTTCAGCTTCAGCTCACAGACGGATGGCCTGACATTCTCCTGTAGAAGTCTCTGATACAGAGCAGGATTCGTGGTTCCTTCTATTAAGGCACGTCGTCCAGTTCCTGATGCAGCAAAGCACCCCAAACCATCACACTACCACCACCATGCTTGACCGTTGGTATAAGGTTCTTACTGTGGAATGTGTTTGGTTTTCACCCAAAAGTTTTCCATGAAACACCTGGATGATGATCAAGACTCTTGGAAGAATGTTCTATGCACAGATGAGTCAAAAGTATAACTTTTTGGACGACATGAGTCCCATTATGCCTGGCAAAAACCAAACACTGCATTTCACAGTAAGAACCTTATACCAACGGTCAAGCATGGTGGTGGTAGTGTGATGGTTTGGGGATGCTTTGCTATAAATACTTTTTCACACGGGCATTGGGTATTGTATAACTTTGTTTATGAAATAAGTATGTGATATTTGTTCACTTAGGTTCCCTTTAATATTAGGTTTTGGTTGAAGATCTGATAAAAAAAATATGCAAAAGTAGTGAAAATTAAAAAGGTTGCAAATACTTTTTCACAGCACTGTACATAGTCCCTTCAGATGTGTGACAGAAGGCCGTGGGTCACAAGCCGCTTGAAAGAGATTGTGTGCCATACACTTTTGGGGAATTGGTGTGTGGGCTAGTGTAATCTGAAACAGGATCTTTCTGGACTGTTTTCAGGTCCAGGGCGGTTCAAGGGTTGAACACGAGCCAAATAAATCCATGTCATCCTGGAAAAAGAGAGAGCGGAGAAAAGTACACACGGTCATTAGTAATCTATCTACCTAACATAGGTCAGGCAGGGACCTAGTCAGTAAAAACAATATCCCTTCGCACAACATCAGAAAGCTCCGCTGGAATCGCTGCCTGGCCCTTTCTTTGCTTCTTGCCTAGTTCCAGTTTCCATGGACACAACACTGTCCCTGCCAATCAAAGGGAGTGCAACAGATGTGGTAAAATAAGTGTATGTTTGTCTGTGTTTGAACTACGCTGTAAGGACACAGAATGTCTCCTCTGTCCTGACGCTTCTGTGTTGTAGCTTTCTACTTGACTGTGTTTTTCCCACTCACTGGATTCCATCAGTTCAGACTATCTGCTCTGGCTCTGAAGCTCCATTTGGCAGATACACTGAAGCTTTTTCCATAAATAGTGTGTATCTGTTTTAATGGATTTCTTATCGCTGCAATTTCATATTAATCCGGTAGGAACCTGCTATGCATAAGTATTCTAAATCGTTTTTGAGGGGAATGAGAAGAAGTGATTTTTCTTTACAGCACATTCCTTTCATGGCATAGTTTACCTAAGGCCTTTTGTCACGTTCGGGTGTGTAGAGAGACCAAGGCGCAGCGTATCCATAGTTCGACATATTTATTAAATGAACTGACGAACTATACAAAATAACAAATACAATATATAATGAAACTGAAACACACGTAGCACGACACGGGACAACATACAACAATGAACCACGCATTACGAGTGGAACACAGACATATAAGTAGGATCCCTAATTAGAGGTAATGCAATGCAGCTGCCTCTAATTAGGGATCCCACACACAACACCACACAGACGTAGAATTACTAGAACTGCCAGACTCTGACCATAGAAATATAGAGAAGCAAAGCTTCTCTATGGCCAGAGCCTGACAGTACCCCCCCCCAAAGGCGCGGACTCCCGGCCGCAAGAAAAACAAACACAAAACCATGAGGGAAGGGTCAGGGAGGGAAAAACATCACACCATCGCAGGTGGCGGTTCCGGCCCCGGCGAAGTGGATAGCTTCCTCCCCATTTCTACTGGGCCCGGACTGGACCCCGGTGTGGCTGGCGACTCAGGCCATTTAAAGGGGCAACCCACTAGTCCAGGAAATGACCATGGTGGGGCAAAAGGCTCAGGCCATGGAGCGGGGCAAATAACCGGGCCAGGACTGGGCATCGGTGTAACAGGCGACTCCGGCCATATACAGGGGCAACCCACCGGTCCTAGAAATGACCATGGTGGGGGAAAAGGCTCAGGCCATGGAGCGGGGCAAATAACCGGGCCAGGACTGGGCACCGGTGTGGCAGGCGACTCCGGCCATATAAAGGGGCAACCCACCGGTCCTGGAAACAACAATGGTGGGGAAATAAGTTCAGGCCATGGAGCGGGGCAAATAACCGGGCCAGGACTGAGCACCGGTGTGGCAGGCGACTCCGGCCATATAATCGTCACGGGAGGCTCCGGGCTGTCGATCGTCACGGAAGGTTCCGGGCTGTCGATCGTCACGGAAGGTTCCGGGCTGTCGATCGTCACGGAAGGTTCCGGGCTGTCGATCGTCACGGAAGGTTCCGGGCTGTCGATCGTCACGGAAGGTTCCGGGCTGTCGATCGTCACGGTAGGTTCCGGGCTGTCGAGCGTCACGGGAGGCTCCGGGCTGTCGAGCGTCACGGGAGGCTCCGGGCTGTCGAGCGTCGCGGGAGGCTCCGGGCTGTCGACCATCGCGGGAGGCTCCGGGCTGTCGACCATCGCGGGAGGCTCCGGGCTGTCGACCATCACAGGAGGCTCCGGGCTGTCGACCATCACGGGAGGCTTCGGGCTGTCGACCATCACGGGAGGCTCCGGGCTGTCGACCATCACGGGAGGCTCCGGGCTGTCGACCATCACGGGAGGCTCCAGGCTGTCGACCATCACGGGAGGCTCCGGGCTGTCGACCATCACGGGAGGCTCCGGGCTGTCGACCATCACGGGAGGCTCCGGGCTGTCGACCATCACGGGAGGCTCCGGGCTGTCGACCATCACGGGAGGCTCCGGGCTGTCGACCATTACGGGAGGCTCCGGGCTGTCGACCATCACGGGAGGCTCCGGGCTGTCGACCATCACGGGAGGCTCCGGGCTGTCGATCATCACGAGAGGCTCCGGGATGTCGAGGCGCACCGACGGTCTGATGCGTGGAGCTGGCACTGGAGGCACCTGGCTGGGCACACGCACTGGAGGTCGAGTGCGGGGAGTTGGCACGGGACGTACCGGACTGTAGAGGCGCACTGGAGGCCTGGTGCGTGGAGCTGGCACTGGAGGAACCTGGCTGGGCACACGCACTGGAGGTCGAGTGCGGGGAGTCGGCACGGGACGTACCGGACTGGGGAGGCGCACTGGAGGCCTGGTGCGTGAAGCCGGAACTGGAGGAACCTGGCTAGGCACACGCACTGGAGGTAGAGTGCGGGGAGTCGGCACGGGACGTACCGGACTGGGGAGGCGCACTGGAGGCCTGGTGCGTGAAGCCGGAACTGGAGGAACCTGGCTAGGCACACGCACTGGAGGTTGAGTGCGGGGAGTCGGCACTGGACGTACCAGACTGGAGAGGCGCACTGGAGGCTTGGTGCGTGGAGCCGGTACTGGAGGAACCTGGCTGGGCACACGCACTGGAGGTCGAGTGCGGGGAGTCGGCACGGGACGTACCGGACTAGAGAAGCGCACTGGAAGCCTGATGCGTGGAGTCGGCACTGGTGGCACTGGACTACTAACACGCGCCTCAGGGCGAGTGCGGGGAACAGGCACAGGACGTACCTGACTGGAGACACGCACTGGAAGCCTGGTGCGTGGAGTCGGCACATGTGGCACAGGACTAATAACACGCGCCTCAGGGCTAGTGCGGGGAACAGGCACAGGACGTACCTGACTGGAGACGCGCACTGGAAGCCTGGTGCGTGGAGTCGGCACATGTGGCACAGGACTAATAACACGCACCTCAGGGCTAGTGCGGGAAACAGGCACAGGACGTACCTGACTGGAGATGCGCACTGGAAGCCTGGTGCGTGGAGTCGGCACATGTGGCACAGGACTAATAACACGCACCTCAGGGCTAGTGCGAGGAGTAGGCACATGACGTACCGGACTGGAGAGGCGCACTGGAGTGTAGCAGACGGCCGGACCCAGACTGGGCACCGGTGGAACGGATTGTTCTGGCACTGGAGTAGAGCAGACGGCCGGACCCAGACTGGGCACCGGTGGAGCGGACTGCTCTGGCACTGGAGTGTAGCAGACGGCCGGACCCAGACTGGGCACCGGTGGAGCGAACTGTTCTGGCACTGAAGTAGAGCAGACGGCCGGACCCCGACTGGGCACCGGTAAAGCGGACTGCTCTGTCACGGGAGTGGAGTAGGTGACTGGACACGGACTATTCCATTCCGACATTTCCTCTTCAACCTCCTCTGCTATCTCCCACATTTCCTCCAGAACTTCTCCAAAATATTTCTCCAAATATTCCTCCTTTTGCTTCATCTCCTCTAATATGCCTCCATAATATGCCTCTAACTCCTTCTCTTCCCTCTTGCTTTGCGCCCCCCACTTGTATTTCGGCATCGTCATATTCCACATTGAAAGTGGTACTGGCGCGTCCTCTTCTTTGCCAGACCACCCCCATAGCCCCCCCCCGAAATTTTCCTGGGGTTGACTACGGCCTCCTTTACCTCCGTATCCACGATTACGCCGCTGTCTTCCTTTTTTCTCCTTTGCTCCAGAATATCGCTGCTTGGTCGGGTGGTGGTTCATTCTGTCACGTTCGGGTGTGTAGAGAGACCAAGGCGCAGCGTATCCATAGTTCGACATATTTATTAAATGAACTGACGAACTATACAAAATAACAAATACAATATATAATGAAACTGAAACACACGTAGCACGACACGGGACAACATACAACAATGAACCACGCATTACGAGTGGAACACAGACATATAAGTAGGATCCCTAATTAGAGGTAATGCAATGCAGCTGCCTCTAATTAGGGATCCCACACACAACACCACACAGACGTAGAATTACTAGAACTGCCAGACTCTGACCATAGAAATATAGAGAAGCAAAGCTTCTCTATGGCCAGAGCCTGACACCTTTAGTTTCCTGAGCTTAATAGTGTTTGCACTCACATAGTTTCCTCTTTTCTTGACACAGTGATGAAAAATGTTGTGTTACTGTGTTTGTTAATCGCTCATTGACTTGGCTCATGTATAACTACTGGGAAATCTTACCCTAACTGAGCATTTGAAGTATGTTATACACCAAGCACTGTATGTACACAGAGGACCATTCTGTGTCTGCATTGAAGTTGATACAGTACAGCAAGACGCTACTGACCTTCCACTGAAGATGGCTGCTGCTTTGGAAGGAGGACCTCTGTCAGGGCACCGGTCTTTTCCTGGCTCTGTCTAGCCTGTTCACTTGACTTCTCCTGTGTGTCCTCAATTGACCTGCACCCCTCCTCCTCTTCTTCCTCGTCATCCTCTTCCTCCACATCGCTTCTCTCTGTGGGTTCTGGGTTGCAGCGGGGCGGTCCCAAGCTCTCGGCGCAGTCGGGGTTCCGCATGAGCGGCCATGTCTCGTCGGCCTCTCTGGAGATGCAGGGCTCTGGGTGGGCTTTCAGATAGGCCAGGACGTTCTCCTCACAAGGGTTCAAGCCACATCTATAGGGGAAAATGGAGGCCGTGTCAGCAGAATAAATCTCTCCCAGTCCCAGCAGTAATGATCCAACCACAGTCCCAGGGAGACAGTCATCTCCCAAAGTTAACACCATAACAAGATTGTTGTTGGCCTTGTGTTTCTCTTCCTGTTCTGAACCAGAGGTGTGTAAAGGAATGTTGTTCGGTTTCGCAAACATTCTCCACCACAGCAATGGTTTACTGTATGTCTGTCTACACTTCTAGGTCTTACTGGGATTCCAGGAGACATAATGTCAAACAATATCAGTTGCTGTGCTTGTTATTGGTTCTTCTGACTTTCATATTTGGGCAACCATGTACTAGAATAGATGGTGATTGGTGGTGATGAATTATGAGGGTGTATGGTGTTGAACAATATTAAATAATGTTGATCGGTGGTTAACTAATGTTGGTTGATGGTTTTGAGTGGAGGTGATGTGAGTGGTGTTGTGTCATGGTCCTCACCCCTCGTTGAGGCTGATCTGGGACTGGAAGGGGCTGGTGTCTCTGCTGCGGCCCATACTGCAGCTTTTATCACAGCATAGGGAGGGGATCAGGTGCACTGGACCTGGAGATCACACAGGAAAAAACGTGTACCGACTGCCAACCATCAGAAAGCATGGATGACCTGGCCAAGAAGCCTCAGTGTACAGCATTTCCAGTACCATAGTGATACAGTCAAAGATTCCATACAACTTGACAGAGTGACCGGCTTGAGAACCAAGGCTCATAAAGAGTGATGTGAATGTAGAAGCCCATCAGTAATAGGACCTACCACAGGTGTGGCCTGTCCCCTGGTGACACTGGCAGCATGGGCGCTGAGGGAAGTCATGGAGCCTCTGTCGATCCAGGCACGACAACTCAGCCCCACTGTACGGACCGTCCTGGGACCTTAGAGATGCTGGGGCAAAACATACACTTTTTTCATAATGGAGACCCCAAACAAGTGCAAGATAGCAGCTGCTATATTTCTTAAGCAAAGCCACATGTTGGTCCCAATGCTGCACTGAGATTTCCACACCATTGTAATGACTTCTTTCAAGCTCAAGTTGGTCACTCACCGCTGGGCTTCTTCTCCAGGAGCTGTCTCTTGAAGTAGATGACACAGAGGATGAGCAGGGCCAGCAGCACGGTGGCCAGAGCGCTGCAGATGACCGCAGCCAGGGCCATGTCCCGAGGGCTGGTCACTACCGGGGGGATGGGCACCAGGTTCACCCGCCCGCTGCCTGCAGGGGCAGAGATAGAGGCGGTGAGAGAGAGACGGTTAATATGAGCATCAAACGTCACCACTGTAGTTCTTCTGACATAATAACATGGGAATTTAAAAGGTAAGTTGTAAAAAGTAAAATTGAATATGTTTTTTAACTGTCTAGTTTGAGAACGACTACATTTTAGAGTTGACTGTGTCATGTCTTTGTTTGACCTTGGTGGTACAATCTGGCCATATTGAAAACAAGTTTTTTTCTACACCTGAATTATGTCTCCATATGTTTATTGTTGGCATGTAGTAGCTGTCTTTGACCCACTGAGTCCTCCAAGGAGACAGAGGCTCAAAGGAGAATGCCTAGAGTAGATTCTCTCTCTCTCTCTCTCTCGCTCGTTCTCTCCCTCCCTCCCTCCCTCCCTCCCTCCCTCCCTCCCTCCCTCCAGAGGATGAGTTATTACAGTCATTCTTCCCCCTCCCCCAAGGCCCTCTCATGCAAGTCAGACAGCCCTTCATTAAGTCTGTGCAGTCTGGCCAGACGTTTGAAACAAGCCTGGTGTGTGTGTGTGTGTGTGTGTGTGTGTGTGTGTGTGTGTGTGTGTGTGTGTGTGTGTGTGTGTGTGTGTGTGTGTGTGTGTGTGTGTGTGTGTGTGTGTGTCTGTGTGTGTGTGCGCGTGCATTCGTGCATGTGTGTTTATCCCATTACTGCAACTGCTGCCGCTGTCCTAGGCTAGCCCCCAGGGAAATCTGATGTCACTGTCTAGGCTCCCCACCCCCAAACTGTTCACACACTCTCACATCAAGGGACTTGGCCTTGAGAACAGCTTCTCATTAAACACTTTCCCACGAATATGGAACATCAGGGCTTAGTTTGCCAGATGTCATAACAAATTAGATACAACCTCATGCTAAATTATGCTTCAATGACTAAAATGTAAATGTAATGATTCTTTATCGGATATAACTATCTGCTTAATTCCTCAACAAAGCAAACAAACTTTGTTGAGGACCAAACACGACGGATGTATAGTCACAAGTTAAACACGTGCAATAAGGCCACTGATATCTGTGATGGTAATTTTTGGTCAATGTTACTATCCCTCATCACAACAATGACATTCTTATAGAATTGAAAGTGAGTCATGACTTGTTTATAGTTGCTGTGTAGGTTTACATAGAGAGAAAACTAAATACCTAAAGTAATACTATGCCTACTATGAAAAAGTGACCGGCTACTCGCCCCCCATAGAGAAAATAGTGATTGTGTGAGATCTGTTTAATATTTTCTTTTTTATGTGAAAAGGCCCCTTCAATCGTTGTTTGCTTTTTAGTACATTAATCATAAAGCAAAGTGGGTTTGGCCTTTTCAAATTCAAGAGCCCTTTGTTATGCAATATAAACATTACTTTAGCCTTGGCCAATGGTTTTATATTCCAGCGGGATAGGGGATAAGGGTATTTGTCCATTCCATCTGAGGAAGAAAAAAATACCCAACTGCCGGCAAAGCTTAAAATTTCAGTTTGACCCGGGGGCAAAATAAATATGCATTTAAATATACGTTGTAAACAAACAGGTGATAACGGCTTATTAAAACAAGATTAGGACGTTTGAGGGGAGATAAGTCTTCAAAACTGTTATGACAGAAACCAAGTGCTGTTTGCTAACAGTTCTGACAAGGGAGTCAACAGGAGTGCACTGCTCAGGCAAATACATAAATTACACTAGACAGTTTATATAGCAGAATATAGCTTGATATATGTTGAGATGATTTTGTGAGGAAACAGTAACATTCTCCAATAAATCAAACATCTATCAATGTAATCCAAAATGACTTGATGAACACCTACACCAATGCTTACACCTACACCCATGCTTACACCTACACCCATGCTTACACCTACACCCATGCTTACACCTACACCCATGCTTACACCTACACCCATGCTTACACCTACACCTATGCTTACACAAGCAAGGCACATACTTTTCTCTGTCATGGTGCAGACACCCTCTGACTTTTTTTTCCCACTGTACAGTTGTTGAGACCCCATAATCCAGCCAACCCTCCCCCACTCCGCTCTGCAGCCTGCTGTGTGTCTCCCCCACACCCCCAGCCCAGTGTTAGCCCTTATCACTCCCAGACAGCTGCAGCAAGCACAGATTAAGACTGGTCCATTGAGGAGACCTCACTTGCTGATCGTATCAACACACCGCACTCTGCCAATAAACTGCTTGTTTTGATATATGCTATCCTCTCTCCCTGTTGACTTTTGGGAATGCCAAACTTAAAGCCATTGCCTTGTGTATGACAGGCCACAAAGAGACAGGGAACCACAAACCCACTGGGCACATACGTCAGTTCAATGTCTAGTTTTGAAATCGACAAAAAATGTCACCATGTCATTGGATTTAGGGTTAAAGGTTGGGTGAAAGAAATCCCAATTGATTACTTTTTTCAAATTCTATCAGGTTTCCACGTTGATTCAACATCATCACATTAATTTTTGGGGTTGAAATGATGTGAAAACAACGTTGATTCAACCAGTTTTTGCTCAGTGGGAAGTATGAACGGCCCCTTCTGAAAACTAACGGTGACCCCATATGAATTCATCTCGTGAACCTTTGGAGATTTTGACTGGAATGACTTCCCATTGCCAAAGAGGTATGAGCCCTCCACAACCAAGAGTTTATCTTTTTGGCTAAACAGATCTTCCTATTATAAATACAGCCAACACCCCTTTTAGTGTTGCAAGAAAAGCAAACTAGCATTGCTATGCGTTTGTGGGTTTTATACATTTGCATGGATACTTGATTACGGCAATGATGAGGAGCTTGCGTTGGTTTGCAACTCAATCTAGATAATTTCCCGCATTCTGCTAATGCTGTACTTTTTTTTTTACAGTCAGTGGTTAGGAGACATGGCATGGACCTTTGAAGTGAGGAAAGTAAAAGAAAATAAAGGTTGAGATAAAGTTGTCAGTCGGGCCATGAGTTTTAGGGTCTTGAGTAGCCCTGGCTACAGGCCCTATCTCTAGGAAAAGTGTTACAGTTGCATGAAGAGGTGATGAGAGTCTGCATTGTCTTTCAACAGACTGACCTGCACGTTTGTGGAATTTGCATCGTATTGCTTCAAACAAAATTGAACTGACTTCCTTTTGTGTATGCTGTGAAATCCTGGTTAGAGATAAAAGTGCCTAAAAATATTTCTCTGACTGTTAAGCTTCCAACTTTTATAAAAGGAATGTCAGGGGCTAGAACAAAAAACAACCCAAAATTCACATATGATCTTGGCGTAAATCTGTTTGGAATGAGTAAAAATGGCGAAACGGTTCTGGAGCTGGGGAGTGGGGGGATGGGGGGCTACAGTCGGCCTCTCTCCAGACTACTTTTACAGCTCTACCGTGACACAGAAAAAACTCCAGCAGATGAAGTACATTAAAGCGACATAAGGAATCCATAAAACAATCTAATTTTTACTTTGCTCCAGAAACTGTCCGGGAGACTGAAGTGCGTTAAGATTTACGGCCTCCTCCAAAAGCAGCCTCCCTGCACAGCTGCAGCTTCGCCCCGGGCCAGTGTGGCCTATTAGAATGATCTGCCCTTTTAAGTTTTCACCACCGTCCACAAGATAACACTGGACGAAGAGAGATCAATACTTTCAAACATTTGGAAGCATTCCACTTAGACTCCCTGTAGTAACTACCAGCGTTGCTCTCTCTGGGACACAATGGCCATTTTGTTTCATGGGCCTCAAAATGGCAAGCCAGACAGCCAGCCAAACAGACAGACAGACATGCATAGCTTAGATGTCCCAAGGTCCATGTTCAGGGTGATTTCATTTGGTTTAGCCATATGTAGACTCCCTCGTACGAATACTGCATGCTTTACAGTTATTGCTTGAAAATAAATATTTATTTACTAAATTTGAGAAGAATTTTATTACATCTCCAGGAAGAGCAAATGTAAACTGAGTTTGTGAGTTCAAGTTGTCTGATATCCTTGAGACATCTTAATTTATCTAACAGAGGGGTGCTAAACCTGGCTGGATGGCTCGTACTCACACGCTGCCAAACCTTCTCAAGGAACAGCTGTGGCCTCCACAAGGATCAGGAAGTCACACTCAATTACCAAAGGTATAAGTTAGCTAGCCCACTCTCTCTGTGTGAGTGCCCGAAAATCATAAGGTTATACTTAAACCACTGGTAATGGCAGGAAAAAAGTTGCTAATGAGATGTAGTAGTGGCCTACTGGAATTCAATACGCTGCTTTGTGAACAAAACCCCATTAAGAAATGCTTAATAGACCTTCGTGGATACATAGAAAGTGCTAGAAAATTGCACTACACAGTTTAAGAATGTTCTCTCTGAAGATATACATCATGTGACACTGCGCTCTCCTATTTCATTCAAGACCTAACTAAGCATGATGTGAAGCAATCATTTCAACACTGGCACACTACATGACCAAAAGTATGTGGACACCTGCTTGTCAAACGTCTAATTCCAAAATGATGGGCATTAATATGGAGTTGGTCCCCCCTTTCCTGCTATAACAGCCTCCACTCTGCTGGGAAGGCTTTCCACTAGATGTTGGAACATTTCTGTGGGGACTTGATTTCATTCAGCCACAAGAGCATTAGCGAGGTCAGGCACTGGTGTTGGGCGATTAGGCCTGGCTTGAAGTCGGTGTTCCAATTCAAAGGTGTTCAATGGGGTTGAGGTCAGGGCTCTATGCGGGCCAGTCAAGTTCTTCCACACCAATCTCAACAAACCATTTCTGTATGGGCCTTGCTTTGTGCACGGGGGCATTGTCATGCTGAAACAGGAAAGGGCCTTCCCCAAACTGTTGCCACAAAGTTGGAAGCACAAAATCATCTAGAATGTTATTGTATGCTGTAGCATTAAGTTTTCCTTCCACTGGAACTTAGGGGCCTAGCCCGAACAATGAAAAACATCCCCAGACCATTATTCCTCCTTCACCAAACTTTACAGTTGGCACTATGCATTGGGGCAGGTAGCATTCTCCTGGCATCCGCCAAACCCAGATTCATCCGACTGCCAGATGGTGAAGCGTGATTCATTGCTCCAGAGAACGCGTTTCCACTGCTCCAGAGTCCAAAGGCAGCGAGCTTTACACCACTCCAGCTGACGCTTGGCATTGCGCATGGTGACCTTAGGCTTGTGTGCGGCTGCTCGGACATGGAAACCCATTTCATGAAGCTACAGACAGACAGTTCTTGTGCTGACGTTGCTTCCAGAGGCATTTTGGAACTCGGTAGTGAGTGTCACAACCGAGGACAGACAACTTTTATGCGCTATGCGCTTCAGCACTCAGCGGTCCCGTTCTGTGAGCTTGTGTGGCCTACCACTTCCAGACTGAGCCGTTGTTGCTCCTAGATGTTTCCACTTCACAATAACAGCACTTACAGTTAACCGGGGCAGCTCTAGCAGGGCAGGAACTGACTAGTCGGAAAGGTGGCATCCTATGACGGTGCCACGTTGAAAGTCACTGAGCTCTTCAGTAAGGCCATTCTACTGCCAATGTTTGTCTATGGAGATTGCATGGCTGTGTGCTCGATTTTATACACCTGTCAGCAATGGGTGGCACTGAAATAGCCGAATCCCCTAATTTGAATGGGTGTCCACATACTTTTGTATATATAGTGTATTTCGAAGCATTGCAGCTCCTTTTTGTCTTCAAATATGTGGATGGAGACTTTTACTTAAGATAAGAGGTTTTCCACAGTCCCTGAGAATGGAGCGATGATGGTGGGTCGTATTGTATGGTCCCAGCTAAAATAATCCAGTTCTGGCAAGACCGACTATTATGCTAGCAGTATCCATTTCAACATTTATGGGCCTGGTTGTAAAACAAAGCATTTATTTGGGCATAAAACATAGTTGGCTGGCTCAATGAGACTTTACTGAATGAGCTATGATTTTCTCCACCCATTGGGGTTGTGGTTCTGATTACTCTAAGGGCCTTGTGCTGGCATGTTTTAGATGAAGGTACAGGATTTGCTTTGTTATGGCATTATGGCCTGACATGTTTTTGGGGTCTTGGTTGTACTTTTAGCCTGTTCAGAAGCAATTAATTATGTTCTCAACTTCTCATTCAAGCTACATATATTACTTATTTTGTCTGTAATGTCACCAGCTACATTCCTTGGCCTGATGTGAATGCTTCAAATTGAGAACTTTTCCTCAGAGGCTCTTCTGATGTTACACAACTGATGTTACACAAGAGAGAGTGAGTGCTCACAGTGTGGTTCATATGGAGGTGGAGGGTCCCCACATGGTATGCACTCCATGTCTTGGAATCCGCTCAACTTAGTTTTCCTGTAAAACCTGTTAAACACAACATAGCACTGGATTATTATGAAAGTTCTCATAACTCTGCTTAATTGATTGTATGAATTAATGAACCAATACTTTGACCATCATCTGTAGTAACAGAGTAGTAGTACACTGGTAGTAGAAGTAGAGTAGTTGTTGTTAGAGATTAAGCTCTTCCCTCACCCAGGCAGACAGTCTCCGCACATAGCATTGATGGTGGTGGAACAGTTGCCCTTCTGGAAGCGGTTGTTCAGGCCACAGTCCAGGCAGGGCTTGCACTTCTGCAGGCTCCGGTCCTCTTTGAAGCGGTTGCTTCTGCAGGGCACGCACCGGGCATCCTCTCCGTAACCAAAGCCACATTCCTGGAGGGATTAACAGGAGAAATCCCCCGGGTGAGAGGTGGGGCTGGGGGCAGTTGGAGAAAGGCTCTGATTGTGGGATACCAGGGTGTCTAGAATTAAAGAACAATCTTGGCTTCCAAGATCGTGAAGGAACAATGGTCCGAGTCTTTTGAGAGTCTATCTTACACTGGCAATAATCTCCCTGACTCTCTCAGAATCAATGAGTGGCCTTCCGCTGCAGGCCCCAGAATGGTCGGGTATTTGAATGATAAAGGCCCTCGGGGACACCCACTGTTGTATTATTGCAAGTTTATTGCTGGGTTTTTGTGCAACTGGTTCTTTCTGGAACAACTCAGTGGTGTCCTGGTGATTGTAGGCAATGCTTCAGTTAGCTAGGGGGCAGGGATTATGGAGAGGTGCACAAGCATAAGAAGTTGAATACCTCTCCTGGTCTCTACAATGGGAACTGCACTTAAAAAGCACAGCATCTCATTACTGAATGAGTGATCTAATAAGGAACCAGTTCAGTTGTCAGGCTTTAACCCCTATAGCGAATCTAAGATATACTGGACCCATATTGGATATATTATTACCCTGGATATATTATCTATATAACCTGAGTGTATCTGTTTTCCGTTGGATTAATCAATACACCTCAGAAAATGGGGACACGAGAATATACTGTATATATAGTATATCATTATATTGTTTTAGCCTCTCAATTATTCCTTTTCATGGTTTTGAGGACCAGTACTTTTTGAACTCTACAGATATTTTCTCTTCCTTTCATTCTAGCATGAGCACAAACCTTCATACTGGCTTTCCTCTAGACACGAGAATATAACCTATTCTGTTCTGTCAAAAACTATATAATGAGGTGTATGTAGTAGGTCTAGTGTTAATGCGATTCCTAATCGGTACTATATAGTATTTCTTTGGCACACAGAGGCTGGTAACCTTGATTTCCTATGGTCATAGGAACATTTACATTCCTGCTGATCATCGCATCCCATGCCAAGTAAAAGGACCCTGTTGGAATGACATCAGTCCTTTTATTGTCTGCAGCAGCAGCTGCCCCCGTCCACTGTTAAACCACTGTTGCCACACTGCATTCCCAGGCCAGGCTGATTGATAGGGGTGGCTCATATATCATTAACGTGAAGGTCAGATTCAAACAGAGCACTTTTCTCCTTGACCGTGTCCCGTTTCACCGCCTGGCCATGCAGTCACACTGGAATGTGGGCACAGGAGACCGGGGGTTGGGCACACTAGAGAAGAAAGAAAAAAAAGCAAAGCAAAGATGGGATGGGATGGGATATCATGATGGCCCAACAGAGTCAGGGCAGAAGATAGAGGAATTTGGCAATTTCAGCCAAACACATGAGACGACATTGGACCTTGGATCTGGCCGGAGGAGGGCTAGGGCAGGGCTGCAGCTGTTGTTGTGTGCTCTCCATATAAGGACCTTCACACCAGCAGGGAACAGTGGAAAGGAGAGAGCGAGGGAGAGAGAGAGAGAGAGAGAGAGGGGGGGGGGGGGGGGGGGAGAGGGAGAGAGGGAGAGAGGGGGGTATGACAACAGAGAGAAGGAAATAAAGTTTGAATTTAGATTTGTGGAGGATGTTGAACCCTGGAGCCTGGGTTTCTCCTAGTGCACGCCAAGGAAGGCTAGCCGCTGCAGAGCAGTCAGAGCAGAGCTGTTAAAGTGGTTTTGGACGGAGGATCGTCGTCCCAATTCCAGATGAATGGGCCCTAGGAGGATTGATCCCCACAAAGCTGGGTGCTGGCAAAGACTAATTGTCCATGTGGCAATGCATGGCAGGAGAGGGGCTGCCACGTACACATGCCAGGGTAGGGCACAGAACAAAAGGAGCACTCAGCCAACTTGTCCCCTCTCCACCCAGGCAGTGCCGTAACATCCAGGAATTATCTCTTTCAGTCCTTTGTCCTGAGTAACAAAGGATCCAAACAAGATCTAACACCCTGACCTGATCAGGTGTCTAATGTGAGAAAACATCTCAGATAATTGGATGGAAACACATTTTGTTTTTTCAATCATGATGCTGTCAAGGTATCCCATCTTGGGGTGCAGCCAGGAATCACATAATGCTACTGTCTCATTTAAATAGAGCTAATTGGGTATAGGCAAATTAGCTTTCAAGTGCGTCATTACTTCCATGGGTTTAGGATGATCTAGCCTCATTGTGAACACAAAAGCCAGTGCTTACTCGTCTCATTTTACTCCTATCTCCAGATCAAGTTTTTGGTGAGAATGCCAAGCAAAACAGCACAGATGTAGAGCTGTGTGGAGGGGAGAGAGAGAGAGCTGGCTGGGGTTAAAGCATGTTCAGACGGGGAGAGATCAGGAGGGAATCAGAAGAGTCTCGGGGGGGGGGCCAGTCATCTGATCCAGTAAAGAACAAGCTCGGAAAACACTGTGAGTTTGTTAATGCAGTGTGCCATCTAACATTCCCCACACACTGCCACATTCTTTCAATGTCTAGTGTCTACAAATCAAAGACATGTTGCTTCTTTGCCAGAGGCTTAATGCTAAGTTCCCACCATGCATGCACTATATGTGGGGAAGTCACTCCTGTATGTATGTACTGCATGTATGCATTGTTAGGAATTGTCGATTTGCTCAAGTGTGAAGAAATGCTGGATAAAAGACAAGGTGAAGATTTCTGTAATTTTCAAGGATTTAATTTACTGAAGAAACCAGTGCACAAGTGAGAGTTGTGTGATACTCAAAAGAGCTTGCAACAATCTGACCCTCAAGGCCAGGAAGCTTGTTAAATACCATCCTCTGTTCATTCTCCAAGTTCCTGGGCCCTGTTCAAAACATTAATCAAGGTTGTTTTCGAGACAACTTGGGTCAGAGTGAATCGTATATTAGCTATATCTGTCATTTGAAACCACCGGTGGCTGAATTTACGGGGGGTGGGGGGGTTACCTGGAGTACCAGTTTATGGTGTCTCATAAGGGGCTGAGTTCAGATTTAGGTGGGGGGTTTAAGAGACAAAAGACAAAGCAAAGAAGACAAAGCATCCCTTGCTAGCTAATAAGTTATTGATGTAGCGATGAAAATGACAAATATCAGATTGTTTTAATAAAGGACTTCTCTGATGTTTGGGTGGTTCCCTGAACGAAGAGCTAATTGATGTTGCCTTGCAACAATACAGGCAGACATCCAGAATAAGGCATAATTACATTCCATATATCTCTATGGTAGCCACACAGCCTTATTAGAAAGTCTCCCCACTGAGGTGCACTATTTTCCCTGCTCCGAGCCTCCCTCCACTGCGAGATGGCTTCCCGCTACCACTTAGAATGAATGAGGCAGCCAATTATTAACCAGGACCCCAGGGCACCGGGCATTCATGACTGTTGAACTGGCAGAAGAACATGAGGCCCACTGAAGCGTACCACCACTGACTGCATGTCTGTGTGTACCAAGATAAAAGGCAACCTGGTAGAAAAGTATGTGTGCAACAGATGTTACGAGAGGGCAATTTAGAGAAATATTATGTTTTTTTACCTGTGCTTAGCTGAGCATATGTTTAGGTGGTAGGAGGCAAAGCATTGCAAAACTAACTTTGCTCATGGCCTTTCTACACAGCCCACACAGAAATCCATGTCTTTGGGAAGACATAGCGATAAAAGCCATACCCCTCTCACTGTACAGCAAATTTATGCAGGGTTTCCTTCAAACAATGGAGACAATAACTTGGGCAGGGTTATTGGGGGAAAACAATGGAATGCATTCAGCAACAGAGTGTCGAAGTATGGGTGTGACTGATTAAAGAGTGGTCTGTGTTCTAAAAAAGCCATTTGGCCCTTTTCTCCATGAAACTGAGGAAGTCATAAATAACCTCAGTTCCATGGAAAAGATTCACTATTCTAAACACTGGGATCCATTCTATTCATGAACAGGTCTTTCAGGAAAAAAGCGGTGTTTTTTTTTTTTACCAAGGGTATATCTTATCCAGAGGTTATTCAGGTTTAGGAAGTTACAAGATGATTTAAGTGGTCTGTTTGTATCCAGTTTTACCATGGCTTTAGTCTCTTTCCTTTTCATAGATCAAGGGAAACAGTGATAAATATTTTCCTTTCAACTGTGATGAAGCATCCTATAAACTTGTTCAACTGAGGTGGAATCATCGGGCCAACTACATTTTCCACAGATGTTTAAAGTCTGTATGTGAAGTGCAGTACATTTAAGTGCAGTCATAAGGAGGTCATAATTTATTGAAGTTTTACTGTCTATATAGCGTACATTATTAGGCTCCAAACCTTTGATAGCTCCTGCCCGGCGTCGCACTGCTTGCATGGTTTACAGTTCCCAAGCTGATCCTTGTACTCGTGTTCCCTGCATTCTCTGGTCTCCTCCTCCGCCCTTACAGGAACCTGAGAGGGAATAATCATTTGGTACTGAACAGCTAGGGATCCCTGCATTTCATCACGCCTTTCATCAGTCAGAGATAATGTAAGAGTAAGAGATAATGTGGAGTCCAGCGCAGGCATAATCCCCCTACAATGGTGTCACTATTTAACCCACTGGTTTTAACTCCTCAAAACTATATAGACTACTATATCTGTCCGTCCACACACTGATGTCCTTCCAGATCTGACAACAGTCATTTAGAATGGAGACTATTATTGAGTCTATTATACGTGGACATCAAAAGCCTGGTCTCACACTGGTTGGGTAAAATCAATGCCGAAAGGGCTCACCAGAGATAGGTATATTACATGTAATGTCAGTAGAAGTAACCAGGTGTGCCCAAGCATCCAGGACATTTTGAGGGGCAACTGCGAAATGACTCTGGAAAAGAGAGAAAGATACAGAATGAAGATGTGAATTTCTACTCTGTTCAACAACAAAAAACAAACATAAAGGAATACTGTGGAACCTCGGATTGTCAAAAAGCCCAATGTATGGCCAGTCAAAATTAGCATAATACTCGTGAGCAGGTCAATTATATTTGTTCTCAGCCACTATCCTCCAAACAGATTGACATAGTGACCAATCACAACATAAACACAACATACCAGCTTTGCAACATATACAACTATGTTGTAACATTGTAACAATGTTTTTGATGAGCTTGTTGATATATTCAGCGAGGACAATGATGCTTCATCATGCCTCAAACAAGCCAGGGCTATGACAGAATGATCTTGTCAAAAGTCAAAATATGTGTTAATGGTTTCAGTTTGTTGAATGTCTCCAAATCATATAGGCTACAAAACAACTCCAGCCCTCTGCACGTTTTACCTGGTATGTGCTGCTGTAGTCTGATGGGTTCCGCAGTTGTCCTTTCCCTTGTTGAATGAGTGTAGTTTTAGACATATATCACTCCTGTGCGTTCTGCATAGGTCACCAGACCATTCCAGCCATGCGATGTGCTCACTGCTCAGCTGCGCTACTCCAGTCCAGACAAATCCCCGGATTGAGGACAAAATCAGCGCGGAGATCAAAGGCAGGGGATGGCTGCGATCTCAAACCTGTAATCTGATCCTTGATCGGCCACTAGGCCTACATCAAAGTGCAACCACAGGGCGGACACTAGCGCTACAAACAGGTCATTATGATCATATGACAATAACCTCACATATCGATACAATTGCATGCAAGATAGAGAGATCATTAAAATGTGGAAATGCAAAGAGTTTGCAAAGTGCAAGGCGTCGAGATCTGGTTGTGTTGTTATTCCGCTTCCAGCGCCGCCTCCCTCTGTGCGATCCCCGGTCTGTTTGTTTGGTTTATCTGAGGGCTCGCTGTTTGATGCCAGGTTTGGGTTTGAAGTTGAGCACAGCCCTCGACATTGCCTTTCATCTCAATGAGCTGCAGATGCTATGACGTCACTCTGCTGTTCTGGGATTGGTCCGGTTGACTGTCTGCAGATTTTTCAGAGGAATCCAGTGCCAGAAAGTTAACAATCTGAAAGAGGCTGAGAGCAAATTGTCTCTACTTTATGGTGGACAGTCTGGATAAGATAGGCTGCAGTAGCTACCCTTTATGTTGAGAGTTTATACTGGGTTTATAACCAGTTTATAAAGAGCTTATAAGATGTTTATAGACGTTTGTAAATTGTTCAGATAAAGGTAAAATCATTAATGTTGTGGCTTAGGCCTAAATTGTTAGGTCAACAACATTGACCTGACCAATAATACCATATATATATATTTGCAAATTACCTGTAAATAATGTAAGAGATTATTAACAACCTATGAACCCTTACAGTATAACACATCTAGGCCTAATACTAATTTTAACAAATAATAATTATGTTTCCCAAAAATCATAATTCTACTTCTGTCCTAACTAGGCCTACTAACATTTCTGCTTTCAAAGCTTTTTAAATAGGAAGAACTCAAACACAGCGTGAGAGAAAGAGAGGAAGGGGAGAGAGAGAGGGAGCGGGACAGAGTGAGAGAAAGAGAGGAAGGGGAGAGAGAGGGAGTGGGGCAGAGTGAGAGAAAGAGAGGAAGGGGAGAGAGAGAGGGAGCGGGCGGAGTGAGAGAAAGAGAGGAAGGGGAGAGAGAGAGGGAGCGGGACAGAGTGAGAGGAAAGTTCAATTTTGCAGTCAAACAGAGTAGCCAATTTGTAGACATGTCAGGGCAGGTTGTAAATAAATTCTAGAGATTTGTGTCATGATTGTACAAACTTGAGGTAGGCGTTCTGCATATTTTCATTATTGCCCCACATTTCAAATAATGGAACTACAGTATTTCTACAGGGGATTGTTGCTCCGCTTACTATTTCTCTAATAATACATCTGGCAAATATCTCTGGTTTGAATGCATTATAATAATGTTGAATGGGGCCATATTTCAGAAACATTAAGTTAGTTATTTGAAAAGCCAAAAATGCCTCCACATTTTTTTATTTAGTATATTTTTTTTACAAATAGAAACACCCTGTGTTTCTAGTATTTATTTGTTTTATATTTTTTTGTGTACTATAACATTGCAGTTCTTTACTTTTTAATGAATGGCACACGTGTAATTGTGCCATTCACAAATAGAAAAACAACACTCTTCTGCTCTTTGCGCATGTACATAGCAACCAGGTAAAACTGTAGGTGCTTTCACCTCTACAAAGATGTGTTTATCTCAGCCTGGTGGACACATTGTTATGAAGCTGTAGTTTTAAAACTGTCCATCATTGTTTCAATAAGTCATTCAATACGTTTTCATATAATCTCTTTGTGGGACTGTTGACTGGGGCTTATACGTTGTCTCCATCTAGTGCATGTAAAGTGTCATGATATTTTCATCCATGGGAATTCCTCAGCAGTAGGCTATTTTTTTTTATACACCATTCTCTTCTTCATGACCTTCAGAGATTTGCAACTTAAAATTTTTTGGGGAAAATCTCAGCTCCCTAAAGTGAATACATGCAGGTATATGCCTGAGCGTATATTTGTCTCAGATGGGAGTGACCACTTTCAATACACTTATTTGTTGATATCCATAGAAACGTGTGCTAATATAAGATGGATGGTTTTAACACAATGTAAAATGTTTTGATAAATCCGTTGTGGTTTGAACCACCATGGTACAACTTGATTTGAACCCCAAATTGTAACCCCATGTATGTTTCTTTGGGACAATGAAAATAAGTTTGAATTGCATCTGGTTATTGGTTAATAAAAGTGTAATAACACACAGGCCTAGGCCTAGGCCTATTGGCCTATTCAAACAGGAAGTACCAGGGCTGTGCTCAATACGGAACAGGTCCGATGAAGCGGATGCCAAGCTACAGGGCTGTTTCGCGAGCACAGGCTGGAATATGTTCCAGAATTCATCCGATAACATCAGTCACCGTCGTCATTAATAAATGCATCAACGACGTCATCCCCACAGTAACCATACTTACATATACCCCAACAAGAAGCCAAGGATTACAGGCAACATCCACACTGAGCTAAAGGCAAGAGCTGCCACTTTCAAGGAGCGGGACACTAATCCAGACACTTATAAGAAATCCCGCTATGCGACCTCCGACGAGGGTACTCAGAGCATGCCCTGACCAGCTGCCAAGTGTCTTCACTGACATTTCCAACCTATCCCTGACCCGGTTTGTAATACCAACTTGTTTCAAGCAGACTACCATAGTCCTCGTGCCCAAAGACACCAAGGTAACCTGCCTAAATGAATATCGACCCGTAGCACTCACATCTATAGCCATGAAATGCTTTGAAAGGCTGGCTCACATCAACACCTTCATCCCAGACACCCTGGACCAACTCCAATTCACATCGATGGGGCTTTAGTGGAGTGAGTCAAGAGCTTCAAGTTCCTCTGTGTCCACATCACTAAGGAATTAACATTGTCCCCACAAACCCACACAGTTGTGAAGAGGGCACGACAGCACCTCATCCCCCTCAAGAGGCTGAAAAGATTTGGCATGAGCCCTCACATCCACAAACATGTCTACAGCTGCACCATTGAGAGCATCTTGACTGGCTGCATCACCGCTTGGTATGGCAACTGCAAGGCACACATGCGCAAGACGCTACAGAGGGTGGTGAATACGACCCAGTACATCACTGGGGCCGAGCTCCATGCCATCCAGGACCTCTATACCAGGCGGTGTGTTGGAAAAGCATTCCAGGTGAAGCTGGTTGAGAGAATGCCAAGAGTGTGCAAAGCTACTTTGAAGAATCTCAAATATAAAATATATGTTGATTTGTTTAACACTTTCTTGGTTACTACATCATAGTTGTGATGTCTTCAATATTATTCTAAAATGTAGAAAATAGTAAATATTAAGAAAAGCCCTGTATATACAGTACCAGTCATGAGTGTGCAAAGCTGTCATGAAGGCAAAGGGTGGCTACTTTGAAGAATCTCAAATATAAAATATATTTTGATTTGTTTAACACTTTTGTGGTTACTACATGATTCCATATGTGTTATGTCATAGTTTTGATGTCTTCACTTTTATTCTACAATGTAAATAAAGAAAAACCCTTGAGTGAGTGGGGTGTATACGGTATAAAAAATAAATACTGACACAAGGAATAAATACACAGTGAATAATGAATACCAGTGAATAACGAATAACAATAATAAGTCAAAATAACATGCATATATAGAGGGAGTACCAGTACCGAGTAGATGTGCAGGGGTACGAGGTAATTATGTTTTATCTTTATCTTATCTTCAACTCTGCATTGCTGGAAAAGGAACCGTAAGTGGCCTAAGCATTTCACTGTTAGTCTCCACCTGTTATTTACGAAGCATGTGACAAATAAAATGTGATTTGATTTTGATGTGGTGTGCAGTAGGGTCACACATTCATAAAGTAGCTTTAAGAAATGCGTGTGGGAGTGCTGCAGTATTGAACTTGTTCAGAGATGTTTGGGCAAGACCATTCGATATAGGATGCTTTATCACATTTACAGTTTCTCGGAATATTTATTTTGGAAAGTGGATACTGGATAGGCCAATACATTCGTGTGATCACCCCAGGACAGGACTCCCTTTTTAGACTGTCAAGCAGCGACATGCGCATGTGAGAGGGTGGAGAGGACAGGGCAGATGCCGCACAATGCACGAGTGATGCTTCTGGTGGAATCTTGCTCCGATGTAAGTATATATATACTCTGTTGGTATAGGCTACTGCGGCATCAAACATATTCTGAAAATAGCGAACTAGGTCATGCTGTTCTTTCCCCGCATCATGAATATGTTATTGTTTATTTACAAGTAGGGTAGCGAAATAGACAATGTGTGTCTGCCCTATGTTTGGTGCATACAACAGTGTCCGTCTTTCATAGATCATATCTTGCGAAAAGGTTTTTTGACATGCTAAGCATAAATAATGTCGAGTGTAGATGGATGGTTTTAGAATGCTGAAAGTCCTTGACTAAAGGTTGGATGATGTCATTATTCTACGTTGCGTTGGATACTGGTGCCAATTGCACTGCACCAAAATCCTATAATGTTATCAAAACATTTTCAGAGATGATTACTTTATATAGACAATTATGCAACTACTTAATTCTAAAAACAGGCCTATAAAATAAATGAGAAACTGTATGTGAAACTGATTTACTGCAGACATAGAAAGTGTAACATATAACCTAATGCATCACCTGCAAAATATTGCTATTATAACCATGGCTTATTTTGCACCCCATAATAATATTGGTTTCTATGAGAAGGTAGCTAGATGGACGCAACTTGAGAGGGACTGCAATGTGTTTCTAATCTTATTACTGTCGTGACTACAAATACCAGAGTTCAGCTTCCCACCAGCAGTCCAGCCAACCGGCAACAGCCGCAGTTATCACATGCACTGATAATACATTATTAGAAAAAGCGCCTTTGAAGGAATTACAATGTAGGAAGCAACACTTTTGCTCGCTCACGACTTTCTTGTCGATCATTTTCAGAAATGCAGATTGTATTGAAAAGATACAACTGGATTACAAGATCATGGAACAAATGTCTTGGCGGGACAAAAGTGAGTTACCGTTTTACTGAATAGAGGATAACTGAGCACCGCAGTGATACATTGTAGCCTTAGCGGCGGACCCATTGAGGGGGAATGGCTAAAAATGTTTTATAACAAACGCCACATTGGCTTACTGTACTTAACCTATGGAATGCAAATGAATAACAATACACCTACAGTAGATATATGGATAGAGTGAAAACGTTGTGAGGTATATTGTGAGAAAATAACTGTCCTGTTTGTTTGTGCGACAGTCTTTTCCCGGGTGGAGTTTCCCAGCGTTCAGTGCATAAAATAGGAGTCCAATGAATTTCCACGCGGGGACATAGCACGAAAAAGGCTTAGAAGTGATGTCAAACGGTCGAGACCCATGGTAAGTTCTATTTTTTGACTCATTTCAGATTTGAACATGCGGGCTGAAGTAGGTCTATTCATCAAGATCCCCAATCAAACTTGCTGTCAACTGATGTTAAACTAGGTTGAGTTGTTAACTCACCATTATTCTCTACCTGTCTTGACACCCTGGTGTGAGATGTCACATACAACTGTAAGTTATAGGCCTAATGTAATTTCAGAAGCGCCTATAGAAGACGCATTGCCATTATAGTGAACCTTTGTCTAGAACATGCTGTGTTCCATCCATCCCCCTGTTGAATGCCCCACCCATTTTTTGTAGAACTATGGACATTGCAGACATGGCAGCTTGAGTCTAGTGGTTTGCAGAATAGGCAAAGCTATTACCCTTTATTGCTGCCTGCACAATCAATATTTGTTGCATAAGTAAATATATGCATACAGATCTCTGTATTTAATGACTCAGACAGAGCCTAAATAGTGTTATAAACAGTGTTATGACTACACTGGATGTTCATGTCAGGATCTAGCTATTTTCTTTCGGGAAAGTGGTGATATTTGCCACCATCTTGGAAACCTTTTGGGATTTGTGGTCTTTTTTCTGACATTGTTTTTCACATGCAGAGGAGAAAACAGCTGAAACACAAACAATGTTAGATAACAGATGGATGTGACTTAGGTTATACACTCAGGTTTCTCTTTAATCAATACAAACTGCAAGCAAGCCTTGCTGACCCCATTGTGCCCTATGTTTAAGTGCTACAAGTATTGTGTGTCCTTTACATATCAATAGAAGAGTCATCTGGTCTCAATAACTCAGGGAGAACAAGTAAACATGTAGTTACAATTATGCACACATTTCAGTTTGTGACGAAATCAGTGCACTTCCAGAAAAATATCTTCCCTGAACATCATATTTTTATTTAACCTTTATTTAACTAGGCAAGTCAGACACCGGCCAAACCTGGACCAATTGTGTGCCACCCTATGGGACTCCCAATCACGGCCGGTTGTGATACAGCTTGGAGTCGAACCAGGGTGTCTGTAGTGACGCCTCTAGCACTGAGATGCAGTGCCTTAGACGTCCGCGCCACGTCCAATCACACTGTGAATCATCATGTTAGCTTGACGTTGCTCTGGGCCTGTGACCTACCAAATGAAGAATGCCATGCCATCTCTGATTCACAGTGTGATTTTTTTTGTATTTTCTAGGTTGCCATGGGTGACAGTCCGTCATGAGTATATTGGCCAGAAAGCCTACCAGGTCCCTCATTCTGCAGCTGTCAGGGACATCAAGCAACTTATCTATGAAGAAACCGACCTGCCTGTCACCGAGCAGCAGCTGGTTCACAATGGAAAAGTGGTAGGTAAAACTAAATTTTACAAATTGTATCTATTTTCATTGCTGAAATTTACATAAAATGTACCAATGTAGTGCGGCATAGTTTGACTACAGTAGATGACATGCTTGGCATGAGAGCACAATGGTAAGATTCATTGGTAAGAGACCATCCCTTGTCTGTGCATACATCCTGTGTGTGACACTATTGTTTAATCTCGTCTCATACTCATACTTCTCATACTCCTCCATTGTTTATGGTTTTCAAATCAAATCAAAAATATATTTTTGTCACATGCACCGAATACAACAGGTGTAGACATAACAGTGAAATGCTTACTTACAAGCCCTTAACAAACAATGCAGTTTTAAGAAAAATAAGTTTATTTACTAAAATAAACTGAAGTAAAGGCTATATACAGGGGGTAACGGTACAGAGTCAATGTGCGGAGGCACAGGTTAGTTGAGGTAATTGAGGTAATATGTAAAGTGACTATGTATAGATAATGGGCTCCCAAGTGTCGCAGTGGTCTAAGACACTGCATCTTAGTGCTAGAAGTGTCACTACAGACAACCTGATTCAAATCCAGACTGTATCACCTCCGGCTGTGATTGGGAGTCCCATAGGGTGGTGCACAATTGGCCCAGCATTGTACAAGTTTGGCCGGTGTAGGCAGTCACTGTAAATAAGAATTTGTTCTTAACTGACTTGACTAGTTAAATAAAAATAATAATGAACAGAGAGTAGCAGGATGCTCTCGATGGTGCAGATCAGAACTTTTTGAGGATCCGAGGACCCATGCCAAATCTTTTCAGTCTCCTGTGGGGGAATAGGCATTGTCGTGCCCTATTCACGACTGTCTTGGTGTGTTTGGACCAGGATAGTTCGTTGGTGATGTGGACACCAAGGAACTTGAAGCTCTCAACCTACTCCACTACAGCCCTGTCAATGAGAATGGGGGCGTGCTAGGCCCTGGAGTACTCCTCAATGCCATCGTAAGAATCCCGGAACATATTCCAGTCTGTGCTAGCAAAACATGGACATTTTCATGTTTGCTTATGGCCTTATACAGCTCGTTGAGTGTGGTCTTAGTGCCAGCATCGGTTTGCGGTGGTAAATAGACAGCTATGAAAAATAAAATAGTGGTAAATAGTGTGGTCTACAGCTTATCATGAGATACTCTACTTCAGGCGAGCAAAACCTTGAGACTTCCTTAATATTATATTTTGTGCACAAGCTGACAAATAGACACAGACCACCACCCCTTGTCTTACCGGAGGCAGCTGTTCTATCTTGCCAATGCATGGAAAACCCAGCCAGCTGTATGTTGTCCATGTCGTCTTTCAGCCACGACTCAGTGAGTTACAGTTACAGTTCTGCATTGTTTGTTGTTTTGTGATGTATTGAAAAGCTCTTTAATAGATTGTCAGAAAATAGGTGTTCTACTAGTAAGCAACATTGGCCACTTTTAATAACAACAACAACAACATCCAGAAAATTGGATTTAGGGATTGTATCGTAGCCAGTGCTGCTGAGTAAATACCCATTGTGTTGATACGGCAGAATTAGAACTCATGATCACATCCAGGTTTGTTTTTAGTGTCAATTTATTTGTGCAGTCAAGCCTGTCTCTTTCCAACACATGTCCTTCTGTATTGTTAATTCAATATTGGAACATGTTAATACCATCTTCATTACCGCACATCCTGTGCATTGACCTGGACAAATTTCTCCTTACTACAGTGACTGAGTGAATAACATGATGTATTTCCTTTATGAATATTTTTCCCAACAGATAAATGTCCAAAGTGTTTAATGACTCTCCATTGCCACAACAACATTACAGTGATGTAATCTTCACCATTAACAATGTCATCATTGAGTGGACTATGTTTTTTTTGTTTAACGCCAGTATGATAGGACAGTGTATTGATTCAATAGTCTCAAGGCCCTTTGGTTTTCATCTCTTGATAGAATTCCAGCCATGGTGATCAAGAGAGCCTATGATTACAGACACAGTTCCTTTTTATGTCTTGCAAAAGTAGGCTCTATTTGATGTAGCCTGTGATCTATTCTCTAATATGACATTTAGGCTAACTAATTTATTCAGATATGTACATTCACATACATTATCAGGGATGCTTGCTGACAGGTCTCACCTATTGCTAAGCTAGGCAACTAGTTTTTTAAAAGTCCTACAGAAAGTATGATAGGCCAACTGCTAAGGGCAGGTATTTCCACTCCATGAGACCACCACAGCTCAGGATTAAGGTTTGGGATTAGACAACTGTGTTTGCTGCTACAGATTGATCACCATGCTCAGGTCTTGGGGGCTATTTGAAGTATGGGATAGAGCTTCAGATCCTAGTCTCTCTTCCCAAGTGGTGCAGTGGTCTAAGACACTGCATCACAGTGCTAGAGGCGTCACTACAGACAACCTGGTCGAATCCAGACTGTGTCACAACCGGTGAAGTGTGCATTGTGTCAAAAAGCAGTGCGGCTTGGCGGGGTTGTGTTTCAGGGGACTCACGCCTCTCCCGATGTCCGTATGGGAGTTGCAGCGATGGGACAAGACTGTAACTACCAATTGTTTAAAATAAGGGCTGTGTTTCGTGTAGGCTTACCCTGGCGTACGTTTCGATAACCATGTAAATCTCTCTCGGACAAGGTGACTTTTATCAATATATTTGGTTCTATTTGCTTTCAGATTCGAAAATGCTAATTAGCATCAAAGTAGACATCATGCAAGACTTCAAATCTCTGCAAGCACCTGTACGTAATCTCTAGCTGACACCTTTGCTAAGAGCTTTTGTGTCAATTTAAAACAAGATAGTTCACAGAATTTTCAATTTAAAGAAATGTTGCCAATTTATTAATTACTAAATTTAGCTAACAGTACATAGTTAATCCAGAGAGTCTTACCTTTGCCTCGATTCGTCAGTCTCGTCCAGATCATCACAGCGTTTGTACTTTATGTTTAGCAGTTAATTAGCATTTTATTTTTGAGTGCTAAATACAGGCGAATATATTGATGAAAGTCCCCTTGGCCGAGAGAGATTTACACGGTTATCAAAACGTCACGCCAGGGTAAGCCTACACGAAACACAGCCCTTATTTTAAGTGTTTCTTAAAAAACTATTGGAAACCATTTCCTTGTTTGACCGCTAGGTTTTATGGGTATTATGACTTATACTGTGGAACTCTATACCCATAGTGAGCCCTCCCTCTGCCCAGTCCAAGTCTGACTGACTTTCATGCAAGTTGAGATCTAGTTTATTTGATTTGATTATGAACACAGCTATCTATCTGAAGGGTTGGCTCTGTCCCAGCATCCATACTTAGCTTTGGAATGTCTTGCTTTGGGGGACTCTTAAAGGCAGTAACAAGTTTAGTCTTAGTCTCCATACTCCCCTAACATATTCTTCAGTGTGCCTCTTGAGGGTCAGCTGATTCTCCGAAAACCATGAACTAAGACGGTTAGCTAAACATCTGAAGAAAAAAAAAAAAAACGTTGAATGTCAACTGTAAACTGAAAACATCTTCATCAGGGAAAGGAATAGAGAAACAGATTTGTTACAGCTGGAAGTTAAAATACTTACCCAGACAATTAGCAATGAATGATTCCAGTTCTTTGGAGAATTAGGGGCTTTTAAGCTTTTCAAGCTCAGAAGTAGGACATTGAACCACTACCAGTATCGTATTAGTAGGTCTATTATGATCAGTCAGCATATGCTACGATTCATGCCTGCTTCAATCAGATTGAAAGCCCTGCCCTCTCTGTCAACCTTTTACACCTTTTATTTTGTGCTATTATTATACACATCTCATTGGCTCAACAAAGGGACATTTACTGGCAGGTTAAGACCAACAACCTTAATGAACTCTCACTCAAGGTTCAATGAAAAGTTAATTTAGGCCTGGCCTAGTACTTGACCTGTGTTGAATTTAGTTTTTTGTGATTGCACATGATCAGCAACTATTGGACAAATTGTTTACGTATATTGTACAAACCATTGTAACACAATATTGTACAAACCATGGCCAGCAAGAAAAAGTGACAATCGGTATTAGTCAGTCAGTTACAGTATGTGAGTAGTGAGACAGCCTCTGTGATGAGCGGTTTGGTTTGCACAGTATGGCTCGTCGTGCAAGACTGCTTGTTCATGTGCCAGAAGTGCTGAGCGAAGCAAGTGATTGTACAAACCATTGTAACACAATATTGTACAAACCATGGCCAGCAAGAAAAAGTGACAATCGGTATTAGTCAGTCAGTTACAGTATGTGAGTAGTGAGACAGCCTCTGTGATGAGCGGTTTGGTTTGCACAGTATGGCTCGTCGTGCAAGACTGCTTGTTCATGTGCCAGAAGTGCTGAGCGAAGCAAGTGATGCTGCAGATGAGGGTTTTCACCTTGGAGAGCGAGAGATAACGGACTTCCTGTAAGCCTGCCTTCCCATTGGTGCATGTCCAGCCTGCTCTGCTCAGTATCGATCCTGTTAGGTGCAGAGGGCGATTGTGTATCACACTGACGTGTACAATAACACCACCCCAAGATTTAGCCTGGTTGACAGTCTAATGTTCTTTATGATGCTGTGAAAGTTGTTAACCTGAATGGTCTTGCATTATGATCATAGGCTGCCAATACGGCAGCGAATAAATACATGTGATCTGATGTGTAATTCAAGATATTTCTTAGGTTGTTTCATCGTTTGAAGCATTCATATTTAGGGTATTTGTATACAAGACGTTCATTATAGTTCCAGTGAAGTTACTAAAGCTTAAGGACAAGCGTATTATATTAGTACTCATGGTGTGTTCTGTCTCCCCCCTACTTAAGCTGGATGATAAAGTACAGATTGGGACCCTGGTGCCCACGGGAAGCCCTGAAGTATGCATGACACTGGAGGGAAGGGGCCTGAAAGGGGGAGGTAAGATAATAGATAACTGGATGAATCCATTCTTACTTCTCAACACATAGGTGTTCATAATCCTTTAGTTTAGTATATATTTAACATGCCGTTCTATTTCACTGCTATTTTTACAGGGAGGTTTGGACAGACGACACCACCATTGGTCGAGTTTTTGAAAGATATTCTAAGAAGGTATCCTGAGGGTGGACAAATTTTGAAAGTAAGTACAATGTATTACGTACTGTACCCTGTAAGAGTCCATAGTAGCCCAACACATGGACTAATTGATGGTGATGACGAACAACCATGCCTGATAGTATTACATCCAGGCAAAGGTGGCTGTACTCTTGAGAGGAACACACATTGGGTTTGGATAGGGCTGTGATGGTCATGACATTTTGTCCACTGGTTATTGTCATGCAAAACTGCCTGTTTCACGTTAATTTACCGTAAATTAACACATTTAGCATCTCCAGGCCTCCACTCATACAGGCCGCCTTTGGAACATCTGCATTTAAAGAAGTCTAATAAATCAATTGAATATTACACAATCACAATAATTCCATTATTTATTTTAGTCAGGTCTAAATAAACATTATGATATGTTATTTGGCAACTTTAGTTGTAAATGATACAAACCTTAGACTGTCTTAGAAAACATATCGGCTGCATGGTGCTAATATAAAGGATTTTGATGATTTGAGAAATTAGCAAAAAAAGCTTGCACTCTGTTCCTTGCCTCAGGCTGCACAGCTGTTCTCTCATCAAGTGATCATATTTTGACATCAGACTATTCTCAGTTTAATCTTGTCTTGGCCGCCATTCCTTCTTGTTCTCTACTGCCAATGACTGGAACGAATTGCAAAAATCATTGAAGCTGGAGACTTCCATCTCCCTCAATAACTTAAAGCATCAGCTGTCAGAGCAGCTTTCGATCACAGCACCTGTACACAGCCCATCTGTAAATAGCCCATCCTACTACCTCATCCCCATATTATTATTTTTGCTGTTTGCACCCCAGTATCTCTATTTGCACATCATCATCTGCACATCTATCATTCCAGTGTTAATGCTAAATTGTCATTATTTCGCCACTATGGCCTATTTATTGCCCTACCTTCCTAATCTTACTACATTTGCACACACTGTATACAGATTTTCTATTGTGTTATTGAATGTATGTTTGTTTATCCCATGTGTAACTCTGTGTTGTTGTTGTTTTTGTCGCACTGCTTTGCTTTGTCTTGGCCAGGTCGCAGTTGTAAATGAGAACTTGTTCTCAACTGGCCTACCTGGTTAAATAAAGATGATTTAAAAAAAAAATGTTTTTACTAATATGTCAAATTTGTTTCGATTTAGAATGGCCCATTATCAAATAGGCATGGGCAGGGCCAAGCACTTTCCCGCCAGTCCGT
The DNA here is from genome assembly GCA_023634145.1 of Thymallus thymallus. Classification (NCBI taxonomy): domain Eukaryota; kingdom Metazoa; phylum Chordata; class Actinopteri; order Salmoniformes; family Salmonidae; genus Thymallus; species Thymallus thymallus. The sequence goes on from CM042378.1 coordinate 22,503,042, forward strand.
TTTGTAGCCTACTTCGGTTTTATAGCGGAGAATGTGCTTAATATGAGCAGCTGAAAAATAAATGTAAGAACAAGCATCAACCACTATTTTAGGAGCGTGCTCTCGCTGCCCGAAATGTGATATTCCGCCCCAAACTCTGTATGCCATGGTCTCTCCAACCTTGTTCCTGAAGCTACCCAGTGCTTAATGTGGAAAACTAAGTGAAATCTGTTCCGGAAGATCAGTAGGGCTCCCGAGTGGCGCAGTGGTCTAAGGCACTGTGATTGGGAGTAGGCCGTCATTGTAAATAAGAATATGTTCTTAACTGACTTGCCTAGTTAAATACAATTTAAATAGTAACATGTTTTCGCAACAAAACATATTTCACTAAATTGTTGACAACCCGTCTACGCGCTCGAAAAATAAATAAAAGTGAGAGAGGAGGAGCTATTCTGTGTAGCTAAAGGTAATGTGTCACCCAATTAATTATTAAAAAATGAAATACAAATGCACTAATTGTAGACTAACTGTAAGCCGCCCTGCACAATCAATGAAACAGCAGCATCGCCTAGGGCTATACGTTCTTTCCCAGACTCATGTATAGAAATGTTGGAGCGTAGCATAAGGTATCCAGTATGCATAATAATACAGTCCACACTCAAAGGCAAATACTCAAATTTGAATAATATTGGAGTATAAGCTAGACCAATTACAGTGCATTCGGAAAGTATTCAGACTCCTTGACTTTTTGTTACATACAGCCTTTTTTTTAAATGTCCCTCATCAATCTACACACAATACCCCATAATGACAAAGCAAAAACTGTTTTTTCGAAATTGTTGCAAATGTGTAAAAACTATAACAACTGAAATATCACATTTACATAAGTTATCAGACCATTTACTCAGTATTTTGTTGAAGCACCTTTGGCAGCGTTTACAGCCTCGAGTCTTCTTGGGTATGACGCTACAAGCTTGGCACACCTGTATTTGGGGAGTTTCTCCCATTCTTCTCTGCAGATCCTCATGCTCTGTCAGGTTGAATTGGGAGTGTCGCTGCACAGCTATATTCAGGTCTCTCCAGAGATGTTAGATTAGGTGCCACTCAAGGACAGCCAGAGACTTGTCCCAAAGCCACTCCTGCGTTGTCTTGGCTGTGTGCTTAGGGTCGTTGTCCTGTTGGAAGGTAAATCTTCGCCCCAGTCTGAGGTCCTGAGCGCTCATCAAGGATCTCGCTGTACTTTGCTCCGTTCATCTTTCCCTCGATCCTGACTAGTCTCCCAGTCCCTGCCGCTGAAAAACATCCCTACAGCATGATGCTGCCACCACCATGCTTCACCGTAGGTGCCAGGTTTCCTCCAGACGTGACTGTTGCAAATGCACAGAGGCTTGTTGTGCAATTAAACTGAACATCTTTACTTCAGATCAACATGTTAACAACTCGTACAAAACTCACTCATTCAATCCTTACACCTCCGTTCACGCACAACGTGCCTGATACATTCTTAAAGCAACAGTATTCAATACTCAACTGAGCTACGACACCATATTACTGAACACAACAATCCCCCCCCCCCCCAACCCTCCCTGCTCAGAGGCCTGACTGGTGGAAGTGCCCTGAACTGAGCCTGGTGTAGGGGCGGAAGTGTGTGAGCCCCTTTACCTTGCTCCTGCCCATGTTGAGTTGTGGACAGTCGGGTCAGGAAAGGATCCCCCACAGGTGAATGGACCTTTCTGAGGCGATTTGCATGCCAGCGGGATCCATCCGGAAGTTGGAATGTTGCAGGCCCTAGCTGTCGTTCCACTCTCAGTGGCTTGGACCAAAATGAGGAGAGCTTGTTCCGACGGTTGTCAGTCCTGATCCGCACCCAGTCCTGGGCCTTCAGGCTTGGTTGTTTCACTCTGTGAGACGTGTTTCATCCGATGCTGTGCCGCTCCAACATAGGCTTGCTTGCTGCATCAGGCTTGTTCTTTTGTTTTGGGCAGAGACAGTCGAAAGGGAGTTTCAGTTCCCTGCCAATCATCAGGGAGGCAGGAGACACCCCAGTTGTGGAGTGCTTGGTAGCCCTGATGTTGAGTAGTGTAAAGCACAGAGACACATCAAAATGTTGTCCTTCAGCCAAGTAGGCCCATATTCCTTCCTTCAGGGGCCTGTTCAAGCGTTCCACCTCCCCCTCCCCTGTTTGCTTGAGGGTGGTACACAGCCGTCCGTATGTGCTTAATGGATTGCTTTTCAAGGTACATAGACAGATCATTCGAGACAAACTGGGGGCCATTGTCTGGGGGCAATCCCCACTGACAGTTTATCCAGTGTATGGATGATCATCTGTGAGGTGGTAGAGGACAACGGCAATGCTTCTGCCCATTTCGAATGCTAGTCATGAATGACCAGTAGGTATCTTGCGTGTGCTGGGGCACCATGCAACTCTCCACAGATATCCACCTCCAGGTGGTCCCAGGGAGCCTTTGGCCATTCCACTGGTGTCGAAAGTGCAGGAGTAGGTATGCCCGATTTCAGGACCTCTGGAATCAATGTGCGATGTCCTCTGGCGATGCACACTTCCTCCCAGCATGAGAGCTCATTTCTCACCCGGAGTTTGAATGGTCTGCCGTACAAGTGCCAGCGCTCGCACATCCACATGCAAGCCAGGGCCTCCCGCTCTCCCACAGGGTAATTTTGTTCGGTCAGAGACAAGGACCGTCAGGCAAAAGCCACTGGCCATTCCACGCCTCCATGCATTTGAGACAAAACAGCTTGGTTGTCTCAGTGTAGTTTGGAAGAAACCATAAGTAGTATGTTGATATGCCGAGGAATGACGCCAGCTGTGCTGTGGACTGAGGCTCAGGCAAGGTGAGAATGGCATCCACATGGGACAGGATGGGGGTGATGCCCTGGCTGGAGAGCCTGTATCCAAGTAACTCAACGTCTGACATCCCGAACACACACTTTTCAGTGTTGAGTCTGGCCCCGTTCTTGAACAGAAGAGGAAACACCTGCTGCAAGCGAGAATCGTGCTCTGTCTGTGATGCACCATGCACCACAATGTCATCCAGATAGATTGACACTCCAGGGATGCCTGCCAGGAGAAGAGTCATAATCTTCTGGAAACAGCTGGGCGTGGTCCCGAATGGCATGCGTTTGTACCTGAACAGCACCCTGTGTGTTATGAATGCAGTGAGATCTCGACTCTCATGTGCCAGTGGAATCTGGAGGTATCCCTGCCTCAGGTCTAGTTTGCTGAATACCATAAAAAAGGGTTGTGAGCTCCTCAGCGGTTGGTAGCAGGTACTTCTCGGGAATCATCACTTTGTTCACGGCCCTGAGGTCCATGCAGATCCGAAGATCTCAATATTTTTCATGGGCACAACGTCCAGGTTTGAGAGCCATGGCGTGGCATCAATGGGCTCGATGATTTCATCCTCCAGGAGGTTGTCAAGTCCCTTGTCAATGGGCTCCCGAAGGGTCAGTGGAACCCTCCGCAATGTCTGGATTACCGGCTTGACCTCTTTGTTGACTGTAGGCCGATGGACGAAACCTCTGAGGTGACCTAGCCCCTCAAACAGTTGTGAATACTCCATAGGCACTGCTGTAGGCAAGTGCTGCACATGTGCACCAGTTGAATCTGACAGCTTGAACCCTAGGGCATGAAATAAGTCCAGTCCGAGGATCTTAGCCTTAACATAGAACTGGGTGGCCGGTGAGGTTTTGTTGTTGTAACAAACTGGCAGTGAGACAGTCCCAATGATTGAGATGGGTGTGTCGTTGTAGCTGAAGAGGGATACTGCTGGTCTCTGCAGTGGCACATAGGAGATGAATGAGTCATAAGTGGCTTTGTTCAAAAGTGACATTTTTTCTCTAATATCAATCACAAGTGAGGTTTTAACACCCTCAATGTAGTAGTCATATTGCTTGAACACAACTGAGTCATCATGTACATAATTAATGGAGACTGGTGAACTTCGACCTGCATCTGCTTGACGCTGTCCTGCTGCTGCTGAACGACAACAGCGGGCCAAATTATTGTATTTGTTGCAGTTCTTGCAGCGTTGCCCCTTGTAGCATGCCCACTGGAGCCACAATTTGAACAACGTCGCCCCCCAGTGGTTTTTCTGCACATTTTGCACTGGAGCCTCTGCCAGTGTATGAAGCCGTGCCCCCTGAAATGCACTCTGTAGTAGGTCAGCGAGAGCAACTTCCATTTGTTTTCCAATATTAAGTGCTTTCTCCAGCGTCAGATCATCGGTCTCTAACAACAACTTCTCACTCAGTGGAGCACATTATGTTTTTTCAATGAACTGGTCACGTACAAATTCGTTTTTTGAGTGGTTCGAATCTGCATGGTCCCACTAGCTCTCTCAAGGAGGAGACAAACTGTGCTACGGACTCACCCGGCAGTTGAGCTCGTTGTCTGAAGAGAAAACTATGCATGATAACACTGTGTGAGCCACTAGTGTTCCTCGAAAGCTTGGACCTCCAATGTAAACTTGTTATCCACTGGCTATAGAGTGGAGAAGACACGTTGTCCCTCAGCGCAGAGACAGTGGAGTAGAATCGCCCGTCTTCGTGCGTCTGCAGCTCCATGCAGATTGACAGCTAGCATATACAACTGAAAGGATTGAAACCAGCAATTCCATGGAACAGGTGGATCTCCAGGGACCGGGAGAAAGGGAGATGGTGGAGGTAAACTAAACTCGGCCATCCTCATTGTCAAATGTTACAAATGCACGGAGTGCTGATTGGTGGAGTGCTGCAGAGGTGGTTGTCCTTCTGGAAGGTTCTCCCATCGCAACAGAGGAACTCTGGAGCTCTGTCAGAGTGACCATCTGGTTTTTGGTCACCTCCCTGGCCAAGTCCCTTCTCCCCCGATTGCTCAGTTTGGCTGGGCGGCCAGCTCTAGGAAGAGTCTTGGTGGTTCCAAACTTCTTCCATTTAAGAATGATGGAGGCCACTGTGTTCTTGGGGACCTTCAATGCTGCAGAAATGTTTTGGTACCCTTCCCCAGATCTGTGCCTCGGAGCTCTGCGGATAATTCCTTCGACCTAATGGCTTGGTTTTTGCTCTGACATGCAAGTAAAGGCATTTCTGGTTTGTATTTTTAATACATTTACTAAAATGTCTAAATATACCTGTTTTCGCTTTTTCATTATGGGGTATTGTGTGTAGGTTGATGAGAAAAAAACAATTTAATCAATTTTAGAATAAGGCTGTAACGCAACAAAATGGGAAAAAGGGAAGGGGTCTGAATACTTTCGGAATGCACTGTATGTACCAAAGATCTTAAATGAGTCATGTGTAATATGCGGTAAGCTATGTATTGTACATAAGGGCACAATCATCATTTTTATTCCGTTTTTTTTTCCCGCACTTGGGCTCATAAGCCTTCTGTATGTATATGCATAAGCTCTAATATGCGTATGGATGTTTTGAATTAATCATCACCTTAGAAAGGGCTGTCCATTTTCTTTGTTGGCAACATCCACAACAACCATGTTTTACACTGTTTCAACCTGCTGTTGAGCTTTCTTCAAATTGATCATGACAGTGAGATGAGTATGACAGGCCTACAGTTTTGATGATGAGTGTTTTTCGATTGTACTTGCATTGATGTTAGAGTGGTTAGAGGGACAATAGAGTCCTGAGTGCCAGGCCATTAGTGACCTGATGGTAGTTGGCAAGTCGAGTACTACCAAAACATGTCCAGAGTGAATAACAGGAGATTACCATGACTCAATGGTCACATGGAATTTTACTGTGGTCATGACTCATGACTGCCGGTGTGGCGGTAATATGGTCACTGCAACAGCCCTAGGTTTTGATCTGACAATAGGCCTGACACTCACTCCCACTGTTAAGACAATTGAAGCTCATTACCTAGCAATGCTCTACTTATTTCACACTGCCCTGGAAGATGTAATACCTCTGGGGGAAGGAAAGGCCCCTAAAGGTTGAACCTTACCGTGAAGATGATTTTTCAGAGGCTCTGTAACTATGTAATAGTGGGATAGAGCAATAGTATTGACATGCACAATACCCTGTATGCACATCTTTCTTTATATCTGTATGTATGTTTGTATGTATGTACTGTATGTATGTATGTATGTATGTATGTATGTATGTATGTATGTATGTATGTATGTATGTATGTATGTATGTATGTATGCATCTTAATATTACAAAACAAGGCCCTGAACCTTTAAGTTGTTTTAAATGAGATCACTGTTTTTCTCTGCAGGAGCTGATACAGAATGCTGAGGATGCTGGAGCCACAGAGGTTAAGTTTATGTACGATGAGACAGAGTATGGAGTGGAGTCACTTTGGTCACATGACATGGCTCAGTATCAAGGTAGGTTTTTATTAATTCTCACAGATTATTCAGTTTACCAGATATAGGGACATTTCTTTCAGTAAGAAAAGTCGCAGAGAAGTGAGATATTGTGCTGTTTCATTGGTTTTACCATAGCAGCAGCAAACATCTGAAAACTGTCATCAAGATGATGATCTTATTTCTTGTTTTGGTTCTAGGAACGGCCTTGTATGTGTACAATGATGCCGTGTTCACCACTGAAGATTGGAATGGAATTCAGGAGATAGCAAGGAGCAGAAAGAGAGAGGATCCTTTGAAAGTTGGACGATTTGGTATTGGATTCAACTCTGTGTACCACATAACAGGTGAGGCTTTTATTGAAATATTATTTTACCTGCATATGAGTAAGGTGATTAATCAGTATTATGTTTTACATTACATATATATTTCAATCTGCACGTGTTTTAAGTTACATTTAATAAAAAAATTAAAAAATCTTGTTTCAGATGTCCCTAGTATATTCAGTGGAGAACAGATCGGCATGCTGGACCCTCACCAGACATTGTTTGGTGCCCATGAGTCTGGGCAGTGTTGGAACCTAAAGACAGACATGAAGGAGATCACAGAGCTCACCGACCAATTTGCACCCTACATTGGCTTATTTGGAAACTCTTGTAAAACTATCAAGGATGGCAGCTTCTCTGGAACTCTGTTCCGCTTCCCCCTCCGCATTAAATCCTCCCAGCTGAGCGCCAACATCTACAACAAAGAGAAGGTGCTGGAGCTCTTTGAGTCTTTCAAAGCCGACGCTGACACAGTTCTTCTCTTCCTCAAGAGCGTTCAGAAGGTCTCCCTACATGTGCGTGAGTCAGACGGTACAGAACGCATGCTTTTCCAGGTGACAGCAGGAGAAAACCCAGAAGACAAGCTAGAGCGTCCTCACTCTCTAAAGACCCTTGGCCTGGCCACAGACAACTACAGCAACGGAGTGCCCAGCGATACTGTCACCTGTGCCACCTACCAGGTCAACATCGAGACTCAGGACGAGACAGCCAAGGAGACCCAGAGGACCACCTGGCTGGTGTGTAACGGAGTGGGGGGCCGGGGCTTGTGCAGTGACTTGGACTCGCTGGCAGATGACCTGAAGTTCATCCCCACCATCGGCATCGCCCTGCCTCTCACTCGCATCGACGAGGACAAGGGCGCCATGTCTGGTTTCTCTGGGCGAGCCTTCTGCTTCCTGCCTCTCCCCCCTGGAGAGGAGAGCCTAACGGGGCTGCCGGTCCACGTCAGCGGCTTCTTCGGCCTCACAGACAATCGCAGGAGCATCAAATGGCGGGAGGTGGACCAGTGGAGGGACCCTGCAGCGCTCTGGAACGAGCTACTCATTGTGACCGTCATCCCCAGGGCCTACTTCACCCTCATCATAGAGGGCATCAAGAGGATCCAGACCAAGAAGGACCAAGACTTCCCCCTCTCCCCCAGATGTACATACAGGGCCTGGCCAGACCCCAACCGGATCAAGTCTTGCTGGAAGCCCATACTGGAGCCTCTGTTTCATGACTTGCTACAGCAGCAGGTCATCTACTCTCTTACTAACAACTGGATCCAGGTGGACGAGGCTGTGTTTTCGGAGCTGGACACAGATATGGACATCACAGAGACGGTTATCAGCTACCTCCAAAGCTCAGGGATGCAGGTGGCCAGGGTGCCTGTCGCTGTGGATGCGGTCCTGAACACGTACGTGACTGGGCCTGCCTCTCTGAAGAAGGTGACCCCTCCCTTGGTGCGGCAGGTGATCAGGAAGACCAAACACAAAGGGTCCTCTCAGGAGAAGCTGCTTCTGCTGGAGTTTGTCCTCAGCGACAACGGTTACAGCGACCTAATTGGACTAGAGCTGCTGCCTTTGCAAGACGGGACATTTGCAGCGTTCTCCTCCTCTGTCAGTGATAAGGATGCAGTTTACATTGCTTCGGAAGAGTACCCCAGGTACAGAATTAAAGTCCTGAGATTTTCTATGCCTTTTCAAAACCACAAAAAGCCACATATTTGAATGCAAGCATTGTTGACTGTCAGCGATATGCTAGATTGCAGCCTGTGAGCTAAGATATAATAGTTTGTACTCTCTGTTTTGTGTTAAGGACTCTTTATCCTGGACTGGAGGGACGATTCATACTGGAGGGCATTAAACCATCAGTTATGAGCAGCCTGAAGGATGCGGCCAAAAGCAGAGGTAAACCCCCACTCACATGTCACAGGAATGTCCTTTTATTTTTATATCTGGTGTGTGTCTGTCATCGGAGGAGCCACCGTAATCCCAATATTAGATTTGGATACTAACATTATTTCTAGGAAATAAGATCGATGAATCTAGAAGACATTCGCTCTAAACTGTAGCTCAACATACAGTAGATACAAAGGGTTACAAAGTAGCTTCACTGCCTTCACTGCCTAGTTCAAAAGGCTGTGGTCTGTGAGGGATGTGTAAGGTTTGTAACCAGGTATTAGTAACTCCTGGTCACCCCATTCCCCTGCTGTGGGACATTAAACCTGGTGCACTGGGCCGTCATTGTGAATAAGAATTTGTTCTTAGCTGATTTGTCTAGTTAAATAAAGGTTAAATAAAAAATAAACTGCTGATAGATAATTTATGACTGCTGAGTGTGTGTGTGAGCTGGCAGAGTCGGTTTTGTGCCTCACATTCCACTCACTGCTATCAGATCCTGGACATGCTCGCTCCCATACCCAGCCTGGAGTTTGCCAAAAGGGCCAGGAGCCAGTCAGTGGGAATATGCTGAATTTACAGATTTGTCCATTAAAGCCCTATGCTGCACGGTCCAGAGAAAACAACCTGTCCACATCCTGACCTCCACATAACAAATCAAATCAGATACTTTATTTCTCTATCTGTGAATCAAACATTGTTTTCACAGTGCGTATGATCTGGACATAATATGTCACTGAAGGATTATTTGTGTTGAGCTTGTTGTCTGTGAAACTCCATCATTCTCACTGCCAGTGGTAGCTCAAATTAAGGGGTGAGGCAATAATATGCTTGTCTAACTGTATCCATTGCATTTTTGTAAATAAGCCTTGTGGATTCATTTGGAAAATGGCCTTTTTTGGAACAAGACTACAAACCTGAATAATATTGATCCATTATCAGATGTATTCTTTTAGTTTTACGAGTTGACACAGTTCTAACTTTCTACTTTACTCAAAGCCTAAGTCCTTTTCCTGACACCTCTCTGGCTCTCTGCTGGTCTGTCATTACCAACCTCATAGCTAGGACACCACTTTGGGGGCTGCTGCATGCATCAGAGATTGTATTATCCCGATTACACTTAATTAAGTGGGTCACATAGAAGGTCGTCTCACACAATAGACCCTTCACACATAGACATGCAGAACGACATCTGTATGATCCTCAGCAAGAGACACTAGAATTCCCCTACCTCAGAGGTGTTATATGATCGCTGCCCTACAGTGGCTGTTGCAGGCATTGACTGTCTGCTACTGCAGCTCTGTATCCTGCTGCTGCAGCCCGAAGGCCTACCCCGCCCAATAGGGCTCTAGGGGCTATCAATGCAAACTAGTATATCAAAGTGAAATCCATTACAGTTACATTTGAAAATAAAATGTATACAACTGTAATGACAAAATTTGATTTGTGGGAATCACGGGATGTAGTTACATTTCAATTGAAATAGTTATCAACGTGATAATCTAAATGTCTAAAACATGTACTTTAAATGTAATTGCAGTGCAACAATTTCTTTGGGGGTGTTCAGGTAGGTGCTTTGACATGTGCTGTTGTGTCCCGGAATAATTTTTGACATGAACTAAAAACCAATACACTGCTTTTAATGGGCACTATGCAAACTCTAATCTAATCGGTATCATACATTTAATGTGAACAGTAGCTAACATTGCCTCAACATTGATAAAGACTAAATAGAATACCTTTGTGGAAGTGGGAGCATTTTAAATATTATGTTCCCTTCCATCTAATTTGAAAAATGTCACATTTCATAGTGCCCATATTGTGCTTGTATTGTTTTAGCTGTATGAGTTCCCAGAAAAGTGTGTCTCTCTGGCTGTGTGAATTCTTACGTCACTGGAGCGCACTTTGTCTTTGCTCATTGCAGGAATCTTTGTGTATCAGTCATTTAGTTAGAACTCATTGTAGAATTTGATTGAATTGTGATGCGACATTGTGAGTCTACTAAATATTAGCTTATTAAGTGTGTGTTGTGCTTGCCATGTTGTGCATGGTAACTTAATGTACGTTGTTATGTTTTGCTGTGCTTTGGATTTTTTGCGTGTTGTAGTTAATCAAAATCTATTCATTAGAAATCTTTGTCATGAAATGGTTGTAGTCTGCCTAATTGAGCCCATATGGTCTTGATGCAAATTATCATATTTGATTTAACTTCATTTTCTAATGTCCTGTCGATCCCTACTACACTGCAGATACGAAATGCAAATATCTCTTGTTGATACAGGTGGTGTTGATGGGAATGAACCAGGGGCTGTGCAGTAAAGCTAATAAATCACCTAGAATGCCTGCAGGGCAAACATTGTTAAATTCAACTTTGGGCTTTTATATACAGGGCATTCGGAAAGTACTCAGACCCCTTGACTTTTTCCACATTTTGTTACGTAACAGCCTTATTCTAAAATTGATTAAATTGGGTTGTTTTCTCATCAATCAATACCCCACAATGACAAAGCAAAAACAGGTTTTTAGAAATGTTTGCAAAAAAAGATTAACAAAATAAAAAGATATATTACATTTACAAGTATTCACACGCTTTACTCAGTACTTTGTTGAAGCACCTTTGGCAGCGATTACAGCCTCGAGTCTTCTTGGGTATGTCGCTAGAAGCTTGGCACACCTGTATTTGTGGAGTTTATCCCATTCTTCTCTGAAGATTCTCTCAAGCTTTATCAGGTTGGATGGGGAGTGTCACTGCACAGCTATTTTCAGGTCTTTCCAGAGATGTTTGATTGGGTTCAAGTCCAGGCTCTGTCTGGGCCACTCAAGGACATTCAGAGACTTGTCCCGAAGCCACGCCTGTGTTGTCTTGGCTGTGTGAGGAGTGGCTTCCGTCTGACCACTCCCTGACCAAGGTTCTTCTCCCCCGATTGCTCAGTTTGACCGGGCGGCCAGCTCTAGGAAGAGTCTTGGTGGTTCCAAACTTCCATTTAAGAATGATGGAGGCCACTGTGTTCTTGGGGATCTTCAATGCTGCAGAAATGTTTTGTTACCCTTCCACAGATCTGAGCCTCGACACAATCCTGTCTGGGAGCACTATGGACAATTCCTTCGACCTAATGGCTTGGTTTTTGCTCTGACATGCACTGTCAAAACTGTTTGGCGAAACACTGCCTTTGAACAGAATAACCTCATACCAACCGTAAAGCATGGAGGCGGTGGCATTATGGTTTGGGCTGCGCTTTGCTGCCTCAGGGCCTGGCCGACTTACCATCATTGAGTCAACCATGAATTCTATATTGTACCAAAGAATTCTTGAGGAGAATGTGAGGCCGTCTGTCAAAAAGATTAAGCTGAACCGAACATGGATCTTGCAACAGGACAATGATCCAAAACACAAAAGCAAAGCTACAACAGAATGGCTCAAAAAGAATAAATGGAGGGTTATGGAATGGCTGAGTCAAAGCCCAGATCTCAATCCTATCTAAATGCTGTGGGTGGACTTGAAGCAGGCCGTGCATGCAAGAAAGCCCTCGATTGTGACACAGTTGAAGCAGTACTGTAAAGAAGAGTGGGCAAAAATTCCTCCCAGTCAATGTAAGAGACTGATAGACAGTTACAAGAAATGTCTACATGAAGTTATTTCAGACAAAGGGGGAAACACAAGCTATTTAAGCTAAGGGTGTACTTATTTTTTCCGCACAATGGAATTGCATTTCTGTAGATTTTTTATGAATAAATGTTTGCAAAGTATAATCTTTCAGTGTAATTTATTAAATTAGCTTACCTTTACCTGTCAATAGTGTTGAAGTGAAGATTACATATCCATCTGTCCAAATATGTAAAAAAAATAAAAAATAAAAGGGAGAACTTACTTTTTCACATGACTGTATGTAAATAAGGTATTTCAATTTTTATTTTTTGTAATAAATTTGCAAAAATCCCCCGAAAATGTTTTTGCTTTGTTATTATGGGATATTGTGTGTACATTGATGAGGAAAACATTTAATTAAATACATTTTAGAATAAGGCTGTAACGTAACAATGTGGAAAAATTCAAGGGATCTGAATACTTTCCGAATGCACTGTATGTAGTTCCTGTAAATGATCATTGAGAAAGTCATCATTAAGATTTATATTAACTTGTATTATGTATCTTCTACAGGAAGACCCTGCACTCAGGTACAAGTGCTAACACCTGAACGGTCAGCTCGGCTCATAAAGGAGATCCTCTCAACAGTCTGGCCTACCAGAGACTTCACAGTCCAGTGGGACCCTGGGAACCGAGAGAAGAAGCATCCTACACGCTCTTGGCTAAAGATGGTTTGGAAGCATCTGTATATTAACTTTGCTGAGGATCTTAGTACCTTTGAAGACATGCCTTTGATCCCAAATGTCCCCCTGGTGGAAAGTGTGGACTCTATCGAGCTCCATCGTCTCAAAACTCCATCCCCTATTATCATTGTGGATGAGGAGGAGGCCCCACTTTCTGAAAGCCTTCTTGAAATCATGAAAAAACTTGGAGTAGTAGTGCTGAAAAAGTTGGACCTGTGTTTGCAGCATCCTCTGCTGAAGAACTACGTCCATCCTTCATCTCCCAGTATTCTACTGCAAATCATGGACAGGTCGTCAACCCAGAGAGTGGCCAGCCTGGTCTCATCCTTCTCTAGCAAACACAAAGTGACACTGAGAGACTTCCTGGCAGGGCTGTCTGACATCACAGAGAAAGAGAAGCGTATCCTCCTGGAGCTGACCATCTTTGAGAAAGTAGGACCTTGTTCAGAGAAAGGCATCCCAACATATACCTCACTGAGAGGAGCCAAGGCTTTACACCATACCGCCAAGTATCCACCAGAAGTCAAACTATCCATCAATGTTGTGGGCTGCAGTGATGAGGCATCGATTCGTCTCATTAAGATGCTGAATGTGGAACAGGTGAAAACCACTGAATGCTTGAAGTTGGTTGTTCAAGACATGGAGAAAGGGTTTTACTCAAAAGAGGATATCACTAAAATCATGCTCTGGGCCCTTAAGCATCTGTCATTCCTAAAGAATGAAAACAAAGCTGTGATTGGATGGCTTTCGGCTCTGAAGTTCATTAATACATTTGCAGGGAAATCTATTGCAGCTACAGACCTTTTTGACCCTGAGTTGGAGATTTTACAGAATCTGTTCTACATGGAGGAGAAGAATAGGTTTCCCACAAATACATATACATCATCTCCTGATATGCTACATTCACTGAGACAACTTGGACTGAAAAATGAAGTACAACTCAGTGAAAAAGATGTACTTCAGGTGGCAAAGAAGATCGAGGAATTACAGGGTGGCAATGAGCCGGAATGGGAACCAGTTATACAGAAAGCGAAAACACTGCTGCAAATATTGAATAGACAAACCAAGCTGGTAAAGTCTTCAGAAGCTCAGACATCCTTGCAAAAACTGAAATGGGTGCCAGTCTGCAAAGACAGACCTGTAAATTACCCAAAGTCCCTTGCCTGGATGGGAGACACCCATAACATCTGCTCATTCTCAGAAATGTGCGATATATCCCATGCAGTGCTAGTAGGTTCTTCAGTTGCACTTGTGGAGCGCACTTCTGCCGGCATGAAGAAGGCCCTGAAGTTATCTATAGAGCCACAGATTGATCAAGTGTTACAGCATTTGAAGGCAGTGAATGACTGGCACAGATCTCAAGCATTTACCACAGAAGACTGGTATCAATTCCAACAGATCCTTATTGAGATTTATGATTTCATGCAAGCACACCTTGAAGATGCAAGAGAGGCAATGAAGTCACTGCCATTTGATTGGGTGTGGACTGGCAAGACCTTCTCATCACCTAGCCACACAGTTCTAAAACCCATTCCTGACCTAGATTTGCAACCCTATCTGTACTCTTTGCCAAAGACCATTGCAAAGTTTCACAAACTTTTCAAATTCTGTGGTTCGGTTGAAGAGGTTGTCCCGAAACATGTGTTTGATGTGATCAAAACAGTAAGGCAAAGGTGTGAGGAAGAAATGACTAAAGAGGAAAGTAAGCATGATCTCCTCCTCCTGATAAATATTCTGAGATGGCTGTATAACAGTCAAATTTCTGTGGACATTGACATGCATGTACCAATCCTTTGCTACAAGGATCCAAGCAAACTGGCCATGAAACCCATTCACGAATGCACCTACTGTGACATTAAAGTGGAGGATCTACATGACTTGCTTGATGATACATCAGAGCCCATTATCTTAGTCCATGATGACATTCCCATGAAAACAGCAGAATGGCTGAACGTGCCATGTTTGAGTACAAGACTGATAAACCCAGAAAACCTTGGCTTTGAACAATCAGGACAACGGGAGCCTCTGACAGTGAGAATAAAGAACATTCTAGAAGAATATCCATCTGTCGCAGATATTTTCAAAGAACTTCTTCAGAATGCTGATGATGCGAGTGCTACAGAGTGTAGCTTCCTGATAGACATGCGGAAGAATATTGACATTCGAGAGAACCTGCTTGACCCTGGCATGATTATATGCCAAGGCCCCTCCTTGTGGTCATTCAACAACTCTACATTCTCTGACACTGACTTTCTGAATATAACAAGGTTAGGTGGGTCAATGAAGAGATGTGAGGCAGACAAAGTTGGTAAATTTGGACTAGGTTTCAACTCAGTTTATCACATCACTGACATCCCCATCATAATGAGCAGAGAGTTCATGATCATGTTCGATCCAAACATCAACCACATCAGCAAGCACATTAGAGACAGGTCAAACCCAGGAATCAAGATCAACTGGTGCAAACAACAGAAACGGCTACGAAAGTTCCCCAATCAATTCAAACCCTTCATTAATGTCTTCAATTGCCAACTTCCTCTTGCACAAGAGTCTCCGTACAAGTACGATGGAACACTGTTCAGACTCCCCTTCAGGACTGAGCAAGAAGCATCAGTGAGTGAAATCAGCAACATCTACTACAACACCCCAGACATCTACTCCCTTGTTGATGAGTTCAGCATATGTGGCCACCGGCTTATTCTCTTCACGCAGCATGTTGGCTCCATGGTACTGAAGTACCTGAAATATGAAGAGCCCAATCCAGCAGCAGCACAGGATGTTGTTACTATCAACAAAAGTGTATGGTCATCCAAAGCTGCATATGGGCCTCTTAGCATTCTGAAATCTGCAGCAAAAGTCATGAAAAAGGTTGCAGCCACCAACAGGGTACCGGCTGACACTCCCAAGTCTGGCTGCATCATACGAATTGTGGTGGAGGAGTTTCACAATGTGTTCAAGCGCATAGTTGATCTCCAGTCACCCCTCTTCAGAGGTTCAGAGGAGGATCCTTCCTCATACTTTGAAATGGCTGCCAAAGACGGAAAGAACAGGCGACTCACAGACGAAATGCCCCAAAAGGCAGTTGATCTCACAAACTGGCTCATTTGTTCATGTATGGATGTGACTGAAGCTCTCAAATTTTCACTTGGTGAGAGCGGAAAACGACTTGGACTAGTGCCTTGTGGGGGTGTAGCTGTTCTGCTCTCAGAGGAGGAGAATCGAAAATGGACAGTGAAGGCAAACACCAACCACACCAACCCGATAGGAGAGGTGTTTTGCTATTTACCTCTCAGAATCAAAACAGGCTTGCCAGTTCATATAAATGGCTGTTTTGCTGTGACATCTAACCGCAAAGAGATCTGGAAGACAGACACCAAAGGACACTGGAACTCTGTGTTCATGAGACATGTGATTGTCCAGGCATACCTAGCAGCACTCAATATGCTTCGTTCAATGGCAGAAAGTGGAGAACTACTTGACTACAGCTACTATGTAGCGTGGCCTGATCCAAGTGTAGTACACGATGACTTCACAGTGATCAGCCAAGGAGTCTACCAAGAGATCGCCAAAGGGGGTGACGGTGACCATGCAAAGGTTTTCTCAGATGGCAAATCCTGGGTATCAATCAAGTACGTCAGATTCCTAGACGACTCCTTGCTCTGTAGACCAGACATTGGTCCTGCTGCCTTCAAGATATTCCTAAAATACCTCAAGAAGAGCGGCTCGCAAGACCTCTGTGCTGTTGAGCTGCCTGATTGGGTCAAGGAAGGTTTTGATGATGCTGGATGCAAAGGGAAGTTGACAGAGAACACCCTGACAGAAAAGCAGTTCTTCTTAGATGTCTTTTTCCCCCATATCAAAGACATCGACAAAGAACTTCGTGACCCCCTAATGCATTATATTTTGAATGACAAACTGGACGAATTTGCATCAATTCTTAGAGAGACTCCATGTATCCCATGCTCTGGCCCCAATCAACAATTAGTCTTACCATCCAGACTAATCCATCCAGAAGGAAGAGTTGCAAAACTGTACAACGCTGATGATGGAAGATTTCCAGAAGGAACCTCAAAAGACTACATGAATCCAGTTTGCTTGGTCAAGCTAGTACAGCTGGGAATGGTCAAAGATGACCTCTCTTGGGAAGATTTGATTGATCGTGCTGAATCTGTGTTCGATCTAAATGAAAAGGATCACACTGCTGCATGTCTTCGGAGCAGCATTATTCTCAGTCTCATTGATGAGAAGCTGAAAATGACAGACTCAGGAGCAGGTAAACTACTGGAGAAGCTACAGGACATAAAGTTCCTTCCATTTCTGACAAAGCCTGCAGGGTTTTCACTACCATGGCATGGGAATACTTTCCCCCCGTCCACCATGTTTTCTGCCAAAGAGCTCTTTACGACTGACCACCAGGACACAGTGTGCTTGATGAAGCCCATCCTTAATGAGAACTCTCCATCTTTCAAAGGGTGTGGCCCAATCACATTGGCTGTAAAGGACTCTCTCGGATTGATAAGAAAGCCAACAGTTGGACTAGTTGTCAGTCAACTTAAGGAACTTGCTAAGTCATTTGACGGAGTTACTTTGTATCAGGAAAATATTACCAATGCATGCTACAAATACCTACATGAAGAAATGCTCCAGGATGCCAAAGCAAAGACACAGATCAATGAGGAGCTGAAAACATTCTGCTCCATTCTGGTGGAGAACACTTACGTTGAGCCCTCCAAAGTCGCATTCTACCAGAACTTTGATGCTGCACCATATCTCTACCAGCTTCCCAACAAGTACAGAAACAGTTGCCGTGAGCTCTTTGAGAATGTTGGGGTCCAGTCAAGCTTCACAGTTGAGAACTTTTCAGCAGTCCTTGAATTAGTGAAACAGGAGTGTGGGAGAAGAGAACTCTCTGAGGATAGCTTTCAGCTCTCTCGCAGAATCATTAGTGAAGGAATATGGGGCTTAATCAGAGATAAAAAACAAGAATTCTGCCAAGCTACCTATGGGGAAATTCTCCTTCCTGACACCCATCTTACACTGCAGCCATCAAAGTCTCTGTGTTACAATGACTGTCCTTGGATCAAAGTCAGAGACACAACTGTGAAATATTGCCATGCAGATATTCCAAGAGAGGTTGCTGTGAAATTAGGAGCAGTTCCCAAACGTCACAAAGCCCTGGAAAGGTATGCCTCAAATATCTGCTTCACTACACTTGGAAGTGAGTTTGGACAAAAAGAGAAACTCACCAGTAGAATTAAAAGTATCCTCAACGCTTACCCATCAGAAAAGGAAATGCTAAAGGAGCTCCTGCAGAATGCAGATGATGCTAAAGCCACTGAAATCTACTTTGTGTTTGATCCAAGAACCCACCCCATAGACAGAATATTTGATGACAAATGGTTGCCAATGCAAGGTCCATCGCTGTGTGTCTACAACAATCAGCCTTTCACTGAGGATGATGTCAGAGGAATCCAGAACCTAGGGAGAGGAACAAAAGAGGCAAACCCTGGCAAAACTGGACAATATGGCATAGGATTCAACTCTGTGTATCACATCACAGACTGCCCGTCTTTCATTTCAAACAATGACATTCTTTGCATCTTCGATCCACATGCACGATATGCACCCGGGGCGACATCTGTTAGTCCTGGAAGAATGTTTAGGGACTTGGACTCTGACTTTAGATCTCAATTCTCTGATGTGCTAAATCTTTACCTGGGAGCTCATTTCAAGCTTGAACATTGCACAATGTTCAGATTCCCAATACGCTCAACAGAAATGGCCAAAATATCAGAGATCAGCTCTGTTCCTGCATCAGACAGAATGGTGCAAAACCTTCTGGATAAACTAAAAACCGATGGGGCAGAACTCCTCATGTTCCTCAACCACATGGAGAAAATTTCCATCTGTGAAATAGAGAAAGCTACAGGAGACCTGAAGGTGCTATACTCTGTGACTGCTAAAATCACAGATGGTGACCGTCTAAAACGCAAGCAATTTCACGCCTCAGTGGTGGATAGTGTGACAAAAAGGAAGCAGCTCACTCAAATCCCAGTCCAGCAGATAACCTACTCAATGGATATAGAGGACTCCGATGGCAATCTAACAACTTGGATGGTCTGCAATCGATCTGGCTTCTCCTGCATAGAGAAAGTCTCAAAGAGTGTGATTTCAGCCCACAAAAATGAAGACATTACTCTCTTTCCACGTGGAGGGGTGGCTGCATGTGTAAGCCACAACTACAAGAAGCCCCACAGAGCATTCTGCTTTCTGCCTCTTTCATTGGAGACTGGCTTGCCCTTTCATGTTAATGGGCATTTTGCATTAGATTCTGCCAGGAGAAACCTATGGAGAGATGACAATGGAGTAGGAGTGAGGAGTGACTGGAACAACAACTTGATGACATCTTTGATAGCTCCTGCCTATGTGGAGCTGTTGATTCAACTTAAACGACAATACTTCCCGGGACCCGATCCCACCATGACTGTGTTACAGGGAACACCAATTCACATCCTCAAAGACACTTTGAGGAAATTCCTGTACTTCTTCCCAGTCAACAGACTTAACATCCAGCCAGATTGGTACTGCCTTGTCAAAGCAGTGTACACCTGCATTCATGAAGACCTGAAACGTCTCCTTCCTGTCGTTAGGGCTCCCCACATTGACAACACAGACATGCACTCTGCCGTATACATTTCCTGGGTGAACACATCCTCTGCCAACAAAGGTCGCGCATTTTTTGACAATCTGCTGCAGGATGAACTTCAACATCTGAAGAACACAGAATACAACATCTCCTCACGCAAATCTGTTGCAGAAAACGTCATCCGACTCAAGGCCCTGCTTTCAGATGTGGGCTTCAACTTGGTCCATAGTTGTGACGAAACAGCCAGTCTTTACTTCTGTTTGGAGGATGCAGGCATTCCCGTGAGCTATGTTACCCCAGAGGATGTACGAAAATTTCTCCTCACATTCTCGTCCCCAGACACATCTTGCCAAGTTGGGAAACTTCCCTGTCGACTCCAGCAGTCGAATTACATGCTCTTCCACAGCCTGAAGCTTCTGGTTGATTACTGCTTCAAAGACGTAGAGGAGGATGAAATCAACATAGAGGGGCTACCACTGCTGATGACAATGGACAACATACTCCAGGTTTTTGATTCCAAGAAACCAAAGTTTCTGTCCACACACCATGAACTGATCTCGTCAAGGAAAGAGCTGTTCATGAACACACTGTACATAAGGTACAACAACATCCTGATGAAGTCAGGTGTTGCAAAGGTCTTCGACATCAGCAGTTTCGGGGAATTGTTGAGTTCTGTTCTACCGCGTGAATACAGAACAAGAATCCCTGTGAAGTGGAGAGACAGCTACGCCAGTGAGTCTTGGCTTAAAAGTGCGTGGCACTTCATCAGTGAGAACATTGCTGTCAAGGAAGAGCAGGCAGGCATCAAACCCAAATTTGAGACTGTACTTGACATACTGAAAGACTGGGCTTTGCTTCCAGGAATCAAATTCATGGTTTCAAGCAACAAGTTGATTCTCCCTGATCACGACGTGTTGCTTCCCTTGAGTTTGATAAGCGCAGCTATCTTTCCAAACGGGCAAAATGACAAAGTCTTTCACATCCTAATGAAAGGGGGATGCATTCAGCTTGCTGTCAACAAAATATGCTTCAAAGAGAATCCTGTCCTGCCTTTTCTGGCACAGCATACAGCAAACATAGACAATCCATCCAGCATCCTGAAAGCACTGGTTTACATGATTCAGACGTCAGCTTTCAAAACAGGAAGCTTAACTGACAAGGACTTTGAGGCTCTTCTGTTGTACTTCAACTGCAATTTGATCAACCTCTCCCAAGAGGACACTCAAAATCTGAAGTTGCTCCCATGCTTCAAAGCAGTCAGTGGCAGATACATCAGTATTGCAAACTTTGGGTCATGCTATGTTCTGGCAAAAAGCATTCCCTCTGCAGAAATGGAAAAATGGGCCCACACAACATCCTTTGCCTTTCTCGCTGACAATCCACAATTGAAGGAACTGTACAGTTTCCTTGGATGTTTCCCAATTGATGATCTGGAAGTCTACCTGAAGCATCTCCTACCAAAGTTTGACAGCCTGTCATATGATGCAAAAACTGAGCACCTTGTCTATCTGAAAGAGAGACTTTTGGCAATGGAGGAGTCATGTGGGATGAAAGATCAGCTGTATGAGAAACTGGAAGGTCTGTCATTCATCTATGACTACACCAACAGACTCAAGTCTACCAAAATGTTCTACGATCAAACAGTGAAGGTGTTCGAAGTGATGCTACCTCCAAAAGCATTCATACCCAATGACTTTTTCAAGAAGGTTGAGCAAGTGTCAAAGCCAAAAAACGGAACAGCATTTCTCACGTCATGGATCACATTCCTAAGGAATATAGGTCTCAAACACGTTGTCTCTCAGCAGCAAATTCTCCAATATGCAAAAGAAGTCAGCATCAAAGCTCAAACAGAGAACTGGTCCAAAGAAAAAGCCCAAATGATTGTTGATGTTCTCCTTAACCACATATTCAATGAGAGGACAGATCTATTTGTTGGCACTTTCCTCAAAGAGCTGTCAATGATAGCATTCCTTTGTCCTGAGCGTGCACCCACTGAGCTTATCCGGCTCCATGCTCAATTCCAAGAGATAAATGGTACTCTCCCTCTGATACGTTTCAGTGGGTCTCAAGTCAATCCAAAATTCAAGCAAACTGATATCATTCAATTGCTATGGACAGCATGTCCCATTCTCCCAGAGAAGGCCACACCAGCATCCATTAAAGACCAGGAGGGAAGCATGTTGACTGGCCAAGAACAACTAGACTTAGTGCTGACCATGTTAAGTGTCAACTTGGAACCCCCCTTGGACAAAGTGATAAGCAACTGCAAAAATATCTGCAACATATCCAATACTGACGATGACATGGTGAAAACAAGAAACAAAGTCTTGAGATCCACCTATGAATATCTCAATGCAGATAAAAGAGAGTTTCGCTTCCAGCTACAGGGGGTGAGTTTTGTCATGGTTGAGGAGGGCTGGAAACTTCTAAAGCCAGAGGAGGTTGTCATCAACTTGGACAATGAATCTGACTTCAAGCCGTACCTATACAAACTACCACTAGAGCTTGGCATCTTTCATCAGCTGTTCAAGCTTTTGGGCACAGAGGATGTTGTATCAACAAAACAATACGCTGAAGTGCTGTGCCGCATTCACAGAAATTCAGAGGGTAAGCAGCTCGACCCGAATGAAATGAGAACTGTGAAAAGGGCTGTCTCAGGGCTATTCAAAAGCCTACAGAATGACCCAGTTCAGATACGCAAAGACCTTGAGAGCCTCAGAGATTTGGTATTTTACCTGCCAAGTCACGATGGTAGATTAGCCAAATCCAACAGTTTAGTGTTTGACGATGCCCCACACTACAAGAGCAGAATTCAGGGTAATGTAGGTGTTCAGATGCTTGTGGATATGAGTCAGTGTTATCTTGGCAAGGACCATTCGTTCCACACAAAGCTGATCATGCTGCTCCCACAGAAGCTAAGGCCAAGACTCCTGAGTAGTATCCTCGAGGAGCAACTGGATGAGGATTCTCCCAAAATGTGCCAGTTTGGAGCTCTCTGTTCACTTCAGGGTCGCCTTCAACTTCTACTGTCATCAGAACAGTTCATCACAGGACTGATACGAATAATGAAGCATGAAAATGACAATGCATTCCTTGTGAATGAGGAAAAAGCAATACGATTGTGCAAAGCACTTTGTGAGGGATTGAAGGTGTCTTGTTTTGAGAAACTCCAGACGACACTAAGAGTCAAAGGTTGCAGCCCTATCCCACACAGCCGGAGTGAAACACTTGCCTTCCTGAAAAGGTATGGGACAGCTGTGATTCATCTCTACATCCAACACTCAGACAGCAAAGACATAAATTTTCTCTTAGCACTGGCGATGACACTAAAATCCGCAACGGACAACTTGATATCTGACACCTCCTATCTAATCGCTATGCTGGGCTGTAACGACATCTACAGAATCACAGAGAAGCTGGACAGTCTTGGCGTCAAGTATGACTCTACAGAGGCCTCAAAACTAGAGCTTCCCCTCCCTGGAACACCCATACCAGCTGAGATACACCATATACTCCTCATGGATCCAATGAATGTGTTTTACCCAGGAGAATATGTGGGTTACCTTGTGGACTCTGAAGGAGGGGATGTCTATGGCGGATATCAGCCCACGTACACGTATGCCATCATTGTTCAAGAAGTGGAGAAAGAAGAGGAGGACAACCCAAGCTTCCTTGGGAAATGCTTCCAAATTGACATTGGATATAGTGAGTACAAAATAGTCAGTTCTCTTGATCTGTACAAATTCTCTAGACAAGAGGAAAGTACTCATATCCGAGACAGCAGAGCCCCATCGACTCCAACAACCCCCCCAGAATGTCGCTCTCCTGGTCCTGGTCCACGATTGGTGCCTCCCCTTTTTACTAGAAAGGAAAATCACAAAGTCCCTCCCACAAAACAATCTCCCAAAAAGATAAGACTTAGTGCATTGCCAGAAATCCTAAAAGACGTGACCTTAGTTATTGAGCAAGCTTGGAAACTCGCTGAAACTGAAAGGAAGAAGATCATTCGCCGGTTGTATCTCAAGTGGCATCCGGACAAGAATGCAGAGAATCTAGACATAGCTACAGAGGTCTTCAAGCACTTACAGAATGAAATCAACAGGATGGAGAAGCAGACTCTGACAGATCAGCAGAACACTGACAGAGCATCCAGGAGAACTTTCTCATCGTCTTCCACTCGCTTCCAGTCAGAGAAGTTTTCATTTCAAAGATATTACACATCGTGGAATCAAGAGGCAACAAGCCATAAGTCTGAGAAACAGCAGTTCCGGGAGCAGTTCACTACTTATGCAGGTTCGTCACATTCTAATCGCTTCTTTGTGCCCCCAACCTTCAAGTCTGTTGGAAATCCTGTGGAAGCCCGCAGGTGGCTAAGGCAAGCAAGAGCCAACTTTTCTGCTGCACGGAATGACCTTCACAAAAATGCCAATGAGTGGGTGTGTTTCAAATGCTACCTGGCTACGAAACTAGCCTTGATAGCTGCCGACTATTCTGTCAGAGGGAAGTCAGACAAGGATGTGAAACCCACATCATTGGCACAGAAAGTGGAGGAGTACAACCCACAGCTAGCAGGACTTGCCAAGGATGTCAACATATTGGAGGGATATGGTGTGGACAGCCTAAGAACTCGCTATCCTGACCTCTTACCCTTTCCGCAGATCCCCAATGACAGATTCACGTCTGAGGTGGCAATGAGAGTGATGGAATGTACAGCACGGATCATCATCAAACTTGAAACTTTTGTGCAACAAAAAATCTAATTCTGCCATGCTATTGGAACATATTAGACCAGTTAAATGAAACAAATATGCATAGATCCACTGAACAATAGAAGATTATAGTGGATGTGTGCAATACTGATATGTATATTATTGTTTTGAGGCAAAATTAAGTATCCAGCTGGCAGCTTAGATATGCAGCACGCCAGTACCGATATTGGTTCTGTGGCCCATATATAATGTATACATGTAGGGCTCATCATATCCTAACAACAAGCTGTCTGAAAGTAATTTGATGTGGCTGTACCATTTTACAAAGACACAAAAGATCTTTAGCTGCAATGCTGTACATACAAATGCCCCAGCAATACTTTTTTAACCCAAGTACCATGTTGAATATTTTTGCTCTCAGATAATTGAGTACATCTATGCTGCTTTTTTACTTGACCTTTTATACAAGTATATTTTTCCTGCCGTTGACAACCATTTGACTGTACTGTTTGTCACCATCTAAAAAGTCAAGTTTATTGATTCTAGACAATTCTCTCATGTTGTCACTATTGTCATGCAATGTGTTCCATTTGCAACATCTGAAAATCAACCAACAAAATTACAATCATATTTGTACTTTTAAAATGTAATTATTTTATATTTTGATTGTTGGTTTATTTTTTTATTTTTAATAAGTTGTTCATGTTCTGTATCATACCCTTTGCTTGTAAATGGACAAAGCACTTTCTCAAAACACCTCCGGTACTTGCACTTTTAGAGCGCTTGTGACACCCCAGCAGATTGGGAGAAATAGACTGAATGGAAAATTATGAATGTTACTTCTAGCTTTCATATGTCTATACTTTAGATTCTGTTTAATCATTATTGACTGTGTCTCCACAGAATTGTTTGTCAGTTTATCAGACTTTGAATGGTGTCTTTAGGAGCACAACTGTACACTACATCTACTGTAATTATCTGTATGCTGACGGGTATGTATGACACATCAGGTACTTTTTGTAGTACTCATGATAAGAAAGCAGTTACCTGCTTTAAAAACGTTATGGGTCAAAATTATTAATTATGGATTGGGCTGACCAAAATGATTTAGGGCAAGGATTCATTCTTAAGAAAAATCTTGATTACCGTAACGAAGAACCATGGTGGTCTATGGATAGATGTGTTTATTTTGCCAAAGTTGAACCGAGCTCTGTTTCATTTGGTTGTCTGATATTTTCATATTAAAGGAATATCGCAGGTGGCATCCTTGTGTGGTGCTTGTTTTTGTCAATTTTCTTTACTCTTTTTTTGTTTTAATTTTCATGAATGATTTTGGGGACTAGAAATACACTGGCAACAGACAGTATTGTTGATACATTAAAATGTCATGTTTTTTTTATTTCATATATGTTTAATTTCAAGGGGAATCCTTTGAAGAGATCTTTGACAAACTTTAGCAGAGGAAAATGTATATCTTGATGTACACAGTGCCATAGTTAATAAATTCTCCCACATAAATTGAGTCAACCTTCCTTCTGTATAATACATAACCAGTATAATACACTTTATGGTAACCTTAAAAGTGAGAATCTATGAAAGAATTAAAGGTACAGTTGCTGGCACCCAAATATATATATATATATATTTTAATATATTTAATTTCATTTAAACTAATAGCGTAACTAACTAATTATTTATAACTGGAACAGGAATTAAATACAGAAACACTGGAGAAGTAACACGTATCCCAATGTATGGACATGTATTCTGTGACTATAGGTAGTGGCATGGGATTGTCTATGGACATGTGAAAAAAGACCAGGAAATACTGCATGTTGGACTATTTTGTCTCTCTGAGCCATGGCTGGGGAATTTCTGTGATGTACTACTTGTTGCAGAAGTGCTCCACTAGAGTGCATCAGCGCTATACATTATGGAAAGAAAAGCAATACGCATTGGACATTGTAGAAAAGCTGTTGCAAGACAGCAGATGATCATGGAGGTTTTAAAATAAAGATATTATTCTTTTTCTTTTTTTCCTGGTATTTATAATGTTCATGGAAAATGTATTTTCAGATACATAACTTCAAACAATGATATATACATTTTATTCTGTTAAAAAGACAGGAGTGTTTTTTTTTACAAGAATAGCACAAATGTTTTATTCAAACATACAAAACCTGGCACACATGTTCCACAATTTATCAAAACATCCTCAACTTCACTGAGGACTTAAGAATATTTAAAACGTTCATACTGTACTGTATAAGTACAACAAGCAAACGTACATTAAACAATACAACATGGGTTAACAGTGAACAGCAACGCATTAGAATCTATATTAGAGTCAAGGTCGTGACAAGATAACGACTAACAAGCTAACATTTTGTTACAATCAAAATGTACAATAAATATTCCCTAAAGTAATAGAACACATAGGCTACAGGGGCCTCATTTATCAAAGGTGTGTGCGCAAAAAAATACTCAAAACCTTGCATGCGGCAGTTTTCCTGCAAAGGTTGGTATTTATCAATTGTGAACATAACAGGAAAGTGTGCATATCTCTACGCAAATCTCAAACCATGCGCGTGCACAACCTTTTGAAAGTTGATCAACTGTATTGCAACAAATAGGCTTATTGTTTGTTTTGGGGGGGAAATGGGAGGTGTTTGATGCACAGGAATTATAATAAAAAAGTTGCATTTGCCATTGGTAAGGAGATTGCATAGCAGCATGTCATCTAGCATGTTTATTTTACTTTTATTGTATAGGCCTAAATCATAATCATATTGCAGGACATGTCTCCTTTTCTGACATCACTGATTTAAAGCCTATTTCATTTCAGAGCCTATACCAAGGCAGGAGATAGAAACACAATGATTTATTGATAAACAAAATATAGCAAATTTGAGAGAGTGGTGAAAATGCATGCTAGCTGTTCCTGTACACTTCCAGTCATTGCACTGGTTAGCAATTGCTCCAGAAAGTACCTTCAACTTCCTTCAAACTGCACGTGAGACATACAAATGGTATCCATGAGTTCATCTGACTAGGTAAGTAGAAAAAGTTGCCAAAATGTCTCACTATTCCTTTAATTTCCCATTATTACAAAGTTATTACCTATAACATACTGATTAGTTTGACTGACTGGAATCTAAACTCCAATATAAAAATATTTCACACAATAAATGCATAAATGAAAAAAATGAAAACAGCTGGTGAACTGTAAAATGAATTTAAGTACTTGGGAAAACACAGGAACTTTGTATATTATCAAGCAACAGGATCAGATGTATTAGATTGCCCAACATTGCATGATGAATGTGTAACACAAAACAAAGGCATTCTGTACCTCTTAGACAAGAACTAGGTTGAATTTCTACAAACTATATTATACACTGAGTATACAAAACATTAAGAACACATTAAAATTATGTATGTGTGCCATTCAGAGGGTGAATGGGCAAGACAAAAGCTTTAAGTGCCTTTGAACGGGGCATGGTAGTAGGTGCCAGGCGCACCGGTTTGTATCAACAACTGCAACGCTGCTGGGTTTTTCACACTCAACAGTTTCCTGTGTGTATCAAAAAATATTAGGAAGGTGTTCCTAATCTTTGGTATACTCAGTGTACAGACTAGATCATATCATGCTTTTCTGCCCATATGCACAACATATTAATATACTAAGGAACCGGCCTCAGATTAAGCCTACACTAAAAATCACTTTCAATGGGAGATTCTCAATTGTGGACTAGGCTTCATCTGGGTCCAGGAAACTGGATCACAAAAAGATATGGCATAGGATGTAATCTGTTAACCAGCTCCTCATTAACAATAACCTCAACTCAGTGTAAACATAAGATGGTATCAACAACTACACTGCAGGAGTAAGCCACGTATTAATGTCACTGTTTCAGTTACATAGTAAAATAGTCTTAAATGTAACATCCATCAATAAAATGCACCATGGAATAATTACTGATGTTTGCTGTTCAACTGGCAGTTTTATTCAGATATGAAAAGTTGTGGTTGTTTTTTTTTTGCCTTTTTGAGGATTCATATGAAAGTATTTCAGAGTACCCAATATGAAGGCATTTTCATTTACCAGGGTATAATCTGATGCCAAAGACACTCACTAGCACTCTTGGCTTTCGCTGCACGTGGAGGTGACCCCGGCCTTGGACAGGAACAGCTTTCCGCTGGGACAAGCACACACTTCGTAGAGTCCCTGAGCATTTCCAGACACCCCTCCTTGTCCCAGGGGGAGATTAGGCAGACGCACTGTCTCAGCATCCAGTATCACCTACACAGACAACACACAACAAAGGGCGGGGTCAGACACACCACTGCTGAAACACATACTTTTACATGCCACTAGGGGACAGCATCACTACAATTCAACACATACTTTTACATGCCACTAGGGGACAGCATCACTACAATTCAACACATACTTTTACATGCCACTAGGGGACAGCATCACTACAATTCAACACATACTTTTACATGCCAATAGGGGACAGCATCACTACTATTTATAGATATCAAGGACAGTGAGTAAATGTACATGTCTCTTTCACATGTGGAGTAAAATATAAGTACAGTACTGTCAGTCAATAGCAAGAAATTACACATTGCCTCACCAGTCCTTCACTGGAGTGCAATAGAACATCCATGTTAGATGCAGCCTCAATGTTCCCGGCCAGTGCTTTGACAAAGACTCCCTTTGGTGCATCCATGCTGAGAGAGCGGGTTGGAGACTCCAGCCTGAAACACACAGGAGAACATCAGTTTGATCAATTCCACATATGACTGTGATGAAACAATCAATAAACTGCATGGAATTAAGAGTTAATATTTCATATTGGTCTCTTCCAAGATGTCAGTGGTTATGGGATCCAACATCTACCTCAAGTCTTTGAAGGGCTCAGCTTTGAGCAGGGGCGTCTCTACAGAGTGTTCAAATAGGGCACCTTCTGGACCTAAATAAAAACAAACACACAAGGTGCTCCTCATTAAGTTGATAGTCAATCACCATGAAACGTCATTGGTATTACCATGGAGATACATGTTACATATAGGTTTTAATGTAATTCTGTTGTGTACTGTGAGTGGGTCTACAAGTCCTGGCAGTCAATTGTTTCCCTAGGTGCTTGTCAACTGGTGTTAGTGAGAGGATGACATGTGCACTGGCTCAGAGTCACCTCCAACCACCAGACTTGAAGGAGAGGGAGAATGTTTGCAGTGCTTTAATCACTGTGGGTGATAGTTCCCTCGGCTAGCTAACTACATCTTTATTACCATCAAATAAAATAAAATTGTATTTGTCACATGCGCCGAATACAACAGGTTTAGACCTTACCGTGAAATGCTTACATGTCGGTACCAAGTCAATGTGCAGGGGTACAGGTTCATCGAGGTAATTGAGGTAATATGTACATGTAGGTAGGGGTGAAGTGACTATGCATAGATAATAAACAGCGAGTAGCAGCAGCGTAAAAAAGGGTAGACAATGCAAATAGTCAGGGTAGACATTTGATTAGCTGTTCAGCAGTCTTATGGCTTCGGGGTAGAAGCTGTTAAGAAGCCTTTTGGACCTAGACCTGGCGCTCCGGAACCGCTTGCCGTGCGGTAGCAAAGAGAACATTCTATGACTAGGGCAGTGGTGTACTTAAGTAAAACTAATTTAAAGTACTACTTAAGTCATTTTTTGGGGTATCTGTTCTTTACTTTAACATTTATATTTTTGCCAACTTTTACTTTTACTTCATTACATTTCTAAAGAAAATAATGTACTTTTTACACCGAAAAGTACTAGCTACATCTTGACAGGAAAATGGTCCAATTCACACACTTATCAAGAGAACATCCCTGGTCATCCCTACTGCCTCTGTTCTAGCAGACTGATTAAACACAAATGCTTAGTTTGTAAATAATGTGTTGGAGTGTACCCCTGGCTATCCGTGAAAAAAATATATGTGCCATTAGAATTTGAAATGATTTATACTTTTACTTCTACTTTTGATACATTTTAGCAATTTTTAAAAAAATGTTATTTAACTAGGCAAGTCAGTTGAGAACAAATTATTATTTACAATGACAGCCTACCTACAGGGTAAGCCCCTGGTGCCTTGCTCAAAGACACATTTATTTCACCTTGTCAGCTCGGGTATTCAAACCATCGACCTTTTGGTTGCTGGCCCAATTCTCTAACCACTAGGCTACCTGCCACCCATCTACTTTTGATACTTAAGTACATTTAAAACCAAATACTTTTAGACTTTTACTCAAGTAGTATTTTATTGGGTGACTTTAACTTTTACTTGAGTCATTTTCTATTAAGGTATTTTGACTTTTACTCAAATATGACAATTTGGCAATTTTTAGGGCCTTCCTCTGACACCGCCTGGTATAGAGGTCCTGGATGGCAGGAATCTTGGCCTTAGTGATGTACTGGGCTGTACGCAGTACCCTCGGCAGCGCCTTCCTTTCCCTCTGGTTGCACTTGTAACATGCTGGTAGAAATTAGGTAAAACGGATTTAAGTTTCCCTGCATTAAAGTCCCGGGCCAGTAGGAGCGCCGCCTCTGGACAAGCATTATCTTGTTTGATTATGGCTTTATACACTCGTTGAGTGTGGTCTTAGTGCCTTCATCGGTTTGTGGTGGTAAATAGACAGCTACGAAAAATATAGATGAAAACTCTCTTGGTAAATAGTGTGGTCTACATCTTATCATGAGCATTTTCCAATCGTATGTTACCATAGCATGCAAAGCTGCTCACCTGACATCACACTATAGAGTCTCACTAAGTATGAGAGGGATATTGCAACAGTATACCCGTCTTTAGCGCTGTTCTGTTTGTGCATGGTTTTCTGGCCAAGGTTGTGTTAACTTTTGCTCAGTGTCTTGCTAAAGTGAATTGACCGTCACCTTCCAGCAGTCCGTCGGGCTCCAGATGTCCGAGACATAATGAAGCTATCAACGGACACTCTCCTCAGCTAATTACCCCACACAGCACGAGGGCACTGACCTCCCATCAATACTAAAACTGGACACAACAAAGATATTTAGGGAAAATAGACAACTTGAGCATACAGTCAGTCTATAATCAATTGGGTGGACTCTGATATGTTCGACTTCAGATCTTAGTTACTGTAGCTTCCAATTTACGTTCTATTATAAATATACTTTAATTATAAATCAACTTAAATTAAAAAGCAGTTTCTGTCACCTTTCCTGTCATTTTTAGATGAACGAGCTTCTGACTTTCAATACATTTTCAAGGACAACTTCGCTGAAAAGGCATAAACTGCTCCAGTCCAGTAACTACTTTGATATGTAAGAAAACACTCAGTGATTCAGTACATTGCTCTCATTCCTTTAAATTACAAGAACATTTATGAAAATCATGTTTGTAGGTCCTATCTGTAATGCTGTATACACATGTATGGGCTAAGTGGTGTGACACTGGCACTGCAGACATGATTGTACCTGTGACACGGAGCTTGTCTGTCCCAATAACCACCTCTTTGTCATCTGCAGAAAATAGCGTCTTGGTGTTGGAGCTGATGACAAAGTTCTGTGCATTTCCCTGGGCCACATCTGGACCTGAAATGACACCAGGGAGAATTATTAGGGACCAGAAGGAATCAGCGCTGTGGGACTGGGAGACATAGACTTAGCATAATTGAGATATCATATGCTGTATTATTCATACCTGTAAATTATGCACTCAGCTTTAGCATTTGGATGAATTTTTCCACTTTGTCACCTCGCTCTCATAAGAAATAAAGCCAGGGTGCTGGTAGGCCTACTGTCCAACTGTCTCTGGGCAGAAATAGGCCAGTGAGACATCTATTACACTTCAATACCATCTTCTATAGAAGAACGGAACAAGATATTATTTCCAAACGACTTATAGTACGTCTGTGGGGGAATAAACCCAATAACTGGTCTTTAAAAGCCTTAAACTTCCTTCACAGAGGGTCACATAGATGGGTCAATGCATTTTATGGCATAATGACCAAGAATAGATAACAGCCTTGTGAAACACTGTAATTAGTTTAGTCGTTTGTTAACCGTCTAATTACGTCGCACTACTCTACGAACCCCGCTGGCCAGCCATAAAAGGTGCACAAATAATAGTCTCTGTAGGCCTGAGGCCCTAGCGTAACAGATAGGCCATTCTGGTACTGATGATCGAAAGCTGGGCATGGGGTTTTAATGGCAATCTGATGGAATTTGAAAGGGGAGATGCGTTTTTGTCATTGTTAATGTTGTATTACATACAGTACAGCTGCAGGACAAGTCCACGAATGACATTGCTGAAGTCTCCATATATCAGTTGAATAGTTCAATTTATGAACATTGCTAGCATGCTGTATGTGTGTAGGTGTGTGTGTGTGTGTGTGTGTGTGTGTGTGTGTGTGTGTGTGTGTGTGTGTGTGTGTTTTCTGTCCTCTTACCTACGGAGAGACTTCCTGTGACATCATTATTTTCATTGCGGGCATTGAGGGTGACGTTTTCAGATGAGTTCACCAGGAGAGAGGAGTCCTGGAATAAAATTACTCTTGGGTCATCAATAAGCATCCTGTGCACATCATTATCAGATATCACTGGACAGGAATATAATTTTTAACATGGGGCACAACACAAAATTATGCATTGCCAATGAATGCTACAAAATGTATCGTTATGCTCAAAGTTTCAAGTACCTGGTCCTCACTCTTGCCTTCCAGAAAACACTATTTAGAGATGTAGCCTATTTTGGGCGAGTCGTGAAAAGCAGGTTGTGTATAATGAACGCTGAATCTAATTAGAAACTGTCGACTTCAGTGATGAAAGTGTCAGTCCATAAATGGCGAATACATTGCCTTTTTAATGAAGCTGAAAGACACAGTGGGGGAAAC
This sequence comes from Thymallus thymallus, assembly GCA_023634145.1. NCBI lineage: Eukaryota > Metazoa > Chordata > Actinopteri > Salmoniformes > Salmonidae > Thymallus > Thymallus thymallus. The sequence goes on from CM042378.1 coordinate 22,536,144, forward strand.
ACAGCACAATGAGGAAAACCATAAACATGTAGACAACTGCTGCAAAGTGTTACCATCTGCTGCTCGATTGCACACCATCGACTGTTTTCCACAACAAATATCCAGGAGGTTAATAAGGAACTCGTTGCTCTGTGCATACACAGGGACTGCCAAAGCTTATTGAGTAAGACACGTTTCCCAACTACGCAAGAGTGATGTCAAAATACAGAGCATCTAATGACTATACCTCAGGAAAGTTGCTTTGATGTAATTGCCCAGTGTTTTTAACAGAAAGCGCTCCTAGATTCAACAAGCAATCAACTTTGATCTCTATGGTTTCCTGACAGTGAGTCAGAGCTTGGGAAACCAGAGCACTTTATTCATCACAACCCTATTGGACTGGGTGTTTGAGGATGAGGAGGAGGAGGAGGAGGAGGAAGAGGAGGAGGAGGAGAAGGAGGAGGAAGAAGAAGAGAAGGAAGAGGAGGAGTGTAGGAGCCTGTTTTCTTACCTCTCTGGAGTGGATCTCCTGGGCATAGAGAGGAAAGAGGAACTCTGACTCGCCGTTCTCAAGCTTGACTCCATCCGATGTTACTTTTAGGTGTCCCATCCCATCCTGCAATGACAAGCATAAAGAATGAACTAAGCAATGCATCAGAGAAAAGGCATTGCACAGGGTGTCCTACAAGGAATTAACTCACTAACCGTGACCATACTGTGTCCCTAAGGATTTTTTTGACACCATGTGTTATTTTTAATTCTGGACGGCGAGTGAATCTATTTTAGGTGATGGTCTCTGCTGGGTATAGTGTTTGGAGTTAACCACACTGCAGTGAATATATGATTCATAGCACCCCAGGCAATAGTGAATTTGATAATGATCCAGTGTGAAACAAATGCAGAATCTCTGATTTCAATTCCATCTAATAACTACTTCTCTCAAGCTATATTCCAAAAGGTTGAAGGAATCATGAAACGTGTATAAAACTAACCTTACTGTGCTAGAGGGAAAATGTTGGATATGATTCATCCCACCAGGCAGCCATTGGATGCCAAGGATAAAAGATATGTGGCTATACCCTCCAGGATTGAGGGTAAACTCAAACTAAAGCAGCAGAGATCAATGTGTTTGCTCTGCCAATGCAGTTACTATATTCCCAGGGTGTGCTGTGTTGTAATGTTTCAGTTACTCCTAAGCCCCGTTTATACCTGGTGCTAACATTAGTCCTTTGTCCTGATCTTATCTAAACTCTAATTGTGCCCACATTTCCAGAAATGTGTCTTCACATGGTATTCAAATGTGTCTGTTATCGGTCCACTGTGTCTGCATTGTGACCAGATTTACTGGTCTCTTCCTTTATGTAAATTATTTCAAAGCTATTCTTTTAAAATAGTATTTATTTATTGTAAGACACATATTGATGTAATCAGTTAATGGTGCCACCTGTCAAGGATTTTAGAGGGTGTAATAGTGATGATTTAAATGGTGTCTGACCAGATCTGTCTACACTTGAATGTGAGCCCTTTGGGTCCAGCCATAGACTTAGATTAGAAGTGCCCTTCCAACAAGGCTCAAGGTCATTGGCCACAGATAAAATTACATCAAATCACGTTATATCTACAGTATCTTTGATTGGACTGATCATGTCAACATCTTACTTTCAAAGGCTTAGCTAGCAGTCATCATCATGAATCAAGTCGACAATCTACTGGCAAATCCTTTTTAATCCTTGTCATATGAAGAGAAATAATGAAGACAAATTATAGATAAAATGTATCGGTGCTCATCGGCCATTGGACATAAAGATTACACAATTCAAAAAAATCAAAAATTCAACAATGAGTCGTTTGAAAGGGATCAGTGGCAAACCACTAACGTTAGCCTGCTATTCAATGGAGTGGCTGTGTTTTTTTTTTCGGAGTTCCCACCATAAATTCAGAGAATGACAGACTTTGATGACAAAGTTTGATGACAAAATTTGCCCACAAAGGACCGCTGCGCCTCCTTCACAATGTGAGTCAAAAATGTATTGTACAATACTAAGTGTATGTTGTGTAGTAAGCTGTTAGTAGCTCATGTGCCTCACCCTAATCATTTGGTCTATTTTCACCTTTTGCCTACTGTTCTAACTTGGTGGTACACATACAGTTGAAATTGGAAGTTTACATACACAGGTTGAAGTCATTAAAACTCATTTTTCAACCACTCCACAGATTTCATGTTAACAAGCTATAGTTTTGGAATGTCGGTTAGGACATCTACTTTGTGCATGGCACAAGTAATTCTTCCAACAATTGTTTATAGACAGATTATTTAAATTATAATTCACTATATCACAATTCCAGTGGGTCAGACGTTTACATACACCAAGTTGACTGTGCCTTTAAACAGCTTGGAAAATTCCAGAAAATTATGTCATGGCTTTAGAAGCTTCTGATAGGCTAATTGACATAATTTGAGTCAATTGGAGGTGTACCTGTGGATGTATTTCAAGGCCTACCTTCAAACTCAGTGCCTCTTTGCTCGACATCATGGGAAAATCTAAAGAAATAAGCCAAGACCTCAGAAAAACAACAACAAGGAAGGAGACGTGTTCTGTCTCCCAGAGATGAACGTACTTTGGTGCGAAAAGTGCAAATCAGTCCCAGAACAACAGCAAAGGACCTTGTGAAGATGCTGGAGGAAACCGGTACAAAAGTATCTATATCCACAGTAAAACGAGTCCTATATCAACATAACCTGAAAGGCCGCTCAGCAAGGAAAAATCTACTGCTCCAAAACAGCCATAAAAAAGCCAGACTACAGTTTGCAACTGCACATGGGGACAAAGATTGTACTGTTTGGAGAAATGTCCTCTGGTCTGATGAAACAAAAATAGAACTGTTTGGCCATAATGACCATCGTTATGTTTGGAGGAAAAAGGGGGAGGCTTGCAAGTTGAAGAACACCATCTCAACCGTGAATCATGGGGGTGGCAGCATCATGTTGTGGGGATGCTTTGCTGCAGGAGGGTGGTGCACTTCACAAAATAGATGGCATCATGAGGAAGGAAAATTATGTGGATATATTGAAGCAACATCTCAAGACATCAGTCAGGAAGTTAAAGCTTGGTCGCAAATGGGTCTTCCAAATGGACAATGACCCCAAGCATACTTCCAAAGTTGTGGCAAAATGGCTTAAGGACAACAAAGTCAAGGTATTGGAGTGGCCATCACAAAGCCCTGACCTCAATCCTATAGAAAAGTTGTGGGCAGAACTGAAAAAGCGTGTGCGAGCAAGGAGGCCTACAAACCTGTCTCAGTTACACCAGTTCTGTCAGGAGGAATGGGCCAAAATTCACCCAACTTATTGTGGGAAGCTTGTGGAAGGCTACCCGAAACGTTTGACCCAAGTTAAACAATTTAAAGTTAATGGTACCAAATACTAATTGAGTGTATGTATGTAAACTTCTGACCCACTGGGAATGTGATGAAAGAAATAAAAACTGAAATAAATAATTCTCTCTACTATTATTCAGACATTTCACATTCTTAAAATAAAGTGGTGATCCTAACTGACCTAAGACTTGGAATTTTTACTAGGATTAAATGTCAGGAATTGTGAAAAACTGAGTTTAAATATATTTGGCTAAGGTGTATGTAAACTTCTGACTGTAGCTTTCATTGTCTGTTCATATACCCCTATTATTTATCCTACGGTTCTGACTTGTACAGGGAGTACACTGTAAGAACAGTCCATGTTCTGAATTCTGTCGCTGTACATTTCAAAAGTGCTGAACAATAGTTATATTGACTACGTCCGTCCTAGCTCGCTCATTAATGTCTTCATCGAAATTACGGATTGCCTCTTATCCGCTTGTCGTCCCCTTATGCCATAGTTTGTACATCTCAATTGTCAGTAGAAACCACATTTGTTTAAGCAAGTCAGCCCCATATCAGCTATGTTTTTTTTAAAAGGCAGTAAATGAGGCTGAATTAACTGTTTCGCTGCCAGACAAGGTTCCGCTGAAAGCCAGGTGTAGCAGTGGTAAGGTGTTGGGACTCTGCTGTTGGGACAGCTTTATATAGGCCCTAACAGTTTGTGGGCACCGTTTGTCACCGGTATAGTGCAATTAATGTATTGTTTAGTGTTGTGTTGAGTGGCAGGATGATCTGATCACACTCAGATCACAAAGTGTCTTTTGACCTGTCTAAAAATGTGGGCACAATCATGTGGACAAGATCAGGACAAAGGACGCAAGTTAGAAGCAGGTATAAACAGGGCATCTAGAGCAGTCACCAACCTTTTTTGAGTCAAGATCACTTTCAGTCAAAAAGCAAGCCGAGATCTAACACTTTTAAATATGACTTAAAAAATGTAAACCAATGCAAAAAGAATCAAAACAGTCCTGTAGGAATTAAGCTGGCCTAACACATTTTCATAGCATATTGGCTATGCCAATATTGTTCTTCTCAGACCATATTATATTTCAAAACTCGAGCTTTGATAACAAAAAAGATCAGTCGTTGTATCACTTGTGAGGCACAGCTGAGTATAAATTGAAATCATTTGCTTTTTTATTTTACTGAACTGATGGTATCTGCATTGGATGGTCAGTCTCAGAGGAGGGAAGGAGAGAACAACAGAGGGTCCGCCTCTCACGGTCCCTGCCCTCTTCTTTCCTCTGGTGAGACTGATCAGAGAGAGGGGACACCTCCCACTGATGGCGAAACTGGAGTCGCACCGCATTATTTCTGCCTCATGCTTAAATTCATGTTGTTCCAATGACCAGAGAATGTGAAATATTCCTCGATATTAAAATAGACCGGAGGAGCTGCTAATAATATAAACGCAGGCCTATCAATACACTTGGATCGGATCGGATCACAACCTTGTCCACCTCACCCCACTCTACAGGCCTATGGCCCAACAGTAGCCAGTGACCACTAGGACCATGAGAAGATGGTCTCCGGAGGCGAATGAGGCCCTACAGGACTACTTTGAAACAACAGACTGGGATGTGCTCTGTGAGGCTCATGGGGAGGACATCGATGGACTTACTGACTGCATAACGGACTACAGCAATTTTTGTGTAGACAACACTGTACCCACCAGGAAGGTACGCTGTTTTCCAAATAATAAACCCTGGGTCACCAGCGACCTGAAGGCCCTGCTGAATGAGAAGAAGAGGGCCTTCAAGGAGGGGGACAGGGACAAATTGAAATGCGTCCAGAGGGAGTTGAAGTTGCGGATTGCTGAGGGGAAGAGAGGGTGTAAGGAGAAGATGGAGGACAAGCTGAGGCAGAGCCAGGTGAGAGAGGTGTGGAAGGGTATGAGAAATATCACTGGCTCCAAAAAGTCAAACAGTGGGCAGTCGGAGGGGACCCAGGACAGAGCCAATGAGCTGAACCAATTTTTTAACAGGTTTGATACTGGCCTTGTCCACCTCCCCTCCAGCTCCCCAGGCCACACACCCTCATGGCTGTCCCACCCCCACTTTTCTCACAACACCTCTGTTGAGACAATCAGCGACCCCACCTCTGCCCTTGCTCCCTCTGGACTGATCCTCAACACCCCCCTTTCCCCCACCTCCCCACCTGGGCTGGCTTTCACCAACAACCAAGTGAAGAGAGAGCTGGAGAGACTACATCAGTGGAAAGCGGCGGGCCCTGATGGCATCAGCCCAAGGATGCTTAGGGTCTGTGCTGACCAACTGTGTGGAATACTCCAGCGACCCTTCAACCTTAGCCTGAGCCTAGAAAGGGTCCCTGTGCTGTGGAAAACATCCTGCCTCGTCCCAGTGCCCAAGAAGGCGCACCCCACTGTCCTGAATGACTTCAGACCTGTAGCGCTAACATTCCACATCATGAAGACCCTGGAAAGGTTAGTCCTCGCTCACCTCAGCATCACTGGACCCCCTGTAGTTCGCATACCAGCGCAACATCAGGGTGGATGATGCAATCATGTACCTTCTGCAGAGGGCCTACTCTCACCTGGACAACGCAGGTTGCACTGTGAGGGTTATGTTTTTTTACTTCTCCAGTGCCTTCAACACCATTCAGCCCCTGCTACTGGGTGAGAAGATGAAGAGGATGAAAGTGGAAGCACCCTTAGTCTCCTCGGTCACGGACTACCTGACCGGTAGGCCACAATTTGTGGGACTACAGAGCTGTGTGTTAGAACGGGCAGCGAGCAACACAGGAACCCCCAAGGAAACGGTCCTGTCCCCCTTCCTGTTCACCCTCTACACCTCAGACTTCAGATATAACTCTGAAACATGCCACCTACAGAAGTTCTCGGATGACTCCGCAATTGCAGGGTGCATCAGGGGTTGGCAGGAGGAGGAGTACAGGAGCGCAATCAATGACTTTGTGTTGTGGTGTGAGCAGAACCACCTTCAGCTCAACATCAGCAAAACAAAGGAGATGGTGGTGGACTTCAGGAGAACCAAGGCCCAACTGACTGCAGTCCCTATACAGGGGATGGATGTGGAAATGGTTTGGTCATACCAGTTCCTGGGAGTCCATATGGACAACAGGTCCTTCAACGTGTGCAGTAAACTACTGCATGCCTTCTACCAGTCTGTGGTGGCCAGTGCCATCTTTTTTGCAGTGGTGTGCTGGGGCACCAACATAAAAGCTGGTGATGCTTCTCGGGTAAATAAGCTGATCAGGAAGGCTAGCTCTGTTCTGGGGATTAGCCTTGACACTCTAGATGAGGTGTCGGAGAGACGGATCCTGGCCAAACTGCTGGCAATCATGGACAAACGTCACCCACTCTCTGCATGCCATGACGCAGAGGAGCAGCATCAGTCACAGACTGATCCCACCACGATGTTCCAGAGAGCGCTACAGGAGGTCCTTCCTGCCGGCGACTATTAGACTATTTAATGCCTCAACGGGGTGCCGTGCCGTCGTCAACATAGACCTGGAACTGTTGGTAACTCACATCCGTGAGTAACTCTGGTCTGTAATCACTCATTCACTCAGGACTTATGTATTCATTCAGGTCTGTATATATATATATTCATTTACAGTTGTTATATCATATCACGTGCAATATTGTAAGTCATTCTTTGACTTAACTTACGCAGTCATTCACTCAGGAATGCATATTAGTATCCTGTCAGTTGTATCTTTTTTCATTGCTTAAGTTTATCGAATGTGCAATACGTGCATTTATCTGTAATTAAACCCTGCGCACTAAGGTCTGTATTTTAAGGGAATTACTATTATTACCCTAAATTATATCATACACACATTTAGCTATTTAAGGATCTCTTCCTGTCATTTACCTGTACAGTTTGTGTAACCATGCAAAATATTCACTTACCTGTTCATTTAACCAGTCTGTATATTAAGTAAACTATTATTACCCTCACTTATATCATACACACTTTTAGCTATTTAAGTATTCCTCTGCCATCGACCTGTATAGTATAGTTAACCATGCACCATCCACCAATATATAGTGTACATATTCAGCCATCCACCCATACTATGCAATGTCTTTTTTATAGCTTTTTTGCACTCCAGACTTCTTGTATTTTTATACTTTTTCATACTGCCGCTCTATGTATCATGTATCGTGTATCTGTCTGTCTTTTTTGTATTTGTCTATTTTCGTTCTGGCATTTTGCACCTGCCCTGTGTTTTTTTCGTAGCTGCTATCTATCTATCTATCTATCTATCTATCTATCTATCTATCTATCTATCTATCTATCTATCTATCTATCTATCTATCTATCTATCTATCTATCTATCTATCTATCTATCTATCTATCTATCTATCTATCTATCTATCTATCTATCTATCTATCTATCTATCTATCTATCTATCAGCCAATGTATGTTTGATGCGAAATGAGTTCGGAGGCGCCGTATGGATGGTGTGACGCAATTGCGGAACCTCTGGAAGAATGCAGGCCAAATTAAACTCTACCGCATCGCTATGCGCCTCCGACATTTTTTAACAATGTGGATGGCAGGCGGAGGGCTCAGTCAAAAATATTTATAACTAAACCAAGATAGACCACAGCCTGTTGTTTCAAACGGGAACAAATGAGTCATAGTGGGCAGAACAAGCAAGGAGGTGGGCAGAACCAAGCACAAGCTAGCTAGATCCTATTGGCGCGTTCTAGCAAGCATGTGCATATTTCCATTGGGGAACGCCTACTCTGTGAAGTGCGCGTGTACAAAAACTCAATTTGCCTCTAAACAACGCAATTGTTTTAAACTTTGGCAAAGGGTAAAGTCTACAAAACGGTGTCCACTCTGTTCGTAACATATTTTAGTTTTGGGAACAGAGAACTGTATTGAGATAAAATGTTTCATCGATGAAAACATTTATAGAATGTCGGCCAAAATCCATCTCGTTCCATCTTCTCCCACGGCAGGCCACTGGGCTTTCTCTCACTACCAAATTGATGCTTCGCATTTATACATCTGGTGAATAATCTGTCTAATTGTTCTATCTGTGGCTCAGTAGCTCCACATTGACATGATTGGTTGACGGTAGGTGAGCAGTAGGTCCTGTTTAAACACAAACTCTCTTCCTTGACAACTCCCTTCCCAACAGCTCTGCGCTGTTCCGCGATGCGCAAACAGCCTGTTTGTTCTGACTTCTGCAGAGGCCGTGTCACTGTAAATGCTGCATGGCCGTTGCAGGAGAATCACCACCCAGAAAAGGTGTTGCATATTTTTTGGCATAGTATTCATGTAAGGAAGCTCTGGCAAGACATCAGAAGATTCATAATTTAACACAATTATGAAGAATTTACACTATTGTGGAGAGATGTAGTGATTGGATTCTTTACCAACGATAGAAATAAGTTGAAACAATTTTCTGTAATTAATTTAATTATTCCTTTGGCCAAATTATTTGACAGTTTCTCTGGTAATTGTTTTAAAAGTTATGAAATCTCAAGTGACTAACATCAAACTTTGCTGCGGGAACGTGTAACATGTAGGCACGGTGATTCGAGCTATCCGATTGGCTATCCTGGTCCGCCCGGTAGGCGGAGTTTGTCCATACAGACAAGTGAAAAGGTTAAACATGGAAAAACTTTTGCCTACCCAGGACGCAGGGCTTCTGAATCAAATGCACCTTCCGACAAAAGCGCAAAGTCGAATAAAAAATGAAAAAGGAGCGCAAGCGTTTAACGTTGGCTTTTCTACACAAATGTTTAGTGATCGACTAGGAATGCCTAGAAGATCGACCAGTCGATTGCGATGGACCGGTTGGTGACCACTGTTCCAGAGCATCTTCATAAATCCACATTTGCATCTAGAGGGATGTTTCAATTCAATTTCATTTTAAGGGCTTTATTGGCATGGGAAACATATGTTTACTTTGCCAAAGCAAGTGAAGTAGATAATAAACACAAGTGAAATAAACAATAGAACATGTAAAGTAAGCATTACACTCACAAAAGTTCCAAAATAATAAAGACATTTCAAGTGTCATATTATGTCTATATACAGTGTTTAAATTATGTACAAATAGTATTTGTCTCATTAACAAACATTTATACTTTTTCATTGATGCAGGAAAGATTATGTTGTTTTAGCCATACAACCACCCAAAAATCTGTCCGTAGTCTACTCTAAAGGTCAGGTAACGTGTTATTAATGAACTAGAGCTAAGTGGTCTTTGGAGAGCCATGTCAGTGACTCAACATACCGTGTTAAACCACATGACCCGGAGGATCCATATGGTGAGGGCAAAGTTCACGGTGAGGATGATGATGAGCAGCAGGACAAACAGGTAGAGGCAGCGCTTCCTCCAACCGTAGATCCCGATCTTATAGATGGAGTCAGGGACCGGGGCAGGGACACTACTGTCTTGGGTGGTGGTGACATACTGCTCCCTTACCATCTGCGTTGGAAAACACAGGACATGGAAAGAGGCAGTTTAGATCAATGGACATGTCTGACATTGACTATACATCACCCTGAAGTGGCAGTTCTTTATAATCATCATCATCATTCTTCATCTTATGGAAATAGCATTAGCAACAATGTACAGTACAATGCCTGTTCTTATGACTCTGAACACCTCTGTCACTAATTATCAGCTGGATATCTAGCCAGAACACTGATGGAAAACTTGAGTATATTTCCAAAGATGGCTAACAGCAAGAGAGAAAACTCCTCCTCATTCCACTGGCTTTAGTTTTAAGTCCACACCTTATACTGTAGAACTGAACAGAGCGTGATTCTTGGGCTCTATCGGAATGCACACTCATATAAATCAACAGTACCAGAGATCTAGATGGCAAAGGATTTGCTCTTTCTTCATATTTATGTCATTTAAGAGCAAAATTATCTCAATTATTGACCAGTTAGAGCTAGCACCCTTTTTGAAAGCATTCTACTCTTCTGTAAAGGGTGGATCGATCGTATGACACAGAGACAACATGAAAACCCCAGTAATGTTTCAAAAGGATGCACTGAGAATATAGGCTGTGAGGGCTGAGCACATAGCCATATAGCTTTTCTGCCCTACAGGAATGGAGCCAGGGCTGGGGTTACATTTAATCAATGAATCAACGTTTATACTTTCATTTAAGTCAATGCCTGAAGAAAATGTATTGAGTTGTAGGCAGTAGCTAAATAAAATGCCTTTCAAGAACAATGAAAATGAAACACCAAATAATCTCCACACTGAATCCTAGAATCATGTTTTAACACTCATTGAGTCAATAAAGAATATACAGACACCATGATTAAATGTGACTGATAAAGGTGATATAAATGAATCTGTTCAATTAATTTAATCTCTGTCGGCCAATACTGCAAAATGCACACGTTTAATAAAACAAACATTCCACACAACATAGTTTCTGTATCATCCAAGCTTCCCCAAGATCTGCTGTTTATTTCATACTGACATCTCAACTTGTTGACAAAAACTTGGTAACAAACAAAAGGTAAACTGTCTGTCTGTTTGATTTGTTTCATGCCAGTCTGGAATGGAGACTAAATCACAGTTTGGGTGATTTACATATGGGCAGATGCTCTGCCTCACTGCAGGAGTAAACATGGTCTTCATCATGTTTAAGGAGCAACTTTTCATTGTGGTCTATAATTCTATCCTGACATTAACAGATGCTAAGCCAGTACAGCACCTCAGTGTAATTTGGCTGGCTCCCAACCAATAATGATAAGGTTAGGCCTACCTGGCGAGACTGGGGAAGTTAACTGGCAATGTGTGTCAAAATTATAGCTCTTTGTTTTTATTATAACTCCTCATTTTTGTTTGTTAAGGTAACATTTTAGTACACAAAGTTTTAACATTTTCTGTGGAAAATAAACTTCCACATTTGTGACCTCCAATTCCACAAAACTTGCCAAAAGCTTTTCAGATAAACGCATAATTAATTTCACCATGTTGCTCCCTCAGCGGTATATCTTAGTGACTATATCAAAGGTAAATGTATTAATAGTATACATGCTCCCTACTTGGGTCCGTCCCCTAGAAAGAGATGTTTTAGAGAAAATGATAAACGCCTAGTCATTGCGGATACAAACAGCTTGTTTCCTGCTGTTACCATAAAAATGCAAACTTGCAAAGGCAGCAAGCGTGTTGGCATAAAGGATACAGAGTATCTCTCCCCACCAGGATCCACCTCTCCCCAGGACCTGTCACGCTGTATCCACAGCCCAGCAGTGATAAATAGCCCTTATTTAACACAAATGATGTAGCAAAAAAAACCTAACCCAAGGAAATGTGGAGGTAATCTTTGTTGTGTGGAATGCTTATATTTCATACCAATGCTCATTTGTATTATTAATTGGACTGAGTCATCAGAATAAATCATAATGACAAACAGTTCCCAAAATTGGTTTCCTCTCTTATAGTGATTACAAACTACATCTGACTGAAAAGAATCATGCACACAGGGCTTATACCCTTGTTTTAAAAAAAAGTCCCCAAATAAAATAAATTAGAGATGCCCATGCAGTGTGTTACTAGTATGAATTTAAAAAAGTGCATACGTGTTAAAACAATTACACTGTAATACTCTGTGAATACCTCTGAAATTTTAATGAATATTTTTCCCCTAATTAATTTAAATAGAAGCATTAGGAGGATATTTACTGCTAATACAACAGAGTGAGCAGCCTGGTGGCAGAATGTATTAAGGTTTTCAGGCTCCAGTTTCAGCGTGCCAGCCCAGCCACAGACCAATTCCACCATAGCAACCCAAATAAACATTCCTTAAACAACCTCACCACTGGACTGCCATGGAAAGAATCCTCCTCAGCTAATGTGCTTTAGGAAGCAAAATGCTAGTCATGTCACTTTCACAGAACACAAGCCTAGTAGTTGAACACAATTCTTTATGTGGCCCAATCACATGAATGGGATTTAAAACTAATTTCAAAAGCCCAATAGTCCCATAAGATTTCACTGTCCTCCTGTGATGAAGAGTATTGAGTTCACCTCATAGACTTTTACCGTTGCTTTTTATCCTGGGGCCCTTGTCCATTAACCTCAAACCAGTGATGCTACTTTTACTGCCCAGTACTGTCTTCACTCATGTGAAGCTAAAGGGCTGTAGTAGTACTGTGTATACTGCTGCCTGCCTAATTCACTAGGGTCTGACTCTAATTGAGATTCCAGGTTTCTCTTAGCACCTTACTTTGACCTGCTCAGGTGCCAGCAGTACTTCCAAAGCCTCGTAGTGAGTTAGCCGGAGGATATTCATTTATAAAGACTGCTGGGGGAAAAAACAATACTCAGAGGAGCTCAGACGTGAGCTGTCGTAAAGAAGGCGATCGAAAGCCAAGCCCTCTCCGTTCTCTGCTAAGTGTTTTGTCTCGGTCTAAGCTGCTGTGTCCTTATCTCCCATCTGCTATAATGCTTCCACTTCTAAAAATAGGGCATAGCATTGGGTTCTATATTTTTTAAAAGCCACAGGACATAACATGAGCAAAACTAATCAACAGAATGATATGATACAGTAACAAGGGAAATTAGTACACTGACATAACTTTTTTCTGTCTTCCAATATTCTTGACCATGTATAGTAAAATTATTGCCAGCACATGAAACAGTAGTTCTGGGACAATAAATAAATCCACTTACATTTAAATTCAAGATTCCTCTTTCTATAAACAAACACAAATCTAAAATAAAAACAAAGTGATAAAAAACAATCCAAACAGTAATGTCACCACCAGACACTCGCACAAGACAGGTCAAAGTTTAGACTGTGAAGACTTGAGCTGAAACACTAGAGTATTTAAAAGCTACAGACATTCACAGAGCACTGACTAGTACAGTAGCACTGACGAGCAGAGGATGTTGCCTACCTTTGTGTGCTGAGACTGCTAGCTTCCTCTGCTCTCCGGTAGCAAATAGAACTCTTCTGAAGCAGCAGCAGCAGCAAAAGGGGTAGAAGTGGTGGAGCCCTTGCCTCAGATGTCTGTCAGGCGTTCAACAGCTGCGTGCCATAAATCTAGCCATGGAACTGCCCCAACTAATCACGAACCGCGCTCCCACTTCCTGCATATCAAATGTATCTCTCTCTCTACCTTGGGCTTCCCTTCTTCTTTGATTACCCTCTCAAATCATTTCTCTCTGAGCAGCCACTGCTCATTGATACAGCAGGGTGTCTGGGACTCTGGGAAATACTTTAAAAAGTATCGAGGTGGGAAATCACAGTTGTCTGGAATCTGATTTGTGCCCTTAGCTTCCATGCATACCAGTGTGAGTCACTGGAATAGCATGAGCTCGAGTCTAATTTAAGAAGCTTCAGTTATAGCTTTCACTTGGGAGTTTGGCAGTGGTCTTCTAGACAGCTTCAGAATGACAGGTAGACCTGGTTGATTGATCTTGTGGAGGACTGTCAGTAACAGAAGAGATAGGCAGGCTACAACTACAGCATGTATTAAATACTTATGCTAAAACATTTTATTCTATTCTACTACCACTTACATTGTTCCACAGGAGGTTGGTGTTACCTTAATTGGGGAGGACAGGCTTGTGGTAATGGTTTACATGTGTTTGATGACGTTCCATTGGCTCTATTCCAACCGTTATGAGCCATCCTCCTCTCACCAGCCTCCACTGTATATGTTAATATTCTTATCTTTGGTTTCTCATTGTCGCAAAGGAGCCTGCAAGTAAGTATTTCTTTGGATGATATATACCATGCATATCCCATACATATGACTAATACAACTTGTATTAATAGATAGGGGTGTTATTGTAGCAGAAGTTGAAATGGAAGCAGGGCGGGGGAGTTTGTTATACGTAGAGCTTTGTATAATTTCACTCAACCTTGATTCATACTACTGTCATATCTGAAGACATGACAAATTGCTACCAGCAGTGATGGAACAGTGACAGAAAATGATTACCACTGCAACACAAAAGTGCCATCTGATCTGATGGTTTAGTTTCAAAATGAACAGATATGGATAAACTCCAAGTTCATCCAGTTGGTAAGACAATTAAACATGAATATTAAATGTCACATTTGACCACCGTATCATACATAAAGTTATACAAAAAAATTAAGAAAACCACCATATTTTTGCTCTGAAGCATGATGCCAGAGGACCTCACAGCAGCAGATGAGGTTGTGCATCTGTCAGTGTCCCACGGCCCGTTTTTTTTTTCTTCTCTCCATCGCCGCTTGAGGTAGTGCTGTGCAATGACAAGCGACAGCATCCATCACTAGGCTACCCCCAGCTCAAGCAGACTGCAGAGAAGTTCATTTATTTCATGCCATTTGTCAATAAATAACTCATACCCTTCAGTTGCCTGTAGCAGTTCTATACATCCATAGCTGACTCCAACATGGGTGAAAGAAGAAATATATTGGTCCCTCGCTATCTGGGATCCTTGGGACAACCCCCCCCAAATCCACCTTATTTGCAATTCAGGAATACTACCATGGCATGAACCTGGAGGTCCTACAGAATTTAATAGGTGACAAAATTAACAAATACAGCTCAAGTGGAAGCACAAATGTAGGGTTGGGCAAGTCCCATTAGAAAGGGAGGCATTGATACTAATTGAACACAACACATTAAATGAGGTGTCAACATCCTCGGCAGGGTGCTTCCAAGGGGATGCCTCAGCCCACTCATCTTCTGTCCCAAAGGACCATTTTGACAGTGTACTACCGCCACAACACTTCACACCACTTAGTTTTATGTTACAAGCCACAGCACTGTCCTCTCCCACCGGGATTACATTTTCAAACTGATTTGATGTGAGGGTAATACTGAAAAAAAAATTCCAACAGCCAATGGAAGGGTTCGTTATTTTCACATCTGAGGTCCTGTATTTTATTTGGCAATGATGGTCATAGTGAAGTTGAAGTGAGTTGAAGTGTTTTAATGCAGAGGAAACATTTGTGATATTGTAACCCCAATTTATTCAAAGTCAAGGTATATACACCTTCTGGATATTGCTAGATCAATTGCAGTGACATTAAAACATAAATTAGGGTTGTCATTCTGAAACTAGATTCACAGATCTCCAGCCAAATGCAATAGTGTCTCAACTCATTCAAGCTGAATGAATCAGTCACTGCCCTATATCTGGAGCTGTAAAGGTTCCTCAATCACAAGTACACAGAATACAAAAAAATGAAACGCAAATGTAGCTTTTCAGAATTTTATTCACCTTACATCACATCTGAACGCAGGAATCACAACAGCATAACCTAAAAAATACAAAATGATTTTAGATGGGATTCATAGCAGTAGTCCTCCAACATGCAATGTAACATGTTATATGTAATGTTATGTTATGCGTAACACATTTAACGCCAACACATTAAATCCAGTAATATCAGCAACAGTGAATTGCAGTGAAGAATCTTCAGTTGTAGGCTAGTTCCATCAGGACTACTAGCGTAACACATACCGGTTTATGCTTTCTCTTCCTTCTCTGCCTTTGATGCCTTTGCTGCCTTCTCAGGCTTCTCGGGCTTCTCTGGCTTGTCTGGAACCACAACGCCACCCTCCTCCTCAGGACCCTTGGTGTTACGTGTGTAGATCACTTGCGATCTGTGTTTTGACACCAACTTGATCATGCCTAGAGGGGTGGCAGAATGGAATGTGCAATTTATTTTGTACAGATATTGAAATACTATGGTCCCACATTACCAACTGACCCATATAAGGCAGACCCACTCACAGCCTTGACACAAGTTAAGCATCTCCACAACACTTTATGCTGAAAGAGCAGATATCAAGTTGCAGTGTCAGTCTTAGTAGTCACTGATCAAAGCCAATGTTAACCAAAACGACAGTATTTTTCCCCCGAAGGAAGACTACTGCCGACGGGTTAGAAGTGACGTAGATAGACATACTTTTTTGATCCCATAGGGAAAACGTCTTACTACAAAATAAAAACATGTTAATTTTGTAGTAAGAGTTGTAATTCTGAAATATGCAGTGTTTCATTTGGAAGGCAAGTGAGAGGAGTGCTAAACATCAGTCTAGGTAAGTGGGGCTTAACGGCTTTGTAAAAGTATCTGTACCAGCTGGCTCTGCGGCAGACCCATGAGAGTCAGTGCCTTGTAGAGTCAAACTGGGGTTCACTGTGGCAATGCTCAAAATTGAACCAGATCATCGTCCTCAGACTACTGACACAGAGTGTAGCCTGCCAAAAAAAACTACTGCAGATAAACATGATTGTAGTGTACCAGCAGTCCATGCAAAAGGGTGTATGGCTATTCTGTACAATCCGCACTTTGAAATTAGGGCTGCAAAATAAAGCCACATTTTGAAATGTGAGTACAGTGACTGCAATACACTTATCTTACATAAAGTCAGATTTGGCTACCCAACTACTTCCCAATTTTATCAAATTCCCAAGTTTGTTCTCAACTGACTTGCCTAGTTAAATAAAGGTTAAATAAAATACAAATAAAAAAAAATTCACTAAGGTTGAGAATCAAGAGTAGGGGGTCAGGGTTTACCTTTGCTGAGCAGTTCCTGGAGGGCAGCCCTGGCCAGAGACCCTCTGATCTTTAGCCTCTCAGACACGACTGCGGGTGTGATGAGCTTGTAGTTGGGCACTTCCTTGTTCAACTTTTCATAGGTGGCCTTGTCGAAGAGGACCAGGTTGTTGAGCTTATCCCTCACCTTTCCCTTGGACCACTTCTGCTCAGAGGAAAAAGAGAGGTTGTTGATGCTGTTCACACTCCTTACAGTTCAACCATTTTATGACACCAGAAGGAATAAACCCCCAAGTAGAGCTCAATGGATACAAGGACATACCTTCTTCTTTGCTTTGCCTCCGGATTTGTTTGCTGGATCCTTGTCCTTTTTGGACTTCCCGGAATCCTTCCCCTTTCCCTTGGCGTCTTTAGGAGGCTGGGATAATACAAATCACAGCACCATTATCCAACTGATGCGCAAGGAACCACACATTTACCAAAACTAGCTAACGTTAGCCGGAAAGTGCACTATAATTTACATTAGATAACTAGTTGGTTTGTTGATTTGGGCAGCCACTAGTCCCTCAAATGGAATTGAACCAAATCGGATGTAGCCCTGTGAATATTTTAGTAAGGTGTGTAAATGTAGTTGCCAAAATTAACTACCTAGGGCCTAGTCACATGCTAAAAACTAGCCAACTAGTTAGCTAATCAACAACCGACTCGTTAAACTAACAGTGGTCTGCAGAGAACTGGCGGGCAGTTTGCATAATTTGATCAATTGATACATTTGTGTGGGAAAGGTCCGATTATGAGTTATCTACACATTGTGGCGTGATAGACAACTGATTGTCTGTAACATGATCCGATGGTCGGCTGATCATTCAGTGCACCATAAACCGCATGTCAGCTAACGTAGCCAAGCCAGCTACCGTTAACTAGCAAGCATGGCCAACTGGACTCATAGTGAGCTATTCCATCCATAATCACGGTCAGAACAGTACGGACGAAGAATATTGTCCAACTACCCATCCCGATCTATCCAGACTCTGAGCTGTTTCCGAGCCCAATACTTAATTCGCCCTCGAATTTAATGAAAAATCACACTAAAACCCTTACCATGATGTCCCACCGTCAAGATGTCGGAGTGAAAGGAAGTTCAACCCGTGCACGAGCCCTAAGAGAACCCGTACATGCGGATGTTGAAGTATGGGCCTGGGAAATGTAGTTTTATTTGCTATACTTTTTCTATATATTGTTTTTTAGCATGAATAATAAACATATCTGCAAATATGCCATATCAAACTTAAAAAAGAATACGAGTGAACACGCAGGTAAAGTTACCTCTGTTCAAGATTATTTTACATTTTGTCAGAACTATTTCCTGTCACGTGACAATTCTGTCAGCTGTGCGGAAAAGGGCAAAGATGGCGATATTCAGTGTGTATGTTGTAAATAAGGCTGGGGGATTAATTTACCAGTATGACAATTATGTACCGAGAGCAGAAGCAGAGAAAACATTCAGCTATCCTTTAGATTTGGTGTTAAAGATCCACGATGAGAAAGTTATTGTATCATTTGGTCAACGTGATGGAATCCGAGGTAGGTTGTGCGCAACTGTCAAGTGATCACATCGAGGCTTACAAAATTGACAAAGTGATAGCTGGTAGTACATGCCATGGTTGGAACTCAAATGTTGCATTGTGCATGCTTCTATTTATTGTTAACATTGTGCTCGCATACTACTATTAATCTAGTGGGTCATGCTTTACTGTCCATCAATGGAGTGGACGTCAACGGCAAGTTCACGGCGGATGGGAAGGAGATCATCGAATACTTGAAAGACTCAACAAACTATCCGGTGTCCATACGGTTCGGAAGGGCTCGCTTGAGTTCTAATGAAAAACTGATGCTGGCTTCAATGTTTCATTCGTAAGTAGTTACACTTCTCCGGTTATTAGAGCTGTCAGCTCTAACATTAATACATCATTTGTCTATGGTGACATTTGCTTTTCCATGATCTTGCTGCATGTTGTGTTGTACTTTTTCCTAGGTTGTTTGCTATTGGTTCACAGCTGTCCCCTGAAGTTGGCAGTTCAGGAATTGAGATGCTGGAGACAGATATGTTCAAACTGCACTGCTTTCAGACACTCACTGGTAAAGCCATGTATTCAAACACTGCTATCAGTCTCTGTGCGATGCCTATTCGCAATGCTCTTGGTTTGAAAAACTATTTTATTACAGGTATAAAGTTCATTGTGCTGGCAGACCCCCGACAGTCTGGCATTGATGCACTCCTGAGGAAGATTTACGAGATCTATTCAGACTTTGCCCTCAAGAACCCCTTCTACTCTTTGGAGATGCCTATCAGGTAATTTTCACATGTCAAATATCTGCCCTCTGTCACATGAGTCTCCATCAGTTATCCAATTCATTGATGAGCAATCATGGCAAGATATATTTGTCCCTCTTGTTACAGGTGTGAACTCTTTGATCAGAATTTGAAGGGTGCATTGGAGATAGCAGATAAAGCTGGTAACATTGGACCTGGATCTTGAGCAGGAACAAGGATGAATTGTTCCCGACATTTTGTTGTTGAACCACTGCATTGAATTGTGTTTGTTGTGACTGGGAAGCTACAGTACATTGCATATGTCTCCAAGCAGTGCTGCTATTTCAGAATTAATGTTGATGAACTTTTATATGAGAAGGATATGTTATACTGGGATACAATGTAAATACTGAATGTTTTTTTTTTTTGTACATACTTTAAGAAAACACCACTATGTAATGTTTTCATCATCTCTAGTCTCTCTTTTCAATGCAATCCTTTGGAAGTAAAATCAACCACAACATAATGTATTTTATTCTAGTCTTTTGTCAATTCAAACAGATTGCACCCATATAAGGAGATGTCAAGTGCCATTTTCAATAGTGAACAGTACATTAAAGTGCCTTGGTTTCAAATGAAAATATTATGCTAAAATTAAAATCATATTGACACACATTTTCAATATTTAAATCTAGGATCTATTTTATGCCATGAGCATTGAAAACAGTTTTAAGTAACACAACATAGTTGTGAATACTGAATACGTCTTCAGTGAAAATAAATAATCCCTGAATGAACTCCATGTCTCACCATCTCTTAAAACAAGAATATACAGGACCAATTCAATTGAGCCCTTTTCAAATCAAAAATAAGAAAATGTATATTCTTATCCTTCCCATATTGGCAACAAAGAGTTATGAGGTGTAATGATCAGTAAGCGTTCTTTGGGACGTGACCCTTCTTGGTTCTGATGTTCCGCAGCAGGAAGAAGCTGATGGTAGTGATGAGAAAGGTGATCTCTTCTACCCAGAAGGCCATTTCCCAGCTGTGGTGCTTGGCAATGATGCTGAACGGCAGTCCAGAGCAGAAGCCACCAACTGATAACAATACAGGGATGTCAATTAGGCTGGTTCTCATAAATAATAGGATATACAGATTTAGTCATTGAACTACCTGTCTGGTACTGCTAGTAAAGCCAAGACACCAGAATACCTTACAAAAAATGTGTGAAAGGGATTAATTAGGTTGAGATAAACTTACTGTAGGCCATTAGGGCAGCGATAGCGTGTGACGTTCCACAACAGTTTGAAGGAGCACTCTCATTGGCTATCACGCCAAACAAGGCTATTGGTCCGTCAGATGAGATGCCAAACGTAGCCCCCATGAAGAGGATCCACCGCTGAATTTATAACATAAAAAAGAAAATCATGAACTAAAAACATAGACTAATAGTGTATTGGCTCTGAAAGGAGTTTGAGGAACATAATGTGTTCGCTATACTTTTGGCTGTCTGGAGTGACAGTGACCCGGAAAAGATACATGGAACCAAACATCTCAGCCATCATTGAGATCAAGAGAAAATGACAGGGGTTTCCATGGCTTTTCATGCTTAACTGTTCAAAAATAAATATGGTACCTTACAAACACTGCTTTGATTTTTATAGAGCTCTCAACAAATGTATAATGCCACTGTCAACCCACTTGTGCCACTGCCTTGTCAGATAAGTATCCTGCAGCTAAACTGCCCAACAGGCCTCCCACCTCCAGGGCACTCATGTAGGAACTGCCTGTGAAAAAGAGCTGCATTCAGGCAAATTTAACAAGAGGCTGTTATTATTGAGTTATCAACAGTAGGCTATTGCGTACTGGTAAAACAGGAAGGTTAGCGTTTTCTGTAATGAATCTTGTTCTGGAGGCTAACTGGCACAGCCACAGTCACAAAATCTGATTTTAAACCTAACCTTAACCACACTGCTAACACTAATGCCTGACCCTAACCTTAAATGAATACCAAAAAGCACATTTGTGTTTTCATGAATTTTTACAATATAGCCAATTTTGACTTTGCAGCTGGCCTATCAAAGGGGAAATCACTGTTCTGCCTCCAGGACAAGACATATGACAATAGATGTCAACCTATGGTAGGTAGCCTAGCGTTTAGAGTTTTGGGCCAGTAACCGAAAGGTCGCTGGTTCAAATACCCCGAGCCGACAAGGTGAAAGGCACTTAACCCTCATTTGCTCCAGGGGCTGACCCTGTAGGCAGGCTGCCATTGTAAGTAAGAATTTGTTCTTAACTGACTTGCCTCGTTAAATGAAGGTAAAAAAAAAAAAAAACAGGGACAATGCCGGTGTTAATGTATCAGTCTTCCATACCCATGAGTTTTGACTGGCCCTTGTCCTGGGTGAGGAAGAGCTGGCCACTAGGTAGCCCACAGCCACAGGTAGGGGGACAGGATGAACTCTTTGAAGGTGGTCTCATCACTGGGCAAGCCTGGTAAGGGAGAGAGGTTTCAGTCACACTAGCACACCACTTAGAGAGTGTGCATGATCTTGAACTCGTTCACGCTAGCATGTGAGGGGCACACTGGGTGCAGTTAATTCTCACAGAGTGTCCCTGACTTTACACACAATTGCACATTCAGACAAAACACAAAAAGGCATCAATTCAAAGAGGATCTGCAGAGAAAAATGGGAGAAACTCCCCAAATAAAGGTGTGCCAAGCTTCTAGCATCATACCCAAGAAGACTCAAGGCTGTAATCGCTGCCAAAGGTGCTTGAATACATATGTAAATGTCAGCTCCTTGTAGGCTAAACAAGTGGCACGAATAGATTTGCAATGACTCCAGTGATATAGTCATTACAACATATATTGTATCAAATGGTAGCTTACAATGGCATAATGGAAGTTATGGAACTCCCTTGCGTGCTTCTGCAATGGGGAAAAGTGCTCTATGAATCTGACATTAAATGTGGATACATTTGCATCTGTTGGCAATCAAGTAGCCTATTAATTAAACATGTTTTTATTGGTGCATAAAAATAAATAAAGTTGCCAATATTATGTTTCAATGTTATAGTTTTTTTGGTTGTCCTGTCTATATTCCACTGTAAACTGGTCCTCTCTGTATACCCGTCGCAAGACCCACTGGTTGATACTTATTTATAAAACCCTCTTAGGCCTCATTCCCCGCTATCTGAGATACGTACTGCAGCCCTCATCCTCCACATACAACACCCGTTCTGAACAGTCACATTCTGTTATAGGTCCCCAAAGCACACACATCCCTGGGTCGCTCGTCTTTTCAGTTCGCTGCAGCTAGCGACTGGAACGAGCTGCAACAAACACTCAAACTGGACAGTTTTATCTCAATCTCTTCATTCAAAGACTCAATCATGGACACTCTTACTGACAGTTGTGGCTGCTTTGCATGGTGTATTGTTGTCTCTACCTTGCAGTTTGTGCTGTTGTCTGTGCCCAATAATGTTTGTACCCTGTTTGTGCTGATACCATGTTGTGCTGCTGCCATGTTGTGTTGCCACCATGCTGTGTTGTCATGTGTTGCTGCCATGCTATGTTGTTGTCTTAGGTCTCTCTTTATTTAGTGTTGTGTTCTCTCTTGTCGTGATGTGTGTTTTGTCCTATATTTTTATTTTATTTATTTGTATTTTTAATCCCAGCCCCCATTCCCGCAGGAGGTCTTTTGCCTTTTGGTAGGCCGTCATTGTAAATAAGAATTTGTTCTTAACTGACTTGCCTAGTTAAATAAAGGTTAAATGATAAGCCAACTATAGCTAGCTAAAGTAGGACGGCATGGAGTTGCTAAAGTGGGACAGTCTTATAGGCTTTTCCAATGGAGGAAAGAGATCCAGTTTAAATTAGGGACCCTGTACTTACGTTAGGCAGGGCTCTGGTTTTTGTAGTACTGTTATCCTGGTTAATTTCGATATATTCCAAAGTACAATGGCACCAAACAGAACTATAGTAGGGTGAATTCAGGAAAAGTGGAAACTTTTTGCATTTGTGTCTTCTTTAACCTCTTTCGACATCTATCCAACATATTAGCCCAACACGATACATTTTTGAAATCTTCAAGTTGATAATATAACAACAAAGTGTGAATTGAATTGTCATTGGGGTACAATTAGGACTATAAAAGTGGTGTCCCCATTTATCTAACCTGCTGTCCCAATTTACCAAACGCACACTGAAAATATGGCTTTGGCTCAGTGTACACAAATGAGTGTGTAATGACTCCTGTGAATATGATATCAACATTTGTTTAGGAAACATCTTGAGGATTTCAGAAATGTAGCTATCATGTGTTGGGCCCCTACATAAGGGACATCTGTGGCATTGGCCATATAGTTGATGGAAAATTCCACCAAGCAACGACGGAGGGTATATGACAAATGGACACTTCATCACCAAATGGAAGTACGAAACTCGACGAGCCGAGGGCAGCCAATTGTTCTTTTTGGGAAGCAATGAGATGGTGTTGATGCCACAACGCTCTTTGAGATAATGCACATTTTCTGGGACTAAAGGTAAAAAACGGTAATACAGTGCTAATATTACCGCTGCACGTCAAAGTACATAAACCTATGGTATAAGGAAAAATAGAACCAGCAATAGGTTAGGTGCATTGTCATATATTGGAAATGGACAGTGTCCATTGACAATATATTTAAACAGGGATTTACCATCATCAAATGGACAGGCTGAAATCAGCACTGAATGGCAAACGAATGGCAACACTATAGTCTCTAGGCCGTTCTGAGTTCAAGAGGTGCCCCACTTGACTGTAGCTCACTTGGTCTGACCGCAGTGACGGTGAAAAAAAAAAAAAAAAAAGCCTGTTTAGTAGTGATTTCAACATGCTTTTTACATATTGCGGCCTCTGGGTCATGCAGAGACACACTGTTTTCAACAGGGGTCATCGGGGGGAGGGTAGGGTGGACACGCCACAGAGTTATACTAGATGCGGACAGTGGTTCATGTAGTCTGACACATCTGAGTTTCTCCCATAGGATAACATTGGTTTACAGGTTATGCTCGAACTCTGCTTACGTGCATGCGGTTAGCATAATTCCTTTTGCCATGTGTTCATGGCCACCGGTACCCCTCCAGATATTTATATGATGAGAGTACGCGGTCCCCTCCAAATCCTAAAAAAGAAGTAGGAACTTGCAATATATCATATGGCCAATGCCATTGTACCATTTTGCAATTGGACAGCCATGAAGTCAGCCATCACATGCTTCAAATCATCATCAACAGTCAAAGGACAGAACAATTTAATTGTATTTGTACTATACAGTATGCCAGTAGTGGACGTTTTGAGTTTTAGCACTTTAACGGCATGTCCAATTCATGATGGTGATTGCCTGTTGTAATATATTGCAATTGGACAGTGTACATTAGACATATGATATTTTTTTTATTTTTATTTCACCTTTATTTAACCAGGTAGGTCAGTTGAGAACAAGTTCTCATTTGCAACTGCGACCTGGCCAAGACAAAGCAAAGCAGTGCGACAAAAAACAAACACAGAGTTACACATTAAACAAACAGTCAAAAACACAATAGAAAATCTATAAACAGAGTGCAAAATGTAGTGCAAAAATGCAGTAAGGTTGGGAGGTAGGACAATAAATAGACTATAGAGTAGAAATAAATTACAGAAATTATCATCATTAGTGCCTTGTTGCAAACATGATGCATGTTTTGGAATATTTTGTATTCTGTACAAGGTTTCTTATTTTCACTTTGTCATTTAGGTTAGTATTGTTGAGTAACTATAATGTTTCTCCTATCACAGCCATTAAACTGTAACTGTTTTAATGGTGAAATCCCTGAGCGGTTTCCTTCCTCTCCGGCAATGGCCTGATGTAGCCTGATATCATCGGTTAATTCACAGATAAAAACAGAACATGTTCTGATATCAATGATCTATGCTCTTTCCCTCTCTCGGTTAGTCCACGTTTTTTGTTAACATAAACTGCCTCCCACTTGAAGCACACTGGTTGAATCAACGTTGTTTGCACGTAATTGAACAAACGTAGAATAGACATTGAATTGACTGAAGTCTGTGCCCAGTGGGCTATTTATTTCAATTTCTGTACACCAAACCCGATATTCACGTCAATGACCACGTAACCACATACATTAACTTTCTATTGAAAACGCAATGAACTATGATTTGTCATAATGACAGTGTGTTACATAGTTTCTTGTCAGTCTAATTTGCAGAGATAAGGTACTTTGGCGCCACTTAGTGAGCACAACGTGTGATGCACCACCTCCACCATACAGCAACATGCATTACACATACTGTTTATAATATCGCACATGCATGTACTGAAACCAAATATTATATCACATTGTTTCAAAGCACCTCTGATTCACCTTGATACAAAGTATCCAAGACAAGAGACGATTAATCCGGCCGTGTCAAGAAGACAGACACAGAGACCACGTGGACTCTTTCCCTGTTGAAGATGGAGGTTTCCATGGATACACAACAACAAAACACCTCTCGTTCTAGAAATTATTTGCTGGTCTGTACACACTTTCAAATACTGTAGAACTCACACCAGTACCAACACATGACTTTATCGCAGCCACAGAGTGTAGGGTCTTCATCCAGGCTCTCTGGTAGCTCCCATTCACGTCACTATTGCGTAACCTCTCATGTGGATGAGAGCCTCTTTGGAACCCCAAAACAGGTGGGCCGGCATACAGTGCATGAGGAAAGGATTCAGACCCCTTCACTTTTTTCACATTTTGCTACATTTTGCTACAGCCTTATTCTAAACTGGATTCAAAAATAATAATAATCATCAATCTATACACAATAGCCCATAATAGAAATGCTTGCAAATATATTACAAATTAAACACGGAAATATCACATTTACATAAGTATTCAGACCCTTTACTCAGTACTTTGTTGAAGCACCTTTGGCAGTGATTACAGCCTCGAGTCTTCTTGGGTATGACGCTAGAAGCTTGGCAAACTTGTATTTGGGGAGTTTCTCCCATTCTTCTCTGCAGATCGTCTATCAGGTTGGATGGGGAGCGTCACCGCACAGCTATTTTCAGGTCTCTCCAGATATGTTAGATCGGGTTCAAGGCCGGGCTCTGGCTGGGCCACTCAAGGACATTCAGAGATTTGTTCCGAAGCCACTCCTGCATTTTCTTGGCTGTGTGCTTAGGGTCGTTGTCCTGTTGGAAGATGAACCTTCACCCCAGTCTGAGGTCCTGCGGGCTCTGGAGCAGGTTTTCATCAAGGATCTCTCTGTACTTTGCTCCATTCATCGATCCCTCGTAGGGATGGTGCCAGGTTTCCTCCAGACGTGACGCTTGGCATTCAGGCCAAAGAGTTCAACCTTGCTTTCATCAGACCAGAGAATCTTGTTTCTCATGGTCTGAGTGTCTTTAAGTGCCTTTTGGCAAACTCCAAGCGGGCTGTCATGTGCCTTTTACTGAGGAGTGGCTTCCGTCTGGCCACTACCATAAAAAGGCCTGATTGGTGGAGTGCTGCAGAGAAGGTTGTCCTTCTGAAAGGTTCTCCCATCTCAACAGAGGAACTCTGGAGCTATTTCAGAGTGACCATCGGGTTCTTGGTCACCTTCCTGACCAAGGCCCTTCTCCCACAATTGCTCAGTTTGGCCGGCCAGCTCTAGGAAGAGTCTTGGTGGTTCCAAAAGTCTTCCATTTAAGAATGACGCAGGCCACTGTGTTCTTGGGGACCTTCAATGCTGCATAAATGTTTTGGTAACTTTCCCCAGATCTGAGCCTCGACACAATCCTGTCTGGGAGCTCTACGGACAATTCATTCGGCCTCATGGCTTGGTTTTTGCTCTGACATGCACTGTCAACTGTGGGACCTTATATAGACAGGTGTGTGCCTTTTAAAATCATGTCCATCAATAGAATTTACCACAGGTGGGCTCCAATCCAGTTGTAGAAATATCTCAAGGATGATCAATAGAAACAGGATGCACCGGAGAGCAATTTCGAGTCTCATAGCAAAGGGTCTGAATACTTATACGTTTTATTTTTAATAACTTTGCAAAAACTTTTTTCTTTGTCATTATGGGGTACTGTGTGTAGATTGATGAGGGAATTTAAAAAATATATATATTTTAGAATAAGGCTGTAAAGTAACAAAATGGGTAGAAAGTGAAGGGGTCTGAATACTTTCCGAATGCACTGTGTGTCAGCCATTTCTTTGATCTGATAAAACACATAGCCGTAACCTGTGACAATTCAACTGTGAACTATGTACAGGGACTGGGTAGGGACTAACTATGTACAGAGACTGGGTAGGGACTAACTATGTACAGAGACTGGGTAGGGACTAACTATGTACATTGACTGGGTAGGGACTAACTATGTACATAGACTGGGTAGGGACTAACTATGTACAGAGACTGGGTAGGGACTAACTATGTACATTGACTGGGTAGGGACTAACTATGTACAGAGACTGGGTAGGGACTAACTATGTACAGGGACTGGGTAGGGACTAACTATGTACAGGGACTGGGTAGGGACTAACTATGTACAGAGACTGGGTAGGGACTAACTATGTACAGAGACTGGGTAGGGACTAACTATGTACAGAGACTGGGTAGGGACTAACTATGTACAGGGACTGGGTAGGGACTAACTATGTACAGGGACAAGGTGGTACGTAGAATTGAGGGAAACTGGGAGGATAGTCAGGACTTGGTTTTCTAGTTAATGTTTGTTAGTCTAACTTGTAGGGCTGCTATACTTCCAGAGAAGTATTACAATGAAGTGGAGAGAAGGGTCCATGCTCTGGCTCACTAGGATGACTGACAAACTGCAACAGCTTCCAGTCATACGGGACCCAAGATTAATTTTATCTACAGGATAGAATGTTTATTTATTCTATTATAGTTCTTTCAGCATGGTCTTTATGACAATATTTTATTGTTCATACCATGATAGAAAGGAATGTTCAGAGATCAGGATTACACATCAGGAATACATCAAGGTAAATACAGGCTTTTATTTCAGACCATTCTTGACAAAGAACTGTATGCTGTAGTACTGAGATCTAATTCTTCTTAATAACCATCGAAATACATAACCTACAGGAGTGTTACTGATCTAAACATGTTGACATTAGGACACCAAAGGAGCACGGACCTGTCCTCCAATTCCTCCATCTGACCTAAACAAACGGGACAGGGCCGTGGAGGAGGACGAGCAGGATCTCTTTTTTTAAGTTATTGGTTCTTCTGTACACACAAAAATATGGTGACCTAGAACACCACAACACCTGGCATACACGGACCTCAGCACAAGGAGGGTGGTGAGTAAATACAAACGTACGGGTCTGAAGAGACAGCCTTCGATCCCCCTGCACATACAGACAGTCTCACACACACACAAGCACTGTACACGGCACAACAGAAGGTCACCTAGATTAAACACACAGAGCCAACAAAGGAGGACTAACATCTACTGGGTTTGACTGGAGTGCCAGTATATGCCGAGGCGAATTAAAATACTTAGATCATTAGATCACACACACATACACTTTCACTCAGATACATACATCTGTATGCATTTAAAACTCCATAAAGCTACACGCCTGTGCAGAATATACTATCGTTACTTAGTGTTGAAGTGGCAATATATGTTCAAATATTATATGTAACCTTTTTTCAGAATATACAATAATGAAATGCATTATACAGACAAACAATAGACAACGTAAGCTGTTCACAAGTTCAGTACATCAAAATTAAGAGTTTCTATTGGTTTCTTCTCACGACAGAGTGCAAATCAGATTATTCTCCTACTTCAAAAAGGTTAATTGCTTCTTTCTCAAGTCCACTTCCATACATAACATAAACCCATTTAAAAAACTATTACACACAAAAAATAATAATAATTAAAATCAGCATTCTAGTAAGTGGTAAGTAGTCAAATACGGAATGTGAAAAAAAAAAAAAAAGAAAGTCAAATTTCTGTTCAAAACAATACAAATAAAAGTCCATTGCAGTTAAGTGAGAACATAATACAAATAATTTAATGAGCGCAGGTTTGCTTGTTGTTTGTATCCCCTATTGTGAGTAGAAGAACAAGGTAAGCTGGTGAGGAACACAAGGAGAGACAAACCGGTGACTCTGGTCAGGGTCGGTCGGCGTTCACATGCCATAGCCAAAGCCAGGCTGGGGAGGCTGGCCGTAGCCGGCGGGTGCTGCTGGGTAGCCGTAGCCTCCATAGCCAGGCTGGGGGGGCACAGCCTGACCAGGGCCTGAAGTGAGCATGAGCTGGGGCGTGCCTGCAACACAAACACGGAGGACACTAGTATGAGCTACATGACAAGATTACTAATATACAAAACACACTCCAAAAGGATTAAAAACTTGCCCAGGTGCTAAAACTACAAAGCATAATAGAACCCATTTAACATATTCAACCAATAGAGCGGCAGAGTTATGTAGAGGTCAGGCCGCCGTACCATAAACAATGGGCTGGGACTCGGTGTTCTGCTCCTCCTGTTTCCTCAGGGACTCGGAGGCGTCAAGCTTATCGACCTGAGAGGCAGGCAGAGAGGTGAGCATGTTAACCACAGACAAAACCAGCAAGGAAAGCTCTAATGAGATGCCATTATAACTGACCTCTGGGTTATTTCACTGGCTGGCCGATGGGACCATTCCTGACAGGCAGAGATGAATAAAGTCAAGATTAAAACAGGCCGCAAGAGGCAGGCCATGCTACGGGGTGTGGGAGTTTTTTTTTTTAGTCAGGCACTGTTACTAGTGTTTTAGTCAGGCACTATTACTAGTGGCTACTGGCGATACTACCAAGCTTGACCACGACAGCCCAGCATTAGGGTTGTAAAGGAGTCTAATTTCTGATTACATACACACAGCTAGGCCTAAACAAAAAACACATTTTTTTATATATATATATATATATATATATATATATATATATATATATATATATATATATATATATATATATATATATATATATATATATATATATATATATATATATATATATATACATACATACATACATACATACACACACACACACACACACACACTTGAAGTCGGAGGTTTACATACGCCTTAGTCAAATACATTTAAACTCAGTTTTTCACAATTCCTGACATTTAATCCTAGTAAACATTCCCTGTCTTAGGTCAGTTAGGATCACAACTTTATTTTAAGAATGTGAAATGTCAGAATAATAGTAGAGAGAATGATTTATTTCAGCTTTTATTTATTTCGTCACATTCCCAGTGGGTCAGAATTTTATATACACTCAATTAATATTTGGTAGCATTGCCTTTAAATTGTCAAACATTTCGGTTAGACTTCCACAAGCTTCCTACAATAAGTTGGGTGAATTTTCCTCCTGACAGAACTGGTGTAACTGAGTCAGGTTTGTAGGCCTCCTTGCTCGCACATGCTTTTTCAGTTCTGCCCACAACCTTTCTATAGGATTGAGTTCAGGGCTTTGTGATGGCCACTCAAATACCTTGACTTTGTTGTCTAAGCCATTTTTCCACAACTTTGGAAGTATGCTTGGGGTCATTGTCCATTTGGAAGACCCATTTGCGACCAAGCTTTAACTTCCTGACTGATGTCTTGAGATGTTGCTTCAATATATCCACATCATTTTCCTTCCTCATGATGCCATCTATTTTGTGAAGTGCACCAGTCCCTCCTGCAGCAAAGCATCCCCACAACATGATGCTGCCACCCCCATGTTTCACGGTTGGGATCGTGTTCTTCAAATTGCAAACCTCCCCCTTTTTCCTCCAAACATAACAATGGTCATTATGGCCAAACAGTTCTATTTTTGTTTCATCAGACCAGAGGACATTTCTCCAAAAAGTACAATCTTTGTCCCCATGTGCAGTTGCAAACCGTAGCCTGGCTTTATTATGGCTGTTTTGGAGCAGTGACTTCTTCCTTGCTGAGCGGCCTTTCAGGTTATGTCGATATAGGACTTGTTTTACTGTGGATATAGATACTTTTCTACCTGTTTCCTCCAGCATCCTCACAAGGTCCTTTGCTGTTGTTCTGGGACTGATTTGCACTTTTCGCACCAAAGTACATTCATCTCTAGGAGACAGAACACATCTCCTTCCTTGTTGTTATTTTTCTGAGGTCTTGGCTGATTTCTTTTGATGTCGAGCAAAGAGGCACTGAGTTTGAAGGTAGGCCTTGAAATACATCCACAGGTACACCTCCAATTGACTCAAATGATGTCAATTAGCCTATCAGAAGCTTCTAAAGTCATTTCCAAGCTGTTTAAAAAAGGCACAGTCAACTTAGTTTATGTAAACTTCTGACCACTGGACCATATGTCTGTAAACAATTGTTGGAATAATTACTTGTCATGCACAAAGTAGATGTCCTAAAAACTATAGTTTGTTAACATGAAATCTGTGGAGTGGTTGAAAAATGAGTTTTAATGCATGTAAACTTCCGACTTCAACTGTATATATATATATATATATATATAAAAATGGTCCCACCATCCAGCCACCAGATGCATCTATTTCCACGTCTTTGGACAGTATGTAGAGAACCAAACCCTTTTCAACAGTTCTAATATGGGCCAACATCACAGAAATGTACCTATCACGGATTACAAGGCATTACCACAGTGCAAACAGTAAACATTCCCTTCCATGAAGTAGAACAAACAGATACAATGAATCAAATGGAAACCACAATAATAAAAAAGCTTTAAATGGAAAGATAATATTTATATTAAATTATCAATAACCAGCAAATTAGGCAAATCTTTATCATGCCGGTCCTTTTGATTAGTTATTAAGCAGCTTAGAGCAGGAATTGTAAAAGAAGAGGCAAGACTGACAATTCACAGGATCAAGCAAGCAGCATCTTGAATATGAGAGAAATACACAACCTATGCATCCTGGAAATTCACAAGATCGCTTCAACAAAATCATAAGGCATCTATGAATATACTTCTCTCCTGTCAGATCACAACATAGGGTTCAGTTCTCTACATACTTGCCTTCTGGCAAAACAGTCAGTATGTTGTTTTAAGATACAAGTAAACAGGCTGTAGGTTCATTGGAGGGGAAAGAGACATGCTGAAGCGGCAGTTAGGTCATTTCTCTGTTTAGAAGAGTGCATGAGAGAGGCAGAGAGCCACAGTGGAGAGAGTGAGAGGGATGGTTTGTACGGCCAGTCAAGGCATCCAGAAGCAGGCACAGCCAACAACGATGTCTCCTAGCCTGTCCAAAGTGCTGCTAATGTTATGGAGATGGAAACGCATGCTTGCCCTGAACATAATATAAAAGTATGTTACACGCATTCCACACCCGATGCACACACAGCACCCCGCTTGTCATTGAAGAGACCACACATTACAGTTCTAGAGAACCAAAGAAACTACAGTACTACTAATAGAACAAATAAAAAAGGAAAAATATATAAAATACAAAAAAATATCTACATACATGTTACAATTTATTGAGGATATTTACATAAAATTAAAAAATCCTTTGAGAGTTAATTCCGTAAACCGTTACATAAGAGAGAAGAGTAAGTTCTATTCTCCCACTTTGCAGCTGTCTACAGCTGTGCTTAGCCCAAATATGAGGCTACATAACTTCAGTATAAAAAGGACAACATTGAATAATGTTGGCCCTAAGCTCTGGTCAGACCACATTCAATGTGGTCCCAGGGCAGTTTTAACATGAATTTCAGTACGAATCAAACCCCATTATTCTACCAAGGTTGACCACTAAATGGCAAGGGTACAGATTCTCACAGCCTCAAACCAACAGCAGCTCAGTGATATTACAGACAGTGGTAGTTTTTCATTAGTATCTACAGGTCTAAAGGGAGAGTATTGTCTGACTACAGTAGGTTATCCAGAGTAAAGCTCTCCTTTCCAGCTCCTGGAAAGTTACTGAGTTTGCTGGTTTATATTGACAGCCTCAATGGAATGGAACTAAACATCCCTCTGTTTGGGTGTTGCTGGGGTGAATGAGGTCCTGAATCCTGATTGGCCAGTCACTGATTCAACCCTGGAACAAAGTGCAATAGCTAATAGAGCTATCCCAAACCCCAGCAAACACAGCAGCTCCCCAGAGGCAGGGTGGGAGATCCCCACTCCAGACTACTCTGGGTCTAGTCAAGGTGTGGGTGTGGACTAAGAAGCAGCAGTGACATGGGGAGGGGACAGACTCATGCAGTTTCCTCTAGTTTCACTCCTCCAAACTACAGACTACAAGGGGGTCAAAAAGAATGCCTGGAAATGGATTGGACTTTCACCTTTTCCTTAATCGCATCAACCTGAAAGGGAATTCAGAGAGGCAACTTAAGGAGAAAAACAAAACCAAACTCTCTCCCAACAGAGAGAACACACAATCGTGGAATAATCAGATCAACAGAAGAAAAAAAAAAATCAGTGAGAGATGGAAATAAGCCACTTTTGATACAAATGCAAGCTCTGGTGAAAATACTGATGTGTTACTTTTATGTTAGAGTTACAATATTCATCAAATAGATCGATATTTTATATCAGCAGACCTGTTTCTAAAATATCATTATAGTAAGCATCATAGAACATGCATCATTTTGTACAATTGTTCTACGTAGCAGTCTATTTCTTCCTGTTTGTCCTAGATCCCGGCAGACTATAGCCTATACTACCATTTTGTTCTATCACAAGTAGTGATACGTGTTATTTCTTGCAATATGGCATGGAGAATATTAAGTGGTATTAATATCCTGACGTTAACATTTGTATGGAAAAGTAGCAGAGATGAAAACCCAAATCAAAAAGGAACACACGATTACCGGTAACATGATTGAGAGAAACAGAACAGGATGAGGATGGATCAGCTGAAGTTGTGGTCGTTTACAAGATCCTAAAAGAAGGTGACCTCCTAAAATGGTAAATTGGTACATTAAAAACATCCACTGACAACTTGCCTTACCACGTCAACAGTACCTACTTTTCACTGTAGACACTAATAACCTAAGCACTAAAAAACCCTTACCAGACTCTGGATAAATTACCCTATGGCGTGAACTGCCATCCGAGGTGTGGCAAACCTAACCCACCTTGGAGAGGTACTCCCTCATGACCTGGATGAAGTAGGGCATGGAGAAGTCCATGATGTTGTGCCTCCAGGCTGTCTCCAGCACCACGTCAGGTCTCAGCAGGTCGTAGCAGGTGAAGAGGCAGGCGGCAAAGCATTCCTTCTTATCCTCCTCCAGGAACCACGCCAACAACTCCTCAGCCAGCTCGACGTCTTTCGACTCAGATGCGTACTGCATGGCATCCTACACACAAAACACCACAGATATACACACACACACACATCAAAACAGTAGACACAAGGGGAGAGAATTCAGACAGTGATCCACACATTTTACAAAAACAGCAGCAGCATGGGTATCGATGTGAGCTGATGATCACTGGTCTTTAGACAAGATATTAGTATATAATATAAAAAGTTTAGGAGAAGCTGGACCTTGTAGAGTTTGTCCTTCTTGCAGAGTTCCACACTCTGCTTCCAGCGGTTGTTGCCTTTGAAGAGGTAGGCAGCAATCCTCCTGAACTCAATCAACTCGTGCTTCTCCAGGCCCTGGGCCAGGGTGATGTTGTCAAAGTTGTCGTAGGCGTCGATGGAGGCACGCAGGGCCTGGACAGGGGAGTAACAACGAGAGAGAAAGTCATTTGCATGACAGAACCTTTATGCAAAACATTTTTATTATACAAATTAAGGAACTTTCTCTTTTCAAAATGGTAATTTCAGTGTTTAAACAGTTTATTTTCTCCAAAGTATGCAAAACAAAGCGTATGTTAAAAGATCTTAGTACCGCATAGTCTTCCTCTGTGATGAAGAGGTTGTTAAGTGCTTCGTTGACACCCTTGTTGTTGTGGTTCTGCACTGACCGCAGGTACGGCTTGACCAGTGACAGCTGCTTGGTCTGGAGGAGGACAGAGAAAAGTTAAGTCAGTGCACTGTCAAGCATGCCAAATATTGACATACAAGATAGATTGGAAGCTATCAAGTATGGACAGAGTAGCGTCCCAGTACCTTCATGAAGAAGTTGACTGCGCGGGTGTGGTCGAGTCGTGGTGACAGCACTATGAGCAGGTCGTTCAGTACCAATGGTTTGAACTCCAGGTAGAACTGGATAGCCTTGTAGTACAACTCCACATTGGCCACCTGGAACGACAAAGCATCATATTCATATATATTCACACACAATCTGGATTTCTAGTCAGTGACAAATACTTGGTCTAATACAATGACCAAGGAAAACATTGACAACTTTACCTTGAATGACCAAGACAAAATGTTTGCAAATCTAAAACATGACATGCAGTCAGTGCTGAGCTTGTGTGTGGTTTCACCAGGTCAGTTACCTTGGTGACGATGTCTTTGAACTGGCCCTCCTTCCAGGCGTCTGAGGGGTGGCTCATCATGGTGATGATGGCGTTGTCAAACTCCTCATACTTGTCATAGAGGAAGACCAGCTCCGCCCACAGGTGGGCCTGCTCTGCAGCCCTCAGGACCTGCAGACACACATTAACATGATCTAAAACCCCCCCCCACACACACACACACACACTGCCACATTCAAATAACATATGAACAAATAATAATTATTTCAATCCCCTTACATATAGCCATCTATCTGGTAGCATTTTTCCTCTCTCTCGCTCTCCTCTCTTACCTTTGGAATGTTGACTCTGGACCAGAAGAGCTCCAGGTGCTCCCTCATCTTCTGGGGTTTGAACTTGGAGTAGAGGATGGCCAGCTCGGTGAACATGCCCATGTGAGCCCGCTCCAGGCCCAGCGCTGCCTCCAGCATGGTGATCAGCTCCTCAAAGTAAGCACGGTCCTAGAGACAAACACAACCATGGCATCTTCAATTAAACCAGGACCATTAAAAACACATGTATCACATGCTATGGGATGATTGGGTAAAAAAAAAAAAAAAAAAAAAAAAAAAGTATTGCCAGGATAAGGCCATTGCTAGTGAATATTGGTAGTAATTGAACCAAATGGGCCTTACCTGGTAGTAGTTGATGAGCTCTTCCAGTTCATCAGCATGGACAACGATGTGCAGGCCACACATTTGGGCCAGACGGAACTCGTTTCCATCCACACAGGCAAAGCACACCTCTTTCCAGGTGCGGGTGCTGTTGGCCTTGCGGGCTCCGTCCACGGCAGCCTGGTACTCTCCCAGGTGGACCAGGGTGGACGCTAGCCGCCCGAAGTTGGACACGTTGTTGTAGAGCAGCTTGGCCGCGTCATACATCCTCTCATCATAACACCTATCACCCACCTAGAATAGAGAAAGACTTAATAAGAAAAGGTATGATACTGGTCAACAGTGATTGAGAAGGATGTGTCAGGTAAACCTGTGTGTGTGTGTCTCCGCAAGTGTGTGTATATCGTGCTCAGAGCATACCTGTTGGATGTGGGCGTTGTTGGGTCCATTGATGAACTCCTCCAGTTCAGCCAGGCGGTTGGTCTTGGCCAGGGCGAAGATGAGCTCTGTCTCCACGTAGGACTCACGGGACTTCTTACGGGCCATCTGAAGGAACTTCACCAGGTCCTCCCAGTTACCTGAGGATAGCAGGATAGCATTTCTATTTACTTCACTAAGCCCTTTTGCCCTAGCCTGGTTGCGGTCTCTGTTCAGCTATTACATTCCACTTCTTGTACCCTGTCATTTAAATATATTTTAATTTAACCTTTATTTCACTAGGCAAGTCAGTTAAGAACAAATTCTTATTTACAATGACGGCCTACATCGGCCAAACTCAAACGACACTGGTCCAATTGTGCGCCGCCCTTTGGGACTCCCAATCACGGCCGGTTGTGATACAGTCTGGATTCGAACCAGGTTGTCTGTAGTGATGCCTCTAGCACTGAGATGCAGTGTCTCAGACCACTGCGCCACTGGACATTCATCTTCAAATCTGAACATTCTAATATTTTAATCAGGTTTTGAAACAACTTGCCTAGCTAACAGCTAAATGTTTGTTTTTGTAATTTCGAGGCTCCACATGTTGTCATGGAAAATATTTTTTCAACAACCAATCAGCAACTTTGTCGGAAAATACAGTTGCATATTGAACTTTGAGATTGCAGAAAGTCCAGTCTCTTTGGCATACTACAAGGAGTGGAATGTTATACTGGTACCCAGACTACTTTTCTCCCAATTGGATACAGGTGAACACCTTCACCTCCAATGGCAAGTCTACATTGAAAAACACTAATGCTGGTCGTATGCTGGACATTACGTGGATCATTTCTGTCTCTTACCACTCTGGGCTGCAGCCTGGCCCACCTCCATGTAGGCAGAGGGGTCGTCAGCCTTGATGTAAGAGTCGATCGCCTCCTTCACCAGACCCTTCTGCAGCTGAGCCTTGGCCAGCTGGCTCCACACTGGAGGCTCGTTGCAGCGCTCAGCAAATTCATAGGCCCGGTCCAGGTTCCCAATGTGCTCAATCAGAACCTAAAAACACACAGAAATTACTTTTGTCAAGTTCACCTCTTAATACATAAAATTCAGGCAGAACAGTAGCATTACCCACAATGGTAATTGAACCAGCAACATTCTCATCAATGGTCCATTTCCCAGAGCAAGACTCAACCACTGACCTGCACGGCAGAAGTGTTGACGTCAAACTTCCTGAAGATGGCGAAGGCCTCCTCGAAGAGCTCGTTGCTGATGGCGATGTTAGCGATGTCGGGGGCGTCGTAGTTGTCCAGGCGGTTGATGTACTCCATCACACGGGTACGGTCCGCCTTGATGGCGGTCAGGATCAGCAGGTTCTGCAGGTTTCTGAATAAAAACACAGATGAACTCTGCTCAGCATTGATAAACTAAAAAAACAAGTTTAAAGATCCAAACCATCCTGGTATTGAAAGAGCAGACACACAATGGACAGCGCAGTCTGCCAGTGAGCACAGGTAGCAGAGCTTCAGTAGCCCTAGTACCTGTGTTCACTGAAGACTGAGTTATCCAGAACGATCTTCTCCAGCAGCTCAATGAGTTCATTGGGGAGGTCTGCAGTCATGAAGGCCTTGACTGTGACGGACACCTCCTCTGGGTCCTGTGTCTCAGACAGGGCCGTCTGAACAACCTAGATGAAAGATAGACAACAAACACTCATCATTCCAGAATGTAGAGAAAAGTCACCATTCTGCAAACTTATAGCCATGAGGTTTGCGTTTCTAACAGGCAGGAACAGGTTCATACCTGGTCGATGAGGGGTCTTCTGAACGGGTTACTCTCCAGTAGCACGCTGGCCCACAGCTCAGGGTCTTTACGGCGAACCAGGTAGCGAGACAGACTCTTGAACAGAGAGTTCTCATTGCACACCTGTACAGGAAATGAAAGATGATCAGTAACATAGGCAAACGCTGACAAATGACAATTTCACTGTATTATTCAAGTTCTAATGCATTTCTTATTTCTCACATTAATGAGTTCCTGGTCACACTGTCCTCTCTCGTAGGCCACACAGGCCAGATGGGGGTCCCTCTTCTCACAGTACTTGCCCACCACG
Source organism: Thymallus thymallus (assembly GCA_023634145.1). Classification (NCBI taxonomy): domain Eukaryota; kingdom Metazoa; phylum Chordata; class Actinopteri; order Salmoniformes; family Salmonidae; genus Thymallus; species Thymallus thymallus. Next base: position 22,574,940 of record CM042378.1, read on the forward strand.
CGGCTGTCGTAGAAGGGGTTCTCACGCAGGAAGCGCTCTGGGTTGTTGTTGCTGTCGATGTAGATCTTGGCCAGGGCATTGTGGGTAGCTGGCTCCTCACAGCCCTCATGGATACGGGCCTCCAGCCAGGGCAGGAGCAGCTTCAGTCTGGAGACAACACACATATACATCTTCAAGTTTCAGGCTCTCATAAATTAGATATATTTCTACTTTTAAGTGGGTCAAACAGCACCACTTCATTCTACTTTATCTTTCAGAAGTAATGTCACAATTAAACGCACTACAGCTGCCGTTGGTGACAAAAACAAGCCCTCGCAAAACAGGCCACATTAGTATAAAGCCCGTCTGAGCTGAGACACATCCCTCTCCCTGTCCCCATACTCCTTACCTGTTCCTCTTCTCCACCTCAGCCACCAGTTCATCAGTGGAGAACTGTCCTTTCACCACCAGGATCAGATTCTTAATCACATCCTCAGCACAGTCCACATCCAGCAGTCCTCCAATCACCACCGGCAGACGGCTGGGGTTGACCTGACACACACAAACATTTTTCTTACAGAACATTCACATATCGTACAATGGTAGTGACCCTTTAATTCAGTGTGTATAAAAAAAATATATATATAAAAATATGAGTTTGTGTACCTTCTGCACATAGATCTCAATGTATTTCTGCAGGGTGTTGCGGTATAGGTAGAGGACCAGGTCGTGGACAAAGTCGAAGCGGTCACACACGATGATCAGGGGGAGCTGGTCAGTCAGCTTAGCTTCCTGTGAAGAGAAGAAAGATTCATATGAGCTCACAGAATCCAACTAACAGCCAGACCTAGCTTTCAGGGTAATTAAACAAATAAAGACTGAAGTAAGCTGAACTGTGATGTCATGTTATAGTAGGCCTCCTTTTCTCTCTTACCTTGAGGAAGTTCTTGACTCGCTCGGGGTCGTAGCAGTTGCTCTCTCTGCAAATCCTCTCCACCTCTTTGATCTGTCCCGTCTTACAGGCAGCCTGGATGTACTTGAAGTGGACCTCTGGGTCCTGGCTGAAGTTAACGATGGAACCCAGAAAGTAGAACAGACCTGGAATGAACAGAGACAGACCTTAGTCCCTATACAGATAAAGAGGTAGGTAGAACAACTATGTGGTTGTTGAGACAGTCATGACCATGTTCCATGCAAGTTAGGAAAAGACTAGGTGGTTTGCATCAGGTGTATGGCCTGCTTACCTTCGAAGCTCTTGAAGGACTCAAAGAGCTCGGTGAGGGAGTTGGTGGAGAGCTGCTCGTGGTACTTGGAGGCCACCTGGACACAGATCTGCAGGTTCTGACGGATGTTGGCCGACAGCATGGCCCGAAGACACTCTAGAGAGTCCTCCACTGACAGGGAGCCAAAGAAGTTCACCAGCCACTGCAGGATAGAGTCAATACACATACAGAGTCAGTGCACAGACAGGAGAAATACCAGTATGTACACATTAGTCAACGTTTATTAAGAGCAAAACACAACAAGTACACATTGCTCTCCAAGACCATGAACACTCTGGTCAAGGACATTCTATTCCATGCAGTGTGTGGTTGTGTTAGGTAGTGTGCTATACCTCAGGGTTGAGCAGGTGTGTGTGCACTACAGCCCGTTTGATGTCGTACAGGTCGGTGTAGTGCTCCAGAGCCCTCTGCAGCAGGCCAGCCTTCTCACACAGCTGGGCAACGTGGGCACGGTCATAGTGGGTGAACATCTGGTTACCCAGGATGGCATCGGCCACCTGAAGAGGAAAAAAAACAACATACATGAATTTAAAATCCATTAGATCACGAGTCAGTGGAATAGAGGCAAATAAGAGTGTGGCACTTATGACGATATGAAATAAACAAATAAAAAGAAATAAAAAATTGCTGTGCATGTGTTGGATGTGTATGGGATGGGGTGCGATGTGTGTACCTGTGGGGCGTGGACCAGGTTCATCTCCAGCAGGCGTGTCTGCAGAGGCCCCTCAGCAGGCCTGTTGTTCTTCAGGGCATCCAGGAGGAAGGAGGTACACTGCTGGATCAGGTTATACTCCATAAACACATCAACGATCTGAACAGGGAGACAGACAATACATCAGCTACCACACATCATTCATGTTTATGTATACAGCCATCATCTGATAAGGCCACCTCATAGCGCAGCACTGAACAAGGGTTTTTTCCCCTTAAGAAAATGTAAATAAACGGGAAATAGGATAATAAATTAAGGGTTGAGGTGGTGAAGACGTTTGTCCCGTTGCCCTTTGACCTGTGTTATGTCAGCCAGCGGCTCCTCGTCCTGCACCAGCATCTGGGAGAACTGCAGGCCTTGTTCAGGACTGATCCTCATCACGTTTCTCAGCAGGAACATCCAGTCTGGAGTATAGCCGACCTAGAGGGGAAATATGGGAAACATATCTGTTAGTTCAAAACTGAACAGAATCCAATTTGACCATATTACAGAATTCCATTTTGTCTCAAGTCAAATGTTCTATTTGAAATGACTTAGATAGAAATAGAAACACCACTAACCTTTTTGGCATAGAGGACAATTTTCTGGAACTGTCCAGTCTCAGCGAAGCACTGAATGACCTTGTTGGGCACGTTGGCCCTGAGGTAGACGCTGAGGGCCAGAGTGGGGTCCACTGACTTCACCAGGTCTCCCAGCTCCTCTGAACACTCCAGCTGCACAAAAATACATGCAATGTTCATTCACACGCTACAAGCTGTAAATCCCTAAACAACACGGTTTCTAACTGTAAATCTCAACGTTGAACATCCAAACACAACAGTAAGAGACAACTATAGTATGAGTTTATTACGATAACTATGGTTTCCTTGCCTTGTCCTCTTTGAGCCATTTCTCCAGCAGCTGCTTGCGTCCCTGCTGTAGGACGGGCCTGCACAGCTCCAGAGACTCAAACTTGTTGAGCTGGCCCTGGTCCAGCAGGATTCCAAAGTATTGCAGCAGGGGAGAGGTCTGGCCCGGCTGGGCCGGCACACTCTGGAATTTACGGATGGTGTCTGGGGTACGCAGGATACCCTGGGGAGAAAGAGGAAAGGTGCGAAAATCCAAGTTGACGTTTAGATGGAAGACCGTAGTAGTAGAAAATGTTTTATCCACAAGACAGAAATTTGTTTTGTAGCTGAAATCCAAAAAACATTAACCACATCATGATTTATATTGTTTGGGCGTTTTGTTGCGTGGGCAGTACCTTGGGAGCGTTGGCGGCCACCTTGGCGGCCTCAGAGTAGTTCCCCGCAGCGAACAGGGTGTTAAACTTTCGGGCGAACAGCTCCTCGGCCCCGGCCAGGTTGTTGCGCACGGCCATGCGCAGGGCCAGGTCTGGGTTCTGGAGCACGTTGGTGATGTAGGGGATGATGTTCTCCTCTTCCACGCACACCGACAACACCTGCACAAACACGTTAACACACAGACAGGGTTAGGGTCCACTCCTATACAGTAATGAAAAGAAGGTGTCCTATTACATAAGATTATATGTACTGACAATTGTAACAAAACTGGAATAGAATAAATACTCACATTTATTCAGAATTGAATGTGTAAAAAGAAATGTTACTAGACAAGAGAATGGTATTGGTGAATGAAATACACAGATGGCCATCCCCATGGATCAGTGTGTGTGTATGTTTAATACATTAAGATGTATATGGGCAGCATACTTGAGGGTTACAGAGCCAGGAGCTTAAAGGAGATTAGGACACCTGGCCTGACGGGACATCCAACTGTGTTTCACACGCTGCTCTCTTCTGGAGCTGGAGGCGCAGTTAGCGCTTCCCTCAGCCAAGGTCAACAAGTGACACACACACACACACACACACACACACACACACACACACACACACACACACACACACACACACACACACACACACACACACACACACGTCAATCATACTCTTAAAGAGACAAACGCACACTGCCACACAATCACACCCAGTTTTTCCACTGTCACATAAATGGGACTCTCAAGCCGTCATCACACAGTGTTTGTGAATTCTGAGGAGAGCTGGAGCAGTGGGCTCTACAGACATGGATCAGCTTTCAATCCTCCTGAATATTTAATGGCTCTGTGTGTTTTGGACAGGAAACTCATTGATCAGCCCACTGGCATCCGGTTACTCCTGATAAAAGGACTAAAGCACTCTCCTTTATTCCAGGCTACCCAGTGGAGACATACCTGTCCTTTCCTGTTGACTCCAATGATGCCAGCGGTTGGTTCATGTGGGGCTGTAACAAAGATGGTCTCCCCGCTGATCCTGTTCATGTAGATACAGGTGCCAGTCTCCAGGTCATACAGATGGATGTAGCCATATTTGGTGATGAGAAAGACAACATCCTGCTTAGAGCTGATCTAGAGGACAGAGAGCAGGGAGACAAGGCTTCAGTACCTGTATCATAATGGGTATTAACGCTGAGGGCCTGCATGGAACAGGTTTAAGTTCTTGTCCGTCTACTGTTAAGTGGTTCCAGCACCTGCATGGCTACAGGGAAGTCATTCTGGGCCTCAGGAGGGAAGAAAACGTCCACTGCCTTCTTTGGAAACGGCTGATTGCCTGTCGGTGGGGTCCCCACTTCAATTATGTGTAACTAGAAAAGAAAAAACATATTCAGAGGAAAAACAACAATGTTACATCTCCCGGTCTTCTTCTCTAAATGTTTATTTTTCCATTATAACCCTTCCTGAGTACTCCAAGATCATGCTGAGAGGAGATTCCTACCTTTCCTCCAGCTTGCCCTCGGACAGCGAAGCAGAACAGTGTGGATTCCTCTGTGTTACCCTCCATTTTGAACTGGGCGAAGCCGGCGGCGTGGCCCTCAATGGGCTGGGACACCTTCCTGTCCACAGAATAGAGCTGCATGGCTCCCACCACACGGTTTTGCTGAAATTAAGGAATACACACTGTACAAGAGCTTGTGCTACAGCAGTCTTTTCCAGGGGTACATTAAGCCTTATCAGGGCATTTCATAACGCTGTGGATGCTTCAATACAGCCAAAAAGCAAGCCATTAGCCAATATCAGGTCAGTGTATTGCTGTACACACGGATTAACTTCTATGACAAACTCATTACAAAAATTAAAATGCAAGTCACTCTTCAGTAGATTACAGCTAGCGTCAACCCTAAATCCAATCTAATTCCCTCCATTTCAGTACCTGTGCTGAAATCCCAATGAGAAGCAGCCATTTCTGTTTGGCGTCGGTGCGGTAGTTGATGATTTGACAGCCTGCTAGGCTGGAGTGTCGGTCAAAGACTTTGACTGGCTGGGAGTCTCCCTCCATGCTCCAATGGTACACGGCGTTGTCTGTGACCAGTGCTACAGTGTTGAGGGAGATCCACTTCCAGAAAGTGACGTCATCAGTCATGGTGTGAGCCTTCATCTTGCTCTTCATCTCAATGTTGAAAATCTGGAGGGTTTTAGCAGCTGAAAATTCACACATTAAAAAAGGTTTGAGATATGATGATCTAGCACCGTATCTCCACTAACTAATGTCAACTACTAATAACCACACAAACATCAGACTAGAGGGGAAATTAAAATACTGGAATACCAAATTTCACTTGATTTAGAAATAGTGGTAGTCATGGTTTGGTGTGAGTGCCACCAAATGACCATACAAAACAGCAATTGCAATGCAGAACGCAAGACCACAACGACGGGCAACCAATAACGTGGCAAGATCTGCATTCAGTTAGGAAAAGAGTCAATACAAAAAAAGGTAGAAGACATGACCAATCCAGATGAGGCTAATAAAAACAGCAACTTCTAGTGACTGGGTGAATTGACATCTTACAAACATGTGCCTTCAGAAAGTTTTTATACCTCTTGACTTATTCCACATGTTGTTGTGCTACAACCTGAATTCCAAATGGGTTAAATAGACTTTTCTCTTTTTTTGTTGTTGAAATGTTACCAATTTATTGAAAATTAAATACAGAAATATCTATTTTACATAAGTATTCACACCCCTGAGTCAATACTTTGTAGAAGAACCTTTGGCGGCGATTACAGCTCTTGGGTATGTCTATCAGCTTTGCACATATGGAATTTTAGATTTTCTCCCTTGCAGATTTTCTCAAGCGCTGTTAAGTTAGATGGGGAGCAGCAATGAAAAGCAATCTTCAAGTCATTCCATAGATATTCAATGGGATTCAAGTCTGGGCTTTGGCCATTCCAGCGTTACTTTGGTTGTATGCTTGGGGTCATTATCCTGTTGGAACATAAATCTTTTCCCCAGTCTAAGGTCGTTTGCACTCTGGAGCAGGTCCTCATCAAGGATTTGCCTGCATTTGACTCCATTCACGGTTTCCGCCATCCTTACCAGTCTCCCAGTCCCTGCCACTGAAAAGCATTCCCATAGCATGATGCCTACCGCCACCACCATGCTTCAGGTAGGGATGGTGTTAGACGGGTGAGGAGCTGTGCCTGGTTCTCCAGACATAACGCTCTGCATTCAGGCCAAAGAGTTACACTTCTCATTAGACCCCCAAAATATTTTGCCTTATGCTCTGTCTTTCACGTGCATTTTTTGCAAATTCCAGGCTAGCTGTCATGTGCATTTTTCTCAGGAGTGGCTTCCGTCAGCCACTCTCCCATAAAGCCCAGATTGGTGAAGTGCTGTAGAGACTGTTGTCCTTCAGGCAGCTTCTCCCACCTCAGCCAAGGAACTCTGTAGTTCTGTCAGACTGGACACTAGGTTCTTGATCACCTCCCTGACCAAGGTTCTTCTTGCACGGTTGCTCAGTATGGTCAGACGGCCAGCTCTATCCAGAGTCTGGGTAGTTCCATATTTTTTCCATTTGCCAATGATGGCGACCACTGTGCTCTTGGAAACGTTAAATACTCTAGAAATTGTTTTATACCCGTCCTCAGATATATGCCTTATCACAATTCTATCTCAGATCTATGGACAGATCCTTGGACTTCACAGTATAGTTTCTGCTCTGACATGCACTGTGAACCGTGGGACCTTATATAGAAAGATGTTTTTTTTTTTTTCGAAATCATGGTCAAAACAATTGAATTGTACAAAAGGAGGAATACAATCAAGTTGTATGGACATCTCAAGGATGATCAAAGGAAATTGGATGCACCTGAAGTCAATTTGGAGTGTCATAGCAAAAGGGCTGTGAATACTTATACTACCGTTCAAAAGTTTGGGGTCACATAGAAATGTCCTTGTTTTTGAAAGAAAAGCAAAATGTTTTGTCCATTAAAATAACATCAAATTGATCAGAAATACAGTGTAGACATTGCTCATGTTGTAAATGACTATTGTAGCTGGAAAAAGCTGATTTAATGGAATATCTACATAGGCGTACAGCAACCCTCACTCCTGTGTTCCAATGGCACGTTGTGTTAGCTAATTCAAGTTTATCATTTTAAAAAGGCTAATTGATCATTAGAAAACCCTTTTGCAATTTTGTTAGCACAGCTGAAAACTGTTGTGCTGATTAAAGAAGCAATAAAACTGGCCTTCTTTAGACTAGTTGAGTATCTGGAGCATCAGCAATTGTGGGTTCGATTACAGGCTCAAAATGGTCACAAAGAACTTTCTTCTGAAACTCGTTAGTCTATTCTTGTTCTGAGAAATGAAGGCTATTCCATGCGAGAAATTGCCAAGAGACTGAAGATCTCGCCTATGTATATATTCCAACAGTAGTGTATGTAAATTAGATATTTCTGTATTTGATTTATTTTAAATAAATTTGCAAGCATTTCTTTTTTAAATTCAGGTTGTAAAAACATAATGTGGAATAAGTCAAGGGGTACATTCTGAAGGAACTGTATAAAATCCTTATTTTAATTTCTGTTAAAGTCATAACATTGTATGTGCCTAGTCATAGGTTAACTTCAGGGGTGTGCATCTGAGTTCAAGCAGCTCTACAGGATTCTTAACACAATATGTTAATCCTGAGATGAATGAAGGAGTTTGGGTTGGGTCTGAATGCAGATTAACGCAAGACCACAAAAAACAAACAGATGTGATGAGGTGCGAGAAGTGTCCTGGGATGCACTGACTGACACCAATTCCATTTCAGGCTTTCCAATCACTGGATTGTTATTGGAGCAATGAAAGGGTTTCCTATTCATTCATTTCTTGTGTCTGTAGCCTATGATGAATCAGCTATTGTTTTGAATATTCCACCACTAAAGTTTAGGCCTACATTTCCTGTAGTTCAATGATATAGACGTTGACGAAAAAAATGTATATATATATATATATATACATATACACACAAAAGTATGTGGACACCCCTTCAAATTAGTGGACTCTGCTATTTCAGCCACACCCGTTGCTGACAGGTGTATAAAATCGAGCACACAGCATGCAATCTCTATAAACAAAATGTTGGCAGGAGAATAGCCTTACTGAAGAGCTCAGTGACTTTCAACGTGTCACCGTCATAGGATGCCACCTTTCCAACAAGTCAGTTCGTAAAATTTCTGCCCTGCTAGAGCTGCCCTGGTTAACTGTAAGTACTGTTATTGTGAAGTGGAAACGTCTAAGAGCAAAAACGTCTCGGCCGCGAAGTGCTAGGCCACACAAGCTCATAGAATGGGACTGCTGAGTGCTGAAACGCGTAAAAAATAATCTGTCCTAGGGCCTCCCGAGTGGCGCAGCGGTCTAAGACACTGCATCACATGCAGTGCTAGAGGCATTACTACGGACCCGGGTTCATATCCCGGTTGGAGGGCCACCATTCAACTCTAGAGTAGTGGAAATGGGTTCTCTGCAGTGATTAATCCCGCTTTACCATCTGACAGTTTGACGGACAAAGTTTGGTGGAAGCCAGGAGAACGCTACCTGCCCCAATGCCTAGTGCCAACTGTAAAGTTTGGTGGAGGAGGAATAATTGTCTGGGGCTGTTTTTCATGGTTCGGCCTTATTTCCAGTGAAAGGTAATCTTAACACTACAGCATACAATAACATTCTAGACGATTCTGTGCTTCCAACTTTGTGGCAACAGTGATTCAGCATGACAATGGCCCTGTGCAACAAGCGAAGTCCATACAGAAATGGTTTGTTAAGATTGGTGTGGAATAACTTGACTGGCCTGCACAAACCCATCGAACACCTTTGGGATTAATTGTAACACCGAATGCGAGCCAGGCCTAACTGCCCAACATCAGTGCTTGTGGCTGAATGGAAGCAAGTCCCCGCAGCAATGTTCCAGGTCTAGTGAAAAGCCTTCCCAGAAGAGTGGAGGCTGTTATAGCAGCAAAGAATAAGATGGTCGACGAGAAAGTGTCCATATACTTTTGGTCATGTAGTGCATCTTGCCTGACAAGTGAACAATTAAAATATAATACATTCTAGGCTACAGAAAGACAGATACACAGGGGTGGAAGTGTCAAATCAATATTAATCAATCAACAAAATTATACAAATTAATGTTGCAATATTGCATTGCATATCTGATTTCCCTGTAGTCCAATATGCAGGATCAGCAATAAATGTAGTCTCTGAATGCAAGGTTCTTACATTGCAGTACAGGATGCACTGACAAAAATCATGCAAACCATGACTACTCTGGCTTATAGGCCAAGACCTGCTCTCTAACTGGATATAGTCATAATAGGGGCATGAATAATACATTATCAAAAGTTATCACAAGGATATTGCTTCAGAGGAATGTTTCACCGTCTCAGCCTGTGCAATAGCCTTGACCTCTAGGCAATTGAGACAGTAGTGTGCAAAATAAAAAAAGGTACACACTAGCACATGGCATACTCAGATGTTTTTTCTTCAACCCCCCCCCCAACCCCTTTTTGCCAATATTCTGTTTGCCATCTACCCAATAGCCTCCTGTGCTTCCATTCGACTTTCTAACACTCCTTCCTATGTAAACATAACATATACAAGTACTGGGCAGACATTCCAACACAGTGCAAACATGATTACAATTTCCACAACTCATGATATATAAAATCCAACTCACCGTCTGCAAACATATAAGAAAGCATTAAGAAACGAAAAGAGCAAAAACAAGCAAAAATAGACAAAGCATTCATGATAGTATGACAACTTTATCAGTGTACAAAGGGGTTCAATTGATTCAAATGTAGACTATAAATTGCTTTTGATTTTTGTAACAAAACTAAATAGAAATGGACAGGCCTGTATATGGTCATTAACAGGCGAAGCAGAATGTGACAGGTCTAGATCAATAACTTGCTGACAAACACAAAAACGTACACAAATGGCCTTTTATATTAGGACAGCAACACATGGGGAAATGATGGTCTACAGCAGTCAATAAAGCTGTAGTTAACCGCTTAGTTTGGGTGAATTAAGTTGTTAAAAACACAGCCTCTGTACATATTAGTTCAGTCAAAAGGAAACAGGTCAGGGGGTCAGGCTCAGTGGAAGTCCTTACCTTTGAGGGCAATAACTTTGCTAGCAGGGTTCATGATGGCGCTATCTGCAGAGATGGGCCTACGGATGGGAGTGTTGGGGTCGGCCATATCAATGATGACAACCTGTGCCTGCTCGCCCACCTTCTCTCTTATACAGATGAACTTATCAGACTCCATAGTCAGGGTGCTGAATCCAATGTTAGCTGGGTTGATTCCCAGGTTCTGGAGCTAAAGGAAATGAAATTACATTGTTAGAAAGATTTATTTAAAAAAAAAAAAAAAAAAAAAAAAACTATTGCTAATGTGACTGTGTAGCAGAGGTCGTTCGGTGAACTATGCGTGCATGATGAGTGAGTGATATTGTCTGAGACCTGAACGTGTTGGCTTCTGTCCTGGAACTAATGTCTACTTTAGTTAAGTGGGCTAACTGGCCTTACGGCTCATGCACAGGTTCATGATTATTGCAGAGATTTTATGTTGATGATGATTTGTGATGTAGCTAGCCAATTGTAAAGACTCAGACGCATTACCCTTTTATCATCCTATGGCCATACATATAGCTAACTAACGTTACAACAAAATAAATAATACTAACTAGCTAGGTACTGTAGATACCTAGATAGCTAGTTATGTTGTTTCAACCATAGAACATCTGTCTGTTGATTAAGCCAATTTAGCTTACTGAACAACTTCCTCACTTGAATGAAGGGTCAGGGTAATCTAAGATCAGTGTCAGACTAGCAGACATAGCTACATGCATCCATCTCGCTGTTAATGAATGGACTGTCATGCAGAAACGTTAGACACATACTGTAGCTATCTAGTTAACCATTACTTAACATTAAATATGTTTGAGTTAGCAGGCCAATTCAAATCAAAATAGTTCTTATCATACAAAGGCAGTTAGTTTGCGTTACGTTTGATGATGGCAACCCTATAAAGTTAACTAGCTCACTGTCACTGGTCTTTTCTCTAGCTAGCATAATATGGCAACCGTGGAGGAGAGGTCATTCATTTCTCTGCGGGTGTTGGACTGCCAGCTAGTTAGCTTAGCTAGCTAACAGTTAGCGAAAATAGCCAAACAGCCGAGAAAGATCTGGAGGGGTTTAGTGCGATAGTTACGATCCCTGGTCACCACTAGTATTTAGCTATATTGTTTTCATACCTGCAGGTGCTCCTGGAAGCGGATAGGTAGTATTTGAGCCATTGCGGTTTTCCTTTGCTTCTATGGAGTCCTGGAATTCTAGCTAAGCAGCTAGTTGGTTAGGTTAGCACCGTGCTAGCAGCGACCTCCTCACTCACTGATTCGTAAGTCGTAGTCAGACAGTAAATATTTACGTCAAATCAAGCTGTTATTAAGAATATTTTATAAATCGTGATTCCAAAATCTTATGTCAAGTGTAGCCGCCGGATGTTTATGCGTTTTCTCCACTGCCTGAATGGATGGCAGTGTTTTAAGCACTGATCTCAGTCCAAACCTGCAATGGCGGCGGAAACGGCTCAGAATCTGAGACGGAAGAGGAAGCGAGACATCTAACTCCCTAATTTGTTTTGTTCATATACGGTCAGTGAACTAAGCCGACAAGACCCAGCTTCTATCACATTGAGAACCACCCCTTAAGCAAACCGGAACTGTGACATTTATTTCCAAAGGTAAACGGCCTGAGTAACACTTCTTGATCTAGCCACCATCTTTGTCAGAATGTTCTCAATCCGGAGGCAGCGGGAGATATCGCTGGAAGGACAGACAAACCAATATGATCCACCTGTGATTTCATCTTTGCCTTTGATATAGAACCGTCTAAAACACAACTACATTTGTCTGAGAGACCAAAACCTTATTTATACGTATTTTACATTGACTTTCAATTTTTGCCACATCATTCGCCCTTTTACGTCAGTTCTGGATAATTCACGCTTCACCATTATGTCCTCTGCATGAACGACTCATTTTAGCCATGAAATGAATTCTAAACTCATAGGTGCTGTTCTATCATGCATGCTACTGTCCTGTAGCATGCATCATGTCCTGTAGCACTGTCCTGTACGGTCTCATGTATGTCCTGTCTGAATCATTGTACCATAGATCCTAAGTGGGACCCTACCCTAATCATAGATCTAACGCTGACCATAACCCTTACCTAACCGTTTTAGTTAAGTTGTCCCAAGCATCCCACTTTAATAGCAAAACCCGTTTGATCCCTCGCTCTGTAAGGAACAAAACCCAGAGAAACATTTCTAGATCCCCCACGCCTATGCTGATGAGTCATTGAAAATATCTAAATATGAATACATTTCATTCTATCCTATTCAACATGTTCATAAATGGGTATGAGTTGTATTGAATACATGCACATCATCTTAATGCTATTCAATGCCTTGACAGCTAGAATATCCTGAAAATATTTAAGGCTTAAAAAGGATTGAAATGAGCTTCAATGGAAAGACCAACAAAAGGAGAGACCCAAGACCCTGATGCATTACAAGAAGCGGCTGTATTTGACTATAAAGGCATCTCCAATCCAGTGTCTCTACAATGTTTTATTTATATTTCAGTGTAAAAGCTTATACTCTATTAGAAGAAAAAAAAAAACATAACAGTAACCCAAAATAACATATCTTAAAAGAAAACAATCAAAAAAATTCCCCATTCACCAGTCATCTCAATTAAAATAGAAACAGCATTTCAGTTTTGCTAACATTTTCCCTCAAAACAAATATATATATCTATTCTCCAAGGCAATTGGTCGTGGCCAATTAATCGACTTAGCATGGCCATTGTTTATATATATATATATATATATATATATATATATATATATTTCAATGTAGTTAGAAAACACACCTAAAAAACAAAAAAAAACTACAGTTTAGGACCACTGCACTGGCCAATGATTAGTGTCTCATTTTGAGCAGAAGGTAAAGATGAGCGCGAGTGACACACTGAGTGGTACTGAGTGGCACACAAAATACACTTTCTCCAGGCCAAGTTTAATGCAAAAAGAACTAGGATTCCCTCCATAGCACAGAACCACAGCACTCTTCTCTCTCACGGCACACCGGGAAGTTGTCCATCACATTCCCTTTGCATGTTTCCTCTGACTTCTCCAAGTCTGTAGAATTGAAGTTTGTGTAGTGTCTCTTTTATTGACATTGACAGAGCAGTCCACTTGGGAGCGGTGGACCTTGCTTCAAGGCAGTGGGGCAGTATAAACTCATGCTGTTGTGCACCAGGCCTGCAGGGAGCAGTGTGTGCTGGGGATGAAAGCCCTCCACCATGGGGTCCCTGAACAATCTGGTAGTGTCCTCCCATCACCCCACATTCCCAAGATGGGCCAAGACAACACAACATAGGCCTATCTGTCAAGGGTTACCTACACGTTTTTATTTGAAGGCAGTGTTTGAGGTTGAAGCTGTGCCAGGTTAAAGAGGATTCTTACAAAAGCCAACCAACCACTCTGCCATTACACTAACAAGAATTGATGATATGATCTTCCCTGAATACTGAAGAACCCAGTAAAAACACTGGTCTGTCTGACAAAGGGCATCAGTAGGAGCAGGATTTCTATGGGGCAGATACATGGGGGAGAAATACAACTGTACATGACAAGGAGTAAGAGCAATAGCAGCCATGATTATGTGCTCTACAGTGGTTCTCATGAAATGAAGGAAAAGTTGTATACAAGAAGGGATGACCGAGGAGAGGTGGTGTCATCACAACTGGGGAGATAGCAGGTGATTTAGTCCTGTGTTTGGATGTTGTTGTGAATCGGTTCCCTGGGCTAAGATGTACGTTTCGTGTGCAATTATGAAGTTGTGTGAATGTGAGAATGTGTGAGGAGAGAAAAAAAAAATCCCTGGGCTACACTGGAGGCGGTGACGGGGGAGAGGTGCATACAGCGCCAGAACCTCCTCTATCCATTCCATCTTGCCGCTCCTTCCGCCCCTCTAGCAGAACTATGTGGAGCCCCTCTTCTGTAGCTCCTCAATAAAGGCTGTGGAACAGGAGAGAGACAGGAAACAATCAATACAACATCTGACAAAAAAAAAAAGTAGTGCCTTTGTTACCCACCCACTTAATTTGGACTTTTATACAAATGTCATTGTGAAACATGGTTATATCCGCACAGTCTCACCTCCGATTATCTCCTCCTTGACTTTTTGCAACTCCTTTCGCATCTCATCAAGAATCTCCTGCAGGAAGCAAACAAAACATTTGATCATTTATTGCCTTAGTATTACATATGATTATACTGTATGTCTTTACTAGTCTTGGCATTAGAGGTGCAGCAGAAAATAATATTTACCTGTTTAATCCTCTCCATATCGGTGTCTTCACCACCTCCAGCATCATTACTACCACCACCTGCATGCTTCACCCTGGATGAGGTGTGGCCAAGGGTGGGAAAGAAAGTGAGTGGGTAGGGGAGGCAGAGAGAGAAAGAGAGAGACTGATTAAGATCAAACCAAGTCCCATCACTGTGACAACCTACGCTGTCAATCCAAACCATCACCATAGCACCGCCAAAGAGGCATCAGGAAGCACCACACATATAAAACCACATTCTGTGGAAAACACAGACAACCCAAGGCTAGCTTTCAAAGTTTCAATGACATTTGACCACACCAAACGTCCAGAAATGACAGGCAAAACACACAAAATTCCATTCTATACTACATCAAGGGATAACAAATTCCAAGAATCCTTAAATAATATCAAGTCAACTTGGAAAATCATCAACTGTTGAATAAGAAAAAGGCATCTACAA
Organism: Thymallus thymallus; assembly: GCA_023634145.1. Taxonomy (NCBI): domain Eukaryota; kingdom Metazoa; phylum Chordata; class Actinopteri; order Salmoniformes; family Salmonidae; genus Thymallus; species Thymallus thymallus. Next base: position 22,590,096 of record CM042378.1, read on the forward strand.
CTATCCCATCTAAATATATTGCTGAAAATAAGACCTATAGTGATCCTGATCCTTCATGTGAATTTAATAACTTTTTTCGTGAATGTGGGTTCTTCTCTGTCAAAGAAAATAGAGAAAACTGATGGAAATCCCTTGGATTACATTAAAGGGCATTTCCCTTCTCTGCTTCAGTTTGATCCTCCTGGTGGAATGGAGGTGATGGAGGTAATTGATAACTTAAAGATATCAGCAGCAGGTCATGATGAGATTGGTGCCTTTTTGGTGAAATCATTGTCTTCCTCGACGACTGAGCCTCTAACATACTGTATATCTTCACCAAATCAATGCAAGCTGGTAAAGTTACCCCCTACACTCAATTAGTATTTGGTAGCATTGCCTTTAAATTGTTTAACTTGGGTCAAATGTTTCATGTGGCCTTCAATAATCTTCCCACAATAAGTTGGGTGAATGTTGGCCCATTCCTCCAGACAGAACTGGTGTAACTGAGTCAGGTTTGTAAGACTCCTTGCTCGCACACGCTTTTTCAGTTCTGCCCACAAATTTTCTATAGGATTGAGGTCAGGGCTTTGTGATGGCCACTCCAATACCTTAACATTCTTGTCCTTAAGCCATTTAGCCACAACTTTGGAAGTATGCTTGGGGTCATTGTCCATTTGGAAGACCCATTTGCAACCAAGCTTTAACTTCCTGACTGATGTCTTGAGATGTTGCTTCAACATATCCACATCATTTTCCTTCCTCATGATGCCATCTATTTTGTGAAGTGCACCAGTCCCTCCTGCAGAAAAGCACCCCTACAACATGATGCTGCCACCCACGTGCTTCACGGTTGGGATGGTGTTCTTCAGCTTGTAAGCCTCCCCCTTTTCCCTCCAAACATAACAATGGTCATTATGGCCAAACAGTTCTATTTTTGTTTCATCAGACCAGAGTAAATTTCTTTGTCCCCATGTGCTGTTGCAAACCGTAGTCAGGTGTTTTTATGGCGGTTTTGGAGCAGTGGCTTCTTCCTTGCTGTGCTGCCTTTCAGGTTATGTCGATATAGGACTTGTTTTACTGTGGATATAGATACTTTTGTACCGGTTTCCTCCAGCATCTTCACAAGGTCCTTTGCTGTTGTTCTGGGATTGATTTGCACTTTTCGCACCAAAGTGCGTTCATCTCTAGGAGACAGAACACGTCTCCTTCCTGAGCGGTATGATGGCTGCGTGGTCCCATGGTGTTTATACTTGCGTACTATTATTTTTTACAGATGAACGTGGTACCTTCAGGCGTTTGGAAATTTCTCCCAAGTATGAACCAGACTTGTGGAGGTCTACAATTTCTTTTCTGAGGTCTTGGCTGATTTCTTTAGATTTTCCCATGATGTCGAGCAAATAGGCACAGAGTTTGAAGGTAGGCCTTGAAATACATCCACAGGTACACCTCCAATTGACTCAAATGATGTCAATTAGCCTATCAGAAGCTTCTAAAGCCATGACATCATTTTCTTGAATTTTCCAAGCTGTTTAAAGGTACTGTCAACTTAGTGTATGTAAACTTCTGACCCACTGGAATTGTGATATTGTGAATTATAAGTTAAATAATCTGTCTGTAAACAACTGTTTGAAGAATTACTTGTATCATGCACAAAGTAGTAGTCCTAACCGACTTGCCAAACATTAGTTTGTTAACATGAAATCTGTGGAGTGGTTGAAAAATGAGTTTTAATGACTTCAACCTAAGTGTATGTAAACTTCCGACTTCAACTGTAGTTATGTTTATGATAGAGAACAATTTGTTTATGCAAACTGCTGTGCATTTACCAGGGCCAAGATATCTTCTGGCGTGCCAAAGGGTTTGAAAATGTTATTCCTAGTCTGTGTCTTCTACCGTCCATCCCATTCTCTTTGCTGATGATACCAATTAGATTTTATCACACAAGAATTTTGATTGACTAATTAATGAAGCAAACTCAGGCATGGTCAAATGGTTCCAGATAAACAAATGTTAATTTTTTAAAATGTATTCACTAGTATGAATAAGAAATAATAACAAATAAAAAAAAATAAAAAAAATATAATAATAATAATAAAAAAAGCCATCTGAAATGGAAGTCACATCCACTAGATTCCTTGGAGTTCTAGTTGATGAAAAGTTATACTGGAAAGATCATATTCAATTTGTCTGCAGCAAAGTGATGAAATCGGTTGGTATCATCAGAAAGATTAGTGGTTTGGTTCATCAAGCTTGCTTCCTAAGTCTACTATAGTTTAATTTACCCATATCTCATTTACTGTAATATTGTCTGGGCCAGTACACATGCGTCCTACCTTCACAAGTTACTCAAAACTAGCCACCTTCTCTAATTACCTGGCTCCATCTGCACCTTTGTTTAAGAAACTCAATATCGTGTCTATTTACGACATTAATGTACACCAATTATGCACTTTCATCTACAAATACTCATACCTCCCAGACATTTTACCTATACCCTTCAATGGATTCTTCCAGGTTAATTCTGAAATCCATCTATATAAAACACAAGACACTGCGATAACCTTCACCCTCCCCACCTCACATAGTAATAATTCTCTATCAGATATAGAGGTACCATACTCTGAAATGCTTATCGTCTCATTGCCATAACATCATCATCCCTCAATAACCTCAAGTAAAACTGGGTCAGCCTGATGAACCAGTAATCTCCTACATATAGCCTAACTCTCATACACATCTAAACCAACAATATTTTTTTAGTTATTACTGATCAATTAATTTCTACATTTATAATTAGTTGTTATCGGTTTTAACAAACCTTTTTTTATTTTTGAACTTATGTATTTGTACAGTGCCTTCAGAAGACATTTAGACCACTTTTCTACATTTTGATATGTTAAACTTATTCTAAAATGGATTAAATAAAAACAATTCCTCAGCAATCTACACACAATACCCAAAACTGACAAAGTGAATACAGGTTTTTAGAAATGTGTGCAAATTTATAAAAATAAACAGAAATACCTTATTTACTTAAGTATTCAGGCCCTTTGCTATGAGACCCGAAATTGAGCTCAGCTGCATCCTGTTTCCATTCATCATTCTTGAGATGTTTCTACAACTTGATTGGAGTCAATCTGTGGTAAATTCAATTGTTTGGACATGATTTTGAAAAGGCACAGACCTGTCTATATAAGGTCCCACAGTTAACAGTGCATGACAGATCAAAAACCACACCATGAGGTCGAAGGAATTGTACGTAGAGCTCCGAGACAAGATTATGTCGAGGCACAGATCTGGGGAAGGGTACCAAAACAAATTATGCAGCATTGAAGGTCCCCAAGAACACAGTGGCCTCCATCATTCTTAAATGGAAGAGGTTTGAAACCACCAAGACTCTTCCTAGAGTTTGCCTACCCTGCAAAACTGAGCAATCGGGAAGGTGACCAAGACTCTGTGGTCACTCTGACAGAGCTCCAGAGTTCCTCTGTGGAGATAGGAGAACCTTACAGAAGGACAACCATCTCTGCAGCACTCTACCAATCAGGTTTTTATGGTAGAGTGGCCAGACGGAAGCCACTCCTCAGTAAAAGGCACGACAGCCTGCTTGGAGTTTGCCAAAAGGCACCTAAAGACTCTCAGACCATGAGAAACAAGATTCTCTGGTCTGATGAAACCAAGATTCTTTGGCCTGAATGCCAAGCGTCACGTCCGGAAGAAACCTAGCACCATCCCTATGGTGAAGCATGGTGGTGGCAGCATCATGCTGTGGGGATGTTTTTTAGCAGCAGGGACTGGGAGACTAGATCGAGGCAAAGATGAACGGAGCAAAGTACAAAGATCCTTGATGAAGCCTGCTCCAGAGCGCTCAGGGCCTAAAACTGGGCCGAAGGTTCACCTTCCAACAGGACAACGACCCTAAGCACACAACTAAGACAACGCAGGAGTGGCTTCGGAACAAGTCTCAATGTCCTTGAGTGGCCCAGCCAGAGCCCAGACTTGAACCCGATCTAACATCTCTGGAGAGACTTGAAAATAGTTGTGCAGCAACTGTCCCCATCCAACCTGACTGGGAGAATGGGAGAAACTCCCCAAATAAAGGTGTGCCAAGCTTTTTGCTTTGTCATTATGGTATTGTATAGATTAGGACTATTATTATTTTTAAATACATTTTAGAATAAGGCTGTAACGTAACAAAATGTGGAAAACGTCAAGGGGTCTGGAATGCACTGTATATTGTTTTTTTTTTATGGTGTTCATATAAGCACTTGGGCTTCCAACCACACCTTCACACTGTTCTTTTTAATTATTTTTGTTGTCCATCACTTGCTTTCTTTGGGCCAAATAAATAAATATCAATTCACATACACTACCATTCAAAAGTTTGGGGTCACTTAGAAATGTCCTTGTTTTTTAAAGAAAAGCAAATTTTTTGTCCATTAAAATAACATCAAATTGATCAGAAATACAGTGTAGACATTGTTAATGTTGTAAATTACTATTGTAGCTGGAAACGGCTGTTTCTTTATGGAATATCTACATAGGCGTACAGAGGCCATTATCATTTTAAAAAGGCTAATTGATCATTAGAAAACCCTTTTGCAATTATGTTAGCACAGCTGAAAACTGTTGTGCTGATTAAAGAAGTAATAGAACTGGTCAGTCTATTCTTGTTCTGAGAAATGAAGGCTATTCAGTCAAGAGACTGAAGATCTCATACAGTGCTGTGTACTACTCCCTTCACAGAACAGTGCAAACTGGCTCTAACCAGAATAGAAAGAGGAGTGGGAGGCCCCGGTGCACAACTGAGCAAGAGGACAAGTACATTAGAGTGTCTGAAGTTGTGCCCCTGTTGACCTGACCGAAAGAAGGGAGGTGGGACGGTATGCTAGGGAAGGCAGGAAAGCATCAGTCCTGTTTTCTTGTCACAGCAGGGACTTTGTACCTGGGAACCTGGGGCAAGGGAGATGTGGAGTCCATGCTCTTGGAGACCGAGTTATTCCTGTTTGTGAGACACATACTGCTCTTAGAATGGGAAGCAACCAATTCATCAACACACACACACCTCTTTGAATTCTGAGACTGACATACGTCCACACAGGCTGCTCTTACTACAGACACAGAGAGAGCATAGGAAGCTGAAACCTTACCTGGGCATAGTGGCTGATTTCTCCCAAGGTCTTCTTCCAAGAGTGTCTAAAAAGGAGAGGCATATTTAAAATTAAAATAAAAACGGTATAAAAGTAAAATATTAAGCACATTTGTTTTCCTAGGTACAAACAAAAACAGACTGGCACACAGAAACACTCAGTTCTCACCACTTTGGCCTTGAGACTCAGAGTCATCCTGTAGGGAGAAAGGAAACAGAGTTAGAACATCCAAACTTGATTGTTTTCTTACTACATGGACTTACAATTATGTATTCACAACATAGTTGGCCTATAAATGAACAAATACTTACATTATCTGCTGTCTTAGCAGGTGGCTTAGCCCCACCGTCTGCCATTTTTTTCCTGAACAAGACAGACAGACATAAAAAGGAGAGCCGGATCAGAGCCATAGAGGGGCATACACAGCGCTCTAGACTGGGGCGTATGGATCTGTTCATTTATAGGAGGGTGCTCTTCAGTGCCACCTACCTCCGTGCCAGGATGGATGCCATCTCACCCATCAGGCCTCCTCCTCCACCACCACCACCACTGATGGAGGCACTGGTGCGGCTTTGATCAGGCTTGGCAGCCGGTTGTGCAGCAGCAGAAGAAGCAGCAGCAGCACCACTACCACTTTCATCCTAAAGAGGGCAGTAGAAGACACAGGAGCAGTTAGCTATAGCTAGTAGCGCAAAACAGAGAGGCTCTGCATTCAAAATGATTGCCAAATCATTCTCTCTCTCACCTTGGCCACTCTGCGGAGCTTGGCCCCGGCTAAGGCTGCCGCCAGGCCCCCTGCACCTCCCCCTAGGCCCCCATCTCCTCCCGGGGAGGGCAGCGGTGGGGCGGGCGGGGGTCCTGATCCTGCGGCCGGGGGTCCTGGGGGAGGAGGTCCAGGGGGTGGAGGGGGCCCAGACGGAGGAGGGCCGGGAGGTGGAGGAGGGCCCGGAGGTGCTGGGGGGGCCAACGGTGGAGCTGGGGGAGTGGGCACTAAAAAGAAAAAGGTAAGAGACTGTCACAGAGTGTACTACGTTCAGAGAACGAGTAAAAAAAAAATGTATTTGTTCAAAAAGGCCAACTGTATGGCTGTCAGTGTGGCTGTTTGACACTAAATGGTGCCTCGGACCTGCTGAAGCTTGTCGCTCTCTCTCAAGTCTCTCCCACTCCTGCCGCTCTCTCTCCTGCCGCTCTCTCTCCTGTCGCTCTCTCTCCTGTCGCTCTCTCTCCTGCTGCTCCAGCCTCTGCTGCTCCAGCCTACAGGGGGATTAACACTCATGGGGATTAACACTAAGAGACAAACAAACATACACTAATACACCAAAACACACATACAGTCAACAGATTAAGAGGCACAAATAATATAATGTTGTATCTGGTGGCCTGGCAGAGACATTACATTTTGGTTTTCATCTTTCCACACTAATGACATGGTAAGTGAACTATACCAGCAATTATTTAATTAAAGCAACAACCATTTTCAAACAATCTAATCTAATTGTGACAAATGGCTCTGGAGCAGTGTTAGACTGAAGAGCATATTTGTTATTAAAATTGTGCGGACTATGCCGGCCAAGCTGGATCGGTGAAGGAGCTCCTGATTAGTCCAGCACTGAAATTAAAGTCCACATCTGGCCAAGAAGCCCTAATCCGGGTCACTCCAGGTCCCCTACCCCAGCACATCTGTCACCCACAGAAGCTGTTGCTGCCACACACACACTTTAAAAGCACTTTTGGTTGACTGAGGGCTGGTGTAGACTTTACCGTGAAATGTTTGTTTACGAGCCCTTCCCAATGATGCAGAGTTTCTAAATAAAATAGTAACAAGAGGAATACAATTAAATACACCAGAATGGAGCTACATACTGGGAGTACCAGTACCAGGTCAATGTGCAGAGGTACAAAGGTATTTGAGGTAGATCCTGCATGTACAGGCAGGGTAAAGTGACTAGGCATCAGTCTATGTATAATAATAAGAGTAAAATAAAAAACAGAGTAGCAGCAGCAAATGAGTATAAAAGGGTGTGTGTGTGCTGTGTCGGTATGCGTGTGTGCGCGTATGTAGTGTTTGAGTGTGTATGCGGTGTGTGTTTATATAGTCTAGTGAGTGTGCGTAGGATCAGACTGCACTGTCTGCACTGACTCTATGGCTTGGGGGTAGAAACTGTCTCGAAGCCTGTTGGTCTGAGAGCTGATTTATTTATTTTTTTACACCTAAGTCAGTTAAGAACAAATTCAGGGGCAGAACGACAGATTTTCACCTTGTCAGCTTGGGGATTCGATCCGTCAACCTTTCAGTTACGGGCCCAACACTCTAACCACTAGGCTACCTGCCGCCCCTGATGCTCCGGTACCGTTTGCCAGACGGTAGCAGAGTGAACGCTCTATGGTTTGGGTGGATGGAGTCATTGGCAATTTTTCGGGCCTTCCTTTGACACATAGGAGGTCCTGATATAGAGGTCTACGATTGGCAGGGGGCCTCGGCCCCAGTGACGTACTGGGCTGTCCGCACCACCCTCGGTAGTGCTTTGTGTTCAAGGGCGATGCATTTGCCATACCAAGCGGTGGCGCAGCCAGTCAAGATGCTCTCGATGGTGCAGCTGTATAACTTTGAGGATCCGACGGCCCATTACAAATCTTTTTTTAGCCTCCTGAGTAGGAAGAGGCGCTGCCGTGCCCTACTCACTGCTGAGGGTGTGTGTGAACCATGTTAAGTCCTTAGTGACGTGGACGCTAAGGAACTTGATGCTCTCGACCCACTCCACAACAGCCCTGTCAATTTGGATGGGGGCGTGCTCTCCCCTCTTTCTCCTGTAGTCCACGATCAGCTCCTTTGTCTTGCTGACTTTGAGTGGAGTGGTTGTTGACCTGGCACCACACTGCGAATTCTCTGATCTCCTCCCTGTAGGCAGACTCATCGGCATCTGTGATCAGGCCTACCGCCGTCGTATCATCAGAAAACTTGATGATGGTGGGCACGGAGCCGAGGGTGAACAGGGAGTACAGGAGTTGGTGGGAAAGGATGTGATTTTGATGTCAAAGGGGAGTTGACCTTCTTCAGCTTTTCAACCTCAAAAGGCTGGCTGAGGGCTAAGCGGCGTAAGGCTAATGCCGACAAATCCTTTGGGTCAGTGTGCATGTGTGGTTATGTAAAACCAGGTCAGTGGGACTCTGGTCATACGAAGCGGTCTTGTCTTTATAGTTGTATTGACCCTTAATTACAACTCAAATCGGGAAGTAAAGGTGAGAGTGCACTGTACAGCCCCCTCCCCACCCGGGATATCCCACACTTGGTACCTCCGCTGCTGTTCCAGCTCCTCTGGGGAGGGTCCATTTGACACTGGGCGGGGGAGGGTAGCGTAACCTAGAGATAGAGAGGGGAAAGACATTTTCTTAGTATGACTTAGGAAGAAAAGTGTGAATTCTTTCTCAGACAGTGCTGTGCCTTTAGGTATTGCAAAGCATCTTGTCATGTATTGCAAAGCATGTTGTCATGTATGTTGAGGTCGTCATGTATGTTGAGGCTGCATGTACGGTCCATTCTAATAGTACCTGCATCTGCCAGGGAGTTGAGTACTTCCAGCGCGTGGGCCATTCCGCTGGCGAAGAGGGTGGCATCCTCCTTACAGCTGAAGTTGAGCCCCCACACCTGCCGGGCGTCCCGCCACTGGTGAAAGTTGGGCGTGGCCTCATTGTACTTCAGGCCTTTCACAATCGGACAGTTAATCACCACCTTAGAGAGAAGGAGGTCGGAGTCAAGACATGACATGAAACTCCCAACACTGGCATATCATGGATACCACTTCTTTATCAAGAAACAAGGTGATGCTCTGTATAGTTGAAATAGACAAACTGCATATTTTAGAGAAGTGAACGGTCTTTACTCATGTTGTATGGAAGGAACTACATTGGTAAATGGCAACATTAGACCTTAATACAAACACTCAGTGATAGAAATCCATATACACAATATATCGCCTACCCCTAAGTGTTAGTGTTCAGGGTGCATCTCAGTCTAATGTAGAATGGTCTCCTCTCCTCCATCTTCCCTAATTGAAAGCTTTTTCCATATTTCACTCAGCCTGTGCTTTCAGATCAAGGAGAAGAAGCCAGTCTGGACAAGAGAAATGCACCCTGGGTCTATATCAGTCCAGCAGGTGGCACCAGCCTGGTGATTCAATACAGGCCACGGTGCTCTGGGTTTGAGTGACTCAGTCTGAATGTGCTGATGCACCGTTTCTGTTTTACAACCCCTGAATTCCACAGAGCGGAGGAGCGAGCGAGCGCCTTAACTCCCCGTGCCAAAAGAGTCAGGGAGAAAGAGAGAGAGACACAGACACAGAGGGAGGGGGCAGAGATACTCAGGGAGAAAGAGAGAGAGACACAGACAGAGGGAGGGGGCAGAGATACTCAGGGAGAAAGAGAGAGAGACACAGACACAGAGGGAGGGGGCAGAGATACTCAGGGAGAAAGAGAGAGAGACACAGACAGAGGGAGGGGGCAGAGATACTCAGGGAGAAAGAGAGAGAGACACAGACACAGAGGGAGGGGGCAGAGATACTCAGGGAGAAAGAGAGCGAGGGAGAGAGCAAGAGAGAACGAAGGGGAGGGCGAGGGAGAGCGGTGACAGAGATGGAGAGAGGGGGAAGGCATCCTTAATTGTCACAGGAAGTGGTTGAGCTGGCCAACTACCTTTCAGGAAACATACTCCACTTTAAGATACATCTATGAGGAACTGGATGTTTAATGAGAGGACGGTACGGAGAGAGAGAGAGGGGGAAGTGATAGAGAGGATGTGGTGGTAAAATACTCTATATATAACAAAAAAATAACAATTTCAACGATTTTACTGAGTTACAGTTCATATAAGTTACACGTGGGTCTGCGGTTGTGAGGCCGGTTGGACATACTGCCAAATTCTCTAAAACAACAGAGGTGCTTATGGTAGAGTAATTAACACTAAATTCTCTGGCAACAGCTCTGGTGGACATTCTTGCAGTCAGCATGCCAATTTCACACTCCCTCAAAACCTGAGACTGTGGCATTATCTTGTGTGACAAAACTGCACATTTTAGAGTGGCCTTTTATTGTCCCCAGCACAAGGTGCACCTGTGTAATGATAACGCTGTTTAATCAGCTTCTTGATATGCAACACCTGTCAGGTGGATGGATTATCTTGGCAAAGGAGAAATGCTTTTTTATTTCAGCTTATGAAACATGGGACCAACACTTCAGACGTTGCATTTATATTTATTTTCAGTATATATAGTGCCGTTTGTCTTGTTCTACTGTTAAAGCTGTGACAGTACAGGAGGTGTAAGTCCTGATAGGCCCCATGTGCTCTGTGCCACCCAGGCCTGTATTAGCTTTTGGTCCTGATGGGGGAACTATAGGAGACAGCTCTTTGACCCAGCACAGAGAACCTGGGGTAGGGTGTCTGTGCTTGCGTCACAGAGGAAGTTAGTGGGTGTTAGTCTGCCCTGCGCATGGCCACAGGTGAAGAATGGGCTGATTCACAGTTCTACAGCTGGCAGGGCTTGTTGGTACTAGAGGTGTGCAGCTGTTGATGTACAACATCACACAAGACCAAAACACACAAATCAGTGAAACATGCATGCACACAGACTTAAACCCATAGACAACGTAGATGTAGATGCACACACACACACCTGTTGATCTGTCTGCATCTTGCGTCCCACCACTCTGAAGGCGTTAGTGGAAGGGTTGTGGTAGATCTGGATCCTGCTGAAGTTCTGAGGACCTGCTCCTGCCGGGAGCCACTTCTTATTCCCATCATCATAGATCATCACTGTGGCCCGAGCCTGGCAGATACTGGACTCACTAAAGGGAGGGACAGAGAAAGAGAGTTATTGTACAATGTAATGATTTATTATGCAAAGAAAGCTTATTGGAGTTGAATTGATAGTGAGAGATCGAAAGGGGGCAAGGAGAAGAAGGGATGGTATTGGGGTAGGGGTTAATGATGGAGAAGGGAGGGGGTTACCAGGGGCAAGTATGGTGGAGTCCAGTGGTGTAGGGAGAGAGGGAGGTTAGAGGGGGAGAGAAAGAATCAGAAAAATGAGCTAGGTCACATGCTGCCATAAACTAGACATGCCTGAGAGTTGAGCCAGTCCGTACAAGTTCTTGTCCAGTTGCTCTGTTCAAACTCACCCAACCACTGTCACACTACGGCTGCGTTTCAAACTCAAAGTAGACAGCCCTCGGCCCTAAACCCTCAGCCCTTGAATGACGTTTTACATCGTCACATCCGAGTGTACCTTAAATGTGATGATCGGAGAGGCAACATCCTTGGTGGAAATGTTGAAGTTGAGCTTAAAAACAACCAAATTAAAGCTATGAATGTACCTAAGTAAGCTAACGTATTTAGCTAGCACTCCTGTCAGGTAGCTAGCTACAGTTACCCATAGCTGGCTAGCTAGTTTTATAGTTTGGTAATTTATTATTATTATTTATACCCTGTCTTTCAAAGATAATTCGTAAAAATCAAAATAACTTCACAGATCTTCATTGTAAAGGGGATGAACACTGTTTCCCATGCTTGTTCAATGAACCATAAACAATTAATGAACATGCACATCTGGAACGGTCATTAAGACACTAACAGCTTACAGACGGTAGGCAATTAAGGTCACAGTTACAAAAACTTAGGACACTAAAGAAGCCTTTCTACTGACTCTAAAAAAACACCAAAAGAAAGTTGCCTGCAGGTGTGGACAGGGCAATAAATTGCAATATCCGTACTGTGAGACGCCTAAGGCAGGACGGACAGCTGATCATCCTCGGAGTGGCAGACCACGTGTAACAACACCTGCACAGGATCGGTACATTCGAACATCACACCTGCAGGACAGATGGCAACAATCCCTCCATCAGTTCTCACAGAACGAACTGGCAAATCTGGTGCAGTCCATGAGGAGATGCACTGTAGTACTTAATGCAGCTGGTGGCCACACCAAATACTATTGACCTTTGTTCAGGTACACATAATTCCATGTCTGTGGAACTTGTTCAGTTTGTCTCAGTTGTTGAATCTTATGTTCATACAAATATTTACACGTTAGGTTTGCTGAAAAATAAACGCAGTTGACAGTCAGAGGACGTTTCTTTTTTTGCTGAATATATATATATATACCGTCGAAGAGTTTGGGGTCACTGAGAAATGTCCTAGTTTGGAGCTGTGCTTTGGGTCATTGTCCTGTTGTAGGAGGAAATTGGCTCCAACAGGGTATGACATGGCGTTGCAAAATGGAGTGATAGCCTTCCTTCTTCAAGATCTCTTTTACCCTGTACAAATCTCCCACTTTACCACCACCAAAGCACCCCCAGACCAGCACATTGCCTCCACCATGCTTGACAGATGGCGTCAAGCACTCCTCCAGCATCTTTTCATTTGGTCTTAGTTTAGTTAGCTAACACAACGTGCCATTGGAACACAGGAGTGATGGTTGTTGATAATGGGCCTCTGTACGCCTATGTAGATATTCCATTAAAAATCAGCCGTTTCCGGCTACAATAGTCATTTACAACATTGTTAATGTTGTAAATGACTATTAGACAACGTAGATGTAGACACACACACACACACACTTGAAGTCAGAAGTTTACATACACCTTGGCCAAATACATTTAAACTCAGTTTCACAACTCCTGACATTTAATCCTAGTAATCCCCGTCTTAGATTAGTTAGGATAACCACTTAATTTTAAGAATGTGAGATGTCAGAATAATAGTAGAGAGAATTATTTATTTCAGCTTTTATTTCTTTCATCACATTCCCAGTGGGTCAGAAGTTTCAATACACTCAATTAGAATTTGGTAGCATTGCCTTTAAATTGTTTAACTTGGGTCAAATGTTTCGGGTAGCCTTCAATAAGCTTCCCACAATAAATTGGGTGAATTTTGGCCCATTCCTCCTGACAGAACTGGTGTAACTGAGACAGGTTTGTAGGCCTCCTTGCTCGCACACGCTTTTTCAGTTCTGCCCACAAATTTCCTATAGGCTTGAGGTCAGGGCTTTGTGATGGCCACTCCAATACTTTGACTGTTGTCCTTAAGCCATTTTGCCACAACTTTGGAAGTATGCTTGGGGCAAAGAAGCACTGAGTTTGAAGGTAGGCCTTGAAATACATCCACAGGTACCCCACCAACTGACTCAAATTATGTCAATTAGCCTATCAGAAACTTCTAAAGTCATTTCCAAGCTGTTTACAGGCACAGTCAACTTAGTGTATGTACACTTTTGACCCACTGGAATTGTGATATAGTGAATTATAAGTTAAATAATCTATCTGTAAGCAATTGTTGGAAGAATTACTTGTGTCACGCACAAAGTAGATGTCCTAACCGACTTGCCAAAACTATAGTTTGTTAACATGAAATCTGTGGAGTGGTTGAAAAATGAGTTTTAATGACTTCAACCTAATTGTATGTACACTTCAGACTTCAACTGTAGCCGAAAATGCAGTAATAAATTTGACACTTTGTGGTCACCAGAGTTTGACGTTTGCATATAATTGTGGGTCATATCAACCCCGCAAGTGGCCAAAGTTCCTCAAGCTAAATCGAGGTCCGAGGGGGCAATGTTAGTGAATTGGACCTCCACTTAAGATGACAATCAAACTGCATCCGGTTTCGACAGGGATTCCCCCAATGGAAAGTGGCTAGGGCTAGCATAAGGGTTGAGGGGACTGCAGCCTATGGCTGTCAATGGACCTCGAGCACTGATGCAAGCCAGCTCAATACACTCTTAATGAAGGGAGGAAGGAACAGGTCATACACCATATTGAATGGTGTCTCTTCAGCACAATCAACAGGCCATTTATACACCTGTGAGTGTATAGTTTAGGTCCTTCTTTGACATGTTTATTATTGTCCTACCTTCCTAACTTTACTGCATTTTGCACTACATTTGCACTCTGTATATAGATTTTCTATTGTGTTATTGACTGTACGTTTGTTTATCCCATGTGTAACTCTGTGTTGTTTTGTGTCGCACTGCTTTGCTTTGTCTCGGTCAGGTCGCAGTTGTAAATGAGAACTTGTTCTCAAATGACCTACCTGGTTAAATTAAATTAAATTAAAATGAAATGTGTATTATGAGAATATGCACTGATGCAATTACCAGATGTTAGTGAGTGTATGAAAGAGTGAAACACTGTAGGAAGAGTAGGAAAAACAGACCAGACAGACAAGGAGAGAGAGACATAGGGAGAAAAAGAGCAGGAATGCAGTAGGGTCGTTCCACCAATTCGTTGCCTTTTGAGAAGTGTAAATCTTTTTAGATAGAATGTTAAAATTAGGTGAAATCTGTCATAAAAAAGCACATTCATAAAATACATGTTTTCCCATCTCAAATATACAGTGGGGAGAACAAGTATTTGATACACTGACGATTTTGCAGGTTTTGCTACTTACAAAGCATGTAGAGGTCTGTAATTTTTATCATAGGTACACTTCAACTGTGAGAGACGGAATCTAAAACAAAAATCCAGAAAATCACATTGTATGATTTTTAAATAATTAATTTGCATTTTATTGCATGACATAAGTATTTGATCACCTACTAACCAGTAAGAATTCCGGCTCTCACAGACCTGTTAGTTTTTCTTTAAGAAGCCCTCCTGTTCTCCACTCATTACCTATATTAACTGCATCTGTTTGAACTCGTTACCTGTATAAAAGACACCTGTCCACACACTCAATCAAACAGACTCCAACCTCTCCACAATGGCCAAGACCAGAGAGCTGTGTAAGGACATCAGGGATAAAATTGTAGACCTGCACAAGGCTGGGATGGGCTACAGGACAATAGGCAAGCAGCTTGGTGAGAAGGCAACAACTGTTGGCGCAATTATTAGAAAATGGAAGAAGTTCAGGATGACGGTCAATCTCCCTCGGTCTGGGGCACCATGCAAGATCTCACCTCGTGGGGCATCAATGATCATGAGGAAGGTGAGGGATCAGCCCAAAACTATACGGCAGGACCTGGTCAATGACCTGAAGAGAGCTGGGACCACAGTCTCAAAGAAAACCATTAGTAACACACTACGCCGTCATGGATTAAAATCCTGCAGCGCACGCAAGATCCCCCTGCTCAAGCCAGCGCATGTCCAGGCCCGTTTGAAGTTTGCCAATAACCATCTGGATGATCCAGAGGAGGAATGGGAGAAAGTCATGTGGTCTGATGAGACAGAAATAGAGCTTTTTGGTCTAAACTCCACTCGCCGTGTTTGGAGGAAGAAGAAGGATGAGTACAACCCCAAGAACACCATCCCAACCGTGAAGCATGGAGGTGGAAACATCATTCTTTGGGGATGCTTTTCTGCAAAGGGGACAGGACGACTGCACCGTATTGAGGGGAGGATGGATGGGGCCATGTATCGCAAGATCTTGGCCAACAACCTCCTTCCCTCTGTAAGAGCATTGAAGATGGGTCGTGGCTGGGTCTTCCAGCATGACAACGACCCGAAACACACAGCCAGGGCAACTAAGGAGTGGCTCCGTAAGAAGCATCTCAAGGTTCTGGAGTGGCCTAGCCAGTCTCCAGACCTGAACCCAATAGAAAAGCTTTGGAGGGAGCTGAAAGTCCGTATTGCCCTGCGACAGCCCCGAAACCTGAAGGATCTGGTTGGAGGAGTGGGCCAAAATCCCTGCTGCAGTGTGTGCAAACCTGGTCAAGAACTACAGGAAACGTATGATCTCTGTAATTGCAAACAAAGGTTTCTGTACCAAATATTAAGTTCTGCTTTTCTGATGTATCAAATACTTATGTCATGCAATAAAATGCAAATTAATTACTTAAAAATCATACAATGTGATTTTCTGTATTTTTGTTTTAGATTCCGTCACTCACAGTTGAAGTGTACCTATGATAAAAATTACAGACTTCTACATGCTTTGTAAGTAGGAAAACCTGCAAAATCGGCAGTGTATCAAATACTTGTTCTCCCCACTGTATATATATTTTTACTATAGTAAGTGCCTATTAAGTGCCAAATAAAGTAACATGGTTGAATGTAAGAGTGTTTAAATTGTTAAAACATTTCTAGCCCCCTCTTTGGATAACAGGGTTGACGTGTTATACTCGACCCACTCGGTTTTCACCACAAAACAGAAGAAAATGGCCAGAGAGAAAAATAACCTCACCTGCTTTTACACTATGATTTGTTAGATTTGAATGTTTCACCGTATTAAAACAAGAGTTCAGTTCACGTAACAGCGTTAACCTTAACACGAGGGACAGGTGTAAATTAATCACATTAAATAATCATCTTCAGAAATGACTGTCAAAGCAACAAAATAACTAGGGCTTTACAATAATGGTGAAAACTTGGTGTTAAGTGGGTTAAAATCTCCCTAGTCACAGAGGATACACAGAGAGACATGTCAAAATGAATAATTTTCAGATTTATTGAATTCTCCAAGTGGTCTATGTAAAAATGCACTTCATTTAATATAACAGGTTTTTAAAAATGCAATATTGTTCCACAATTTCTACTTAAAATTTCAAAAGGGATGCAAAAGGCACTCTTTTCATGGAACGACCCATTAAATGGCAAATTTTATAACGAGAGGAGAGATTTCTTTGATCCAAAATAAGATTGTTTGGGAACAACAATGCAGGCTGACAAAGACCGGAAGCTCTGCTGTGTTCCGGCTCTGAGGGGAGGATCTGGAACCTTCCACCTGCACTACATCAACATCTCCACCCACCCACCCAGTTAGCCCCTACAGATAGACGACTGCCATGCAGGCTCCTGGGGCAGCTTTGCTTTAAGTCCCACAGACAGCAAAATAACACTGGAAATGCAACCTGTTCTTAGGGAAATGTACCAGCTAATACAAACCTTGGTACTTTCGCAGCCCCTGGTCTACAAGAGAAATTAAACAAACTTTAGAGAATTCTGGAAATACAAGCCGATCTATAGGAGAGGACTGCAGTGTTATGCAAGTAGGCTTATGTGCAGTGGCACTGACAGACAAGTGTCACTGACTAAAGCCAGGCATGGTGACACGGTGTTGGCAGGGTGACACAGAAACAGATAGCGAGGGACTCCCCGATGCTCTGGCTCATACCAAGGATCACACACTCCCCTAGTCACACATACAGGGGAAGTCCCTGACCATCAGACAAGGCTGAGTGAGTGAGTGAGTGAGTGAGTGAGTGAGTGAGTGAGTGAGTGAGTGAGTGAGTGAGTGAGTGAGTGAGTGAGTGAGTGAGTGAGTGAGTGGAGTGAGTGAGATGAGTGAGATGAGTGAGATGAGTGAGATGAGTCTGAGGAGCAGAGTGGAGAAATAGATTCCTACTTTTCAATTCACATTACATCCTTGCCTTACCTTTCACAGTAGCCACTAGCCAATAAGCACTTAACAATCTGAGAAACATTTATTCTAAAATACATTACAATATTGACTAATGCAACAATCCACAAGCACGTGCAGACAATTAAAATGATTTATTTTCTCGTCCTTACACATTAAAAGAGCTGACAATACACAGCTAACTCCTGCTAGTTAGCTAGCTAGTTTCAAGTTATTTAACAATACACAGCTAACTCCTGCATGCACTAGTACAGTGAAATGCCTTTCTTGCTTGATCTTTCCCAACAAGTTCGCAAGTTTACATTGCAGTATGTGTAGCCGACGGTATTTTTGCGAAAACTGTAGTAAGAGAGTTAGCGAGTGAGCACAAGAGAACCAGGGAGAACGAAGGAGAGGGAGTAGACTGTCACAGAGCATGTCTCATTGCTCTCCTTTTCCATCCTCTCCTAATCCATCTCTTCTCCCACCATCTATCCAGCTCGCGATACAACCTCCCATTTCCTGTGACACAACTCTGTAGCCACAGCCCACTTTGTGCTCCCAGCAATGCCTAATAAGGGTTGACTCGTGAACAATACACACACGCTCATACATACAGTTGAAGTCAGAAGTTTACATACACTTAAGTTTAAGTCATTAAAACTCATTTTTTCAACCACTCCACAGATTTCATGTTAACAAACTATAGTTTTGGCAAGTCGGTTAGGACATCTACTTTGTGCATGACACAAGTAATTCTTCCAACAATTGTTTACAGACAGATTATTTCACTTATAAGTCAGTATATCACAATTCCAGTGGGTCAGAAGTTGAATGTGCCTTTAAACAGCTTGGAAAATTCCAGAAAATGATGTCATGGCTTTAGAAGCTTCTGATATGCCAGTTGACATCATTTGAGTCAATTGGAGGTGTACCTGTGGATGTATTTCAAGGCCTACCTTCAAACATCATGGCAAAATCAAAAGGACTCAGCCAAGACTTCAGAAAAAAAAATATTTGTAGACCTCCACGTCTGGTTTATCATTGGGAGCAATTTGCAAACGCCTGAAGGTACCACGTTCATCTGTACAAACAATAGTACGCAAGTATAAACACCATGGTACCACACAGCCATCATACCGCTCCGGAAGGAGACGTGTTCTGTCTCCTAGAGATGAACATACTTTGGTGCGAAAAGTGCAAATCAATCCCAGAACAACAGCAAAGGACCTTGTGAAAATGCTGGAGGAAACAGGTACCAAAGTATCTATATCGACAGTAAAATTAGTCCTATATCGACATAACCTGAAAGGCCGCACAGCAAGGAAGAAGCCACTTCTTCAAAACCGCCATAAAAAAGCCAGACTACGGTTTGCAACTGCACATGGGGACGAAGATCATACTTTTTGGAGAAATGTCCTCTGGTCTGATGAAACAAATATAGAACTGTTTGGCCATAATGACCATCGTTATATTTGGAGGAAAAAGGGGGAGGCTTGCAAGCCGAAGAACACCATCCCAACTGTGAAGCATGTGGGTGGCAGCATCATGTTGTGGGGGTGTTTTGCTGCAGGAGGGACTGGTGCACTTCACAAAATAGATGGCATCATGAGGAAGGAAAATTATGTGGATATATTGAAGCAACATCTCAAGACATCAGTCAAGAAGTTAAAGCTTGGTCGCAAATGGGTCTTCCAAATGGACAATGACCCCAAGCATACTTCCAAAGTTGTGGCAAAATGGCTTAAGGACAACAAAGTCAAGGTATTGGAGTGGCCATCACAAAGCCCTGACCTCAAACCTATAGAAACTTTGTGGGCAGAACTGAAAAAGCGTGTGCGAGCAAGGAGGCATACAAACTTGACTCAGTTACACCAGTTCTGTCTGGAGGAATGGGCCAAAATTCACCCAATTTATAGTGGGAAGCTTGTGGAAGGCTACCCGAAACATTTGACCCAAGTTAAACAATTTAAAGGCAATGCTACCAGATACCAATTGAGTGTATGTAAACTTCTGAGCCACTGGGAATGTGATGAAAGAAATAAAAGCTTAAATAAATCACTCTACTATTATTGACATTTCACATTCTTAAAATAAAGTGGTGATCCTAACTGACCTAAGACAAGGACTGTTTACTAGGATTAAATGTCAGGAATTGTGAAAAACTGAGTTTAAATGTATTTGGCTAAGGTGTATGTAAACTTCTGACTTCAACTGTATACACAAAACTCACCCTTTTAAGTTTAGCCACTCATTTGCCCACTGTTGACCCAAATGTTTGTTAGGTAAGGTACGTGAAGAAAGGAAGTTGGGGACATAATGGTGTGAGAGCAGAGGGTGAGGAAAGAGACGTGGATCGTGGTCAGTAGATACAGAAACAGAAGTGCTAGTCAAACATTTCCAGCAAGTATTCCAATATTACATTTTAAAAAGCTTCTCTCACATTTGTTTTTAGTGAACACAACCCACCCAGGTATGGAGCAGTGAGGGCTGATGCTAACTGGGAAGGTACAGAGAAAAAGGGACTGGGAAATGGATGCATTTTTTATAGGAGAGAAAGCAGGGGTTCAGGAGGACCGAGAGTGAAGAGTGAATTATTGATATATCTACAGACATTGAAACTCCCATGTTAAAAGCAGACCACGCACACAACACGTGAGCACACATGTCGACACAGTCCAAGAGGTTAGCAGTCATGCTACATGGATGCACGTTTTTCCACAAGCTAGCATCTGAATGAACCATGGGGGGAAAAAGGCCATAAACAACCTATTCCTGTGACAGTGTCCAAGCAGCACAGATAATGCAGTCCTTGAAGGTTAGTTAAGAGTCCAGACTAGTAGCTAAGTGTTAACTAGCTGACCAGTTCATTTAAGAGGTATTGTATAGTGAGAGGCAATAGGTCACTGGCTGGCTGAGCATTAAAATAACTCAACCTAGGAATGGACATTTTCAGTCTTAATCTGAGGAATTTTCACATACCCTTGAAACATTAGCTGCGTTGAAGGTGGCTACTGCACATGTCAAAATCATAACCAAGTGCTCTTGCAAAGGTTATAAAACTATCCTGACTTTCAGATGACACATTAGCAACCTAACTGATAACATTAAGTTGATAACAGATAAGTTTACGGCCTGAATACAGACAGACAACGCCTACAGAAGAACGAACAAAACCGAACTCAACGACAACGTTTCGTAAAGAATAAAACATTTAAATACAGAAACTAGAACACTGACATTTAGAGCCAGAATGGCAGCCTATAATTTCTCAGTCAGTGAGGGGTTAACAGGAAACTGCAGTGCACTACTGGGGTACACGCTCTAAGAAGTCTGTATAAGGCTTTGCTCCGAGCTTGTACTGACAAGTACAGTCAGGTCCAGTGGCTCTCCCTCTCTCTGTTTACCTGGCCCTCCCACCATCCTTTGCTCCACACTCCTATTCTTCCTCACCCTCTCTTCGTCTCCACGTCTGGCCCTCATCGTCCCTCTTAATCTCTCAATCCTCTTCTTCATCTCTGCGTTCATACTTAGGCTATCAGTTAATCAGTCTACCATTTTTTTTGTCTCAAGCCCCCCCTGTCAAACATGGTAGCAATTTGGCCTTCTATTCCTCTGTTAAATTTGGCAAAACATGTTGGACACTCATATGTTGAGTGCTTACCATGTCCTGTCAGTGTGCTATGATGCCTTGGGGTCATTCATGCCAGACAAACTGTCCAGTCTAGCACATCGCATCAACAGATCAATAGAAAGTCAGTATTGCGCTCCAATTTGGTCACTTCCCAATAACTGCACTTACAGTTGACCGGGCAGCTCTAGCAGGGCAGAAATTTGACCAACTGACTTGTTGGAAAGGAGGCATTCTACGACGGTGTCACGTTGAAAGTCACTAAAAACTTTTCAGTACGGGCCATTCTACTGCCAATGTTTGTTTATGGAGATTGCATGGCTGTGTGCTCGATTTTATACACGTCAGCAACAGTGCGGCTGAAATACCTGAATTCACTCATTTGAAGGGTCATCCACATACTTCTCTGACCCAAGTGACACTGACACACAGTGGGAAACAGGAAGAACCTGCACTGAATAACAAGTAGTGTTAATCTGTCAAACACAAAAACACATAGCATCCTCTTCAGTGTACAGCCTAAGTCATTTAATGCTGTCCAAATAGTTGTAAAGATGGACAGAATACCTCAGATCCTTGAAGTACAGGTACAGTATTTGTGAGAGGCAAACCGTATGGGCCGACTGGCTGACTACTGAATCCCCAGACTAAAGATTGAGGAGGACCAGGGTCCCTGTGGTAATCCTTTGCCTACTGCTGTTAACTTTCCTTCTCTCCATCCCTTCCTCGTGCCTGCCCCTCCTCACTCAGGTCCTAGCATGCTGCTACACAGACTGAAGACTAGTGCTTTTAGTCTCTCCCCTGTCAGCCACACAGCACCAGGCACACAGCACCAGGCACACACGCAGGCTCTCTTTTTTTCTGTCGCTCTCTCTCAAAGGTGTCGGACTCTCATTCTCTGTCTCTTGTTATGTTCTGCCTCTCAAACACTTTCATGCGCCAACTCTCACTTTCTCTCTTGGTCAGGTCTAAACCACTCAGCATTCTTTGGGTGCCGACTCATCGGTGCCCGAGTTTCTCTGGAATCGTCTCTCCAACATTATGAAATAGTTCCCTGGCTGTCTGGGCCAGGCCTCGGACTACTTGAAAGAGGCAGAGGAGCAAAAAGAAGCATTCCAGCTCCTGAAGCGCTCTGGAGGGGGGGGGGGGGTCGTGACTGGCACTCACTATGCCCTTATTTGGATCATCGAATCATCCCTCTCCCCTCAGTGTTCACTTAATTCCTTTTACAGGTCTAAGCGTATCCTCCCTGAGAGGCTGAGGAGGCGGCATACCCCCTTAGTGAAGATCCCACTCAGCAGGGGGTGGGAGACGACGAGAGAAACTCCCCACTCTCTCAGTTGTCCACATCTCCAGAGAATATGTTATGGGTATGAAACTGCGCTCACTGGGAACAAAAGAGGGCGGGAGGAAGGATAGAACCTAAATTGAGTTGATACCTCACTTTTTATGGAGGTATGTGAGTGAGTGCTGCATGCCTGTGGCTTGACACTTAGCATTAGCTATATAGATGCTGAGTAGAAGGGTCAGCCTAAGTACACAGTCAAATCATGGATCGATCAAATGTTGCTGTCCTACTCTTTGATGGTATGCACATACCATCTTACAAAGTGTCTTCAAATTGTTAAAACTTGCCTCGTGGTCAATGCAAGGTTCATGCATGAACATGCCTGTTACTTGAGAATGAAGCAATGGAATGAGGATCAGTAAATCTACCTTTTGAAAGAGGTGGTACTTTTTACAGTTATATCCCATTGTGGACATTATATAGAGAAGATTTGTGAATTCACTACCCATTGAAAATGTATCCAAATTACTAAACCTAGACTTATTCAACACAGATATTATAAGACGGAGAGACCCAACAGAGATCTGAAGAGGCAAACAGTCCACCGATAGCACAAAAGCTAATAGTTTCTGTAAACAAGATTAGTCGCTCCGCTAATCATTCACTAAAATGTCACGCATGCAGGAAATAGTTTGATGTCCAATCTCGTTAAAAAAACTCCCTATTTTACCAACGGTGGCATCGCTTGAGCCTCTATTTAAATCTTCCAAGCAAAATATTGCTTTTATCCAGTCAATGCACTGTCTCAGCATCCTCATTTATGGCTGAAGGGGAAAAGTCAATGGACAATGTTTACAATGGCTGATGCTATAAAAACTGTTTTCCCACAGACGCCCATTATGGAGTAGCACTCTCCTGAACCTACTCTCTGTGCGCGTGTGCGCGTGTGTGTGCGTGTGTGTGTGTGTGCGCACATTAGCAATCGGTTTCAGAACAACAGGGAATCACTAGACATACATTTTCACCTCGGGAGGAAGAGAGAGTTATGAATGATGGAGAGAGACAAAGAGAAGAAGAGAAAGGAGAAAATGGCAGTAAAATGGCAGCCATTGCTGACCGTGCGCTAAATCATTACAGCGTGTCTACGGCAACAAGCTTTAGTTTCACTCGGTCAGACCCAGCCCGTCTCAGCCCACAGCCAGCGACCACTCAGAGTATCCAACATTGAGATCCTATTAAAATGACTACTTCTAGTTCCTAATTCTATGGTAACCAATACCTAGTGTTTAGTTTCTCACCTACAGTCATCCACAGTGACGGTGCAATTATACACTGTGTAGCTATATTGATGCCCTGGGCTTGTTGGGACAAAGCCAACCAAGGCCTGGAGCTGCCCAGGGAACCAGAAGGAGAATATGAAGACGGTTGTTCCAGAGACAACAGTGGCTCTGAGAAACCACAGTTTCCTCCTTACCTACAGCATCTATATGGATTAGCTACAGGCAGCACTACATTTCCCACTGATGGGGTAGAAAGCCCTACCTCTGATTCGAGGGTCTAATTAGACCGAGCCAGCAAGGCTGCAAGCTACAGAGTAAAGTGCTGTCCCAACACACACTGCGAAATGTTTGGAGCTTGCGCAATTTCACACAAAGAATTGATAGGTGAGCCTAATCATATGACACGTGCGTTATTCACCGTCAGTGTACCGTGCTATAGGAGGGTGTAGAGGATTCTTTGGTCAGTGACCAAATCAATACTGATGCTTCCTGTTTACCATGCCCTACCCACAATTCTGCACCTGCCTACACTGTAGACGTGTGAGTGACACCTCTGAACAAGAGGGATATTGTAATCTAGATGCTTAGTAATAGAAGAAAACCCACAACAACCACAAAGGAAACTGGATTTGTCACTATGGAGACAATAGAAGGTTTTGTACATTGTGCACTGCATCTAATCCCAAGGCAGGCCCCCACATAAAGGACTATTTATGTGCCCTAGTTCAGGGAGGACCGATGGGGGTAAATTGTTATGGGGGAGTAGGGCGGGAGGGAGTGGTGATCAGGTGTTGGACATAAAAACTCTTGTCATAATGCCAGTTGCTTTAAATGGGAGAGCTTGTGATGAAGCATGTCACAGATTGCTCGGCCACAGTGTCATTCAGTGTTAATGTATGAATGATAATGTACAAAGTAGCAAGTGGAAGACCCTCACTGTGAGTCCACACAAGCCACTGGCTTCCAGTCTTGCCTCCATAGCCCATTTCAATATGGACAGGCAGGCAGACAAAGATTGATGTGAGAGAAATAAAAGGAGACTGTAGGTGAGTCAGAGTCCTTGTTCCTGCTTTGAAGGGGAACATTTTAAACTGGTGAGAGCAGCTTTTTATTAAGGGCGTTGGGCCAGTAATCAAAAGGTTGGTTTGGTTTGAATCTCAGAGCCGACTAGGTGAAAAGAAAATCTGTCGATGGGCCCTTGAGCAAGGCACTTAACCCTGATTGCTCCTGTAAGTCACTCTGGATAAGGGCGTCTGCTAAAATGTCAAAAACATTTTTTTTTTTTTTACTGTGCCCAGCATGGATAAAGTGAAAGGGGAACATTTTAAATGGTTGAGACCAACACACAGTTGCACAAAGTATTTAGCAACACACAGTTGCTTGCTAGACACATTATATCCTGATACCTAGTCACTTTACCCCTGCCTACATGTACATATCTACCTGAATGACCACGTATCCCTGCACATTGATACTGTATTGGAACTCCATGTACAATGGGGCGAAAAAGTATTTAGTCAGCCACCAATTGTGCAAGTTCTCCCACTTAAAAAGATGAGAGGCCTGTAATTTTCATCATAGGTACACTTCAACTACGAGAGACAAAATTTTAAAAAATCCATTTTTTATGAATTTATTTGCAAATTATGGTGGAAAATAAGTATTTGGTCAATAACAAAAGTTTCTCAATACTTTGTTATATACCCTTTGTTGGCAATGACAGAGGTCAAACGTTTTCTGTAAGTCTTCACAAGGTTTTCACACACTGTTGCTGGTATTTTGGCCCATTCCTCCATGCAGATCTCCTCTAGAGCAGTGATGTTTCGGGGCTGTCGCTGGGCAACACGGACTTTCAACTCCCTCCAAAGATTTTCTATGGCGTTGAGATCTGGAGACTGGCTAGGCCACTCCAGGACCTTGAAATGCTTCTTACGAAGGCACTCCGTTGCCCGGGTGGTGTGTTTGGGATCATTGTCATGCTGAAAGACCCAGCCACGTTTCATCTTCAATGCCCTTGCTGATGGAAGGAGGTTTTCACTCAAAATCTCACGATACATGGCCCCATTCATTCTTTCCTTTACACGGATCAGTCGTCCTGGTCCCTTTGCAGAAAAACAGCCCCAAAGCATGATGTTTCCACCCCCATGCTTCACAGTAGGTATGGTGTTCTTTGGATGCAACTCAGCATTCTTTCTCCTCCAAACACGACAAGTTGAGTTTTTACCAAAAACGTATATTTTGGTTTCATCTGACCATATGACATTCTCCCAATCCTCTTCTGGATCATCCAAATGCTCTCTAGCAAACTTCAGACGGGCCTGGACATGTACTGGCTTAAGCAGGGGGACACGTCTGGCACTGTAAGATTTGAGTCCCTGGCGGCGTAGTGTGTTACTGATGGTAGCCTTTGTTACTTTGGTCCCAGCTCTCTGCAGGTCATTCACTAGGTCCCCCCGTGTGGTTCTGGGATTTTTGCTCACCGTTCTTGTGATCATTTTGACCCCACGAGGTGAGATCTTGCGTGGAACCCCAGATCGAGGGAGATTATCAGTGGTCTTGTATGTCTTCCATTTCCTAATAATTGCTCCCACAGTTGATTTCTTCACACCAAGCTGCTTACCTATTGCAGATTCAGTCTTCCCAGCTTGGTGCAGGTCTACAATTTTGTTTATGGTGTCCTTTGACAGCTCTTTGGTCTTGGCCATAGTGGAGTGTGACTGTTTGAGGTTGTGGACAGGTGTCTTTTATACTGATAACAAGTTCAAACAGGTGCCATTAATACAGGTAACGAGTGGAGGACAGAGGAGCCTCTTAAAGAAGAAGTTATAGGTCTGTGAGAGCCAGAAATCTTGCTTGTTTGTAGGTGACCAAATAATTATTTTCCACCATAATTTGCAAATAAATTCATTAAAAATCCTACAATGTGATTTCTGGATTTTATTTTCTCATTTTGTCTCTTATAGTTGAAGTGTACCTATGATGAAAATTACAGGCCTCTCATCTTTTTAAGTGGGAGAACTTGCACAATTGGTGGCTGACTAAATACTTTTTTGCCCCACTGTATATCAAATCAAATGTTATTTGTCACATGCGCCAAATACAACAGGGGGGGTTATAGTCCGAATGGCCATTTGATTAACTGTTCAGCAGTCATATGGCTTGGAGGTAAAAGCTTTGGACCTAGACTTGGGTGACTGGAGTCTTTGACCATATTTTGGGCCTTCCTCTGACACCGCCTAGTATATACACTGGGGGCCAAAAGTTTGGAATATTACTCATTCAAGGGTTTTTCTTTATTTGCACTATTTTTTACAATGTAGAATAAAATTGAAGACATCAAAACTATGACATTACACATATAGAATCATGTAGTAACCCAAAAAAGCGTTAAACAAATCAAAATACATTTTATATTTGAGATTCTTCAAAGTAGCCACCCTTTGCCTTGAAAGCTTTGCACTCACGGCATACCCACTGAACAACAAAAGAAAGGGAATATTGAATGATCCCAATGATCCATCGCATCTCCCAAAAACATTTTCAACATACATCTGTAAAATGATAGTCTAGAAACTAAAGCTTTGGTTGTCTTCCTCTCAGGCTCCATGTCTTTTCCCTGGACCTCTTCAATGTCCACCTCTTGAACATCACACTCTGAGGCCTCATCTTCACTGTCACTTTCCAACCTTGTTGAGGATGGCTCGTTGTCAGGTACAAAAAGCCTCAAATTTGCCCAGATGGCCACCAATTTTTCAACCCTTGCTGCTTACCACTCTCTCACGAAATACATCATCCAGGAGGATCCTCTTGATGGGGCTGTCCATATCGGCAGACTGTGATATGGCCATTTCTTTGAGAGACTCCTTCCCCTCCAGGAGACTGTCAAACATGATGACAACACCACCCCAATGGGTGTTGCTAGGCAGCTTCAATGCAGTGATCTTATTCTTCTCACTTTGCTAGTTAAGGTTGATTGCTGCTATAACCTAACCATTTCCTTGGCTCTCTTGTAGAGTGTATCCATTGTTTTCAGTGCCATGATGTCCTTGAGGAGCATATTCAATGCATGAGCAGCACATCCAATGGGTGTGATGTGAGGGTAGGACTCCTCCACTTTAGACAAAGCAGCCTTCATTTTCGCAGCATTGTCTGTCACCAGTGCAAATACCTTCTGTGGTCCGGGTCATTGATGACTGCCTTCAGCTCATCTGTAATGTAGAGACCGGTGTGTCTGTTGTCCCTTGTGTCTGTGCTCTTGTAGAATACTGGTTGAGGGGTGGAGAAGATGTAGTTAATTATTCCTTGCCCACGAACATTCAACCACCCCTATGATTTGCTTGACCTTCACTTGAACTCTGCATCCAGCAAATGAGTAGATAAAGCATGTCTGGTTGGAGGGGTGTATGCTGGGCAAAGAACATTCAGAAATCTCTTCCAATACACATTGCCTGTGAGCATCAGAGGTGAACCAGTTGCATACACAGCTCGAGCAAGACATTCATCAGCATTTCTCTGACTACATTCCTCCATTGAGTCAAAACACTTCTGATTCCAGGAAGACCATGAGCTGTTCCTATCGATAAGGTGTCTGATTCATTGTTTTCACCTCGAACAGAAGTAGAGGGACTTTTGTCAGAGGTTGCTTGTTGTGAGCGCTGATGGAACTTTATGCACTTCCTTCCCTCCACCCTAGCTAGTATGCACTTGCATTCTTCACATATGATTTTGCACAGTATTTGCAAATGTACACAGCTTTTCCTTCTACATCAGATAGTGCCCATGGCATTTTCCTGTAAAGATGAGAAAACAATGAGTAAAAAAATAATACAATTCCATGTAAAGACAAATAGTTAAGCAGTTAGATTAACAACTACTTTGTAAGATAAATGTTTTAAAATGAAACAGGTGAATTAACACTCAGTTAGCAGGTTCAAGCAAGCTAAAACCCACATGGTAGCAAAAACGAATTAGCAGAAATTGTTAACAAGTTAGAAATTATTTAAACACACTTTGCTGTAGGCTACTATTTACTAGTTAACAAAAAATAATGTATCTCATATCAAATATATTCACCCCACACAGTATCGTAATCAAAACTTACCAGAAAGCATGTAGTCCTTGGCTCAGACTGTGTAGTAGTGTGGGCTCAATAGCATCTCATTAGTGTGCAAGATCTTGAGAATCAGCTGTACATGTGATTGCACTGCACAAGTGATGGAAGAATGCACTGTGCATGCAGAGGGTTGCAATTCCATTGAATTGGGGATAGTTTAACCAAAATATGCCACAAGACCTAGAATTGCCTTGTGTATCCCACAAAAAAAGGTTTTTGATGAACATTCCAGGGCTTAACTTCCTGCAAATTTACTTGAAAGTTTCAGACCCTTTGCAACACTATGAATGTGACATGTTTCACTAGCACCTGAAAGGTGTCCTGTTTAGGCCTACTATATGCTAAACTAGCCCAGGGGGTAGTAATTTAGTGCCAGACACTGGGAGCGAGTCACAGCAGGCGTCGGCTTGATAACAACAATGAATCCTCCAGCTGCCATTAACGAAGACTGATGCATTTCCTGTGTGACAGTGTCGTCTGAGATAGAGAAACATGGAGGAGACTGTCCAGAAAGGCTCAGCTGATTATGGTTATAGTGAGGATGTACACACAGCTAGGGTAGACAGGGAATATGGTTTGTGTAACAAATTGCCTTGGATGTATTGCCTGAGGTTTCAATTTATTAGATTTGGGTCAGCTCAGGATCTAGGCCTACCTGTATTGGGAGAAACCACGGAACATTTAACTAGATGGCTGCACTTCTTTGTCAACATTCACATACAGTTGACAATGCTGAAGGACAATGAACTTGATTATGTGAGACAATATTACATTCCTCACCCATTACGTAAGCAAGGTAAATGACATGACCTCTTTAGGTGAGGCCGGAGCTCATTCATTCAGTAGGCCTAGAAGTCAGTGTTGGCTTTAACAAAGTAAACCAAAGTGACCAGCAACAGGTTAAAAACAATACAAAGCCTTACTTACCCAACTAGGTTTTGCAAAAGCAGTGTGAGATTTACAATAAAGAACTTGTTGCACAAGTTATGGAATCACCACAAATATACCTTGTGGATAGAGTCCCAGTTAGATTATATAATACAAAATGTACATAGGCTCAGGTCATATGCCAGGGGCCATTGTGTTTGAATCAGGGAGAAAAAACAAATTACATTTCAGAAAATACCTAACTAGTCTTGGCTTCAAAGCATGTAATTGCAAATAACACAGGCTGCAACAGGATGTGGAATTCGTAGACTGTCGTGTTCCATGCTCGGCGTTTGGTTCTGTGTACAGGCCTAGTTGGCCAACCACCAGAGGGGAAGAAATAGGGTCCTTCCTTGCATGGATACGCGGTGCTATGGCAGGCCAGCTGACCAGACAACTCCATACCTAGCACACACAACAGTGTGCTCAACCACAGGGCACCATTGAAGATAACAGTTCAATTTCCCACCAAAATGTCCCATATAGGCCACAATAAATATTGAATCCATGCTAAATGTAAATCACCGTGGGACACAAATTGTCATTCAAGTAAAGTACAAATTACCCGCTCTAATGCCCTCTAGGCCCAGGCCTATTGTACTGGAATTAGGCCACTTCACAATATGTTCAACTATGACAGAGCAACAGGCTACTATTGTATGACACGGGGACAGACACTGTGCTCGAGTTGGCATTTCTCTGATTCTTCTCTCACTCAGCCGCGTTCCAAAATTCCACTGGGCTACAAAAGTGATACATTGTATCAGGTGCTCTACATTGAAACAAGTTGGTTTAGTCTGGCGGTCACTTTGATGATTACATGTTTAAGTTATCTCGAGTCAAAACTAGACTACCGAAACAGTTCGAGATCTATCGATGTTACAATATGATAAATGATGTGACAGACTCCAAATAAACATTTGCACTGTCCATGCTCGATCAATACAAGCGCACAAAACCGATATGATGTATTGTAGTCTCAAACCAAAATGAACAGACCGATCAGATTTGACCCGCTTTACCTCATTGTTAGGCGAGAGTGGAGATCCTCTCCGATGCAGTTTTTCCGGCTTCAGGTCTAAGCCCGGGGTTCAAAAGCAAAAAAATAAAATAAAAACGACGATGTCGGCGAGATACACATCTATATACCCGCAAAGGGGTAGCTTACGATCCACAAGCAGGATAAAGAGAAGCACACCTCGACGATTTCCTGGTTTGGGAGAGAGAGGGTTGAAAGACTGGATACAGTAGTGGAGCGCGCTTGTCAACTCCAATCAGGGTCCGAGACTCATCTCTCCTTTCTAAACAGGCTACCATAAACGAGCGAACGCTGTCAGGACAAACTAAAGCCAATTTTTTTTAATTTTGTCAAAGTGGGAACTTCTCTTGATCGATAATACTGTGAATCTTCTCCAGACCGTCCTCCCGGTCTGTGTAATTTCATTGGTGTTCAAACTCAACCCGCCGCCTGCTTTCAACTGGAAGTAGGCTTTCTTTCCATGTTCACCCGCCCCTCCTGTCTGTAGTTAGAAAATATGTCCTTGCTATGCGGGATCCTTAGGACGTCCCTACCCCCCCATTGAAGTGGACGTTTTAAAATGGTTTGGGTTTAGGGATGTCCATGTCCCAAGGATCCCGGATAGCACTAACCTTGGAAAAAAAGCCACGCCAATCTGCCTTTCCCTAGTGGTTGAAAGGCATAACTCCAATTCGGTTGTTCAAGGCAGTTGGTGGAGAGTTGGGAATATACTGTATTTAGAATGATTTAAGCAGCCTGTTGGACTACACTGCCCTATCTATAATTATGGTTAAGCGCCTTGCTCAAGGGCACATTGATAGATTTTTCACCCTGCTGGCCCAGGTATTTAAACCAGCTACTTTTTGTTTACTGGCCAAACGCTCTAACCTCTAGGCTACCTGTCACCACTATAGGCCTACTAACTTCTTGCATAATGAAGGAGGAAGATAATGGGAAAGACTTATAAACTGGGTGGGTCGAGCCCTAAATGCTTATTGGCTGACAGCTTTGGTATATCAGACCATATACCACGGGTATTACAAAACATTTGAATTTTTACTGCTCTAATTATGTTGGTAACCAGTTTAAAATAGCAATAAGGCACCTCAGGGGTTTGTAATGTATGGCCAATATACCAAGGCTAAGGGCTGTGTACAGGCACATAAGAACAGCCCTTAGCCGTGGTATATTGGCCATATACCACACCCGCTCCGGCCTTATTGCTTAATAAACAGTGCTGTCACCACCATGAAATATTGAACTGCATTCCTAAAACTTCTTGAGCGATACTGTAGCCTGTTTTCTCCTTATGGGGGTGAGGGAAAAGGCGCAGAAGACGGAGGAATGCATTACGTCTCCATGGCATGTGTAAACATCTGAAGCACTGATAGGCCTTAACACACACACACACACACACACACACACACACACACACACACACACACACACACACACACACACACACACACACACACACACACACACACACACACACACACACACACACACACACACACACACACACAACAGCTGACCATTCTACAATCTACTGAGCAACTGTCAGCCTGTCACACAATTTGAGAGCCCTCCTTTTAATCAGCTGTCTGCTACTAAAACTGCACCCAAAAATGGAGTACACATTTTCAAGCAATTATATAAACTCATGTTAATTGTATAGTAAGACTTTCCTCAGCCAAGCATGTCATTTTGTGGAAGACTGGGCAGAAAATTAAAATGTGTGTGTGTCTAAGACAGTCCCTCTACTCCCATAAAGTGGTTCACTCAGAAGTAGACTGTGCTGTAGTGTTAGGATTCTCCCCTCCTGTCCTCTGTACCACTTTTCCACAGTCTGACGTCAGCTCTCTCCAAAGTTGGCACAGTTTCACATGGAGCCTGTTGGACTTGGACACCAGTGATTAGATAATATGAGAGTTAGATTAAGGTAAGGTTATGTACCAAGGTTATGTTAGAGCGTCTGGACAGTGAGAAATAAGTGGAAGACCCAGGTGTGTGTGTGTGTGTGCCCTCTTTGTAGAGAGGGAATTATGTAAACAGGAATATAGCTTACTGCATTATATGTCAGTGAGTCTAGGACTGTGGCAAAAATGAGAGGAGAAGAGATTGAAACTTAGTCTGGAAAAAAATATAGAATGGTGGTAGAGGCAGGGGGCTTGAGTACTAATCATCTTAATATGGATTAATATGGGTCATGGATTATTTCACTGTGCATAATAGATAATATAACCATATGGAAGAGTTATTTTGACCACAAACCGATTATTTTTCAGGAAATTAAATGTTGGCAGAAACCACTGGAACTTTCAGAAACAGGTTAGAAAAGGTAATGGTCTTCTCACCTAACACATTGTTCAAGAGATTGCTTGTTAATACATCCTAGATTAACTGAATGGCATGTTATAATCATTAAAATGTTCTTATGAAAAGGAGTCTGTGTGTGTGTGGACAGGAGAGCGGGGGGAGGGGGGGGGACTGTGTGTTTGAGATCTGGGCTGGTGGCCAGGCCGAGGGAAGCTAAAGAAATTTAGCCCAAATGAGCTGACCCGGACTAGATCTCTGACCTCTACTAGGGGAAATGGGGAGTATCACCTGAGGCACAAATATGTAAGTCACAGCACAGTGTAAGAAGATAGGTCTACCTTAAGGAGGATATACAGCTGAAACTCTTCATTTTGTCTTCATGAGGACAACGCTTTATCAAACCTTAGAGGTTTGTCCCTCTTTAACAGTTTGCTCGGTCTGTAGACTGGTGGTGTTAGACAGGCACATTGACTGTTGCTCAGCATTTTTGCACTATGTAGCCTGCAGTTGTTAAAAAGTTTAAGCACGCCCTCTACTGGGCAGTCAAACAACATAGACTACTAATATACACCGCTAGATGGCAGAAGATACTGCAGGTTTTTATTAAGAGGAGAATGATTTTATGTGTAGATATTGATAATGAAGTGTAGGCCTACTATTTTGTTTTTTGAAAATAACATTCCAGTCAGGTTGTATACAGAAAATACATTTGTCTCCATGTAGTCTATAATTGCACAACACATAGCAGCGCAACATAGATGGCCTGGCCATGTAGCAGTACACATTGTATCTCCAAATGTCTCTTTAGTCTGCCAGTAACATATGGGATGTCTATGTATTACCACTCCACTATGTAGGCCTAATTAAATTAACTAAAATTATTAAATCATGTTGGCCTTGATGTGTGGGGTAGCAGCATTTTTTCTTTCACTGGGATGAGGTGACCTCAAGTGTGTTTGTGTCAAAGGACGTTGGTGGCACCTTAAATGGGGAGGACTGGCTTGTTGTAATGGCTGGAGCGGCATAAGTGGAATGTATCAAATATTCAATTCGCTGTTCTCCCCTGCTGTGTTTACAGAGTTGATACTCTGTCACTCTTTCTCCACCTGCCTCGCTGCACTGACACCCCGACCATGGATCTGCTTGGAAACAAACTGCGGCAGCTCGGGTTACCGGGCACGATCGATGGCGAGTGTGAGCTGCATGCTGGGTCGAGGGTGTCGCGTTGCGCGGAGGGGAAAGTATCGGCACATGCCCGATCGCTATCATAATCACACTTCCCCTCTTATCGCGCCTTCTGCCTACTGAATAAAACATCCCCCTTCCTGAAGATCCACACCCCAAAATCTGGAGGGAAATGGACTCAAGAAGTCTCATGTAAAGACACAGCACCCTTTTCTAGAACTCAATAAGAATTCATGAATAGGTGTGCATGTTTGTAACTAAACAGAACACTCAAAGAGACTGAATATACTGTATTATTTGTGATAACATTAACTACTGCAGACAGACTGAAAAATGGGAATGTTTCTCCCATCTCTGATCCTCGATCTGTAAAACAATGAGTTAGTTTACAGATTACGAATATTCTCTGTCTGACACACATACCCCGAAGGCTTCACCTGAGGGCTGTAAATCAGAGATAAAGCACTCCCCCCCCCCATACAAAGATATACCACAGGTGCAGTGGTCCTTAGGGTGAGCAATTAACAGAAAGAGGGGGTAGGGGGCATGAAGAGGATGTATTTGCCCAAAATATGTTCCCCCTTGTATGGAGGAGACCTGGAGGACAGCCCCAGGCTTTGAAGGGCTAGGTTGGCCAATAAAGATCATGGGAAAACTCTCAAAAGCAGAAAGTGTGTGATGCAGTACAACTACCATGAATAGGAATGGAGTAGCTGTGGGAATAGAGAAGCACAATAGTCATAGTCGGCTATAAGTGGACTCGCTTCAATGGGAAATATGGAATAGGAATCAACACTTATGACTGAGTGAGATATAGGCTAAGTTGCATATAGGGAACTGTGAGATTCCCATCTTGCTACTGACTGCTCTGCAAACGTTTAAACTCCGATACACATTTAAACTTAAATGGCATCAACTTCACTACATTCAAGATGGGAAAAGCAAACAAATAGCTTCCAGAAAATGATCTGTTTATTTTTGTATCATGTCCCTTCTCTAAAGGTTAGAGGATGCCAATCGTGAAGACATATTGGGATTTATGTATAACTGTCCTACTCTTCATGCCCAGCGGGGAATACTCTGTGACCTTTGACCAAACCTAAAGAGCCACGCACAGTCTGTTATTTCAGACAACATATGATTTAAAAGTGCACTGCAAAATGAAAATGATTGTACTCTTGCACTTATGCCACTTAATGGAAAATAACCTTGGCACAGGCACTCAAGCCAACCACACAGGTTTAAGTGCCAACCGCCAACTGTTTGAAAAGAAAGAAATAGATGCTATTGAGACAATTAGCTAACAAAGTGGTCAGGAGGGGGCGAGACGCAGCGAGGGACAAGATGATACGGAGAACACAGAGCAGGGTGTGAAGTGACAGTAAGCACATCTGGCCTCATCTATAATGCATGGGTCTTTAAATGGCAGTTTGTCGCATATTGAGCGCTGCCGCCTGAAATCAACACTGACACCCAAGCTTCTGCCAGGGGAAACAGGCTAGAGGAGAGAGTGAGGATGGAGAGGAGGAAGAAGAGCGAAGTCAAGAGTCAGAGTTCTGTTCATCCTAACATATATCTTGCTTTCAAGACTGAAACTATGAGATAGAACATACAGTAGAGAATACATTTTTTATTTCACTTTTATTTAACCAGGTAAGCCAGTTGAGAACTAGTTCTCATTTACAACTGCAACCTGGCTAAGAGGGTGTAAACATACTCACAACACTTTGAATACCATACTTCGTCTTTTATTATTAAAATGAAAAACTAAAAGAGCGCCATAAACAAAATAGAACGCTAGGAATGATCCTAATAAACAATCCAAAGTGTGAAGGTATAATTTTCTCAAACTAAATTCTAAACACAGCACAGATTCCTCTCGAATCAAAAAATAACAACATAATTTTCACATGACAGCCCACCCACTGCCTGCCATCATCTCTGACAAAGACTGGTGCAGTGGGCAAATGAACAGTCTATTTTCCTGTGATGAGCGGGTTTCTCAGCACCACGATTACAGAGTCTCCTCTCAGGAACATCTTGGAGATGTAACGGTCCTTGTTTACCGGTTTGGATTTCTTCTTTCCCTTGCCACTCTTGGGAACTTCTGTCCACATTTCCTTCACATTCTCCAGGACCATATTGCAGTGTCTGCATTGAGAGGGGGATACAAATGTATGCAGTTAACCAAAAAAGTATTAAGAATGAAGTCTTTGGGGGTATATGGGTAACATGATGACAAAATGCTGACATTATCTTGTGTCTCTATTTGCTGGACATTTGTGATTAACCGTATAACTCCAATGGATGACTTCCCAACTACAGTGGCCAAACTACATAAATACCTATCAAATGCCTTGACACGGCCAAGCAGCTTCTTGTTGTTTCGGCAGTTGACGAGGACCTGTGTGTTGTTTTTGACAGACTGGGTGAGCACAGACAGGGGCCCGGTATTGAACTCCTCCTCCTCCCGCTTCTGGAGCTCTTCAGGAGTCATCTCTGACTTGGGTTTATTTAACAGGCTCCTGGAATGATTATTGAGGATACTCATTGTTAACAGAGTTCAACTCCAGGCAATTCAAACATTGTTGATAGACATGATGATGATGGATACTTGACACAACTTAATTTAATTCGACCAACAAATAGTTACTAACAAAGTCCGAAAACGAAGTTCGAAAACTGTTTTACATGAAGTGGCCAAAGATGTACTATCTTGCTGGCTGATAAGTTCCGATTTTTATGGGTCACTTACAATATATGTTAGCTAGCTATAGTAGTTAGTATTGCTAATAACGTCAGGTTATGATGACTGGCTAACAAACAGCTATCGTTAGCCAGCCAGCTAGCCAAATCTAGCTACACATATTTCCACAGTGATAAGGGCTCTGTTTTACTGTAGATATATAGGTACTTCCGGGTATCCACACAAAGCACACAATAGTTATTTAAAGTACTTACATATTTTATTCAACGAATGGCGATTTTAGCAGGAAAACGAGATAGTAAATAGGTTAGCTTTTTGCCGGCTTCTTTAACCGCTCCAAAGTCACACTCGTGTGTTGTATGTACAATGGCTTCCGGGTCCCGTTTAAAATATTTCAATCACTTCCGGGTTGCATTAAAATGTCTTTAGAATACATTATCTGGAGAAATTCTAATTCATTATGCAATTGTGTAAATGTTGTAGAATGCAATAGAGTAAATTAACTATAATTTAGAGTTATTCAATGTATACATCTCAAGATGATTTTAGAAGAAAACGGTTATTTGAGAGAGAAAGAACATGTTGTTTGATACTTAGGACCAGTGGCAACCCTGTCATTCAGGGCAGATAATGTTTTGCAAAAAATAAAATATTAATAAATATATATATTGGGCATGTTTTTTTTGCATTAATACATGTCACATATATATATATTTTACCTTTATTTAACTAGGCAAGTCAGTTAAGAACATATTCTTATTTACAATGACGGCCTATCTACAAGGACAGCCATAGTAGCACAGCGCCCCTGGAGCAAAATAGGGTTAAGTGCCTTGCTCAAGGACACATCAACAGGTTTTCACCTTGTTGGCTCAGGGATTCAATCCAGCAACCTTTCAATTACTGGCCCAACGCTCTGACCACTAGGCTACCTGCCGCCCAGTTTGCAAACAGTGTAAAAAAAAAAATATATATAATTGAGTTAATAAAGCTGCATACAAACATGGTCTGTTTTTTAGTTTTCTTGAGTAAGGCAGCTCCAAAATGCAGGTGTTTCAGCCTAGCTCAGTGCTTTCTGTGATGGTGGGGCAAGCCAGCAGAAAATACGGAGCATTGCGTCGTGATTGGGACACTACGTTACTCACAGGGACACTACGTCACCGCCAAGTCTAAGGGTAGACCTTCCATAGAGTTAGATTAGAAGTGCCCATCCAAGAAGGCTCAAGGTCATTGGCCACAGGTAAAATTACGTCAAATCACGTTATATCTACAGTAGCTTTGATTGGACTGATCATGTCATATCAAATCAAATCAAATGTTATTTGTCACATGCACCAAATACAACAGGTGTAGCCCTTACAGTGAAATGCTTACTTACAAGCCCTTAAACAACAATTCCATTTTAAGAAACAGAAGTGTTAAGTAAAAAATAGATAAGTAAAAAATAAAATAACAAATAATTAAAGAGCAGCAGTAATATAACAGTAGCGAGGCTCTATACAGGAGTCCCGGTACAGAGTCAGTGTGCGGTGCCACAGGTTAGTCGAGGTAATTGAGGTAATATGTATATGTAGGTAGAGTTACAGTGACTATGCATAGATAATAAACAGAGAGTAGCAGCAGCGTAAAAGATGGGTGGGGTGGAGGGGAGGGGGGCAATGCAAATAGTCCGGGTAGCCATTTGATTAGCTGTTAAGTCTGTTAAGAAGACTTTTGGACCTAGACTTGGCGCTCCAGTACCGCTTGCCGTGCGGTAGCAGAGAGAACAGCCTATGACTAGGGTGGCTGGAGTCTTTGACAATTTTTAGGGCCTTCCTCTGACACTGCTTGGTATAGAGGTCCTGGATGGCAGGAAGCTTGGCCCCAGTGATGTACTGGGCAGTACACACTACCCTCTGTAGTGCCTTGCTGTCGAATGCCAAGCAGTTGCCATACCAGGCAGTGATGCAACCAGCCAGAATGCTCTTTGCTGGTGCAGCTGTATAACTTTTTGAGTATATGAGGACACATGCCAAATCTTTTCAGTCTCCTGATGGGGAATAGGCTTTGTCGTGCCCTCTTCACGACTGTCTTGGTGTGTTTGGACCATGATAGTTTGTTGGTGATGTGGACACCAAGGAACTTGAAGCTCTCAACCTGCTCCACTGCAGCCCCGTCGATGAGAATGGGGGCGTGCTCGGTCCTCCTTTTCCTTTAGTCCACAATTATCTCCTTTGTCTTGATCATGTTGAGGGAGAGGTTGTTATCCTGGCACCACACGGCCAGGTCTCTGACCTCCTCCATATAGGCTGTCTCATCGTTGTCGGTGATTAGGCCTACCACTGTTGTGTCATCGGCAAACTTAATGATGGTGTTGGAGTCGTGCCTGGCCATGCAGTCATGGGTGAACAGGGAATACAGGAGGGGTCTGAGCATGCAACTCTGAGGGGCCCACGTGTTGAGGATCAGCGTGGCAGATGTGTTTTTACCTACCCTTACCACCTGGGGGCGGCCCATCAGGAAGTCCAGGATACAGTTGCAGAGGGAGGTGTTTAGTCCCAGGGTCCTTAGTTTAGGGATGAGCTTTGAGGGCACTATGGTGTTGAACACTGAGCAACATCATACTTTCAAAATGTTAGCTAGCAGTTATCATCATGAATCAAGTCGACAATCTAGTAGCAAATCCTTTTTAATCCTTGTCATATGAAGAGAAATAATGAAGAGAAATGATGGATAAAACGTATCGGTGCTCATCAGCCTTTGGACATAAACATTACACAGCAAGTTGGAAATCGCAAATTCAACAATGAGTGGTTTGGAAGGAATTAGTGACAGTGGCTAACTGCAAGCATTGTAAAGCAATCACTAGCCTGCTATTCAGTGGAGTGGCTGTGTGTTTCCAAATCTGGCATTAAAGGGGCTCTTTTCCAAGTTAGAA
The DNA here is from genome assembly GCA_023634145.1 of Thymallus thymallus. Lineage (NCBI taxonomy): Eukaryota > Metazoa > Chordata > Actinopteri > Salmoniformes > Salmonidae > Thymallus > Thymallus thymallus. The sequence goes on from CM042378.1 coordinate 22,629,929, forward strand.
ATTATAAACATTCAACAGTGACCATGCTGTCAATGAAGCATGATTTGTGCCGCGCTCAAAACAACTGTTAACTCGGAACTGCAAAAACCTTTGTTCAAGACAACTGAGAAGTCGGGAATAAATTAGCTCTGACTGGGAAAATACGTTTTGAACGGTCATCCAACTCGGAATTGTAAATCCAGCCTCTTTCTAGAGCTACATCATCATGATTTAACCTTGTTTTTTTGTTTGTTCACAGTTGTCTTGAAAGCACCATAAATCCAGAGAATGCCAGACTTTGATGACAAAATTTGCCCACGAAGGACCACCGAGCCACCTTCCTGTCCAAGTGAGCACAGCACAACAAGGTGAGTCCAAAAATGTATTGTATGCTGCTACATAAATTATGTAATATGCCAGGGAGATATATTTACTGTAGCTAAGAAAGTAATACTAAGTGTATGTTGTGTAGTAAGCTGCTAGTAGTCCATGTGCCTCGCCCTAATAATTTGGTCTATTTACCCCTCTTAATTTAGCCTACTGTTCTGACTTGGTGGTGCACATGTAGCCTATAACCTGTTTAAGAGAAATGTAATCATTGAATATTGTAAGAGCTTTCATTGTCTGTTTATATGCCTCCTTTATTTATCCTGCGGTTGAGACTTGGTGTACAGGGAGTACACTGTAAGAACGGCCTATGTTCTGAATTCTGTCACTGTACATTTCAAAAGTGCTAAACAAAAAGTTATATTGACTATGTCCGTCCTAGCGCACTCATTAATGTCTTAATCGAAATTACGGATTGCCTCTTATCCGCTTGTCGTCCCCTTATGCCATAGTTTGTACATCTCAATTGTCATTAGAAACCACATTTGTTTAAGCAAGTCAGCCATATCAGCAATGTTTTTTTAAAAGGCAGTAAATGAGGCTGAATGAACTGTTTCGCTGCCAGACAAGGCTCCGCTGATAGCCAGGTGTAGCAGTGGTAAGATATTGGGACTGCTGTTGGGACTCTGCTGTTGGGACAGCTTTATGTTGGCCCTAACAGTTTGTGGGCACCATTTGTCACCGTTATAGTGCAATTAATGTATTGTCTAGTGTTTGTGTAGTGGCTTTGCTGGCATGCATCCCACTTATCTTTGTTTTGCCCCACCAAGATTTACATGCTAAAATCGCCACTGCTTAGGACACATAGGTGATTTCCTAAAAACACAGCACTTCGATACAGCTACGACCGAAGTGAGCTGTATCGAAGTGGCATGTTTTTAGGTTCCGGACACACAGAGCTTCAGGCTACATATCAGACGACACAGACCCACAGGTAACAGGTAACTCTGTTGTAGACCTCTTGGTGACGAGAGAGAATGCGTGTGAGAGACAGAGATGTACATTATCTGCACAGTACTGAGACATTGGGAGATTGGCTTACTGGCAAGAAACAGGCAGGCGCCTCGGGGGGAGAAAGACCCACCAACCTTATTTCACAGGGTGGCGGCTCTACCTTGCTAGGTGATCATCACACCCACAGTGTGCTGATTTGGGAGGCCCAGGTTTGAGATTGGTTTACAAAGCTTATGAAACATACACCCTCTACCTGGCTCAGCCAAACAGCTTAGACTTGCCCCTCTTCACTCACTCGCTTCCTTAATGTCCGCAATAAGCCCTGGATGAATTATTCCAGAGGGGCTTTTTGACTGTTTCTTGTGAAGTGGGCTTTTTAGACTGTTAGCTGTCCATACACCATGTCAAGGTGTGTGTGGTCTAGCTACAGGGTCTTGGTGAACACAAGCTGCCCCTGAGTGCACAGACACATCTTGATGCCTGCCTCAGTCCCTCTCCTCATGTTGATTTACTCTCTGCCCTGTGGTACTGTGAGTCTGCTAGCTAGGTGATTTAGAGGTGTGGGGTTATTATCAACGCCTGCCAGAGGATGGCTGTTATTTATTATGGAATTAACAGCAAACAGGATCGTATTACAGTTGGCCCAGGATACACAAAGCCCCGTTCTGTATCAGCTTACCTGTTGATTCACTCTCTTCCTCTCTATCTTGTTATACCACAATTACTCATGTGAGTAATGAAAATGTTATTATAATCTTTGTATCTAGACCCTAAGTTTGCCAACCGTGTTGGTGTAAGGTTACATGATCCATCCTAAGAGCAGTATCCTGGTCTAACTGCAGTCGACAATGTTTGAGACTGGGCTGTATAGGAAAGGTGGCTACAGTCCCCATTAAGCCTATTTTGTTTGACAGAGGCGCACATCCAAAAATCTGTCCTTATCTGTGTCCTCACACGTTTATTTTTATTAACTTATATCGCGGATGAGCCCCTAGGAAGGAGGGGGAAAGTTCACCAGGTGGTGATGTCATGTGCAGGGGAAACAGCATAAGTAGATCAATGAGATTAGCCAGACTGTGATGTCTATCTATCTCTCTCCCTATACATCTCAGTCAAGGCTGGCTCTGCCTGCCCTTTATCACACTGACACCTCTGTAGTTTCACGTTTGAACTTTTGTTGATCTTAAAGGAGTGCAATCAAAAGTGCAGTCAATAAAGTACCTATCTATCTATCTATCTATCTATCTATCTATCTATCTATCTATCTATCTATCTATCTATCTATCTATCTATCTATCTATCTATCTATCTATCTATCTATCTATCTATCTATCTATCTATCTATCTATCTATCTATCTATCTATCTATCTATCTATCTATCTATCTATCTATCTAAAACATGATTTTCCAGTGTTTTATATAAACTATATATACAAAAGTATTAGGACACCCCTACAAATGAGGGGATTCGGCTATTTCAGCCACACCCGTTGCTGACAGGTGTATAAAATTGAGCACACAGCCAGGCAATCTCCATAGACAAACATTGGCAGTAGAAGTGCTTTACTGAAGAGCTCAGTGACTTTCAACATGGCACCGTCAGGATGCCACCTTTACAACAGGTCAGTTCGTCACATTTCTGCCCTGCTAGAGCTGCCCCGGTCAACTGTAAGTGATGGCTCAGCCGCGAAGTGATAGGACACACAAGCTTACAGAATGAGACCGCCGAGTGCTGAAGCGCGTAGCACGTAAAAATCGTCTGTCCTCGGTTGCAACACTCACTACCGAGTTGCAAACTGCCTCTGGAAGCAACGTCAGCACAATAGCTGTTAGTTGGGATCTTCAGGAAATGGGTTTCCATGGCCAAGCAGCCGCACACAAGCATAAGATCACCATGCGCAATGCCAAGCGTCGTCTGGAGTGGTGTAAAGCTCGCTGCCATTGGACTCTGGAGCAGTGGAAACGCGTTCTCTGAAGTGATGAGTCACGCTTCACCATCTGGCAGTCCAACGGACGAATCTGGGTTTGGCAGATGCCAAGAAAATGCTACCTGCCCCAATGCATAGTGCCAACTCTAATGTTTGGTGGAGGAGGAATAATGGTCTGGGGCTGCTTTTCATGGTTCGGGCTAGGCCCCTTACTTCCAGTGAAGGGAAATCTTAACGCAACAGCATACAATAACATTCCAGACCAGGGGTCTTCAACCTTTTTCAGCCCAGGGACCCCTTGGCCGATAGAGAAATAGAACAGGGTTGTTGCGTTTTAAGCCTGGCCGTACACTAACAGTAACTGACTAACATATTTATCACCTCTTTTAACCTATTTTGTACTCAGTTATACATAACTATTATTGGTTTTTATTATTGGCCATATAATAAAATAATTGTAATCCCTTTTTTTAACCTATTTATATACTCAATTATTATGTTTATGTTTGATTAAACTTTTTTGTTTTTTATTATTATTATTATTATTATTGATGAGGTTTACATTTGGGTTTATTTAGCTTATGGATGACACATAGGCCTACCTTAGTGAGATGACTGGCCCTGGTGGGTAGCACACATCTTGTCTATTCTGGGGGAGATGGAAGTTGTCAGGCAGAGCACCATGTCATCCTCAGGCTGCAGTCTGGACCGGTATTTGCTCTTCAGGTAGGTGAGGGAGGAAAATCCACTTTCACAAAGATATGTTGTTGCAAAAGGCAAAAGGCTCAGCATTGCCTTTGCAGTGAGCTGGGGGAAGTCTTTCTGGCAATAAATCCAGCACTGAATGAGAGGCCTTGACTCATACACATTCTTGTGTGTGCTGTCTGTGGACAGCTCTATCAGCTGATCTTCCTCAGATGCTGTCAAGTTTGAGCTGTCATATGCTTTGTCTTTGAATGGAAACTGTATCCATATCTTGTCCCTTCTCCAGGACTGAGCCTCAGAAAAGTACTTTCCAAATTGACTTTCGAGTGCCTCTAAGTGTCCAGTAAATCAACCAACTCCTCCACTGATGGAAGCATAGAAAAGTTACCTTCCCTGATTCGCTCTCTCCATCTCGTAGTTTTCTTCAGAAAGCTTTCCATCTTGTCATACAGCTGAATGGCATGTGTATTACGGCCCTGCATGGAACTGTTCAGTTTGTTCAACTCAGAGAAAATATCCACAAGATACGCCAGTTTAGTGAGCCAGACATTGTCATTGAAATGTGCAGCCAGCTCCGCGCGGTTTTGGCCAGCTAGAAACTCGTGAATAGCTATGCGTAACTCAAAAGCACGGGCCAATACTGATCCACGAGAAAGCCATCTGATCTCGGAATGGTACAGGAGCGCATTGTGGCCCTCTTCAGTAGCGTCGCAGAGCGCAGCAAAGAGGCGCGTTTGCAAGACACTCTTCTAAACCACAATGACAGTCTTCACAACAGTGTCCATAACGTGAGCAAAGTCAGCACTAATTTCAGCGAGAGATTCTCTGTGTAACATGCAGTGAATCCACATAACTTTTGGGGCGACTTTTTTGATAAGCGCCATCAGTCCACTTTTCTGACCAGTCATACCGCGCGCACCATCATTACACACCGCAACACACTTTGACCAGCTTATCTCATTTGCTCTGAAAAAGTCATCAATCACTTTAAAAATGTCAGAGCTTGTTGTGCGTTCAGGGAGCTTCTTACAAAACAAAAACTCCTCACACATTTCGTTTTGGTCAACAAAACCCACAAATCCCAAGAGCTGTGCGTCTTTGGACACGTCCACAGACTCATCCAACTGTAATGAAAAGGCTTCCGCCGATTTCAGCTTCTCAATTAAATGCTCCCTCACATCAGATGCCATTTCGCAAACTCGCCGTGCAATCGTTGTGTCTGATAATGGGATAGTCATCAGTTTTTTGGCATATTCATCATTACCAAACATGGTCTTGCACATATCACTGGCTGCGGGCAATATAAAATATTCCGCAATTGTATACGGTTTTTTACATTGAGCGATGCGAAGAGCAACTTGATAGGAGGCTTTCAAAGCGAGCTCTCCAACTTTCGCTGATTTCCTCATCATTGTCTGTTGGCCTGTGACTACAGACAAGTCTGAAAATATTCCAGCGGTTTATCTTTCAAGTGGCCATGATTAGTCTCCAAGTGTCGTTGCAGCTTTGATGGCTTCATGCCTTCATTTGAGAGTGTTTTTTTTTTGAGAGTGCTAACAGTTTTCTTTGAAGGTAAATCCAAACGTTAGGTAGGTTTCTGAATATTTTCGGGACTTCTCTCTCTCTTACCCTGTCATACCCTTTCCCGCTGGAGCAGGTGCCTCTGGAGCAGGTGGAGCCGCGACACTATCGTTTGGGGCCTCGGACGAGGTGGAAGGAGTAACTTTAGCGTTCGGGTTCAGAGCTCGAGGCCTTTTTGTTACAAAGCGATCCATTGTTATAACAACCTAACTTAGTAGTCGAGTCTATTATTTGCTTTCCAGCTTTTTATTTATTGGCTGCTAAAATTAGCAACATCTTCTTCTTGTGTTTTTAAAGGCGGTTGGCAATCGCCCGTGGTATCATGGGAATCATTTTGTATTTTTTTAAGTAGCTTATTATTCCTATTAATGCTTGAAATTTACTCAATATTCTTCTCCCCCACCCCAAAAAAAATTAGATGAAAATTTTTTATAAATTTGGGGGACCCCCAGCAGTACCCCCACGGACCCCATAGGGGTCGCGGACCCCCGGTTGAAGATCCCTGTTCTAGACGATTCTGTGCTTCCAGCTTTGTGGCAACAGTTTGGAGAAGGACCTTTCCTGTTCTCGCAAGTCAATGCCCCTATGCACAAAGTGAGGTCCATACAGAAATGGTTTCTTGAGATTGATGTGGAAGAACTTGACTGGCTGGCACAGAGCCCTGACCTCAACCCCATCGAACACCTTAGGGATGAATTGGAACGCCGACTGCAAGCCAGGCCTAATCGCCGAACATCAGTGCCCGACCTCACTAATGCTCTTGTAGCTAAATGGAAGCAAGTCCCTGCAGCAATGTTCCAACATCTAGTTGGAACATCTGTTCCAACAAAGCCTTCCCTGGAGAGTGTAGGCTGTTATAGCAGCAAAGGGGGGAACAACTCCATATTAATGCCCATGATTTTGGAATTAGATGTTCGACGAGCAGGTGTCTACATAGTTTTGGTCATGTAGTGTATATTTCCACAATATGAGGTTGGAATAATGCTGTGAAAATTGTGAAAATGAAGATCATCCTATCAAAACAGGCTGAAATATCAGGCAGTCTTTTCAAACAACTATTAACATGCAGTAAATGAGTTAATAGACCAATAAGTAAGAGAATTACAAACCTCTCTGCCAATAACAGCTAGTTTTCAGTTTTCCCCTCTTCACTCAGAACACTCCCAGACAGTCCTAGCAAAATTATTGCTTGAGGAATTGCTCTTTGCTAAGAAGCTATTTTTGTTTATTTTTGACCATTTTAATTAAAAACAATCACAGTAAGGTAATGTGTGTGTGTTTGTGAGTGTTGTTTGGATGCAGCTGGATTCCTTCTGGACTCGTTGATACTCTCTTCCTGTACTTCAAGTATCACATAACCGACTCTTATGTTTTGAATGTATATGTCATACATCTCATCACTTTTATGTCACTATTTTTGTTTTTATTGCACACACATTATAAAATGGATCACATTAATTACACATATAGCCTATAGTATATGACATGCACAGAGTTCCCTGTAACCAAACCTTTTCAGTCTTTAAAGGGAAAAAGATAACAAAATTAGCTAGTGCAGATACAGTACAAATCATGCAGGACATACAGTCACCACCTCTGGGATGAAGCATTTCTCAAAGCACATTTAGTATAGTTCTATTCTAAAATGTAAGCAATGCATAACACAGCATATTGAGCATTGAGACAATTGAGATACAATTAAAAATACAAATGGAGACAATCACTTCAGTTTTGATTTTGAAGTAATAGGCTAGTGCAGATTGAGAGACAATTCTTAGCCTATATATTTCAAGTGGAAGTTTTACTTTTAATCCAGGAGCATCAAAATAATTATTGACTTTTGTCTCTAATTTATACATTATTTTAGTAGTATCAGAGTAAATACTATATTCCAATACCTTTTCAGACATTACCGAAGATGTCGTTTTTAAATGGAAGCCATTAATTCTTCCTCAACCAATAAGATTGATAGAGGACATTCAAGAAGACAATTGTTATTTTAAGTTTAAGTTAATAAAACTGAATTGTTGAAGCACAATTTCTCAAAATATATATTATATTAATGAATATAGACGATGGACAACATTGGACAATCTCACCACTTTTCTACAGATATCTGGAGAGCACCCATGGAACACCGTTGGACAAGATATTTTCTTTATTATATATATATATATTATTATGTTACATATGATGGTTTAGCCTGTGTGTAAAAGGTGCCTAAACTGTGATGCAAAATCTCGCAATAACAACCTCGACCCTATTAATTAGCTGAACAGATACCAAATAGTTTGTTATTTTTTTACGACATCATTCATCATTATGACACTATCTTCCTGCATTTCCCATCTTATGATGTATAGTTAGTAGCCTAATAAAATACTAACGAAATGTTATCAAAGAAAAATACACAGTTTTTTTATGATCTGAGCGCACCACAAATATTGACCATTAATTATTCGTGAAATAATACATTCTTATAGGTTATTGCACTGAACATTTTTTAAATGGTGAGTGGCGTTTTTAGTTATACGTTTAGATGGACATTGCACATTCACACGTGATTGGCGATTATTTAAAAACAGATGATTAAATACATGTTTTCTCTCCAAATACAGATAGGCCTATTTGGGAATAGCAAACTCACATCAATTATTTGAATCAATTTCGCAGCATTTGGTAGACAATAGAAAGATACAATCCATAAATAAATAAGAATTTGTTCTTAACTGACTTGCCTAGTTAAATAAAGGTTAAATTAAAAAATATATACAAAGAGAAACAGACGCTTTCAATTTAAATAGATAATTAAATATGTTCATTTCCCTGCATCCCAATAAAGATTGGTGTTGAGGGAGCTCGTGGGGCTTCCTGGAGGAAAATAATTAGGGAACTCCGTGCACAAACTCCCCAAGCAATCCGATGGTCCATTGTTTCCGGAGTGAATGTGTCCGGCTGGAGATGCCTTGGATGAGGGATACTCCTCCTGGCACCATGCATTGAACGTCGCCGGGTGGGGTACCTGGTGATGCGAGTAAAAATAACTCGCTTGTCCGGAGAGCAGGTTAAAGGAACAAGGGTTAGGGAGAGACAAAGCGCATGGCAACGATGAAGAGGCGAATGTTGTGGCTGCGCTCATTTGGTGATGGCGACAGTACTGCGCGCCTGCACCCATGCCAAAATAAGACGACTCTTGGTTTGTTTGGAAGAGTCTGTCTGCTCCAGCATTTATGGCACTCATGTGGTGTGACCGTTGAGAAAGGATCGAGGTGGCATAGTTGGTGTGATGGGACCCTACATATGACCCTGTGCCCGGGTGTGAGTACACAGGATGTTGAAGATTTAGAAACGATGGCACCGGCCAATAAAATGACCCAGTGAACGCCAGCCCGGCGGCATTGGTGGAGGTCAAACAGGCATCCCGTTTTAATGCCAGCTTTGCCCCGGTGCCCGCCGTGGAACGGCGCCGGAGTTTACCAGTTGTGCCACCTATGAACATGTCCTCGCTTGAAGGGTCAAGCATCCAGTAGTTGCCTTTGCCTGGGTCATCATAATGGCGAGGTACTTTGACAAAGCACTTGTTCAAACTCAGGTTATGTCGGATTGAATTCTGCCATCCTTGTCTATTTTCTCGATAGTAAGGGAAGTTGTCCATGATGAACTCATAAATGGCGTTGAGCGTAAGCCTTCGCTCCGGACTCTGGCGAATAGCCATCATTATCAGTGCGTTATAGCTGAAAGGAGGTTTATCCGGTTTGGCTTTTCCCTCTACTCCGCCACATGTCTTCACCTCTCCAACTCTCTCGGTATCTTCTCCGTCTTCCCTTTTGCCATTTATGGAGACTCGTTTGTCCTCTTGGACTGAGTATTCTTTATTATCACAGTTCTTGTCTCTATGTAAATCATATTTTCCATCTTGAGCACAAACTTCTTTAGGTATAGCAGATGGGCCCGAATAAATGTGTTTTCGGGAAAGGGGCTTGGAGCATCGGGAAAGGGCGCCGTGGTCACTCATCACTCCCTCTCGTCGAAACAGCAGGCTGCTGATGTTGAATGAAGACTTGTGGAAAAATCTGACGGGGGCTTTCAAATCCTCCATTTTCAACACCACCCACTTCCCACGGCGTCTGGCAGTCTGAAGAGAAGGAATGTCTAAATCCACGAAATGAGACGCACAACGTACTGGGGTGCCAAAGATAAAATGCGCCCCTCGTGCGTAAACTCCTGCTCAAAGATTCTGATGCAAACATGCATAGTCATACAAGCCGTATACTACCAACTTTACGATTAGTTTAGTGCGCTTCCAATTTCACTGACTGATCTATGAACTTCCAGGTTCAATTATAACACTTCCGAGGAGCGTGAAACTCAAACCTCTCACCTGCGTCTCGCCCTCTGGGACTGCCTCTCTCCACTCCTAACCTGGCAAAAAGCCCATCAAAAACGAATTAGGTGAAGGTGTGTAAGTAATTCAGGAGGAGGTAACCTCGTAATGTAAGCTTGTGTCGCCTAGACGTCTACCTGGAGGGCATACGGCTTCCTGCACAACAGTTGACAGGTAAGATGTGTTGTAACATCAAGGCGCACAGTATGAAGCAGCATATATGTTTCACAATTTCCTCTATTTTCTAAATTTGATATGGGGTCCCCCTTAGTCCTACATCACGCAATACAAGTGCACGCTTCTTGTGAATGTTGCGCCTTTAAACATTGCTTAGTGTAGAAGCATTTACAGGTAGGCCTACAAACCTTTCTCCCTTTGACAAATTATGTTTTATTTGTTTTTTTTTGTGTGATTTGAGAAGGCATTTAAATCAACCCCAAAGCTTAAACTCATCCAGGACAACACAGCAAGTCAGGACAATATATTTTGGCCACCCAAAACTGAAATCCCATCCAGTTTTCTGTCAATAGTTTGTATTTGTTCAACAGCATATTTTTGTATTTACTCTCTTAATGTGAGTTACTCTTAGACCTTTCTCAGTTCTTTTTTCCTAGAAAACGTTATAGCAGCGCACTCATAAACAAGGAATTTAATGGTATGTGGACAATTTTATGCGAATACCAAAATAAATAATAACGTTTAGTCGAATCTTTCTACTAAACAGATGCATTTTACGACCTCTACAATTACACTGTGAATGGGTGGCAACTTACAACAGATAATTTCTGAATCTGCTTGCACATCAATTGCCAAATCTTCAGTCTGAAATACTGTATACAGTATGTCCTCTATACAAAACTGTGAAACACAAAAAAGCGTCTTTGCCCCATCTAGTGGTTTAAAACACACAAGGAAGTCCAATAAATGTTCAGTATGCTGTTCTGGATAATCTCTTCCACCAGCCAACTCTCTCTCTCTTTCAAATCAGTAGCAATTGAGCCTGTGGATGTTTTAGTGCAGCATATAGTCTCTCCCCAGGGCATTCAGTGTCTCTCAGGTCTCTGTGCCCAAGCAGGATAAATCCAGAGTGCAAATGCCCCTGGGAAACCCCACACTGCAGAAACTGTTTAACAGATGACAGGGCTGATGGACTGGGGCTCTCATCTGAAACAGAGAAGCAGAACCCATAGGTACCAATGCCTTACACACTGTAAGGACTGGGAGATGGAAAGTCCAATATTGTGTTTCTTACTGTTGAAGTTGCCCATGAAAGCAAAGCCCAAAGAGTCGTGGTTGTTGCCCTTGGTATGTGCGCCCACAACATCCCACTCACAGCCCTCATACACTGTGCAATCTCCCCCAATAAGAAAGCTGCAAATGCAAGAAAACTGTTATTTGCATGTAGTATTATCCTGACACAATGAATGATGGAAAACACCAGGAAAGGAGAGAGGTCACTAACTTGTATCCAATGTCATCAAAGTTCCTATTCCTGCATATGCAATGTCTGTATGTGGATGAGATGGTCCGTACATTCTCGGATGCCCCCCGCAGTGCAACAGTGCTGTGTGGTGTATGACAACTCTTTGAGCAAGACACTTGATGGTCGCCCAGCGTCGAGGGGCTGCTGCTCCCCACTGTCCCCGAGTAACCATCTCTACTGAAATGCATATGGGTAACAAACCATAGTAAATCTGTGGTGTACCATATCCAAACTGTAGACATAACAATTTACCCATTCATAACAAAGTAGCATACCTAGATCTCAAAGCATTATCAGGAATCTTAATCATTAACTTTCGATATAACTCCTAAAAGGTACTTCCTTACAGGTGACTCTTGCGTCAATTTATTACACTATCCAGACTTGCTTTTGATTTTGTCGCTAGAGGCCATTGTAAATAGGCAGTGTAATGTAATGAACATTATGCAATAATCCAGTCCATGTATTTGTACTGTGGGATTCCAGTTCCATGTTTTACAGTAGCCAAACAGTGTGAGAAACATGTCATGTGAACCTTGTAATACCAGCATACTTCTGAGTAAAGTTATTACTAAAGTATATGAACGTCCCGACCTCCGTTCTTATAAACATAAGCAATCCCAACAGCGGGACGTCACAGGCAGTTTTCTTGATGTTCCACAGAATAAGTGACTTGTTAACAACATATTGTTAAAAGGGGGTGTGGACTGTGTTTCTCCAGCAGGTTATTACATGTTCTGCGTACTTTCCTTTCACGTGCATGCCAATCATATTACTCATGCATTTCTCAATGACACTATAACTCTCAGTGGGTCTAAAACGAATTGAAAAATACACATTGTGAAATACACTGCAGTGGCTAAACAGACAGGCCTAGATAAAAAAGGAAAAGGGAAGTCGAAGCTACATCACTAAAGAGGAACATTTCATAACGATGAAACATAAAACTTTTTTTACCTTCTACATTTCAGATCTTTTTTGGGGGGTGGCAAGTATTGCAACAGAGATTGAGTCACATGCTAGTGTAATCATGGTAATTCAGGAAATATATAACAGTGGCATGCATAGTTTTAGAGAAGTCTTTCAATCAAGCATTTCACAACAAAAGTGTATTTTTTAATTTATTTCTCAGTTCAAAAAAAAAAAAGAAGAGCTAATACATTAACACAATTATGTCCCAACAGGTGTTCCTCCACAACACTGTAATAAATGGGATTTAAATGGTCCATACAGTTCCTCTACATACACTCCAACAAGATGATGAAAAACTAACACACAAAGTTAGTATTCATGTAAAGTTTCCAATTTGCAGAGTATTTTACACCCACATAACCATCAGTCTTTCAGATTTAAGCCACACTGAACCACTGTGAGACATAGTGGCCTGTTGGGCAACAGCAGAGATTGTGAATGCATACATCAGACCTTCTCTTCCTCCTCACTCCGTCCAGCGGTGTCCACAGTGAGGGGCCGTGCAGACATAGTACAGCCTCATTGCATCCTACATAGAAAATAAAGCAGTAACTTTCATATACACCACATACCAATGTCTCCATATAGCTCAGTGGAATCTAGAACACTATTTCTAGATTTAGCAACTCTTTGGGGACAGTGGCTGTTCTATGATGAACAAACAGCAACCTACCTCAGCCTTCATACTGTGGGACTGGAAAAACACTGCCTCCTTGTGGCCGCACCTGAAAAGAGAGGGAAGAGATCCATTTTCGACTTATCTGGAAGTTTCTGTACATCATTTTAAATTGATAGATAGTTTGTGAATAGAAATAGTGTGGAGAAATTGGCTGATTTCAGAGATAGAGCAAGAGGGTTTGTTTAAGTGTGTTTGTGTTGGCCCTCACTTTGGGCAGGGGTGGTCCTCTGTCCGAGGTAGCGTTGGATCTTGGGACACATCTGCAATGATCTGTGTCAGCTCACTGAGGAGACAAGAGACAGAAGTGAGATAGAGAGGTGAGATAGAGAGGTGAGACAGAGAGATGAGACAGAGGTGAGACCGAGAGATGAGACAAGTGATATGAGACAGAGAGATAATTATTATTGTTTTATTTAACCTTTATTTAACTAGGCAAGTCACTTAAGAAGACTCCCAATCACAGCCGGATTGTGATACAGCCTGGAATCGAACCAGGGTCTGTAGTGACGCCTCTAGCACTGAGATTACCTAATTGCCCATTACAGAGGTATATTTGAGTGTCTGAGTATAACTGATGGGAAATAGGGATCACTTACTCAACCTCGTGTGTGATCTTGTTGACATAGATACAGCTGTTGTCTGCTTCTTGTTGATAGTCACAGTTCCTGCACTGTTGAGATACGCACAACAGAGCAGAAAATGGCTACTACATTTATGCATTTACTTGTTTAAACAATTGAATGTCCAAACACTTCCAACCCAATAAGGTAGTGCATGAAACTAGGTAGCTAAGCCACTTGGAATGGGTATGTATGAAAATCAGTCATCACACTTACTGCATATAGCAGGATGCGATTCTCCTTGTCTTCTTTGGGATACAACATGTTGTTGCTGAAACAGAATGGAACCATTTTGTTATAACATTATAGCTAGGTAGACTATCCTGGTCCTGTCAGAGAAGAAGATTGCGACAAAATGTCATAACTACTAGCTAACGTTAGTCTTTAGCTAGCAGGCATACTTTAACGTTATCTAGCTACTACTAGTTATGCATCTTCTAAGAGCCATGCGCTCTTACCATTCTTGACAAAATCGGATTCCAACGAATCCGGGTTCATATGTACCACCCTCTATATCCATTTAAAATTGTTTACAAATACAAATCTACGAAATAATACAATAATTCAGAACGTTTCAGGCTAACTATCTAGCATCAGCGACTCGTCAGCGACACTAAAAATGTACTTCCGGTTCACGGAATTTCGGAAATGTTCTAAATAAAAGTTCCCCACGTATTAGTAGAAAATGATATATGAAAAATAATTGTCTAAACATGAACAATTATTAATATTTTTTCACATTTAAGTGACATTTGCATTAAATTGTGGTCAAATAAATGCCCCCAATGTGAATCACTGTATATGGAATACATACAGTATTGGCTTATAGAGCATAAACTATTCTGGGTGCCGCAGTAAAAGTATTGTAGTGAATACTCAATAGGGTATGTATATATAATCAATAGGGAATGTATATATGGTGTCATTTCATGGTGCTCTGAATAATTACTCCACCCTATAACCAATATGTATTCCATATACAGGGATTTGCATTGTGGACAATGTAATGGGTGGAGTAAAAGGCCAGAAACACTCTATTATTCAGAGCCCCATGAAATGACACCATATATAGATTCTACAAACCATACTGAGCATTTCCCACCCCAATTTTACATTGGCACAAATAATAGTTTTCTTCGGTACAGTGCTATATTTGTACCATATAGTGTCCAGGCACCCCATTTTAAGCTGTTTGACAGTATTTCACAGTAAAAGTCCACTAACACTTTCTATTACCTAGATTTTTGTTCAAACTCATCCGATTTGTATTCCAGAGACTCTAGTGAGTAGACTGGACACTGGTTTTATGGACACACAATCAATCGTGTTTGCTGTACAGTGCAATTTGTTTGTGCAATACAACAAAAATACACAAAACTTTTCTTAAACATACATTTCAAAATTGCACTCTTGAACAATATATAGCACTAGTAAATAAACAAGAAACATACAAATTATTTATTTTAAAAATGTATAATTGCATATATTTTTTACCTGTAGGCTATTATTATGTTCTTGACATTTATTTACTTAAGCTGCAACCATTTCACAATGTGCTCCACCTTATAATATTCTTATAATATTTATCTTATATAAAGATATTCTCTTTAGATTTTCCCCCATGTAGTTATAATATATATTTTTAATACAATTTTTACATTATACAATATGAAAAGCTGCACATTTTTTTGATTTCGTATCATACACAGCGTTTTACCGCGGGCTTTTATTTTAAAGGCAAACTCTGAAAACTGGAAGTGTGGATAGGTTACAGCTAGTGTTGCTGCCATGACGCTAATCTGCTCGATACATTTTTTTTTGAGTTGTTTTATTTATTTTTTTACACCAAATCAATACAAAAAGTACATGGGGGAACACATGTACATATAAACAATATACAAATGACAATTGGGCTAGGGGGGACAATATCACATTACATAAGGACCTTAAGGGACAAACATACATTTATAATTCTAACAGCTTTTTTGTTGGTAGAGTATTTAACTGTCTTAACATATAGTTCATTGTCTTTTTGTAAGTTAAAAAAATGAGGTGTTTTGTTTGCAGTGGCGATTTTAGCATGTCAATCTAGGTGTGGCCCATTAATTGCACTAACTGTACAGTTGCCACAAACTGTTAGGGCCTACATAAAGCTGTCCCAACAGCAGAGTCCCAACAGCAGTCCCAACATCTTACAACTGCTACACCTGGCTATCAGCGGAGCCTTGTCTGGCAGCGAATCAGTTAATTCAGCCTCATTTACTGCCTTTAAAAAAAACATAGCTGATATGGCTGACTTGCTTAAACAAATGTGGTTTCTAATGACAATTGAGATGTACAAACTATGGCATAAGGGGACGACAAGCGGATAAGAGGCAATCCGTAATTTCGATTAAGACATTAATGAGCGAGCTAGGACGGACGTAGTCAATATAACTATTGTTCAGCACTTTTGAAATGTACAGCGACAGAATTCAGAATATGGGCAGTTCTTTCAGTGTTCTTCCTGTAAACCAAGTCAGAACCGTAGGATAAATAAAGGAGGCATATAAGCAGACAATGAAAGCATTTACAATATTCAATGATTACATTTCTCTTACACAGGTTATAGGCTACATGTGCACCACCAAGTCAGAACAGTAGGCTAAATTAAGAGGGGTAAATAGACCAAATGATTAGGGTGAGGCACATGGGCTACTAACAGCTTACTACACAACATACACTTAGTATTACTTTCTTAGCTACAGTAAATATATATCCCTGGCATATTACATCATTTATGCAGCAGCATACAACACATTTTTGGACTCACCTTGTTGTGCTGTGCTCACTTGGACAGGAAGGTGGCTCGGTGGTCCTTCGTGGGAAAATGTTGTCATCAACGTCTGGCATTCTCTTATTGTGCTTTCAAAACAACTGGGAACTCTGAAAAAATTTGTTGAATCATGATGACGTCAGTGATCTTCAGGTCTTAACTCTAGAAAGAGGCCCGAATTCCGGATTTACAATTCCAAGTTGGATGACCGTTAAAAATGTATTTTCTCAGTCAGTTCCCATTTCTCTTAAACTCACAGAAGTCAGATTTCGCAGTTCCGAGTTAACAGTTGTTTTGAGCGTGGCACAAATGATGCTTCATTGACAGCACGGTCAATGTTGAGTGTTTATCATTTTAAACTTTAAAAGGAGACTCTTTATCTCAGATTTGGGACCACACAGCCACTCCACAGAATAGCAGGCTAGTGACTGATTTGTAATGCTTGCAGTTAACCACAAATTCCTTCCAAACCACTCATTGTTGAATTTGCGATTTCCAACTTGTGTAATGTTTATGTCCAATGGCTGATGAGAACCGATACGTTTTATGCATAATTTCCCTTAATTATTTCTCTCCATATGACAAGGATTAAAAAGGATTTGCCAGTAGATTGTCGACTTGATTCATGATGATGACTGCTAGCTAAGATTTTGAAAGTATGATGTTGATATGATCAGTCCAATCAAAGCTACTGTGGATATAATTTAATTTGAAATCATTTTATCTGTAGCCAATGACCTTGAGCCTTCTTGGATGGGCACTTCGAATGTAACTCTATGGCAGCACCCAATGGGCTTGAATGTTTTAGCTTTACCCTTAGACAAAAGAAAAACAAATCTTTCCTACTGATGAGTCAAAAGGGTTAATCGTAGTTACAGTGCACTCGGAAAGTTTTCAGACCACTTGTTACTTTACAGCTTTATTCTAAAATATATATTTTTTAAATGTCCCTTATCGATCTACACACAATACCCCATAATGAAAAAACAAAAACAAGTTTTTGAAATGTTTGCAGTATTCAGACCGTTTGCTATGAGAATCGAAATTGAGCTCAGGTGTATCCTGTTTCCATTGGTTTTCCTTGAGATGTTCCTACAACTTGATTGGAGTCCACCTGTGGTAAATTCAATTGATTGGGCATGATTTGGAAAGGCACACACCTGTCTATATAAGGTCCCACAGTTGACAGTGCATGTCAGAGAAAAATACAAGCCATGAGGTCAAAGGAATTATCTGTAGAGCTCCGAGACAGGATTTTGTCAAGGCACAGATCTGGGGAACGGTACCAAAAACTTTCTGCAGCATTGAAGGTCCTCAAGAACAAAGTGGCCTCCATAATTCTTAAATGTAAGAAGTTTGGAACCACCAAGACTCTTTCTAGAGCTGGCCGCCCGGCCAAACTGAGCAATCGGGGGAGAAGGGCCTTGGTCAGGGAGGTGACCAAGAACCGGATGGTCACTCTGACAGAGCTCTAGAGTTTCTCTGTAGAGATGGGAGAACCTTCCATAAGGATAACCATCTCTGCAGCACTCCACTAATCAGGCCTTTATGGTAGAGTTGCCAGACAGGAGTCACTCCTCAGTTAAAGGTACACAACAGCCTGCTTGGAGTTTGCCAAACTGGCAGCTAAAGACTCTCAGACCATAAGAAACAAGATTCTCTGGTCTGATGTAACCAAGATTGAACTCTGTGGCCTGAATGCCAAGTGTCACGTCTGGAGGAAACCAGCGGCAGGGACTGGGAGACTAGTCAGGATCGAGGCAAAGATGAACAGAGTAAAGTACAGAGAGATCCTTGATGAAAATCTGCTCCAGAGCGCTCAGACCTCAGACTGGGGCAAATGTTCACCTTCCAACAGGACAACGACCCTAAGCACACAGCCAAGACAACGCAGGAGTGGCTAGGGGACAAGTCTCTGAATGTCCTTGAGTACACCAGCTATAGCCTGGACTTGAATCCGATCGAACATCTCTGGAGAGACCTGAAAATAGCTGTGTGCCAAGCTTGTAGCGTCATAACCAAGAAGAGTCAATGCTGTAATCCCTGCTAAAGGGGCTTCCACAAAGTACTGAGGAAAGGGTCTGAGTATTTATGTTAATGTGATATTTCTGTTTTTTTTTACCTGTAAGTTTTCCCTCAGTATAGCTGCCCTTCTCCACATGGCTAGACTTGTGGTCTTCTCCCCTTTTAATGCTCTTATCTTCATCCTTGAAAGATGCCCTAAGGCCTGAAATAGATACCAAAGTCAACATACTGTACAAACAATTATATTTTTTTGATCTACTGCTTTACTAACTAGCTAGTTAAAGTGTAGTCAGTGGCTAGCTAAGACCGACAAAGGGGACGTAAGAAGTTCATTGATGTCTCTGTTCACGCTGGTGAACGGTAGCTGACAGTGTCGACTAGAGATGAAGTGCAGGAGCTTCCTGCAGGAATTTGTAGTCTTGCTGAGGCCATCTCTGTTGCCAATTAGCATTTCAATATTTTTTGAGTAAATTGAGGTGAATATATTGATAAAACTCACCTTGTCTGAGAGAGATTTACATGGTTATCAAAACGTGACACCAGTGTAAGCCTACACAAAACACAGACTTTATATGAAGTAGTTCTAAAATACCTGACGCAATAATGAATGGTGAAAAAATTATTGGAGCCATTTCTGGGTTTTACCACTAGGTTTTATGGGTATTATGACGCGTCCTCTGTGCCGTAGTATAGTAAAAGCGTTGTATTCGTATTTGCGGGTCCAAGAAAAAAATAGCCTTTTATAAACATTGAATGTAATTCTACAGTCTGTCATTTTACATGACTGGAGCCCTTAGGATAATATTTTTTAATACCACACAAATTACAGGATAAGAATGGATATTGAGATAGGCCTATTCGTTCATCTTATCATACAGTACTTCTCCTATGCCAAATAATTTATATTTCAGTCATTTAGTAGATGCTCTTATCCAGAGTGACTTACAGGAGCAATTAGGGTTAAGTGGCTTGCTCAAGGAAACATCAACAGGTTTTTCACATGGGGATTTGAACTAGCTACTGGCCCAACACTCTTAACTGCTAGGCTACCTGGATCTGTTTAATTTCTTTCACTGACATGCAGGTCGACTATTTGAAGAGTGTATGGAGTTTGGATTGCAGCCTATAGCATAATTTTGTCCGTCAAATAGGTAGGCCTACCTCTTCTTTATTAAATAGGAAGAAAATGGCTCCAACATAAAGTCCTCATATTGTTAGTAAAGTCAAACTATAATGAAGACAGTTTAAATGAATTATGCCTACTGGAATGTGCCTACTTTCCGCACCATGACGGTGCTAGCAAGCTATCAAATTTAACCTCAGGTCCTCCTTCTCATATTCTTGATTAACTTCTCAAACTGAACAGAACATATAGACTAGTCCGCGAGCACAATATAGCATTTTTTGGACTAGGCCTAATTAACAACTATTTATTACACCATCCCAGCAGCGCAAAAGGAAGACAAGTATATGACTTCCTCTTCTCTGAGCATGCACTTCGTATAACCTATAGCCTATAGGCTATGGATCATTTGGATCATTTGATTGAGACCACACTAAATAGCCTATAGGCGCACTTGATATTGTATGCCCAGCGGAGAACCAGAGATATATTTAGCCTAATAAACAATTAATTATAAAACACTGAGACATATTGACATTTCATGAATTACAAATGACACGACCCTCCTCTAAACTAGATTCAACACATTTTAAATGCTCCCCCTGACTGAAATGTAAAAAGCATGACCCTTTCCCCTTTTCCTCCAGGTCCCCATTATGTAAATTGCGATCAATCCCTTATTATTCTCATAAAATTACAAATGTGTTATTGATGTTTACTGATCAAATACATTGGCAATTTAATTACACCACTGATGAGTTGAACACAAGTAAATTGGCACTGACAAACCCTTAGTATGCAATAAAGTTATTACCTCAAAAGAAACCCAACAATCACAGTATCATTATTTTCAGTAGCAAAAATATAATGTCTTGTAGGTCCCCACATATTAACCCAAACCTGGTCTCCTTTAGTGAGCTCAATCACACTGCCAATGCTGCCTACCTGGCAACAATTGTCTGGCAGGCTGGTGTGGTATGCTGAGACAACCCGCTGGCCATTCTTTAAGATACTACACTGGACGCGCACGTAGGTACTTTTCACAGCAATTATGATGATTAAATACAGGGAAATACAGATGTCATAAGTTATATATGAAATACACTTATCTTGTCAACTTTACGACAGTATAAAATAGAGAAAATCTACTTGGTTTAGGACTCTCTGGGCCACTGCTGCCACCCTCGGTTGGATCAGGATTGGTGGGCTTTTAGTTCTGTGTTCCAGAATATTATAGAGTTGTTTAGCTCCCTTTCACTGTAAAGATTTGTCAGTGACATTCATCATATGCCGTATACAAATGCATTGGACTATTGCATACATACAGAGATCTACAATCTATTGTATAATACAAATAAAAAATAAATAAAATATAGCTATGTAAGTGAACAAAGGATACATGACATTCATTTACAAAGATTACTTGCACAACCAACCTGTATTTCATAATAAATGTAGTTAGGTATTTAGGTCACTATTGTGTGTAGGCTTAAGGTTTCCACTATTGTCTCCACGGCCAGGTTCTAAATCCATGGCTATGTGTAACTACAGCTGAACTCTAATAGCAATAACAGAGTTGTTGTTAGTGAAGGGGGGTTAGTGTTGTTGACATTCAGAAAATGTTTTATGTCATTTGATGCAGAGATGAAAAGGAGATTTTGGAGTCCCAAATCTTTTTCATTGTAAATTTTTATCTGAAATATATTGTGGAATTTCAACCTAAAATAGTAGAACTCTGCCCCAAGTAAGTAAAAGGGAGGTGGACAAAAAGGGACTCAGACAGGAAGCATGAAACAAAAGAGCAGACGGTGAGCTATGTCTCTTTATGAATGAACCAGTACAACAGGCACTGTTGGCAAAATGTGTCCACTGATAGTCAAACATGATGACAACGCTCGGACTCAACTAGGTACACAATGATGCAAACAGACGTCCCTAAGGTGTTCTGACCCTAATAAACCGGTCAACATTAGGACATGGCAAGGTCCTCTCCACTGTGGAGACTGTGTAGATATCACATAGACTGTATAGAAAACCATCTTTGTAGATACCATTCTGACTGCATAACCTCATGACTCATGACCTCTCGTGTCATGTCTCAACACATATGTGTCTGAGGGATGATATCATCATTTTGATTGTGACCTTCGGGAGGGTTTACATCAGAGAAATTGGAGAACCAGTTCATATGCGTCATACCAATCTGTCAGTACTTATTGTGACATCGACATACACACGATGATGTCCTATAGATCACATGTAAATCAATCAGGGAACAAGGTTAATACTTTCAAGCATTAACATATCAATCTGTGGCTTCTGCACGGTGCTCGATTGGAAATTCAATCAGTGAGGCCAGTAAATAGGTTGACTGGCAGTGGCCGGTCCTCTCTCTGCTTGAACCACAGGATGTGTACTGTGGGGATGTTGCATTTGAGTGGACATGGCTTTCCTGCTGCCTGCTGCTATATATATATATCCACCACACCACTGAGCCTTTGATCCCAGGGCTAATTCCCTTGAATTGTCCAAATCCACTCTGACGAGAGTGACAGCACACACCGGGAGAGAGAGACAGAGAAATAGAGAGAGAGAGAGAGAGAGAGAGGCAGTGGGGGCATAGCCTACCTAGTCTTGACTGAAGGAGTGAAATGTCTCCTCCGCCGACTGCAGGTGAGCAGCCGCACACTTACACTCACTGAGCCAATGTAACAGTGCACAGCGAACACCGGGCTGTATGGGGTGCCTGTTTCATGTTCCCCAGATCTCCTGCACTGTGTGCCCACTTGGCGGAGTGACAGGCAGGCCCGGCTGACGTAACCCACCCAGCCCCCGTAGTCGAAAGAGACACTAATCCCACAATCCCACTACTGCAAAACCCTGCCCGTGGAGAGAGAGAGAGAGAGAGAGAGAGAGGGAGAGGGAGGGAGGGAGAAAGGGAGAGGGGGAGAGAGAGAAAGAAAGAGAAGTGGAGGGAGAGAGAGAGGGAGGGGAGGAGGGAGAGAGATAGAGGGCGAGGGAGGGAGAGAGGGAGAGAGAGAGACAAAGAGGGGGTAGCTAGTAGACAGAGAAGCCGGCTGTGGACTAGTGGACACATGTTTCTTGTCTTTTAGGTCGACCTTACTGACCACAGAGTCTCCACCCTCAGAACCCCTCCCACGTGGACCCTGTCACAGCCCATCCAGGCGTCGCCCTGGAGACCAGCTGCTCCACTGAGGGGCCGGCGGAGGGAGAGGGCTTTAGGAGCTGCGCCCCTCCGTCTGCACCCCTTCCTCGGCCCCCTATGCCCACCATGGGAGTGACCACCTTGGAAGGCGTGGAGGTCTGCCAGGATGGGGAGGACTTCTACCTTACCACGGAAGGGTAAGACTCCTCGCTGATTGTCTGTGTGGATCACACAGGTGTGCAGTGATGCTCTAGTTACAGTTGATCATGACTGTTATGAAGATGGAGACCTTTGTTAGGACCTCTTAATAGAGTGTAGAAATTATACTAAGAACGCACCAGTGCCAAAGTGTATAGAGAGTGTGGGTTTGATGGTTTGGGGAAGTAAAGAGTGAAACTCTTCTGAGTGTATCAGAGGTGGAACTGAAAATGTTATCTGTGGTCTGTCAGCAGTTTACACATCGTGATTTGGCCCTGTTTCCTGCCCCCAATCCTCCCACGCTACTGTGAAGTGAGTGACTGTGTTAGCTTGTTACTGACAGGCTGGCAGAGGAATGTTCAGGAGGCAGGGAGGAGATTACATCTAGGCTAAGCCAGCTGAAAATGTTCCGTCACAGATGACACACAAACAGCTTATCCATGCACATAGCACAGTTACCGTGTCAATAACATATCATAAAATGAATTGGGTCAATAAGCTGAAACCAATTTCACAGAAAACTGGACATGACTGTAAAAGTGGTTTATACAGTTGTTCTGCCGCTTTGAAAGAGTCTCTTACTGCCCAGCCTCATTAGAACGAAAGACATGTCAACAGGAGTGAGTGATGGTCACAGTGACAGAAGGCCATAATACCAGACTGGCACTGGGAGGAGCAGAGAGGTTGGGGAGACAGATCTTCAGTCCCTCTTAATCCTCGGGCAGCTTTTCTGGAAAACAGATTTAAAGAGGAAATAATTCAGGATCATACAGTGAATGTGAAATAGGTTTCTCCCTAATCACATGATTTAACAGTGTTATCCAACATGGACAATGCGATATGATGGCCACATTCTTCCATGTGACATTCTTGTCACATAATGAAAAAAAAATGGACAAGGACATATTTCATTTTTGTATGATCAACGCTCAGTGCTCAGTGCTCAGTGTGTGAGTGTGTGAGTGTGTGTGTGTGTGTGTGCACGTGTGTGGGGGGCTGAGGGGCCATGTGATCGTGGCGATTAGGCACACCACAACTGGGATTCACTCTGGTACCTCAAAGACCAGCCCCAGCCAATCAGCTATAGCACTGACCCCTCTGGCCAATGAAGGGCTAGTTTCAAAGTGATAAGGGACATGCAATGCGGCTTGCATTTATGGGCATGAGGGACTAGAGAGAATTATGCTGAGAAAACCGGATGGGGTTATCATGAGGCACACTAGTGAATATGTACTTGGAGAGGTCCTTAGGGGGAGTAGTTTCCTGATGTCCATTTGCATCTGGGAAGCTGCTGGAGCCAGTTGGGCGTGGCCAGTGACAGAGACAGTGTACTAGCACCAGTGAGGTCTCACTGGGACAGGTGTGTGTACGGGAGGGGTTGGTCGATGAGAGGGATAAGTGGAGCATTAGGAAGAGGGAGGGAGGGATAGAGGGAGGGAGGGATAGAGGGAGGGAGGAATAGAGGACAAGCAAGCATCTGTCAACAACAGCAGTGTGACTGACTGATGTCCAGAGCCTGCTGGTTGAAGTGTCAAGGCTTCTGAGCGTTGTGAGAAAGTCAGTTAGCCATCCAGGCAAAAACATGATGATCCTTCAAGGTTGTGTCTGGTAAACACAGGGAGGGGTCCATATAAGGGAGACATCTAGGGTTTACTCTGGTGTCAGGATTGCCAAACTAGGGTTCCATCAGTACCACCTGATCCAAGGTTTTGTGTAGCTCAATAGTATATATTCCTCTCTGAGACACTTGTGTATGCATAATTGTGTACGTTTACAGTATAGTCTGAGTAAGATGAGTCTTTTTGTGTCTGTCTACTCAGCCATGTAAAGTGTTACATCAATGTTAAGTCTGAATTTGCTTCTGTAGTTCATCCCAGTGGCTTTGTATATACTGTGTGTGTGTGTGTGTGTGTGTGTTTCAGTTAGCTGAACTATCTTTTACACACAGAGGGATGGAGGTGCTTGGTGCCCAGGAGTCATTGATGGGCGAGATGTCACCGCAGAGGAATAACGAGAACAGGTTACCTTTCCAGGTACATATTGACCCACCCACCTGCCCAGCCTGTTGGGTGACAGACATGTTTCTCGGTCCAAATACCGTTAATAAATGGCATGATGGGTCTTTTAACTAAGGTTTACAATACAATAGTCTATGCCAGTGAATTACTGTCACCAACATTGTCACCTCTGTACCCTCCTTCTGCCTTCAGATCTTCCCAGACCCAGTGGAGGTGTCTCTGAGTCCAGAGGGCTCTCCCAATCACCTTCAGCAGTTCAGTCCCTCTGAGAAGGAACGGCTTCCGTCCATCGTGGTGGAACCCACGGACGTGAGCGAAGTAGAGAGTGGCGAGTTACGGTGGCCCCCGGAGGATATGGACTTCTGTTCTGAGGAGGATGAAGAACTGTTCCTGGAGCAGTGTATCCCCCCGGCCAACATCGCAGACTGGGGAGAGGAGGAGGAAGAGACGTCTGTTGTCATCAACCACCAGCAGAACACATCCCTCATTGGTACATTGTGTGTGTATGTGTGTATTTCTTTGTCTGTCTGTCTGTCTGTCTGTCTGTCTGTCTGTCTGTCTGTCTGTCTGTCTGTCTGTCTGTCTGTCTGTCTGTCTGTCTCGCACTCTCTCTCTCTCTCTCGCTCTCTCTCTCTCTCTCTCTGTAAATGCGTGTTCTCTTTCTCTTTTAAGATCATCAGTCGTTCTTTGTAACTCTTTGGTCATGTATTATTATTATTTCTGTCTTACAGACCTCCAGTCAGATGCGTTCAGGGATGAAACACCCATTCTACCACCTAGCAGTTCACCTGCTCTAAACTGAGCCACCAACCCCACCCCTAAACACCTCACAGACCAAGGGTCACAGGTCAACATGAAACATGAAAACCTGGACAGAGTGGAACTACAGTTAACATATTGTCTGACAATGAAAGGAGATAAGCGTCTATGTTATGTAAATAAGTTAAGTTAGACAGTAGTTTAATGTTCTATGCAAAATGTTATAAATAAAACCAAGGACAGCTCTGAGGGAGAAGTGTTATCTGAAGGAGAATATCTAGCAATATCTAGAAAGGGTATTTCATTTCAGAAAATCACTGAAACCCATCTGTGGAGAGAAGGAAATTACCTAAGTCATGTCAACATTTTGATGACAGTTGCCATAGATTTTTCATGATGTCATTACTTCCTCTATTATTTTCCCCTATTTCAAGGGCTCAATAGTGGTTTTGGAGTACATACTAGAGTTAGTAATTGTAGAATGTTTATATAGATATTTCATTGTTTAAATTATGGGGTTGCCAAGGGATATGCAGCCTGGCACACCACAGTTGTCAGCCAGGTTAGGGGATGTGGGTACTCCACCCATACATTTTTTATTTATTTAACTAGGCCAGTCAGTTAAGAACAAATTCTCATTTACAATGACGGCCTACCCCAGCCAAACCAGGACAGCGCAGGGCCAATTGTGCACCGCCCTATGGGACTCCCAATCACAGCCAGATGTAATACAGCCTGGATTTGAACCTGGGACTGTAGTGACACCTCTTGCACTGAGATGCAGTGCCTTAGACTGCTGCGCCACTCAGGAGCAGTGGAGGTGTCACTTCAAACTCAACTCTGGACCTCGAAGCCAGTTCCACTACTTTTTTTCATTGTTCCCCTCTAATCACGGACCGATTTAGACCTGGGACACCAGGTGGGTGCAATTAATTATCAGGTAGAACAGAAAAACGAATAGCTCTGAATCTCGTAGGGCAAGAGTTGAATACCCCTGGGTTAGACATACCAACTTGGTTGTGGGCTTTCCCACAAGCGATAGATTTATTAGTGTTGGCCCAAACCAGGGAGGTGCAACTCCATCATCAAGGGCCTGATTGGTGTCACACTTTTGGCCCAGCCCCAGCTAACACACCTGACACCAATAATCAACTAATCAAGATCTTCAGTTTAGGATGGAATGAGTTTAATCGCCCGCATTTGTGAGGGATGAGGAAAAGGTGTGAGACCAGGGCACTGAAGGTACTTGTTGATATCAAAAGGGAACAACACAGCTGTTGTATCTGCTGTTGATAGTTTAATATGTAGATACATTAAACATATTTACAGTACAGGTGTTGTCATCATACTCAACATATGTTTGCATAGCCTTGGCCTCCCAGCAAATTGTAAATATATGTAATAACCATAATGACTTTAACAATAAAGTTGTGAAATTCAGATTTAATAGCGTAGTTAGACTATGATTTTGTAAGGAATGCTGTGAACATAATGATAGTAATAGGTGCTAACATTAGCAATGTGGCTCTTTATTTAGCTAGGCAAGTCAGTTAAGAACTATTTACAATGACAGCCTACACCGGCCAAACTCAGACAGCACTGGGCCAATTGTGCGCCACCCAAGGTACTCCCAATCACAGCCAGTTATGATATAGTCTGGATTTTAAACAGGTTGTCTGTAGAGACACCTCTAGCAATGAGATGCAGTGTCTTAGACCACTGCACCACTTGGGAGCCCTGGGGAAATTCCTTCTAAGAGGTTTCTGAAAAGTATTATATTTTCTATATGATCAGAAATAGGCCTAGGCTTCAATATACAGTGCCTTTGTTACGTTACAGCCTTATGCTTAAATGGATTAAATAAATAAAAATCTACACACAATGACCTATAATGACAAAGCGAAAACAGGTTTTTTGAAATGTTTGCAAATGAATTTATTAAAAGTAAAATACAGAAATACCTTATTTACATAAGTATTCAGACCCTTTGCTATGTTTTTACAACTTGATTGGAGTCCATCTGTGGTAAATTCAATTGACTGGACATGATTTGGAAAGGCACACACCTGTCTATGTAAGGTCCCACAGTTGAACAAAGCTAAGTTTAGAGCGATAGCTGTGCAGCAACGCTCCCCATCCAACCTGACAGAGCTTGAGAGGATCTGCAGAGAAGATTGAGAGTAACTCCCCAAATACAGGTGTGCCAAGCTTGTAGTGACATACCCAAGAATACTCAAGGCTGTAATCGCTGCCCAAGGTGCTTCAACAAAGTACTGTGTAAAGGGTCTGAATACTTATGTCAATGTGATATTTCTGTTTTTGTTTATTTTATATATTAGCAAACATTTCTACAAATCTGTTTTTGCTGTGTCATTACGGGGTATTGTTTGTAGAATGATGAGGGAAAAACAACGTTTAATACATTTTAGAACAAAATGTGGAAAAAGTAAAGGGCTCTGAATACTTTCAAAGGCACTTTATCTGCCTGTTTATACATTTTGACAATTCCTGATACGGAGTTGAGGTCATGACTGCGTGCGTAGGGGGTCTGGACAGAAATTCTGCAAGAGAACAACATTTCCTATTTTTTCTGGGTGTGTGCAGATTTATCAGCAAGAGGAAGCCATAAGTCTGAAATCCAAGGTAAAGTACAACTTCACTTGTAACCTTATTTTTTACAGTGTTTGGTGATTAATTATTGATTCTAATTATTTCATTTTAGAGGTATTTTGCACTTGAATGATGACTTTTAAATGTCATATTGTTATGTAAAATGCGACTGCTATTGTGTCACTTTATAACGTTTATTTAAAATCCTGTTTAAGCCTGTTATCACAACAAAGCATTTCCAGCATTAATGAAATGTTAATAGTCTTATGGTTATTTATTTTGTTGTTGATATGGATACTTACGATTTAAATCTTAAAAATAAAACAATAGCAGCTAACAAGTTATCACAATAGTATGTAATGATACAAATATTATTCTTTCAATACTTAAACAACTATACTATTCACAAATTACATTTGGTGGAATTTTATCATTTTCAATATTTTTAATTTCCGTGTAGGATCTATGCCCAGAACAATAATTAATATGAACTGAAAGGGGATTTTACGAAATTTCTTACAATAATATTTATCTCAAAACTGTGGTTCCTAAAAACATTGTCTGGATATTTGGGTCTCTATTCAATACGTATCACGAAAGTTAAGCGTTATAACGTGATTGAAATTTGAAGGCAATGTTCCCGCTTTAGTGGAGACTGCATTCGGTTTAAACAGAAATTACCTTAGAATTTCTAGCGAGCAATCTGTTTCGCTTCAACAATGCAGATTGAATAGAGCCCTTGGTCACCTCCGTCAGATTAGTCTGAAATCCTAAATTAATCAGGAATGAGCAGGGCCAGCTACACCATAATTCCCTTCATGTCCTCATAGGTCATTAAGACCACTCATGGCCTGTAAAGCTATCTACTTTTTATATAATTAAACAAACAATATTGAAATCACCATGGTCAGAACCATAATCAGTCAACTACATCTCTCTTATACACTGACCAAAAATATAAACGCAACATGTAAAGTGTTGGTCCTATGTTTCATTAGTTGAAATAAAATATACCAGAAATGTTCCATAAGCACATAAAGCGTATTTCTCTCAAATGTTGTGCACATATTTGTTTACATACCTGTTAGTGAGCATTTATCCTTTGCCAAGATAATCCATCCACCTGACAGGTGTGGCATATTAAGAAGCTGATTAAACAGCATGATCATTACACAGGTACACCTTGTGCTGGGGACAATAAAAAGACACTCTAAAATGTGCAGTTTTGTCACACAACACAATGCCACAGATGTCTCAAGTTTTGAGGGATAGTGGAATTGGCATGCTGACTGCAGGAATGTCCACCAGAGCTGTTGCCAGAGAATTTAATCTTAATTTCTCTACCATAAACCGCCTCAAATGTTGTTTTTTGAGAATTTGGCAATACGTCCAACTGGCCTCACAACCGTAGACCATATGTATGCTGTCGTGCGGTGAGCGGTTGACTGATGTCAACATTGTTAACAGATTGCCCCATGATAACAAAATGTGCAAAAAGTCTAAGGGGTGTGAATACTTTCCGAAGGCACTGTAAACTACGGATAATGAACACAATTGCATTGATTCTATGGAAATGTTAACGCACAAAAATACCGTGACGAGATCCTGAGGCCCATTTTGAGGCCCATTTTTGTTTACGTATCTGTGACCAACAGATGCACATCTGCATTCCCAGTCATGTGAAATCCATAGATTAGGGCTTAATAAATATATTTAATTTGATTGATTTCCTTATGAATTGTAACTCAGTAAAATCAATGAAATTGTTGCATATTTTGTTTATGTTTTTGTTCAGTATAGATTAAGATAGCATATGAATTTGGGTTGAAATATGTTTTGGAGTCATAAAGCAAAATTGCTGCTTTGTATACCACTTGAACAACTCCCCCAAAAATAAACTTTTCAAATAAATGATTTTCTATTTTTAGAGGCCAAAATATGCCTGTTTTTAAGTATTTTTGTTAACTTCGTTAGTGGCTTGTCAACTCCATGCCTAACCACTTAAAATCAATTATTTTGTAAATATTCCGAAAAAATTTGAATCACTGTTCTGCAACATATGCTTAAACTATTGCATTTGCTGTGCTAGATCTAAGGCATAATGTTTGCTTTATAAATGTTGTTTTATGTTCTAAATCTAAAAAAACATGCATATAGTGCTATAAAATAAAACTAAAATGGGTTTGGAGATTTGTATTACATATTTGAATAATTGAATGTTATTAAACAATCAAGGCCTTTAAACACTTGTTGGATAATACATGTAAACATGAAATGCATTTTAAGGTGACAGAGTTTACATACTGTACATCCTATGAAAAAAATATATATATTTAAAATTCGACCGTCTTTCAAGAATCCCTGTATTATTGTATTGATACAATTCTATTAAAGTAGCTATCATATTACTGTCTTCTCCCTTCCCCTCAGCAGTCACCTCCAAGCATGGATGATCACACTGATTTGTGCTCGATTTTCACTGATGAGGAGATGACCCTCTACAACATCACTGATTGTGAATTTGTCAAGCTTGAGGACCATGTTCCTGTGCTGGGGCCCCGTCACCTGTCCGCCCTGGTGTTCTATGGCTTGGTCTTCTTGCTGGGGGTTCCGGGCAATGCTCTGGTGGTGTGGGTGACGGGCTTCCGCATGCCCCGGTCCGTCACCTCTCTGTGGTTCCTCAACCTGGCCCTGGCTGACCTGCTGTGCTGCCTGTCCCTGCCCCTCCTCATGGTGCCCTTAGCCATGGACCAGCACTGGCCCTTTGGCCCTGTGGCCTGCAAGCTGCTCAAGGGCCTCATCTACCTGGTTATGTATTGTAGCGTGCTGCTTCTGGTACTCATCAGCCTGGACCGCTGGCTGCTGGTCAGCCTGCCCGTGTGGTGCCAGAACTGGAGGAGGCATCGCAAGGCCGGCTGGGTATGTGTCGGGGTGTGGCTCCTGGCTCTGCTGGGCAGCATCCCCCAGTTTATCCACGTGAAGGAGGTCCAGTTAAGCCCCAGTAAGTCAGAGTGCCTGGGATTTTACACTGTAGCCAGCAGCTGGGCTATCACTACAGTACGCTTCGTGGTGGGTTTCGTGCTGCCATTTGCCAGCATTGTGGTGTGTCATTGGGTTGTGTACAGCAGGGCAGGGCGGGGGTCTAGGGTGGGGTCTGAGAGGGTGAGTGAGGCTCGCTCCAAACGCACCTTGAGGGTCATTGTTGCCGTATCGCTGAGCTTCTTCCTGTGCTGGCTTCCACTGCACATGCTGGACTTCCTGGTTCTATTGACCCCCCGGCACTCATCGAACAGCGCCAACGTGCAGCTGGCACACGCCGGGGCCCTCTGTCTGGCCTACTGTAACAGTTGCCTCAACCCTCTACTCTATGTGTGTCTGGGACAAAGCTTTAAGCAGAGTATCAATCGCTCCTTGCGCAGTATGTTCAACTTCGCCACCGAGGAGCCGGTACCCGGTCAGAGCATGTCCAGGAGCACATCAAGGAGAACCCAGGAGATGAATACTATGTGAAGTTCTGTGTGTGTGTGGTTTTTTTGCGTGTTTGAGGTGGAACTGCGTTAGAGCTGTTAAATCCACATGCGGCTCCTGGCATTATACCTAAAGCGGACATTACCATTTGCTGCATGGAGTCGCGTTAAGAGAAATCCCATGCAGCCTGGTTTACAAGCTTGAACACTGGAATGTGTACCTTGATTAGGCTGATAGAAATCCTCATTATTTAAGGATTTTCAACTTAAGCATGATTTTTTATTATATAGCCTAACACAATAGGGATGGGTGTGGCTTTGTGACAATGATCAAGAGCAGCTGCTCACCGAATTGACAGCTCCAACGCATTTACACCTCCAAAACATCAGCTATGTGGGTATTAGTTAACTCTTGATCTGATTGAATCTACAGTAGGCCTTAGTTTAGATTTGAGTTAATTTTCATTCATATGTCATTTTGACAAATATGTCATGTTTCAGCCCTCAGATAATAACAAGAACTGTCAATGAGCACACCAGAACATGAATTGTGTTTAAAAATAAAATGTTTTATGAAACCAAGTTGCTCTTTAAAATGCTTTTGTAGTGTATTTCATCCCATCACCCCACACCCATGTCTTCTTTCTCTCTGTCACTACTGTGATAAGCTCTCTCTTTCACATATCATCTGTGGTAATCAGCAGTGCAACTTCCTCACTCACAATCTCTGTGCTCTGTGCTTGCCTAAAGATGAGGGGGTTTAGAAACTCTAATCCAGTGTTGTGCAAGAGAGCAGGAACCCCTGCCCTCTCTGCAATATGTTTCCACCAGCAATCACACTTGTGCAATTACGTTTGGCTCCAATCAGATCCGCTAACCATAACCTTAACACTTATCCTAACCTTAAACTTAACCCTTACCCTAACCCTAGCCCTAACCCTAGCCTAACCCTTATTCTAACCTAATTCTAACCGTAACCTTTGCAGGAAGTTACTTATTAACAGTGTTGATAGTATGACCATCTGTAGAGAATCTATCTGTAGAGCATCTACAGATGGAAAATCCGGGACTATCCAAATAAAGTGTGACCAAATTGCATAGAATTCACAATCTCTATTCTCTGTGCTCTGTGCTTGACTAAAGATGAGGGGGTTCAACTTTGGGACATATAAAGGGTGAGGCCCGGGTTAGGGTTAGTATACCATACTCTCAATCATGCACCAAGTGATGGCATAATGTCATAACATCTTAGAATGAACAACTTTTTCATAACTTGGTCCATGAAAATATGCAGCAGATGTTTTGAGCAAAGTTTAAGGCAGTTTTACTGATCCACCACAGGGGGGCGACAGTGATGTACACTTTCTGTTATACAACGTTGCAGGCAGCTCAATTCTGATATTCTGATACATCATCAGATCCGCTCTCTGAAAAAGATCTGATGTGAAAATAACTGTATTCATGTGTGAGAAATATCCAGTATGCATTCTTGAGTCCACCATTCTAGGTTGAATACTAGAAAGTGTCAAATGAAACACATGGCCTAAGAGACCACAAAATCTTTATTTACAAACTACATTCTTACAAACAAGACCACATGTAGGTATTTACAGAAATGTGTGTGTTGACCCCTCACTACAGTCGCCCCCTACAGGGCCAGTGCTACAGACATGGGCATCAGGTCCAGGCTGCAAGGTGGTGCAGCTGAGAGAAGAGAGGTAGCAGTTCACTTTCAGGTGTCCATATGTGACATGGCAGTGTTACCATCAGAGGATGACTTTCATTAAACAAATGCATGGTTAACGCAGAGTTCATGCACAGTCTGAGGATGGTGAAATGTGGTTTAGCTAGATGATATCATGATACTGATCTTAGGCCAGTTGCAGACAGCTGACTTCCTGAAGGTAAAATAGCTTTTGATTTTATGACAATGCTGCACGGACCAGCAGAGGTAGACAGAGGGTGTAAACTGTAGGTGATGTAGGTTGAACCATCAGACTGCAGGATATGGGCAGTAGAAGCAGTCAGTGACAGACATCTTTTCAGACTGTGGTCATGACTTTGAGAGAGCCGGCGCGGAATCGCAGAATCTTCTTCTTCAGGGCATGAGAGGCTTTGATTTTAACAAAGGCCTTGGGCTGCGAGGAGGCCTTTGAGGAGGCCTGAGGGGAGGAGGAAGAGGAGAAAGAGGAGGGGGCCAGGCGAGGGGGTAGCTGCTGTGGCCACACCAGCCCCCCCTCATCGGAGTCACTGGAGAGGGAGCTGGAGGCAGGGGAGTACACCTCACTCATGCTGGACTCTGACTCCCCAGGGGCAGCCTGCACATAGCCCTCCTCTCCCCGACACAGAGGTGCTCTCTCTGGGTACTCTGAGAGGCGAGGTTGGGCATGGACCTGGGAGTGGTGGTTGGGGTTGGGATGAGAGCAGGCCTGGGTGTGGCGGGCTCTACGAGGTTGGCATTTGTGGGCCTGCTCACCCTGCGTCTCCCCTTCCTCCTGGCTAAGCTCCAGGGTGGAGCACCAGCGTCGCCCCCCAGTGGTTTTGCTGTGCTGGGGGCCTGTGTGTGGACCCTGGCCCCTCCGGTGCTGGGGGCCCTCTGCTGTGCTGTACCTGCGCTTAGGAACAGCCCTCTGCCCCATCAGACTGTTCTCAGACTGGGAGCGGCAGGTTCTGTAGTCAGACTTCTTGGAGCTCTGCCTCTCCTCATGACTCTTCTTCCCCATGGCCCTGGGCTTTGAGCTGCTTTGGTCTGGGGACACAAAGGTTCGGCTGGTCTTGGAAGGCTCTGGAGGATAATGTGAGGGGGAGTGTTCTAGAGGATAGTGTGAGGGGGAGCGTAAAGGGGCGTGGCAGGCCTGCCCAGGGATGTACTGGGCTCTGACAAGGTGGTTATGTGAAGCTGGGGAGTGGGGCAGCGAGTAGTGCTGGGGGGAATCAGGCTCACTACTGAAACAAGGGTCCAGAGCTCCACATGGGGGGTCCAGGGAAGGTGGATGCCCCCCGGCCAAGGAGTGGGGTCTGGAGTGAGGGTAGGATAAAGACAGATAACAGTCCTCCTCCATGGATGGGGCCTCCCCCCCCCACGCCTCCTCGTTTAGAGGGTCACACCCCCAGGCCTGGCACTCAGGGTCAGGGTAGAGGTCCTGTGGGTCAGGGATGCAGTGCTCAGGGGTGTGATGAGGTGGTTTCCTTCGCAGGCTGCTCTGCCCGTTGATGCTGGCGGAGGAGATGGAGGCGTCAGGCCCCAGGCTGGTACGAGGCATGCAGGGCCGGGGTGAGAGCGTGTAGCGATGGATGAGACCCAGAATGTAGCCTTCTACCTTCAGGGCCTGCTGGACGTCCTCCTCAGTGGCCTGGTCCTGGTCCTCCCAACCCTGGGCAGAGTGTGGGTCCCACTGCCAGTGCTCCTCGGCCGTACCCTCCTCAGCGATGCCCTCCAGTGGTGGGTATGGGGCGGAGAAGGAGCGGGGAACAGTAGCACGAGGGGCTGGCTCCATCAGACTCTCATCTGTCAACTGGAAGGCATCTTCTGTAGACGGAGAGCACAGAGAGAAGTCTAGTTTGTATTTCTACTGGTACCAGTACCTAATGCAACTATAATAATTCTGTAATAAAGTAAAGACAGCCCATGGTATTGTTGCTATGATACCATGAACCCTATTGTGGTTGAACGAGAGCTGTTGATGGTGAGAGTGGAGCTGAACTCACTGGGCCTCTCAGTGCTGCTGTAGCCCCAGCCAGGGGGGGTCTCTGGGAACTCAGAGGGACAGGAATGCCCCTTTGGAGACTGGCCCTCAACCGACTCATAGAACCCTGAGAAACAGAGATGATGTCACGCATTAGACCTTGGCTCTTTCAGACTTTCTCAAACCATATGTTGACAATACAAATTTCCAACGTCTCAGCTCTTTCACAAACCACAGAATCACTAACAGTAGAAGGTAGGGCATAAAAACAACATTTGTCAAAACTAATGAAATGTTAATGTCATTATACATGTACTTCAAAGAAGTATAGGGCCATAATTCATGTAAAAAGAGTATACAGAAAATATACAGAACTCGTGTCTACATTAAGAAAAATAGAAGTACCTCATGCCCATCTCATGTGGTTCAGGGGTTTAAGTTCTGAGGTCAGA
Source organism: Thymallus thymallus (assembly GCA_023634145.1). Lineage (NCBI taxonomy): Eukaryota > Metazoa > Chordata > Actinopteri > Salmoniformes > Salmonidae > Thymallus > Thymallus thymallus. The sequence continues at coordinate 22,665,921 of CM042378.1, forward strand.
AATCGAGAGGAGGTAGCATGAGGAGTACCTGAGCTGGGCCGACTGTCCCTTGTGTCCCCTTGGGTCCCCTCATAGATGACATCATCTGTGTCCACTCTCAGCTCGCCCACCTGCTGTTCCAGTGCCAGCATCAGCTCCCAGGGGGAGCTCTGGAGCGCACTCTGAAACAGACCAACACACAGGCATGATCACACACACCCAAGACATACATAATTATAAGTCAATGTAAATTATGACGAAGCGTAGTCATTTTTCATCCATTTAATTGGATGACCAAAACACACGATTAACCGTAAACAGATAACCTTACACAGAATGTATTCCCACCTTTGGATAGTGGAGGTAATATGGTCCTATATACATCAGTGTGCATGGCTGCATGGTCTGCATGCATGCTACTACAACCCCATCACAGTTACGTAAGATACCTGAAGATGCAGCCAGCTGGAACATGAATAATTCCCTGTATTGGTAACTGTGTTGAGATGTTCTTATTGTGGATGCACACACAGCAGGACACACACACGTCATACACCAGGGAGGAGGAAAAAGTTAAGGAGCAATCAGCCAGGCAATTTCAGGTCATCTGAGTAGCACTCACTGCCAACAAACACTAGCTACGCATTGCCTCCCCAGCACACACGCACTTCAATTTGCCTGTAATGACTTGCTACATTAAATGATGTCATTAACAGATGTCAGCAAAATTATGTGACACTCTACATTACAGAGTCTTGGGGATGGAGAGGCCATTTGAAAACTGACAGGAGTCTTATGCCCAGTGTGTGTGTGTGTGGAAGGGGCTTACTTAAAAAAAGATGTAGCTGTACACTGCTGGGATGCAAATTATTTATTAAAAGCAGCAAGCAGCCTCCATTAGGGTGTGGCGTGGAGGGGAAATTCTTCCTTGAATTAAATGAGCGTACAATACGTGGAGCGTGCGAAGACAGATGAATGAAAAATACGTTGTGCCGTAATAAGGAGCCAACCTTCACATGAGTCAAACCAGCATCACACCAATGCAAGCTAACACAATGAGCTAGACAGTATAAAAACCCACCACATACTGTAGATCCCAACTTTCCTATTCAGATGGACGCTGAGTTAAAAAAAACAAAAAAACAGCAGCATCATATCTGGCCATGACGAGGGCTGCTCTTTTGGTCACTCAGTGGCGCTGGAATAATTGCTGGGATTCTGGGTCCTTTTGTCTCAGGCAGACTAGAATAGATCATTGTGATAGTAGCGCTGTGTTTGTAAACAGCCAAAAGACCCAAGCCAGGCTTTCTGCCTAAGCAATCCATCATGCAATAAAACCTATTGGAGAGATGTTTTCTGCCACTAAACTAATATCAAATACAAAACCATTGTATTATGGTGGTTACTAATAGGAGAGTGGAAGAGATCTCTAGGTTTTACAGCAACCTGAGTGCGAGCAAAAAATAGAATACAATGAAGGGAGGAAATGTGTATTAGAAATCAATTTATCCGTGACACACTTTCACACAATGGATCAGTAGGCCTACGGTAGGTCCTCTGGCAAGCTAGGCTCACGCAGATCTAGAACTAGCAGACACTGTGACAATTACGCCGGCTAATTAAAACGTAATGACACAGAACACGAACAAAGCTTTGAGGACACAAACAAACACACAGTAAAACATACCCGCTGACTTCCAGAGTGTGTAGCTCTGGAGGGGTCTCAGGCGGGTTCCCTTTCATGACGATACCTTTGATTAGGCTGCATTATTAATTGACGCCTCCTGGCTCCCAGATCTCATACCGCACACTGCCTGGTGTCATGACTATTTTACTGCATCCTGTGCTCTCTCCGGTTGGAGAGGGGGATGGGTAGGGAAGAAGCCAGGCAGCTTTGGTGGAAGTGAGCCGGGGAGCCATGGAATCGGGCACACAGCCCCTCTATAATTAAAGCAATGTTGTGACTGGCACCAAAGGGAGAGGACTGTGGGAGGCCGGAAACTACTGCTACACAACACCACACCACCCTGGCCCCCACTACTCCACCGCTTGACTAAGCCACCGTTCACGCACAGACACACGCACACACACCATGTTTACATAACAGGCGTGAATGGGGCATGCAGGCTGCACACTCTGGCCTCGGTGGCCTGACTCCCCAGCAGGGACAACTGGCTCTGAATGGACTCTATCCAGCTTGACTTCCCAATCAGTCAGTCAGTGCTCAGGAGCCTCCAGCTCAGGGGGAAGCTAGGCTAATGAAGAAAGGAGACATTACAGGACAAAGCCCACGGCCCAGGCAGCTCTCACCCACCCAGACATCAGTCACTCACCTCTGAGAGGGGTACTCTCACTAATGATGTGGCACTCTACAGAAGACACATGGGCACACAGCTTCTTAGACATTCCCAAATCACCACAAACTGAGGTCAAGCACATAGATCAATAGAGACGCAGATGCACACACACACACACACACACACACACACACACACATGCACATGCACATGCAGTACATAACACACACACACACACAGCCTTGCTAATGCTTGAGATCTCCAAACCCACACAGCAGGGTGTCTCAGAGTGGGTTCAAATGTCTTGTGCTTTACCAGCTGCTGTCTGGCATGGCTGTCAGAACCTCCACACCGGACCACTGGGCCTATAGACAGGACAGGAGGGCCTATAGACAGGACAGCCAAGGGAAATACCCCCCCCCACTCCCAGGAGAGGGCAGCATGGGTCAGCTGCTTCTGTGTGAACCTGCCTTAAAGCCTCCACACAACATAGACTATCTACTTGCAATATGAGATTGGGTCAAGTGGTGATCATGGAGAAGTGATGTTTGGGTAGATGGCCTGAATAGAGGCCGTTCAATTAGACCTTGATGTCAGATAATTCTCCAACCAATAACCTCCAAGGAATGTTCTGTGTAATTACTTGCACGCTTGGATAGACAATGTAGTTAATATCCATCGATCCAAATGACAGATCCCTCAAATGGGCCGACCAGAATGACTTGATGAAATGCGCACTGCACATTGTGAGAAAATATGCGGCATTTAGGGGCATTCACTCCACGCAGTCTAAGAAATAGTATTTGCCATCCCATTCGAAGCGGAGCCAGTATACTCTGCGTTGACATCTCATTGGAGATCTGTTCCAACTGTGCTTTCAAAGTGGCGGGCGGCATCATTCCCCTGTTTGCGCATGGAGGCCCTCGGGTTCATTAGTATTCCGCTCCATATGCGCCTATTGTTTGGGCCGCGGCGGAGGAGAGGAACGCGGGGGGAGGCTGGAGGAGAGGAAGGCGGCTGATTTAATTTATTTTACCCTCCTTTATATGAGCTTTCTATTGAAGACAGTGGGCCGTGTGCGAGTCGAGGGTGTGGTGTAGTCTGAAGGCTACTAAGCCTGTGTGACTTTTTTTTAAAGGATAGAGGGAGAAAGTTGGGCATAAGGAGAAAATGGTGACGTCCCATTAATTCCAAAGAAAACATGTATTGTTTAAAGAGATGTTTTATTTTTTTGCCAAACCCATTGTCTCTATAATAGGTTAGTGCTATGCATGTGTAATCGTTTCCGTCATAGAGAGCTAGAGATCTGTTTTATTATTATTTGGGATGACATCGGTTGTATTGTCGGATTCTCTATACGCGTGGTGGTAGCCTACTAATTTGAGTGGTGGTGGGACACGCATCACGCCCACGTCTGACAGCGTAATCAATCCTTGCCTATAGGCTAGTTCCCATAAGGACGTCGAAAATCTCCACAGGCTAAACAAACGTGCCTCATAACTTATATATGATGCTATGCTATTAATATCATATAAAGACATAGGCCTATCAACATCTGATCTAATATAAATGTAACTATTCACATATCCATTATCTCCCGTTATAAATGAATTTGAAAAGTCAACGAATGAATAGGTATAAACACTTGCTAAGTAAAATACAACATACTTGTAGGGCCATGCAGGGAACAAGCAGGGAACAATAGGCCATTAAACGGTGAACCGCTCCACCCCCCAATTTCGTTGCCCCAAGGCATAAATCTGCGCCCGAAGGATGGGAACGATTATATCCTTTCAGATGGGGATACCATTAATCAAGTTAAGTAACTTTTTTTCGCAGATAAGTGTCGTCGCTGAACAATAGGCGCACACCACCAATGCATTGTCCACTAACGGTAAAAAAAAAAAAAAAAAAGAGTCGTATTTTATATAGGCTATGTAGCCTATCCCTCCATATAGAGCCTAGGGGTACAATGGGGGTTCATCGCGGTGGCGACTGACAACCCTGGGCAAAGAGCTATTCTGTGGACTGCAACAATGTTTCCACATAGTATAAAAGCGTACCTATTTGCCACATAAAAAAGCAACAATGTCCAAACTACCTCCATCTCTCTAACTTCTTACCAGCTGACGTCTCAATGTCAAGTTTTCTTGCCCCCAGCTGCTGAAACCAGATAGCTCGTTCCTTGTGGAATTTTCGAGTATGGGCTCCCCCAGGGCCAGAGCACCGAGGACCAGGCACTCTTGCCTCTGCTTGCGGAGTTCCAGCTCACAGAGTCCGGCCAGATTGGCCTCCAGGCGCTCCTTATTGCGACTGCGCTCCGCAGTCATTGGGAAAGAAAAGGCACGGTACATGGTTCCAAAACCTCTTACAATGGTTTGATAGAAAAACCTGAATTACTTTCGATATTTTTTTTTTGCAAAAAGGTTATTGCTTCACTCCTAATCTTCTTATTTTTTAATCCCCGTGTTGCATCCAATTTTGTTCTTCATCGCACATGTGGATATCCATTCTGATTTCTTTGCGTTAGGCTATAGTGATGGTTGACTATTTGCAGCAAGGTGCCTGTGGCTGTGTGCTAAACATTTTCTATTTCGCAGCTGTCAGACTTAGAATTGTGTGCTCCGCCCTCCTTCACACTCTATTGGCTCTGATCACAGTCATGATTTAAACGGGTATTGCATCAACCTCTTGCAATCCTGCCTCAGTTGCCATTTGATAAAAAAATGCTGTGTATATTGATGGGTTGGCTATAGCCCATTCCCTATGTATTTTATCACTACTTTAACGCACTACACATCTACCCCAGCCATACACACTCAAATAAGGTGGGTTGAGGCTGGCTGGATTCCTGGTTATCCTATTGATGGCATGCCTCACTGAGACATATTGAATGAAATTTGACGATAAATAAGAGGGTCAAGAGATATGGAGAGGCCATGAACGCTTATCAACAACTGTATCTGTCGGCACATCCCACTAAGCAAAATTAAGTATAACATATATTGGTTGGTCATTGATTCTATGGCCAAATTTCAACTGCCCATACATTCTCAATGAAGTACGCATTATATCACAATATGTTTTCTGTCACATTATTTACAAATCTTATAATAAAATACATCAACCATTCAAAGCAAGTCCAGACCTGACCAAATCTGATACATGGCTATACTTTTTCAAAACCTTTAAAACTGGCAGCAAAGAATTTATTGAAAAAACCAACAGACCACTTCAACTAGAATTGCAATCTCAGTAATGGTTACAGAATTCTCTCTGGATAGAGCATCTGCAGAATGACAAAATGTAAATGTAAAAACAAGCAAATACAAAGCATGCTGGGTATTATTCTAAAGAGCCCTCAAACAAGTACCAATTTTGGTCAGTGCAGACCAGATCCAAAACTGAATGAATCTAAGCCTTCTAGGCTATGTTTCACAAGTTTGAATATCACAGTACAGTACAGCACATTTTAGTAGTGGGGTGGCAGGTAGCCTAGCGGTTAGAGCATTGGTCCAGTAACCAAAAGGTTGGTGGTTTGAATACCGACAAGGTGGAAAACCAAAAACCTGTCCATGTGTTCTTGAGCAAGGCACTTAACCCTAATTTGCTCCAGAGGCTGACCCTGTAGGTAGGCTGTCATTGTATATAAGAATTTGTTCTTAACTGACTTGCCTAGTTAAATAAATAAAATGTTGAGTACAGTACTGTACAAGTCAGTAGAGTATTGAAATGCAGGGGTTCCCAAACTTTTTCACTCAGGCCCCCCTTCCAGAATTGGGGAAACAGCCCGTGCCACGTCTATTTCTATAGGCACAAGCACTGTTCATGACACAAACTGTTCACACCCCTCTTGTTGGTGGAGAGAACATTTAGCAGGTTTAAAGCTTATTCCCTGTAATTCGACACATTTTGTCATGGGGTGCAGAGAACATTTTGCCATGTCTAATGTGTATTCATGTGAGACTTGAGTGACTAAAACATTACAACAAAAACTAAGGGCTTTAAAACCTAGCTAAAAAACATTAGCTGACATGGGCTAGGTGATCTGCCTTGAATTCCCAAGTGGTGCAGTGGTCTAAGGCACTGCATCTCAGTGCTAGAGGTGTCACTACAAACACTCGGGTTAAAATCCAGGCTGTATCACAACCGGCCATGATTGGGATTCCCATATGGCGGCACACAATGGGCCCATCGTCGTCTGAGTATGGCCGGTGTAGGCCGTCATTGTAAATACATTTTTTTTCTTAACTGCCCAGTTAAATAAAGGTAAAAAAAAATTGCACCTTGTGCATTCTACTATTACATATTTCAAGAGTAATTTTAAAGCCGGACTGAGTCCCTTAAATGTATTATTTTAAGGAACTCAGGAACTGCCGACCCCTCACGCCCCATCACAGTTTGGGAACCACTGTTGTAATGTACTGTATTCTGCTGTACTCTACAGATCTATATTGTGCTGTACTGTACTGACCAATCTTGTGAAACATAGATGTATTTGATTGGTTCTGAATCAATTACAGACGTCTATGTTTGGGCCAAATCAAGGCCGGTCCGTACCAGACCAAATTTGATAGATGTCTATGTTTGGGCCAAATATAGGCTGGTCCAGACTGGACTTCCTTAGATGTTGAAAACAAGGCCGGTCCGGACTGCATCAAAACAAAGTAAAAAAAAAGAAGTCCAAAACGTTGGTAAATGCTTAGTGGATCTTTGTAAGCAATACATGATATCAGAACATGTCTGAATCTGAAACCTCCAACAGACCATCCCACACAGCCTAACGCCTCCTTCTGCCCCCACACAGCCTAGTTCCTTCTGCCCCCACACAGCCTAATGCCTCCTTCTGCCCCCACACAGCCTAACACCTCCTTCTGCCCTCACACAGCCTAACACCTCCTTCTGCCCTCACACAGCCTAACACCTCCTTCTGCCCCCACACAGCCTAACGCCTCCTTCTGCCCCCACACAGCCTAACGCCTCCTTCTGCCCTCACACAGCCTAACACCTCCTTCTGCCCCCACACAGCCTAACGCCTCCTTCTGCCCCCACACAGCCTAGTTCCTTCTGCCCCCACACAGCCTAATGCCTCCTTCTGCCCCCACACAGCCTAACACCTCCTTCTGCCCTCACACAGCCTAACACCTCCTTCTGCCCTCATACAGCCTAACGCCTCCTTCTGCCCCCACACAGTCTAACGCCTCCTTCTGCCTCCACACAGCCTAACGCCTCCTTCCGCTCCCACACAGCCTAACGCCTCCTTCTGCTCCCACACAGTCTAACGCCTCCTTCTGCTCCCACACAGTCTAACGCCTCCTTCTGCCCCCACACAGTCTAATGCCTCCTTCTGCCCCTTGCACAGCCTAACGCCTCCTTCTGCTCCCACACAGCCTAACGCCTCCTTCCGCACGCCCCACACAGCCTAATGCCTCCTTCTGCCCCCACACAGTCTAACGCCTCCTTCTGCTCCCACACAGTCTAATGCCTCCTTCTGCTCCCACACAGTCTAACGCCTCCTTCCGCCCCCACACAGTCTAACGCCTCCTTCTGCTCCCACACAGTCTAACGCCTCCTTCCGCCCCCACACAGTCTAACGCCTCCTTCCGCCCCCACACAGTCTAACGCCTCCTTCCGCCCCCACACAGTCTAACGCCTCCTTCCGCCCCCACACAGTCTAACGCCTCCTTCTGCTCCCACAGTCTAACGCCTCCTTCCGCCCCCACACACTCTAACGCCTCCTTCCGCTCCCACACAGTCTAACGCCTCCTTCCGCCCCCACACACTCTAACGCCTCCTTCCGCCCCCACACAGTCTAACGCCTCCTTCCGCCCCCACAGTCTAACGCCTCCTTCCGCTCCCACACAGTCTAACGCCTCCTTCCGCCCCCACACACTCTAACGCCTCCTTCCGCTCCCACACAGTCTAACGCCTCCTTCCGCCCCCACACACTCTAACGCCTCCTTCCGCCCCCACACAGTCTAACGCCTCCTTCCGCCCCCACACAGTCTAACGCCTCCTTCTGCTCCCACACAGTCTCCTTCTGCTCTTATGCTTCCTACGTCTGTGAAAGGAGCGTCTGCATCCTGGTATTGTGATTTTTTTATTTTATTTTTTTATTTCACCTTTATTTAACCAGGTAGGTCAGTTGAGAACAAGTTCTCATTTACAACTGCGACCTGGCCAAGACAAAGCAAGGCAGTGCGACAAAAAAACAACACAGAGTTACACATGGGAAATAAACAAACGTACAGTCAATAACACAATAGAAAAATCTATATACAGAGTGCAAATGTAGTGCAAAATGCAGTAAGGTGATGATAGATGATATTTCAAACTAGCTATACAGATTGAGCAGCTGAACCCGCTACTTACAGCTTTCCTCGGCAGTGACTTAATCACATTCACATGACGCAACAACCAACAAAGCAAATCACTTGAGACGTCATCCCCATTGAACTATAAAAAAGGGACTGTACACATCCCTCATAATTCAGATGATCTTTTAAAACTATCATGGATTCAATAGTTTTCTTATTTTTTGCTTAAATTTGTTATTTTAAAAGTATTTTTATTTGAATGAATAAATATATTTCAATATAACTTTCCTTTGTTCATGTCTTTATTTCTTTGTATATATTTTGTTAAATGCAAATATTGTAAAAAAAAAATAATATTTACAAAAATAGAAACACACCATGGATCAATTTCAACGATTTTAGTTACAGTTCATATAAGGAAATCATTCATTTAAAATAAATAAATTAGGCCCTAATCTATGGATTTCTCATGACTGGGCAGGGGCGCAGCCATGGGTGGGCCTGGGTGGGCATGGGAGGGCCCAATCACTTGGGAGCCAGGCTTACCCATTAGGGACCCAGAAACAGACAATCATAATGAGTTTTTCCCCACAATACTCCTCAGTTTCATCAGGTGGCTGGTCTCATACCATCCCTGCAGGTGAAGAAACCAGATGTGGAGGTCTTGGGCTGGCGTGGTTACACGTTGCGTTTATATTTTTGTTCTCTATAATTATTTGATACATTATAGCGATACAAATTAAATTGAACTTCAATAAGATAAAAACTACATACTTAAAATGTGGAGGCTCAAAATACCATGTGTCTCTTAAAACGGGTATTGCAATGACCTTGAAAAGGTATTTCTGTAAGACACATTAGCTTGTCTCAAAATAGCAACACATCCACTATTAATTTCTATCAATATTTCAGAGAAAATCCGAAATACACTTTTGGTGAGGAAAAAGTGCAGAAAGATTTTAACATTACATTGGTGTGGGTCCCTTCATGTACCCACATAGACCACATACAAAATACACATTGCAGAAGGTCAAGCAAGGTCTTTGGGGATAAGGAACTGCTTTTGTAAGTGAACTTTGAAATCTGATGGTCAAAATACTCACACATTTTGAGTTTTGGTTGTGAGTAAGGAATTTCTAGTGCACATGGGAATTTCTGTCCTATTTAATTACTGATGTGTTGTTGTAGAATAATGGCTGAAGCAGGAATAGCCGAGAAACTATAGTGCTAGAGGCATATTTATTTTACAGGCTAAATGTTTACACTTCACAATAACAGCGCTTACAGTTGACCGGGGCAGCTCTAGCAGGACAGACATTTGACAAACTTACTTTTTGAAAAGGTGACATCCTATGATGGTGCCACCTTGAAAGTTACTTAGTTCTTCAGTAAGGCAATTTTACTGCCAATGTTTGTCTATGGAGATTGCATGGCGGTGTGCTCGATTTTATACACCTGTCAGCAAAGGGTGTGGTTGAAATAGCCAATACACTAATTTGAAGGGGTGTCCACATACTTTTGTATACATAGTGTAGATTGTTATCAACCAAGACGGTAAGAACCCCTGAAGCTAGCTAGTTTATTCAAGATAGAATCCTAAAATACTGTATGTTTCACTCAACAATGGTCCCCTCTTTGCCTTGCATGTCCAGTTGTTGATGATGTAGTTCTTGTAGGCTTCAAGAGGAAAACATATTTTAAAAGAGTAAACTTCACAAATATTGAATGTTTTTGTTCAATACGTTTTTATTCATACTTCCCATCTCTACTTCACATCTACCAGAAAGCCACTTCATCTTAGTTTCTATTATGCAAAGTCATCGGCAAGTCAAAACCCACGCACAGCGCAGGTTTGATTCTCTTGTCAGTGTGTGTACACTGCAGATATACACAACGTATACTGACAGTATATATTTAAGCAATAAGACACGAAAGGGTGTGGTATATGGCCAATATACCACGGCTAAGGGCTGTTCTTATGCATGATGCAACGCGGAGTGCCTGGATACAGCCGTTAGCTGTGGTATATTGGCTATATACCACAAACCCCCGAGGTGACTTATTGCTATTATAAACTGGTTACCAATGTAATTAGAGCAGTAAAAATACATGTTTTGTCATACCGGTGGTGTACTGTCTGATATACCATGGCTGTGAGCCAATCAGCATTCAGGGCTCAAACTACCCAGTTTATAAATATATATATATACTATGTATAAATCTAATTAAGATTAATTCTACAGATCAAAACAGGACTAAAAAAACATACGTTTTTTAACTGAGCTAAACCAGTAAGAAAATGCCAAGACACACTTAGAACATTGCTATGAATTTGTTCAGTAGTCATTTTCAAGAAAGAGGTTGGGACTCCTTTTGTGCGTTAGCCAGATATTTCAGTACGAGTGGGACAGTGCCTTGCTACTGCTCTAATCGTAACAGCAAGGCAGATTTCAATTAATGTAGTCAGTGAAGCACACAATGTATGCAGTGTTGATGACAACAGAATGGCGCTGTCAAGACATCTGGAGCCTTGGTTACACAGCTTTAGAGCAAGAATAGCAATCATACAATCATACTTGGTAACGCAAAAAAAACGTGTGAGCGCACACACAAAACAAACAAACAAACAAAACAAATCTATGAGAGGTCATGGGTTATATTTTTAGATAGTAATGGTGATTGAGTGGAATGATGAATAATATGATTGAATATCCAGTGTTTTCTATGACAGGTTACTGTAAGCTAGATGAAAAAACTAAAAACTGTTGTTACAATATGGTATAATGCTTGTTGCTTAATTAAGCAATAAGGCATGAGGGGTTGTGGTATATGGCCAATATACCACGGCTAAGGGCTGTTCTCATGCACAACGCATCACGGAGTGCCTGGACACAGCCCTTAGCCGTGGTATATTGCCCATATACCACAAACCCGAGGTGCCTAATTGCTATTATAAACTGGTCACCAATGTAATTAGAGCAGTAAAAATACATGTTTTGTCATACCCTTGGTATATCACGGCTGTCAGCAAATCAGAAATCAGGGCTCGAACCACCCAGTTGGTTTGCATAACATCTAATTACATACTTATAAACAAGTTGTGATATTTTGTGGTATTGTCATGAATTGCAGAATAAGATGACTTTAAGCTAACAGTTGGAATGAATGACAATTAATACACCCATCTTATGCAGACATTCTAGTTGCTAACATGATAAACCCATGGTATGCTACCATGCTTCATTCAGATTATTTGAAATGGTCCATTTTAATTGCTAAAATAAATATAGTAATCCAAGCAATTTTCTAACTCAAAAAGTCAATACACTTAAAAAATAAACAAAGCATTTCAATCACATTTACACATATGAAATATAATCACATATTTGAAAAAAACACCTCAGCATATCTTTCAGTATAATATAGCTTGATTGGGAAAGTGATTTCTATAAAACAGAAACATTTCCAACCACTGTGATTCAGATGTTAAGATTTCCATAAATCACCAATAATACACCTTGCCATATCAAAAGTCATCACATGACACGCTGCAGGCGAGCCAAGCCTAAAACATGCTTTCAGAATAACAACTCATTCACTTCTCAGAAACCCAGAACTACAATCTTGCGTATAGTCTGTCCACGAGCGATCACTCATTAGGTAACTCACCAATGCAATACCAGAACACATTTAAAGCAGGGGTGTCAAACATACTCAAACGAAGTCATTATACTTTAAAATGACTAGAACCAAATCCATCCATCCATCCATCCATCCATCCATCCATCCATCCAGAGGACCAATTATTTTGTCAATTTTGACGGCGAGGAAATAGAACCAATTAGAACCTCTGGACCTAGCTGAAGAGCGAATGCGGTTCCCGGTGCAAAATATGTTTGACATCCCTGCATTAAAGAGATATATATCCACTCCTCCACAGTCCACATACAACCCACTCCTGTCCTGTCAAACCCTGAAATATTTGAGAGAGTAACACAAAGCTGGCTGGAATTGCTCTTTTGGAACTAACATGTTGTATTTGGCCCATGTGACAAACAAAGTTTGATTTCAACATTGCAAATGACAAGGTCACAGTTACATCATCAAGTAAATAGAAATGTGTTGAATGGATGCTTGAGAAATTTAATTTCAATCAAAGAGAGTAAGAATTCTATGTTGGATACAAGTAATACTTTTTAGAATGCGAAAAGGGCTTCCTTTTCACTATAACAGAAGGGCTGAAATACCACTGAGTTTACTTCATTCACTATTTGGAAGGTCCATAAAGTGCAGTACTGTTTCTCTTTTTGGAAGTGCCTTTATCACTGAGCTCTTTCCGCATCTAGGGGTTACACTTCTTCAGACATTGCCTAGCTGAGGTTAATCCAGCAGGTATTTACTTGTCTTTGAATAAATCAATAATAAATTGCTAATTGAAAATGAATGCCATCTTATGAAGGCTTTATCCACTCTCTGTTTTGGTGCAATTTAATGACTTGTGTACAGATTCCAACACAAACACTAGACACGGAGAGTGGAGGTGTGTGTATGATTTGGAATAAGTAGGGAGCAGGTTGTTGATAAGGATAAGCAAAGAGGTCGTGGCGTGTGTGTGTGTGGTTGAGTCAAGCCACTTGGAATGGACACAGAGATGCCCATATGGGGCTGATTGTAAACTGTTAGCCAGAGAGGCTAATGCAAGGCTGCATCCAAACGCATGGGCATTATAAAAGGCAGTTTGGCTACATCATGAAATGTTGAGACACATCCAAGTGTGGAATGATAGAAACGTCACCCTACAAATTAACACACGTGCACACACACGCGCACACAGAAACATACAGTACACTCAAGCACACATGCACACAAGACATGTCACAGACATATCTGGCATGCTTTTCTGAAGAAAACACTTTTCTTTATAAATTCTTGAACCCGCCTAGAGCTCCGATAACTTTCCTTTATACATAAATAAACAATAAATATATGCAATGTGTATATATCTTGAAATATATATTAAATCTTGAAATATACATATATTTCAAATATATTTATATAATTCTTTCCATCTTCAAACATTTTTAAGAGATATAGTCACAGTTTAGTAATAAAACACTTACGTAAGAACACAGGTCTCCCTAACTGTCTTGCTGCAGTATCCCTTTGTCAAGTATCAATGACTTCTTAGTCTGCATGCTGTCCTCTCCTACAGAAAAGACTACTGCTCAGTTTGTACTACATTCTTGGCTCTTACGGATCGGTACAAACTAATTTTGATAAATGTGCAACAAATAATGGAAAGGCGCATAAAATAAGTCGCCAGTAGCTGATAAAGTTAAAGCTCTGTATTGTTGCCGTACTTTGAAAGTAGCAGTGACAGCAAGTTTACTAATTCATAAATTGATAAACATGTGTAGGCTAACTATCATTCTGAAATTCTTTTCAAAATACTGTTCCACAACTCATACGTTGATAAGTCTGATGGACAATGGACTGCATTATCAAACTAGTAAAGCTCATTCATAAACCTTCAACAAGACTCGAAATTCCATACATTCCTGTTGTTAACAGGACATCCATTTGCCACCAAGCATGGATGTTTTGACGCGTCACATTACATATCCTCTCTATCTCCAATAACATCATGCAATCTCTTAACGTTTCTCTGTATTCAGTACCTGTGAGAAGGACCCTCCTCCACCTAAATCAATCATTATACATATTCCAACACAACAACCTAGCTCTAGGTGATTAGGGAAACCAGCCCTGATGCACTGTTGAGCCCAGGGAAAAACAAGGCAGTAGAGACATTTCAGTGAAAATGTGCTTCCACATACATATACAGTATATATACTCTATAATATCTCTTTGCTGGTGATCCTGCTACTCCAGAGCATGATCTGTGGCCAAGATCAGAGGGGTTAATAAAAGGGACACTGCAGCGCGGACCTTAAGGAGATGATCGGTTTGGAACAGTCAAGGGAGTGTAGAAAGCCTAGAGACTGTAGGACCCCTTTCCTTGCCTATCTCTCCTCTTTTGTTCATCTTTAGACACTCACAGAGCAGGAATGGAACCACAGGACAGACGCTCTTCGGGAGGAGTTAAGGTGAAGAGTAAAATCACATGCAGAGCTTTTTTTTGTCCTCTATTCCCCACGCGGCAACGGTTTACAGTACGATGTCCTTCGAAAATGAAAAGACAAAGAAAATAGGAGACAGACGTGGGGTCAAGGTAAGTGGGGCTGTCGCCTTCCCACGATGCCTCAGTGCTGTGGGAACCCCACTGTTCATTTCCTGTCTGTGATAGGGGCACTTCTTGTCCATGGTCTGACCTGCAGGGTCATGACCTTGTGAGCTGGGGGGGCGTCAGCCGGCAGGCTGTCCCTGTCACACTGGGGCCAGCTTGCCTCGCGGTCGGTCGGTCTCTTGTCTCTCTGTTTCGTTTGCATACTTATAGACAAACAGTTCCTATATTGCACACCATGCCCTCATGGCCTAAGATCGTATGTCAGTGGTAACGGCTTCTTTTCTCCTCAGCTTCTGAGCTGTAGTCCCTTAAGTCAATGCCCCTTTGAAGGTTCAATAGAGAGTCTTTTATCTGTAGAGGAAAACAGAACAAATTAAAACACCCCAAAGAACTATAATAGTTTCTTATGAAAAATATATTTCACACTTTGAGACCCTGCACAAAAACCGAGAGGATTTGACACTTGGCCTTGTGTTACTGCCTGTTACTGTATCTGTCCTCTGTGTTCCCTACCTGGTCTGATACTACTACTGTTGCCTACCTGGTCTAATAGTACCACTGTTCCCTACCTGGTCTAATAGTACCACTGTTCCCTACCTGGTCTAATAGTACCACTGTTCCCTACCTGGTCTAATACTACCACTGTTCCCTACCTGGTCTAATACTACCACTGTTCCCTACATGGTCTAATAGTACCACTGTTCCCTACCTGGTCTAATACTACCACTGTTCCCTACCTGGTCTAATACTACCACTGTTCCCTACCTGGTCTAATAGTACCACTGTTCCCTACCTGGTCTAATAGTACCACTGTTCCATACCTGGTCTAATAGTACCACTGAGGATTTGATGATCTCTCTCCACTTATGCAGCTCAGCGTCATGGTAACGCTGTTGGGACTCCAAGAGCTGGGCCCACTCCATCTGCGTCTGGGGCAGTTTACTAGACAGACACACACGTACTGTCAAACACACCCAGATGCCATGCCCAAGAGCAACTCTAAGCTAAGCATTGTTCAAGGGCAATTCTGCAGCATAAGTGTTTTATGGTTGGGAAAACATGTGGTTGTCAAGTGAAACTAAACAGGCATATGCAGTCTGGGTTTGACAGTCATATCAATTCTAGTTTTATGTAGGGTAGGCAATGGGCATAACGCTAAAAACCTATGGGTGGTTAGAGTACCTTTCATGGGTGGTTGGGTGGTTAGCGTACCTTTCATGTATTCGCAGCCCTTGCCAGGTGGTAAGAGGCTGTGCAGAATACTCCAGCATCCACAGCTTATAGAACAGCATCATGTTGAGGAACACCAGCAAAACCAGGCTGAGGGAGGAGAGGAATTACATCAGAAGGTAAGGGACAAAGGAAAGAAGATGAGTAACGGAAGCTACAGAGGTGTTTTAGTCTGTATATTCAGCAGCCCCTTCCTGCAGTCAAATGACCTAGTGGCCTCATGGGTGGAATGTTATTCATATTTTTCATAATTTCATAATTAATAGAAATTAAAAAATCCTGTTGAAAATCCGGTGTTTCTATGTCAAACGGTTTTGTTATATTTCAGTCTTCTGTGATGTACACCATATATAAGTGGATTTGGCTATTTCAGCCACACCGGATGCTGACAGGTGTATAAAATCGAGCACACAGCCATACAATCTCCATAGACAAACATTAGCAGTAGAATGGCTTTACAGAAAAGCTCAGTGACTTTCAACGTGGCACCGTCATAGGATGTCACCTTTCCAAAAAGATTTCTGCCCTGCTAGAGCTGCCCCGGTCAACTGTAAGTGCTAAAGGACCGCCAAGTACTGAAGCGCGTAGCGTGTAAAAATCGTCTGTCTTCGGTTGCAACACTCACTACTGAGTTCCAAACTGCCTCTGGAAGCAACGTCAGCACAAGAACTGTTAGCCGCACACAAGCCTAAGATCACCATGCACAATGCCAAGCGTCGGCTGGAGTGGTGTAACGCTCGCCGCCATTGGACTCGGGAGCAGTGGAAACGTGTTCTCTGGACTGATGAATCTGGGTTTGTCGGATGCCAGGACAACGCTACCTGCCCGAATGCTTACTGCCAGCTGTAAAGTTTGGTGGGGGAGGAATAATGGTCTGGGGCTGTTTTTCATGGTTTCGGGCTAGGCCCCTTAGTTCTAGTGAAGGGAAATCTTAACGCTACAGCATACAGTGACCTAGACGATTTTGTGCTTCCAACTATGTGGCAACAGTTTGGGGAAGGGCCTTTATTGTTTCAGCATGACATGCCCCAGTGCACAAAGCGAGGTCCATACAGAAATGGTTTGTAGAAATCTGTGTGGAAGAACTTGGCTGGCCTGCACAGAGCCATGACCTTCGAACACCTTTGGGATGATTTGGAACGCCGAATGCGAGCCAGGCCTAACCGCCCAACATCAGTGCCTGACCTTACTAATGCTCTTGTGGCTGAATGGAAGCAAGTCCCTGCAGCAATGTTCCAACATCTAGTGGAAAGCCTTCCCAGAAGAGTGGAGGCTGTAATAGCAGCAAAGGGTGGACCAAATCCATAGTAATGCCCATTATTTTTTAATGAGATGTTCGACGAGCAGGTGTCCACATACTTTTGGTCAAGTACTGTATATAAAGTGTAATATTGGGATGCATCCTCAAAATTGAATACATTTCAACTCTATATCTGATATTGTACAGGTGTCTTCTTTTTTCTAAGCCCATAACCATGTGTGTGAGGTGTATACTTTTGTTTCAAAGTACATTTGTTTAAGACTACCAAGAAACACTCTGTGTGATCCTGATTTAGCCCACTGCAGTAAAAGATTAATGAACCTGCTACAATGAGGGAGGAGTATGTTTGCTAGTCAGGTCTAAGTGGTTTATCATTAGACAAATGTACCTTAGACAGATCCTATGGCAAGCAATGACAGGAGAGGAGAGGAGAGAGGAATCACATTCAGAAGACAAACAAAAACAAACAAATGTTTAACACAGAATCAGATTTTTGCTAACTACTAAATATTTCGAAGAGAGTTGAACTGAGATGACTACAAATGAAAGATGGATCTGAAAGTGAGTGTGTGTGTGTGTGTACGAGTGTGTGTGAGATAGAGTGTACTCACACAAAGCTGATGATGAGCAGCAGTTTGGAGACGCTGTAGAGGGCGAAGCCTCCAGGGAGATGCTCAGGCATGTGCCTGGTCTGAGTGGAACCTGAGGGGGGCAGACCAAACACAGACCCGGTCAAATAGATATTTTTAACACAATATAAATGTGTGGAAATGTATGTATGTAATGTATGAAAGTGTATAAGAATGTACAGTGTATAAAAGAGTGGGTATTGAAAAAAAGTGTTAAAAAGTTTTTAAAAGTTTTAAAACTGCCACCTGACCTGTCACGCCCACATGTTTGATGCGGCGGATGACCTCGTCGTCGGTTGGCGTGGTGACGGGGCTGAGGAGGGCGTCGTCCAGGTGCTGGCTCCGTAGGTGGACCAGTGGTCTCTTCCTCCGCCTCACAGACGTCTTCACCATCTTGACCTTGGGAGAGGGCCGGGTCGACTCCAACACCACATCCTCCACCTTCGACAGCTCCAACTCTGACAGGGCACAGAGAAGCAGTTTTTACTTTCATACATTAGGATGGCTTATGGTCATCAGATGAAATGTTGCTGGACATTTGGTGTGACAGACTTAGCAGCTGGTAGAGGAACTTACCAAGATGGCGGAAGTTCTCGTCCAGCCCACTCCAGAAGTTCTTCTCGATGAAGCCCTTCACTAATCCCCATGGCTGTTTTCTGTAACGTAGCTCAGTTGACACCCTAACGACAAGGCATACGCTGTATAAATTGAGGCAGTGTTTCTAAATGAACAAGTAATAGTTTCAAGAGCCACACGTTATTCCTACAGCTGCTATGATAAGGCCCTCCTCACCTTAACCGGCACTTGTTTTTCGCCACCCGCGTCAGCATGTAACGGTTGAGCGTGTAGAAGTAGTCGTGGTAGGGCACGTCGTGTGTGATGACCTCAGCATCGATGATGTAGCACTCACTCTCATGGCTGGCCTTGTACAGTGTCTGGGTCTCTGTGACTGTGGCTGTCTTGGGGGCCAGCGGGTTGGACAGGGAGATGGTGTACATGATCTCTCTCGTCTGGTTCCCCGCTGCATCGTCCTTCTTCCAGGGGTGAAACACTATATCTGTGTGCCGTTATATGGATACACATTCTATCACTACATAGTCACAGGACAATACCAATGGAAGAGTCAATAATGTGATGTTAACGCTAACACGAATGGACAGAATGTCTGACTGACCAGAGAACCTGCGCTGCTCCATGAAGTCAGTCATAAACTGCGATTCTGTGAAGAGGATGTTGTACATCTTGTCCACACTGAACTTGTAAAACTCATCGATGTACTGTCTCCCTTTAAGATCATCGTGGAAGGCCTGCACTTCCCCTGCTGGAGAGCCATAAAGGGAAACACACTTTAGATGAAGTACCCTTGGGGACATAATATCATATGGTGACAGTATTACTAAGACTTAGCGGCATCACAGAAGAGCCTTTTTCAAGCTATATACAGTATGCATCAATTCTGTTAATGGACGGAAGATTGAAATCGTACCCTCGTCGTGGGTCTCTGAGGAGTCGCTGAGTTCGGTGGGGATGTCTTCATTGTCGTTGAAGTCTAGGGAGGGCGAGGGCACCAGGCCGCTGGCCTCCGCTAGCCTCTGCTCCAGCACCAGGGGCAAGGCCAGAAGCTCCCCGTCAGGGAGGCAGTCGATGTACTCTTCTGGTGGGAGGTCAAACTAGGACACACAGAGGGGGAGGAGGAGGGGGTCAGTCATTAGAAAGACACTGTAGGATTCTATAATACATAGTTATGAGTAGGATGGTCTGTGTTCATGTTTTGGTATTAATTCAGTTCTGGTGATCAAATTACGAAACATTCTGTTGCGTTAACTGTGTTTCCCATATGCAGGCTATAGGCAGAATAACAAATGCATTTTCCCTCCATCAAAACAAATAACAAAACAGTAATTGATTTAACCTCTGACCTCTATTATGTCGCTGAGACTCACAGAGAGGGGCTCGCTGCTGATGGAGGAGCTGATGGTGCTGTTGGTGATGATGCATTTCTTGTGTATGGATGGTGGGCTGCCCTCGTGCTTGGCCTCCGCGCTGCTCTTAGACAAGTTGTCATTACTGATCTCATTCTCCTCGTTAGGGATCTCCTCACAGAACCTGCACCACCACCGTGGGGGAACAGGGACCAGCTGGAGGTTAGGGTTATGAGTTCTGGAGTGTTGCTTTTACATGATAATGGAAAGAGTCCTGAGAGGGATGTGTGTGTGTTTGTGTGTTAGTGTGTGTGTGTGTGAGTGTGTGTGTATGTGTGTTTGTGTGTGTGTGCTTCAGTAATGAGGCCAGCCTCTCATAACAACCTGCAGAAGATCAAGGACATCTTAATCAACCGTGGTCAATTGACGAGGCAGTGTTTATATCTGGAAACCAAGCCATGGAAACCACACCCACCCCATGGTGTTGAAGTCGTCGTCAGGGGGAACGTAGTCCTCGTCGTCACTGGTCAGGCCAAGCTCGTTGCCATAGCACTGATGGACAAAGTGCCATAGCTCTTTGGGGCACAGGGGCTAGAGCACAGGGGTTAGAGCACAGAGGTTAGAGCACAGGGGTTAGAGACAACACTCAGTATGAAGACTTGGATTCAATGAGAAAAAAAGTATCAATATATTGAAGATGATGAGGTTAATTGAGGTTGCTGGCTTACTTTGTCCAGCAGTGCATTCTGCCATAATCTGAACATCATCATGTAGGTCCTGTCCCGCGCTCCAAATGAGGTGAAAAAGTGCTATGAGGAGAGAATGAAAATAATGAGTTTGTATCAGTTCAAAAATATGGGTTGAAATAAGAAAGTTTGAGCCTCCTCTCAGTCAGTGAATGCCGAAGATCCAGTCCCTGTCCTGTCTTACCTTCTCAACGTCTGTGGACACCTGGATGGCGTTGGGGATGAGGCGGGCTGTCTTCTCCTTTGTCATGGTGCAGATGTCCTTCAGCCTCACTGTCAGCTGAACACACATGCAAACAATATTTTTTCAGCAGTGCTTAATATTCCGAAAAATGTATCTGTTGAACTGTTACTGAACCACAATAATGCAATATCTACTGTGCTGCAAACCATAGAAATACAATAAATTATATTACAATTATGCAAACTAACCAACACCAGGGAAATATAGATAAGATCAAAAGAACAGAAAGTCCCAGGCAGAGGCCCAGTGCGTACCAGTGTTTCCCAGCGGAAGATGTTGCTATAAAAACAGATCCAGTTTTCCGAGAGGTAGAGTCGGCCCTGCAGGAGGATATCTCGTTGCAGGGCGCAGGAGTAATCTGCCAGCACAAGTCAGAGGTCAAAGATCATAGCCCAGGAAGAATACATCATCTACCCATCAAGTCGGGTTAATTCTATTTCAATATAGTCAATTCAGAAGATGAATTACCTGAATTAATAGTTTAAATGAAATTGACTCCAAACAGCCAACACTAACTTTTCCAAAACCAAGCTGATGTCCTATAGGCACCATATTGCTGACCTAACTGGCCTTAGTGGCCTAGCACTTTGCGTTAGTAACTTACCCACGATGAGTCGCTCTGTGTCCGGTAGCTGCTTGAAGAGCTTCCTGAAGTCTTCATTACGCTGTTTGTATGTCGGGCTCAACACCTGGAGAGACGGAAAGCAACAATGGTAACCTCTTAGAGAGAGACGACTCGCACATACACACTCGCATTCCTGAAATAATACTCTCTCTCTCTCACCTACACACACTGGACTGCATCCATTTTCACAAGTGCATTTTAAAACAGAGTTGATACCATGCACAATCCCCTGTTGACATTTAGCCACTTCAGGACATTCAATAAGCATGCTTTTAAGCACCGTGAGCATTCCTAATGTGAGTCATATTCCCAAGACAACAATATATAGTAACATCAAGGTACTGTATGAACACACACAATGATGCTTTTGTGCAGCAACAGTTTATATGTAGGACAGAGGGAGACAAATACACACATCAAACCTGCTCTGTTAGTAAACCCTTATGTATCTATTGTTTATCTTATAAAACCTAGTCTGCGTTGGTTTTTGGTTTAGGTCATGAGAAGAAATGTTCAATTCTCACACAGAGGAATTAATTCTCTCTTGTTACATTCTCAGGCATTTGGGTAAATCTTATCTTGGGCCTGGATTCAGAGGACAGGCTTGTTTAAAGAGGGAAGTATTGCTGTGACCCACAGCCAGACGCCTTCTGAGTGTGAGTGCAGGGGTGAGTGTCCTATGTGTCTGAGCCAGATGCTTTCTTTGAGTAGGAACAGCTTCAGGAAACAATGCCTGCCAATACAGTAACCAAAGACATCCCTTAAATGGAAAAACCTCTCTCTGCTTCAATCTGAAGGAAAACCACAGACTGTTCACATTAACATCAACTAGCTACATGTTCAATACTCGTATAACAAGAACAGCCCAGAATGGATATAAATAATCAGTTTCTGTTAAGCTATGAATGAAAACCAGTGGTGCCTGTCAAGAAAACTTGATAAACTCGAGAACTTTGAAGGCTGGAATTATGTATTATGCGTCAGACATTTTTAAAGTATATAAATATTTGCAGAAAATACTCTCTATAACTGCCTAAAAAAAAAAGTATTAGAGTCCCCCTTTCACAACAAACGCCTGTCTATGTGCCTTGAACCGCAGCCTTCTTACTTTGTCCATGGATACTATGGGAATACAAATAGCTACTGATCTCATTGAATTTGCTTGTCAAAATATAATTGCGGGAGGGAACCACAGAGTTATGCTCATGGCATAGGTACAGTACCAAAACCGCCAATCCCAACCTTCTCCCCCCTCTTCCCTCCCCGTCGCCCCTCCTCCTGGCATCAGCTCTCTGGGGGGTAGGGTCAGTAACTTACTGCAGGGACCTCCTCTGACTCCCAGTCCTGGTCTTGGTGGTCCGAGGCGGCCAAGCCCCACTCCCACCCAAACTCTTCCCGGGCCGGATCCTGTGGGAGCCACCCAGCCAGGGCTTTATCCAGCTCTAGCACCGCCTCCCAGTCCGACGGCAGTCCCC
Organism: Thymallus thymallus; assembly: GCA_023634145.1. Lineage (NCBI taxonomy): Eukaryota > Metazoa > Chordata > Actinopteri > Salmoniformes > Salmonidae > Thymallus > Thymallus thymallus. Next base: position 22,688,893 of record CM042378.1, read on the forward strand.
TGTGAGCCTCCTGAGCCTCCATATTCCACACACTACCCTCAGGCACACGGACGGACACCTAAACCAGTGGTGCCCTCGTGGGGTGCTCAGAACGGTGGATTTCAATGCTGGTGATCAAGTGTCCCAGGTCTGCTGCAGACAAACAGACAGAGTTGTTGTATGTCCAGTGGTTGCGGCTTGGAGACTGCTGTGACTGAACCTGGTATGTGTCCTACTCCCTTTCAGTGTGAGAGCTGGACCCAGCTGAATGCTGCCACATGATTCCAGTCCTCTCTCCTTCGGCCGTTGGCCTCTAGTAACCTTGGCCACAAGTATTTTATTATAATGGCAGGTCTGGCAGGCAGGAGTGTGCAGGCAGGCAGTGTTACACTGTCCAGATCCAGACGCCTCAGAGCGCCTTGGTGAGCACAGCTCAGACACAACAGCAGCGATAGCAAGACAAATATCCTTGGTAAAACAGAGAGAAAGAGAGAGAAAGACAGACAGTTTACTGCAGTCCCGTCTCGCTGCTTACAAGGTGATTGAGTTACAGAGGACAGATGTGCACACAACCTTCAGTTACCGCCACACTCCGTGAGGAAAAACAAGTCCATTAATCTTGAGTGGTGCGGCATGGAGTCGCATGCCAAGACTTGCGGCTCAGGCTAATGCAGTTGTAGAGTAGTGTACCTCTGGGAGTATGTCCACTTCCCCTGTCGGTGTCGTTGACCATTCAGGTATTAGAAAGCAATAGCACAGGAGAGTTAACACATTTAGAGGTGTTACTATTACTAAAAAAAAAACTGGATCCCTGTGGCCTACTTCCCTACTCTCTACCCCCCACAACTCTCCTGAAACCAGATCCCTGTCAGTTACTACGACCAGACTAGATAGACAGGCACAAAGATTGGTTCTCGTCTGACTCTGAGCTGGGCAAATCAACCTATCAGCACAGTGGTGGGAGGTGGACACAACGATAAAACACCCCCAACAACAACAGTAACAATACAAACACTGTGGCTACAATTAGCACACCATTAGGCTCCCTTGTGATTGGTTACATCTGTGCCCTGGAATTCAGACACAAATTCCACACCTTTCCTGTTTACTCAATTTCCACAACCCCCCTCAACATCTAGCCAAATCAGCGAGAATAAATAAGCTCCAGGAAACTGAACGTGTCTCAGGCAGAATCCTCAGAACACTATGGAAAACAGTCCAGATCATTCACAGATCCATTTCAGATGTGAACAGCCTTCACCCTGTTGAAAAGGCCTCTGCATCCCGTGAATAAGGTTTCATCAGACGTTTGCGAGCCGGTCCCACTCTCTTCGAAAACCGCATTCAAGATGTCAAATCAGTCAGATAACCGAGTAGTATCTGAATTACAACATTTTTCGAAGAGCTTTTCCAGAAAATGAAAATGAAGACTAAAGCAAATGCAGAAGCTATTGATACGACTATCTCCCTTCTTCTCCGGGTGACAATGTGACAAGTCCTAGGACAGTGTAGCTGCCAGGTGATGACAGTCCCTGAGGTGGCGGTTAACCATTAACCTGCTGGGTAAACAGTGAGAGATGTCAGAGACCGGTACAGTCAACCAGGGTTGGGCCCCATTCATTTCAGGGGGCGGTTTACTATCCATTCCCACAAACAAAGAGGCCAGTCTCTCACCCCACTGTCCGTAGGTTGCTACAAAACCACTCTGGAGAGGAGTGGGCAGGAAGGTGAATGCCTATGTGTATTTGACTGCATGTGTGTGAGAAACAAACTAAGTTCCACTGTCAAGGGAGTGTGCATGAATGTGTGTGTGCATGTGAGAAGACTTCTGTCTCTGTCTGAAACACACCTTTCCTTGACACTTTCCCTGCCAACGATCTGTTGATGGTGGAGGGTCTGTTGACTAGAACCAGATGTGGGAACAGCTCAGCAGAGAGGGGCTGTCTGGTTTAGAAGCACAGCCAAGCCAGGATCTCTGACTATTCACCCTGTCCTGCATTATACACATTGCTTGCTTTTCTTGGCATTTCAAACAAGCACCCCTGCTCCCTACGTTGTAAAAAAGAACCAGTGTGGTTTCATGTAAGGTTTTATGAAGAGCGGTGAGCCTTTCATGTGTTAGGAGATAGGCTCTACAGTGGTATCCTTTGTGTGAGAATCTACCTCAGAGTAAACATGGGAGCCTTCTCCTGCTCGCTCTCTCTCTCTTTCTCATGCAAAGGGGGGATGAACTCTAATGTTTTCATTATATTTAGATCTGAGAGTATGAGGAGGCAGATATTTCACCACACAAAACTCTTGGAGAAAAGCAGTCTCTTAAACCTGACACTTTAGTCACTGTTGATACTATGCAACACTACAGTATACTCTGTGTCTGGCAGACATTGATTTCCTTGTTAATACCTAAACTGCCTGTGTAGGTCCTGTACAGTTGCCATGAAAGCATTGCAACAGAGTCATTGGGAAGGTTGATACGGCAAGGTGGGACCTGTTGTGTGTCTCTACTTGACTCAGACCTCATATCAGGACGGTTGTGATGTAATCACAGTAGGTTCAGTGCCATGGGAGAACATCATTGCCTGGTAGAGAAACACAGTGACACTGTGAGAACTGTGAGCTTACCACATAGCCTACCATACCCTCATGTATAGCATTGCATCAGACACATACCAATATACTTTTCAATGGTCCAGAACAGAGATTAGGCATGATTACATAGTTAATGTTTCTGGGAGCAACATCATGTCTAGATTGGTATTATGATGCATTCCTTTAGTAATGGTAGAACAGTAGAGAAATGAAGGTGAGTAGCGAGAGGTGAGAGTATCAGAAAGCATTAGATGTGGACCATGCTTCTTCTCAACATTCTGGAGAACAATGCCCAACTATACCCAATGAGGCCATAATGACAAAACTACCACATCTGAAGATTTGGGAGGACTGGAACATGCTAACCAGTCCCATGCTCCATTCTCCTGTCATTCAAGGCATTCAGGGCTGCTCCAGGCACTGGTCCATGGGTTTAGTATGATACACTGAGCAGACATGTTACCACCTGCGATGTATTCATTAGTCGAAGACCGTTTGCAAAAAGTTTGGCCTGTTGCAGAAAGTTTTGCAATGGGAACGGTTTACTGTTTACTCTAGGAAGCAAACGGAACAAAACAGGGAGGGATATACCTGAATTTATCCAATAGAAACTCTTGTTTTTCGTTGCAAAATGTTTTTTTTCTTCAATTTGGAGTAAACTAAAATTTCCGCAGCAGACCAAACGTTCGGCAACGGCCTCCGACTAATGAATACACCTGTTGCGTCACCGCCATCACCGCTCTGAGTAGCCTAAAGTACCTATTTGACAGCAGCCATTTTGAAAACGCTATTTTTCTAAACACAACCACAATGTAGCCATGGCATTGGTCATCTAACCCCCATAGTGCTGCATATTGTGGCTTTGCTCTCAGGTGGAAACAACGTACTGATCAATCAAATCAATGAGGGACGAGGAACAGACGTGGAAAGAGAGACCAGCCAAGCGATCCAAGAAGAAGGAATAAGCAGAGAGATACTTGAAAAGTTGCACAAGAATACAAGTCATGCTTACTCTCAGGATGTGTTGTCTTTCATGCTGGGGAGAGAGGGGGGATATATAGACACAAAGAACAACAAAATAAAGCAATAAAACAACAGAACAAGGGGAAAAGAAAATGGAGTCCCACAGAGACACCATAATAACACCATATCAGGATATCAGGGTATCAAACCATTGGGTTATCAAGTAGATTTACTTGGCTGTTTTAGAAGAATCATAACAAACTGAATTAGTTTGATTTGATGTGTAATTTCAGCCCCATTAAAATGTAGCAACCTTGTCTCTTAGTACACTGGTTGGCAACCTTGTATTAAGTCAGGACCTCTTGGTGTAATGGTCTTGGTCTTGGACTGAGAGACAAGATCACTGGTTCGGGCAGTCAACATACTTTTGCTACAAGAAGGCACTATCTGTCAAACATGAATGTATGAATCACATCTGTAGAAAGGTATGGGAGTTTGCAACAAAATGGTGAAGGACACCCTCTTGTGGCAAAACATGACATTTGTATTAATCCTCATTTGGTTAATTCATTATTCATCTGGGACATCAATCCTTTATCTTATAAATTCAGCATGCCATCACACTGTAACCCTAGATTCTTAGAACTCTAAATACCACTGGTTAGCATCCTGGGTAAGCCTGAGCTCCATATGAAAGTGACCTTAGGCATATTTTTTATTGAACCTTTATTTAACTAGGCAAGTCAGTTAAGAACAAATTCTTATTTACAATGATGGCCTACCCCGGCCAAAACCCAGACATGGCTGGGCCATTTATGCGCCGCCCTATAGAACTCCCAATCACACCGGATTGTGATACAGCCTGGAATTGAACCAGGGTCTGTAGTGATGCCTCTAGCACTGAGATGCAGTAACCTAGACCACTGCGCCTCTCGGGAGCCCCACATATACCCTTGTGTGATTCTAAACAGGGTCTAGGACACTTTACCTAGCAACCAAACACACACACACACACACACACACACACACACACACACACACACACACACACACACACACACACACACACACACACACACACACACACACACACACACACACACACACACACACACACACACACAAAAGGAAGAGGGTGGAACTTACATTGTACCAGCTCTGGCTCTTCTGTAGACAGCGAGGAGTGGTGCAGAGAGAACAGAACAAAGACAAGTGTAAGTCAATGAGACAGGGACACACCAATACCTGGCCACAGGGCTCAATATCATAAACATAGAGGACAGGGGATGATAAAAACAGACAGTGGGTATTTATAGAAGGTGTGAATGTCAACCTCCTACCATGAACACAGGCCTCTGCTGATATCCAACAGAGTTATATCCCTTTGAGCTCATCATATATTTTAGTTGGACTTTTCATCGATTTCTTGATTTCTGTGTTGTTTTTAGGCTTCACAAATATTCATTTACATGGCTTTTTGCTAAGCAGATGGTGGATTGGGGTTGCGTGTGGTACAATATGTGTATCTATGTTTCTAAGTGTTAAAATGATTTATTAATGATTTAGTGTTGCGTCTAAATGCTTATGTATAGAGGTGAATTGTGTACTGCTGTGTGTTGTATATTTTCTAACAACAGAGGGCAGTATACACACTGTTATTGGCAGCACCATAACAAGATTGTTTATTCCAACCATAACTCACCTGCCTCTGTTTTACAGGGCTATAAAGAGAGTGTAATAGGTCTCAGCATTGTGATCAGAGAGGGAGGCATGCTAGGGACCATCCAGAGGGTGGAGAAAGGGCAGGGTAATCAAGCATGATTTGAGTGGTAAAAAAATATGTCAGTTTGTGTCTACATAGCAGGAGTAGAACAAAATGGCTTCCTTCTTCTTGATGCCATTAAGAAAAAAAGAAAAATAGGCAATAACAAAAAATATGGTTTGTCATTTCAGTGACAACATACAAGAGGCATACTGGTGCGAGGCTACTATTGTAAATCAAACCTTTTTGGAGATGTGAATGTAGATGATGTTAAAATATTTCCGCTATCAGATAAGCGTGCAGTGTTTCCTGTCGGAGAGTTGTGAGGCCCCAGTCCTCTCCCTGGACTCTGGGCTCTGACGTGGACAGGGCTAATCTCATCTGAAGGTGACAGAGGTGTGAGAGAAGACTTAAGCTTTAAGGTGTCTCCACTGTGTGTGAGTGAGTATGTGTGAATGCCATTGTGCAAGTGTTTTGGACTTGGTGTAATTGCATGTTTGTAAGTGCATCTTTATAGCCTACACGTGTGTAAATGTGCATGCATGTCTAAATCGAGTGTTTGCCTCCCCCACGAAGCACACATGTGTTTGGAGAAGGGTGTCAGCAGCACTAAGAAGCAGGTTAACACCCACTGATTAAGGGGACCAAGAGAGAGAGCTTGTGTATGGTAGTAGTGTCTTGGCCTGGATTCCCCTGAGGATCAGGAAGGCTACTTTACACAACCCAGGCCAGAGCCAGGGCCAGCTCTATCTCACCCAACCAACCAACCAACCGGACCAAACCAGAATTGATCAGTGCTGGCTGTAACCCAGACAAACCTATTAGGTATAACCCACACAGTTTCAATCAACACTAGAACAACAACCTAGTTCTGACGAACAGAACTGAGCAGGCCTGATCCACCCAGTACAACAGTAAAGAAAGACTGTAGCACCATGTCAGGTTCTGGCCATAGAGAAGCCTATTTGCTTCTCTATGTAGCCATGGTCAGAGTCTGACAGGTCCTTTCTTTCGGTTTATGGTGGTGGTTTGTGTTGGATCCCTAATTAGAGGCAGCTGCAGTGCATTGTCTCTAATTAGGGATCCTACATAGGTTTGTATGTTTCACACTGGGGTGTGAGTCATTATTGGATATTTTGTTATATATATTTCGCAAGTCACGGAGAAGTAAGTGTGCTATTTAATACGTTTGTCAATCGTGGTTGTTTTTTTGAACGTTACGTTTGTACATCGTGTGTTGTTTTGTTGTGGTAGTTCGTCTTTTGTGTTTTATTATACATAGTAAACCATCAATATTACATAGTATAATAAATATGTCGAACTACTATGCCTGCGCTGCATCTTGGTCTGTATATGCACCCTCTCGTGACACACCAAGCCTAAGAATAATCAGATCTATGCAGCCCTGTGGCCAAGAAGATCCCCACAGAACTGACTCAGTTATTCAGATTTAAACAGATTAATGTCCTCAGGTGAGGAACCATGGTTATTATTATTATGTATTCATTAAACTTTTAGAGCGCTTTCATTACATCGAAAAGATCTTTAAGCAACAACAATATTCTATATTATTTTTAATGTTTACGTTTGAGTCATTTAGCAGACGCTCTTATCCAGAGTGATTTACAGTAGTGAGTGGATACATTTTCATACTTTTTCGTACTGGTCCCCCGTGGGAATCGAACCCACAACAAACTGCTAAATCCCACAATCCCACAACTACTAAAGCCCACAACCAACCATGCTCTACCAACTGAGATGTTATATCAACGTCTTGATATATAACATTGTGCAAAAGGAGTGACTTCTATTTCCTCAGAAACAATCATGACTTGAATTCAGTACGTCTTTCTGTAATGGTGCTGTCCAACTAACATGTCTTCAACATAGAGAACACTTTAAGGACGGAGGAGAGAGAGGAGTGGAGGAAGTTCTGGTCTGAGACAGGAAGTGGAGTCAGCTAGGGGCGCTAACTGACATCAGACATCTACAGAGCAGGGGAAGAGGAGGTCATGGTCAAATCAGACTGGGGGTTAAAGGGCAAATGAAAGCAAAAGGAAATGCTTACTTTAATCAGGTTTAGTCTGTCATACTGAAAGGAAATTAAAGAGAAAATGAAGAGTTAACCAACATGAAGGAAAGAGCTGAGAAACAAGAGAGGGGAAAAGGCTTTGGTTTTTATTTGCACGTGTACTAACAGTACTAGGCTACCGCACTAAAAGATCCAAGACACACTATTGTACTGTCTAACTCTACTTTCATGATGTTTCCATGTCTCAGTGTTTTGGTCTGAGATGGGTCTTTATGCTGAGTCTCTATGTACTCTCTCTGTAGTGCTGCTCACTGTTTACGGTTCCATAAACAGCCTCATTGATTGGTGACAGTGGGAGACTGAGCAGAGCTGTCATCACTGAAGCGGCCAGTCAGTTAGTTAGTGTGGGACAACTAGCCAGGGTCCTCTACAGAGAGGTAGCTCCTCTCTCTCCCTGCCTGCCTGCGTGTTATCTGTATTGCATTAGACTAGGGTGACAGAGCTCACGTTGCCTGGGAGACTGCACACAATGCCAAGGTCATGTGACTCCTGCTGACCGAGGGCGGGGGGCTCAAGTTGGGCAATAGAGGGCTGGCACTCAGCCACACCACGGGCCTGAGGGTTGATGTCATCGATTGGGTGTGCTGTGAAATGGTCCGGACACTGCCTGAACACCAACTCAACTGACTGAATGTCATTTGGCTGCCATTAACACCATCCCCTGTCTGCCTGTCCCATAGTCTGTGACAAAGCTGAATGCAGCCGATTGCAGTGAATATGCTGACGTGCATCAAGGGGTCCTTACGTGACAATGCTCTAACTAACCCGTGACACACAGACTCTGCTGCTGTCTTGTCTGAGGAGAGGAGTGGTGTATTCTGGGCTTGTGGTGCGAGGCAGAGAAAAGGAGCTTCTGATGTAGAAAGCTCTAAGCTCAGCCTTGATCAAATATTCATGTCGCACAGAAGTGGTGGAAAGGGATGCAGAAGGAATTTTACAGCACACCCCCCCCCCCAGGCACATACTCAGCATCTCAGAGATAAGGGTGTTCTTAGTTTAGAGACAACAATGGGCCATGTTCAAGTGTTTAATGGACTTGGGATGGAGGAGATAGAACAGGCTGAAGCACACTGAGACAAGCTGTGAGAGAGACGTGTCTGAAAGCCAGCAGCCCTGCAGGGAGGAAGACGAGAGGAAGGGTGGCAGGGCAGCAGAGGGGGGAAGAGGAAAAGGTCATAGCAACACGAATGCCATCTGAATTGTGTTCAGATAGAAGATGTGGGTGGAGGAGAAAGGGGGGTGGGGGGGACACGACAGCTTACAAGACACAGAGGTGGGGTGGGGGTGTAAAGAACAGAAAAGAGTAATGCTTACTTTGGAAAGTCGCTTGTGAGACTAGCATGCATCAGGAGAAGAACAAAGTAATCAGAAACCAAAAAAAAACGGCAAGATACAACAGCTGAAAGAACCCCCCCCAAAAAAGAGTTGAAAACAGTTTCAGTTCACATACATTTCATATGGCAGCAGTGAAAGTAAGAGAAAGCAAGCACTCTGTGCCAAGAAGAAAACAGGATGAGAGAAGAGGAGAACACAATGACAACAAAAGCAACAGGCGTCTGACACCACAAGGACTAGGGAGCACAGTGAGCAGTGAGTGAAGGGGAAGGGGAGGTGAGAGAGCTGGGACCACCAACTACCACGCTCCTTATCACTTCACAACAATAAGATATTCAGAGGAGGAAATTACTAAATATATCACCCAATATTCTCATGTTCATGTCTTGCTTGAGATGTAAGCCGAGTTACCCTCCACTACCTTACTCTGCAGTTCAGATGCTGATGAGCGAGAAGCGAGACTACAGCCTCTTGACCCGCCTACTACTCTCTGTCAGAATGAGCCATGCAGTTGAGATAGCTGCAGTTAATGACTGGCTGAGTGCTGCGATGGAGGGCTGACTGACTGAGCACCCTGCCTGTGATTACAATGCTGCTCTGACAGGACCAGGGGATGGAGGTAGGGAGAGAGGGATGGTGGGAGGGAGGGAGAGAGGGATGGAGGGAGGTGATAGGGGAAGAATAGGGTGGATGTGTGGTATAAGTGTCTTTGCTGATGATGATGTGCTGAGGGTCTCGTTACTCAGTCTATGATTGGGCATTTGTACCAGAGTGACAGTTAGATCAGACATATAGTTTGAGGATGGGAGTTGAACATTATAAAAGTCATAGCACCCTGTATCAGGAGTACATTGTACCACTGTAAATTGTAGCTACATGAGGATGTCATGTTTGATCCAGTATGGTGTGCCGATCCTGAGGTATGATGGGGGTAAAATCACTATGAAATGGCAAATAATAGCTGATAAAACCATGTCATTTCACAAGATATAACTATATCGCACTCCTTCTCATTGACTATTTCTTATAGAACATGTTTTATGGAGTGCAAAAAGACTATAAGACGTTACTAGCAACATTTGGAGGTTATCAAGACATTATGTCAGGGGTAAACAGTAAAAAAATGTATTTTTATCACAAAACATGATTAATCCCCCAGAATCACCTCAGTGATCACCAGATAAATGTTGATTTCAGATTGTATTGGAAGTGGTGTTCAGGGATGATACAAATGTCTTGCTGAACTGAAGTAATGTACTGTACTGTAGTGTGATTGGTGAAGGAGGACTATGATCCTGTACTGTGCTGTAGTGTGATTGGTGGAAAGAGGAGGGCCCTGAGACGTAGACGGTCCACCTGCGCAGTGAGGCTCACCTTGGAGTTCTTGCCTCCGCTGCGGGCGGACTGCAGAGAGTAGGTTCGCTGGACCACTTGCTCGGGGGTGGAGGGCGACTTGTCAGAGGAGTGGTCCGAGTGGCCCTTCTCCACCATGTTCTCACCAGGCTCCAGGCTCTGGGGCGTGGGCGAGTGCGAGCGTTTAGGACGCAGGACGGGTGAGCAAGCGGGCGTGCTCCTGTTTGAGTTACTGGCAGTGCTGGGGGTGAGAGAGAGAGAGAGAGAGAGAGAGAGAGAGAGAGAGAGAGAGAGAGAGAGAGACAGAGAGAGAGAGAGACAGTATTAATTCTACTTTCATCACATCATGAAAGTACATATTCTGCACTGTTTGTAAATGTAGGGCCGGAGCTAAACCCATTACAAAAAAATGACAGACATTAAATGAATAACACAGAGGAACTACAGTTCATTTAAATACCTTTATCTAAGTGTAAGCCATGTCTATGATGCTAATGTGTTGCTTTCCCACAGGCAATGCTAGGCCAACTAGCGAACCATGTAAAGACTGAGGCTCATGCTCCCATTCATCCCCTGGATGAGTAATCAGGTTACATTACGGCAAATAGGCTTGAAAGCTACCCAATAACACAGTTAATAACAACAGCAGCTAGCCTACATAACCCAGAGACCAATAACAACAGCAGCTAGCCTACATAACCCAGAGACCAATAACAACAGCAGCTAGCATACATAACACAGAGACCAATAACAACAGCAGCTAGCCTACATAACCCAGAGGCCAATCACAACAGCAGCTAGCCTACATAACCCAGAGACCAATAACAACAGCAGCTAGCCTACATAACCCAGAGACCAATAACAACAGCAGCTAGCCCACATAACCCAGAGACCAATAACAACAACAGCAGCTAGCCTACATAACCCAGAGACCAATAACAACAACAGCAGCTAGCCTACATAACCCAGAGACCAATAACAACAACAGCAGCTAGCCTACATAACCCAGAGACCAATAACAACAACAGCAGCTAGCCTACATAACCCAGAGACCAATAACAACAACAGCAGCTAGCCTACATAACCCAGAGACCAATAACAACAACAGCAGCTAGCCTACATAACCCAGAGACCAATAACAACAACAGCAGCTAGCCTACATAACCCAGAGACCAATAACAACAACAGCAGCTAGCCTACATAACCCAGAGACCAATAACAACAGCAGCTAACCTACATAACCCAGAGACCAATAACAACAGCAGCTAGCCTACATAACCCAGAGACCAATAACAACAGCAGCTAGCCTACATAACCCAGAGACCAATAACAACAGCAGCTAGCCTACATAACCCAGAGACCAATAACAACAGCAGCTAGCCTACATAACCCAGAGACCAATAACAACAGCAGCTAGCCTACATAACCCAGAGACCAATAACAGCAGCTAGCCTACATAACCCAGAGACCAATAATAACAGCAGCTAGCCTACATAACCCAGAGAACAATAACAACAACAGCAGCAGCTAGCAGCAGAGAAAATAGCACGGTCAAAAACAGATCACATACTCTACGTCATGAGGATTAGTGACGTAGAGTATGTGAGTCAGATAATGGATATCATAACCCACTGTTGCTTATTTAGATGTATGAAAAACAAACTGCATCTTGAAAGAGCCAGGAAACCCTGGGGTGTACGTGTAAATACACTCTGAAATATTTATACTTAATCCTCCTGACATTGACATTTAAACCATTATCTTTAGCTTTTCTACAATCCCATTTTCATGCTTAAAAATCCTAATAATGTAGGTGTTGTTTCAATCTCTTAAGACTGAACAAGTCACCGACAACATGGAACAATGTTGTTGATTCTCCCTCTCTCCCTCTCCCTCTCCCTCCCTCCCTCACTCACTCACTCCATCCCTCTCTCAGCTTTCTTTCATTTTGTGCTTCCTCCATCAATTTTTCACTATCTATTCCCTCTTCCACCATCTCCAGCCAGCCCAATGGCCTCTGGAGTGGAGGAGAGGAGGAGAGGAGTGGAGGAGGGGAAGAGAGGAGGAGAGGAGTGGAGGGGAGGAGAGGAGGAGATGAGTGGAAGAGAGGAGGAGAGGAGTGGAGGAGAGGAGGAGAGGAGGAGTGGAGGTGAGGAGGAGTGGAGGAGTGGAGCGAGGGGAGGAGAGGAGCGAGGGATGCTTCCCTTCCTGAACCACAGACTAACCTGTTTATTATGTTACGTCTCTGAGACCAGCCTGCACAGGTAACGTCCCAAATGGCACCTTATTCACTTTATAATGCACAGCTTTTGGTCAGAGGTAGCGCACTATATAGGGAACTGGTGCCATTTCAGATGCATCCACAGAATCCCAGGGAGGCCCTGTCTGCAGCCAGGAAGGGACCTACTCACAATGAAGGTGGAGTAACAAAAGGCCTAGCTGTCAGTGATCTGTGTGGCTGGGCGCCGGACAGGCCCTGTTACTGTCAGTGATCTGTGTGGCTGGGCGCCGGACAGGCCCTGTTACTGCCAGTGATCTGTGTGGCTGGGCGCCGGACAGGCCCTGTTACTGCCAGTGATCTGTGTGGCTGGGCGCCGGACAGGCCCTGTTACTGCCAGTGATCTGTGTGGCTGGGCGCCGGACAGGCCCTGTTACTGTCAGTGATCTGTGTGGCTGGGCGCCGGACAGGCCCTGTTACTTGACGTGGCGTTATGCAAGCCCATTCATTACGTCATGGCCAGCCAATTGTGTATGTACCTCAAAGAAAAGGAGTGAAGCACTTTTAGGGCTCCCATGTGGCGCAGCGGTCTAAGTCACTGCATCTCAGTGCTAGAGGCGTCACTACAGACAACCTGTTTTTGCTTTGTCATTATGGGGTATTATGTGTAGATTGATGAGGGGGAAAAAAATATTTAATCCATTTTAGAATAAGGCTGTAACGTAACAAAATGTGGGAAAAGTCAAGGGGTCTGAATACTTTTCCGAATGCACTGTATGTACTGCAGGTTTGTTGAGAACTGACTGTATACACACATACTTACTGCATAATACTTCATACAAGCATAGACAACAATGATTCAGCATATGTTTGAGTATTTCTGAGTATAGGCCTACTGTATGTACCTGTACACAAGCTGCCATCATAATATGTAGTGTTGTGGTATCGGTGAATAACGCAGTGAGCTGGTACAAAGCAGAGGACACTGCTATTTATTCTGCATGTTAATCAGTGTCTGAACCCAGTCTGTCTGAGATACATAAACATTCTGCAGGCACACCCCCCCCACGCACACACACACATAAACAGCCATGAACAAAAGTATGCACGTATGAACCCACAGGACACAGTTGCACCTGGACGCACATTGACGCAGACACTGACTCACATACACGTCAGCACACACAGAACAGTTTTCATATGCCAGTGGGCTGTGTGAGCTGCATCATCTTTCATGTCACATCCTGGCTCAGTTACTATATGGTCACACTCACCTGGTTTTCATCAGATCCACAGAACCAGACAGAGTTAAGATCTGAGCTGAGAACACAGGACACACCGTACTAGAACTATCCAGTCAGATATATGCCAGTCATCATCATCACCTTTATCTGTGGGTAAAAAACCCCATTATGGCCAGTCTCACTCCATAAGTGTAATGGCTCTGACTGACCACAGGGTCATGATGATCACAGGCCCTGACATCACCTGCTGTCAGCTCTGTTATCTGTCCTCATATTGGATTGAAGCCTGAAAACATTAATTATCAACCTAAGCCGACTAATATTGCATGCCTAGACAGCCTAAATGCATTGAAGGTGTATGCATTGAACAGTGCAGCCAGTTATCATGAGCATTCAGAGTTGGATCACACGTCACTCAACATGATAAAGGCAGCCCATAAAAGTTTTTTTCCTCATGAAAGTGACACTGCGTCTCCATGGAAACCAACATCACTGCTTTTTGTCAGGCAGGAATTCTCGGCAGTGCTCTCCTCTTGAGATAACACAAAACAAGCATATGAATGGAGGTTTGATCAGCTCATTCCCAGTAGTGTGTGTCTTTGCTAATTAGACAAGACCAGGTACACATGCTGTTAACCTGTGTGGTCAGACAAGAGAGTCATAAAATAAAATTGTATTTGTCACATGCTTCGTAAACAACAGGTGTAGACTAACAGTGAAACGCTTAATTACAATGCAGAATTCTTTAAATAATAACACATAGAAAAAATACAGGTTACTCTACGAACCAAACGTAACGTGTGTGACAGGCTATTACACATTACTCTCAAGTAAATTGTCTCTCGTTTGTTCAGCACGACAGGAGAGGACAGATACATGGGCGGTAAGAATGGCATCCTACTGTAAAACAATAGAGACAACTGTTTCTGGATGTTGGCCTATCCCTGAAGCTGACCAAGCACAACGACACAAAACATTAAAGTAGCTGCACCATTTGTATACAATGCCAAACATTTATGACACACCTTCCAATACAACAACACTACATTCTGGGGGGAGGAGTTAAAATTAATTGATGTGGTTGTTATTACTAGTGAGAGACAATGCATGGTGGATTGTGGATAACCAGCTAAAAAGCCTATATAAAAGCACAACAAAGCACCTTCTATATGATTATTGCTATAGCAACTGGGACTAGAGAGAATGTCTTTAAATATTAATAATATGCTTCTATATATAATCTACTGGGCAGAGACAAGCCTTCTGTTGAGCTTGGCCTTTTAACTGGAAATAAGGGATTTGGAGAGGGAGGGAGAGACAACACTATCATGGCTGACTTTGATTGAGGACTGGGTAGAAATGGGTAACCTTTTCCCCTGCTACATTAGTATAATACTCAACGTGCCATCTAATGACATCATTTGCATACTGTTTTGAAGCCTGGCCTCAGAGCCATACAAAACATACAATACCTTATTTGTGAACACTTCCAAGACGTATAATTATGTAGCGATCTGGCCGGCATACGCTAGCCACACGTTGCGTGGTAACTGAAGGGAGCAAGGGGATTGTGGGTAGTTGTTGTTCAATGATTAAAACGGTTGTGTTATGTCTTTACGTTTTAGTAGTTAAGCTAATGTTATGTGTTTATGTTTCCTTAAGTTGTCTTAGTTCAGGTTATGGGGGTAGGGGGGAATGTTAAAATGCCTACCGTGACCGAGCCTTGCATGGCCGGAGGATGTGTTCATTGTTAATAGTTGAAGGAGGGTAGAATAAAGTGTGACGTTCCTGGAGTCGTGCGGTGTATGGGGCACAGGAACTCTCCGGTAAAATCAATCTCTGTCTCTTGCCATCTTCTTCTGGCTGAGCTCGCCACATTGGTGTCAGAAGTGGGATTAGCGAGCAGAAGAGGATGGAGAGAGAGATTGACGAGCTGGAGAGGACACTCACACAGACCCAGGGGCACCTAAAGAGCCTACTGCGGCAGAGTCTGCCAGAGGTGGTGGCTACATGGCATGCCCCGACGGTGCCAGTGTCCCACGGCTACCCCAGCAGGGTACTGCAAGACCACGCCCACAACCTGTGGCTACAACCAGCAACGTCATGCTACCTACCAGTCCAGACCTGCAACAACCCCTACTCGGCATGCCCAGCCTACCACGTTCTGCAGGGGTGCCAAGATCATCCGCCAAGCTGCCCAAGTACAACGGGACGACGCAGCTAGAGCCCTACCTCGCCCAAGTCCACCTGGCGGTCCGACACAGCGGCTGGAGCAGTGAGGAAGCTGCTACTCACCTGGCACTAGCGTTAGAGGGGAACGCAGTACATGTGCTTCTCGACCTAGCCCCAGCGGAACAACGGGACCTACAAGCCTTGACCGGGGCGCTGGAAATGAGGTTTGGGCAGAGACTCTTCGCGGACCAGAGCAGGGAGCAACTGGCCAGCCGCCATCGCCAAGGAGAAGAGAACCTGGGCACCTTCGCTGCAGATGTGCGGCTGCACGCTCGACAGGGCTACCCCGAATTCCAAATAGCTGCACAAGAGGAGCTGGCCCTCCACGCTTTCCTGCGGGGGCTCGCACCAGAAAAGCTGCGGCAACATGTCTGCCTCGCCAGGCCTAAGACTCTTGGTGAGGCACTCCACGAGGCCGAACAAGCCGAAGGGGTACTCTCCAGGTGGCCCACCCAGCAGAGGGTCACATCACGCCAACCATGTGTCCGGGTGGCCGACTACGACGAGGGGGAAACGACAGAAGAGGTCTGTCAGGTTCGGCCTCCGCTACGACGATCCCAGCACCAGACTCCACCACCCAGGCGACGCCCCCCCTGGCCTACAGACCGGTGTTACAGATGCGACGAACCTGGGCACGTGGCCCGCGACTGCCCAGCACCAGCGCCAAAAGCCAGAGCTTCTCCGTTTGGGGGAAACGACGGAGGAGTGGTCTAACGAGGGGTTCACCACTCCGGTCTCCATCCCCCCTCCTGGGCCGATGCACTGTGGTCGGACGCCTCGGCCACACCAAGGAACTATACCTGCAATGTCGACTGGACGGCCGACCTTGTCGAGCCCTGGTAGACACGGGGTCAACCATTTCCTTGGTGCGACCTGGCGTCCTTCCGGATACCAACGGGCCACCTTCCAAGGCTTGGTCGCCAACCACCACGCAGATGGTCACAGTGACGGGAGAAAAGGTTGGCATGAGAGGGAAGAAGCCAGTAAAAGTCCAGGTTGGAGACCAGGAGCTGGACCACGGGTTCTGGCTTGCCGACATCCGTGACGCATGCATCATTGGCCTGGACCTGCTGAGTCACTGGGGCGCCCGTGTTAATGTGTCAGGGACATCTATCACTCTTGGCACAGAGACCGTGGCGCTCCAGTCTGGTAAAGAGAAGAAGGACTGGCCCAAAGACAGGCGAGCCAGTCATCGAGCAGTGACCAGACAGCCCAAACGGCCTTCCGTTGCCCATGGGCCCAACCAGCATCAGCCCGCTTCAGCCCCAACCACTGTGTCTGCTGCCCTTCCCTCCGCCGAGACGACAGAAAGACGAGAGGAGGCCGAAACACAACCAACTAAGGTCTTGGGGACGGTCAAATGGTTCAACGTCCGAAATGGCTATGGTTTCATCAACAGAAATGACACAAACAAAGATGTCTTTGTCCACCAGACCGCCATAAAGAAAAACAACCCAAGGAAATACCTCCGCAGTGTTGGAGATGGAGAAACTGTGGAGTTTGATGTGGTTGAAGGGGAAAAGGGAGCAGAGGCAGCCAATGTGACCGGCCCAGCGGGTGTCCCAGTCCAGGGGAGCAAGTATGCCGCTGGCCGGAACCGCTACAGGCGGTACCCCCGTAGGAGGGGCCCAGCCTGTGACCGCGCTACCCGCCATACTTGGGTGGCGAAGGTGGCGAGAACCAGGGAGCTCCAGCCCAGGCCAACTCCGGAGCGAGACAGAAGCAGACCTACGACGCCCAAAAAGGGTGTTTCTCCCAAGCTCTGCAGCCATTGGCAGGGGCCCGGGGAGATCTTGGGCCGACTGTCGGAGGTGGGTACAGGGTGCGCATGCCTGGCCGAGACTGCACGGTGGAGGCGTCCTGGACATTTGAGGGACTGTGTTGAGAGATTGGGTCGTCGGGGGCGACTGAC
Organism: Thymallus thymallus; assembly: GCA_023634145.1. NCBI lineage: Eukaryota > Metazoa > Chordata > Actinopteri > Salmoniformes > Salmonidae > Thymallus > Thymallus thymallus. Next base: position 22,706,572 of record CM042378.1, read on the forward strand.
CCCTCTGGTGGGGGCTATGTAGCGATCTGGCCGGCATACGCTAGCCACACGTTGCGTGGTAACTGAAGGGAGCAAGGGGATTGTGGGTAGTTGTTGTTCAATGATTAAAATGGTTGTGTTATGTCTTTACGTTTTAGTAGTTAAGCTAATGTTATGTGTTTATGTTTCCTTAAGTTGTCTTAGTTCAGGTTATGGGGGTAGGGGGGAATGTTAAAATGCCTACCGTGACCGAGCCTTGCATGGCCGGAGGATGTGTTCATTGTTAATAGTTGAAGGAGGGTAGAATAAAGTGTGACGTTCCTGGAGTCGTGCGGTGTATGGGGCACAGGAACTCTCCGGTAAAATCAATCTCTGTCTCTTGCCATCTTCTTCTGGCTGAGCTCGCCACAATATGTACAAATGTTCAAGTTACTTTAGACAGAAATGAAAGTAGGGTGGTTGGTCGGGAGGATGGATGAGCTTACCCTGCGACCATCTAGCAATCCAAAGGTTGCGTGTTTGAGTCACATCGGCGACAACTGTAGAATTTTAGCTAACCCTAACCCTAATTCTAACCTTAACCCAATTCACCTAAACTGCTACGTAAATTCTTCTAACTTTTGTCGTTAGTTCTCCTTACTCCGAGATGTATGATACGTTAATTCAAGCAATTCGCATGCTATTGTTTGCACTGTTCTGTGAAGGGGGTAGTACACAGCGTTGTATGAGATCTTCAGTTTCTTGGCAATTTCCCGCATGGAATAGCCTTAATTTCTGCAAACAAGAAGACTGACGAGTTTAAGAAGAAAGTTCTTTGTTTCTGGCCATTTTGAGCCTGTAACCGAACCCACAAATGCTGATGCTCCAGATATTTAACCTGTCTAAAGAAGGCCAGTTTTATTGCTTCTTTAATCAGCAAAACAGTTTTCAGCTGTGGTAACATAATTGAAAAAGGGTTTTCTAATGATCAATTAGCCTTTTAAAATAATAAGAATAACTTGGAGCTAACACAACATGCCATTGGAACACAAGGAGTGATGGTTGCTGATAATGGGCCTCTGTACACCTATATAGATATTCCATAAAAAATGTGCCGTTTCCAGCTACAATAGTCATTCACAACCCTAACAATGTCTACACTGTATTTCTGATCAATTTTATGTTATTTTAATGGACAAAAAAATGTGCTTTTCTTTCAAAAACAAGGAAATTTCGAAGTGACGCCAAACTTTTGAACGGTAGTGTACATACCAAATCCTACGAATTGCCCTGAGACCAGGTTGTGTGTGGATACACATTAGGTCACTAAGGCAGGGAAGCAGCTGGGCTCATCTGCATTACAGCACCAGAAACAATAACAGTCCCAACTGTATTGTATGTAAGATAAGGTTGATAAGAACGACAAAACAATTCACTTGGACTGCACATGGAACACAAATAGACCAAATATGTAACTCGTTTCAGGAAACTAGGTGTATGTTGCGCGTCATTACTTCACAGGAGAGCCATTTGGCTGAAATGCCTTCTGGAACTTGTGAACTTTCATGTGCCTTAATATCAAACTGTAAATACGAATAAAATTGTTAAATTACGAGCCTAGTTGGTTTAGCCACAGAAAGAAACAGCAACCTTCCCGCTAGCCATGATTGGCTGAGATAATGAGTTCAGATTGGTCTGCCATGTAGCACGCTTCTGTCGATTTGAGCTGGTCAGTATGTGTAGGTAATCCTTTCTAACGCAGCTTTTTTTGAAAGATGTCGTGTAGTAGAACTGTAAAAGTGTTGCTCTCCACTTTCTGGAGGACAGAGTTTTGAAATCAGTTGAATTAGAGTATGATAGCTAAGGAGATGGAGAAAACACCAGTCTCCGGATTGTAGAGAAGCATGTATAAGATAGTCTAGCTAGCTAAATTTTCAGATATTACACATTTCAAAAAAACATAAATTGTTGTCAGCAGCACAGTTGCAGTCACTAACGATCTGGATAACATAAAACTAGCCTAACCAGCTCTGCTAGGGTGAGTAAAATGGTCAGAGTGAGCTGTTCTCTCATTTGTGTCTGGAAGTAGCTAGCAAGCTAGCCAATGTTAGCCAGTTAGCTTGGGTGCTTGACTGCTGTTGTTAGGACAGAAATCTTGGATCAACCATTAAAGAGATGGGTGGGGCTAGAGCTTAAGAGGGTGTGAACGATGCTGAATAGGTGTAGACAAAGAAGAGCTCTCCAGCAAATGTACCAAAACATTCAAAGGGTTGTTACAAGTTTCAAAGCAGAATTACTTTCCCATTGTTCCTCAACTGTAGTGTATGATATACAATTTTCTAGCTCTGAGTCTCTACTTTTATACAATGTAGAAAATTTCGCTACATAAGACCGAATCGAGCCGGTCGGTCACATACGGACCACACAAGTAAATGATGGTCAAAGAAAGAACACTGAGCAATAAGATGCCGGTTGAAAAGCATTATAATGAGCTTGGTACTCTACACATGCCCAGTGAGAAAAGCAAATCAGTCTGCTGGTGACACTTTGTTGCTGTCTTTTTCTAATGTGTTCTAAATCTCTGGGCTCAGGCTATCCAAACGGGGAGGGCAACGCTTCGCTTCACAATGCCCAGAGTTCCGGGATTTTCCGAGGGGCCTTGTTCTCACTCTCGCTTTTGCTGACCCTGGAAAATACCCATCTGGCAATGGACCTTGTGCTTCACCGTGTCCCAAAGGGCAGGGGTGGACCGAGCTCAACGGCAACACACACACACACACACACACACACACACACACACACACACACACACACACACACACACACACACACACACACACACACACACACACACACACACACACACACACACACACAGTGCAAATGGCCTCTCAAATGTCGTACAACCATTTCAGAGGTGAAATCTATATACTCCTACACACTCAAATCATGAACGTAGCTTCAAACAGCACAAACAGCAAAAACAGTAATACTAGCCTACTCTTTCACACACCACACTCAAACACACCCACATGAACATTCCCACAAATATCACATAAACACACCCACAAACATCACATAAACACACCCACAAACATCACAAACACACCCACAAACATCACATAAACACACCCACAAACATCACATAAACACACCAACATACATTACATAAATACAACCACAAACATCACATAAACACCCCCACAAACATCACATAAACACCCCCACAAACATAACATAAACACATCCACAAACCTCACATAAACACACCCACAAACAGCACATAAACACACCCACAAACAGCACATAAACACACCCATGCAATAAACACATTACCCCACCCCACTCCCAACACACTCCCAACTACCTACCAACCAACCCATACACATACACACCCACACCCACCCTTGGGGCCACAGAGCTACAAGGCCACCATATCCAAGCCGATTGACCGCCCCAATTCCTCACCAGTCAATCATAGGCACAACAGCATCCTTTACATTGTTCACAAACATCCAGCCTCCGTTGGTTGCTGTGACGCACTCAAAAACCTCCATATCCTTATATAGAGAAAGGAGCTGCGAGGAGCTGTTCATCCAACGGCTCATCTGAGCTCTCCTTCTCCTCCTCTCTCCCTGGGAGAGAAGAGAAGAGAAGGAGCCCTGGGAGATTTCCTTTAGCAGGCTTAGGCTCTGATCTCCTCCTGCCAGCATGATCTCTTAATAACGAGCTAGATTACGTCCCCGTGACAACACCTGCCAAGCGGGACAAGAGGATCTCTGGGCTGTTGACTGACACTCCCCTTTCACCCCCACCCCCATCTTCAGCACTGGAATGCAGCAGAAGTGTGTCTGTCTTTCTGTATGCAGACAGGCAGGCTGCTTTCTCCCTCCCCACTAACCTGGTAGCCATGTAGACCCAGCTCCGATGCGATCAGCCCCTTTTCAAGCCAAGGCTTCATTCAACCAGCCGGAGCCTCAGACAGGGGAAAAGAGGAGGGACAGGAGGATGAGGAGAAGGGGGGAGGATGGGTTCCGGAGCATGCCAGGCGGATGAGAGGAAGCAGAGAGGAGAGAGAGCGCAGAGAGTTCCCTTTGGAGAGTGTACTGAGGCTAGTGCACAGCCTACTTCTATCTCTCTGTGTCTATCTATCGGAGGCTGCTCCCTCCCTCCCAGACTACCCTCTCTCCTGTTCCCCATGCGTTTTTTTAGCTCTTCTGTTTGCCTGACTGGTGCGCCCGCTATGTCTGTATCCAAGCAAGGGTGTTCAACTCTCACAATCACTAGTTTGATACAATATTCACAGGCACACACAGGCTGATAGAGTAGAAGAGGGAGGGAGAGTCTGAGGGAAGGAGAGAGGGACAGAGAGACAAAGTGGTGGCTTCTACTTTGCATTCTGCCACTGCTTGGTGCTCTGAGCCTGCTGGCCACTCAATTATTCATGCTGTTCATGAATGGAGGGACTGACATCTCCGTCATTCAGGTCACTTTACATTCTGGCCTCTCCTGAATCATACAACCAATCCGCAGAAGGCCCACTACACCCCAGGCCCACTCTCGCTGATATAAAGTTTACAACACACATACAGTACAGTCGACACACCCACACCCACCTACAAACCAAGGTGTAAGAAAAGTAAGAACTAGACCATTTCTAAGTGTGAAATGTGTTTACCTCAATAGGCAATACAAGCTTCTCTTTCAATTCCCGTAAACATCTAATTACAAGGTGCTTAGTAATTTTTGATTAAAACCTTAATCTCACAACATACAGTGGACTCAATATTTCAGTGCTATTTGCCTCCATCACCACCAATAGCTGGTGTAATAAAGAGGAAACAGTGGACCATAAATCTAGTGGTCCAACACCGCCTACAGAAGCCATAACGTCAAACTGCACTTCAAAGACGTTTCCTTACACTTTTGTCGTTAGTCATTCTGCTGCAGTGAAAAATGCTTGCTTGAGTTTTTTTCACTGACCTTTGCATTTGTAGTTAACTCTAAATACTGTCATCCTCATGACTCACTAAGAAACTGTAGTTTTAAGTTGGCAACAAGGTCATTTCACTTCAGTAGACTATATAGGCCTACCTAGCTTCACATAGGCTGCGTTAACACAGGCAGCCCAATTCTGATCTTTTTCCACTAATTGGTATTTTGATCAATCACATTAGATCTTTTTCAGAGATGATCTGATTAGTGAAAAAAAAAAGATCAGAATTGGGGTGCCTGTGTAAACGTGGACATAATGAACTTGAGTGGTTCCTCAAGATAGAGAACATGTAAAAATACCACAGGCAAAGTTGTGATTTATGCTTTTTTCCCCCAAAGCCTATTAAGGAGGTGTATGCTGCCTGGATACAACATCCCACTAAGTCCATCAGGTCGAGCGGAAAACTTCACCCACGGGTTCACCCAAAAAGGCCTTATCCAAGCGGGTGGAACTCCATGTCCGAAGTTGGGTCACTCACATAGCTTAAATGATGATGTAAAGTGGATTAAACATCTAACCTTCTCATGCTCTTAAATTTGAAATCTGCACACACAATAATCTCTTGAAGATATCAAAAAGACCCATCTGTCAACTTTGAAACAGTACAGCATCAGACATACTACAATAATACGCCCCATATTTGTGCATGTCGCACTTACGATTTAGCCTCAGTTTCATGTAAAGACAACACCCCAACAAAAGCCTGAGGTCTGGTGCTGGAAAGAATTGACCCTGTGGCTGCTCTGGCTAGCGCTGTGGGACATAGGGGCCAGGCTAGTACCCTGCCCAGGCCCAGTCTCTCCCTGCCTGGATAAGCCTGCCTGGCCTCACATCAAAACTGACCTACTTTTTTTTGCTCTCATTGTTCTGCACCCAGGGGAGACCCAGATGGCAGAGCTGACCAACAATGAGCGAAAGGGCGCCTCACAATCAGATATTTTGCCTGTCAATGAGTGTTGAGACACATTAGGATAGCACTCACACACTGGGTTATCTACTGGCATGGCGTTATAAAGTGCACTTTGCTGGAAGCCATGTTGCACAGGCTCCAAAGTGACAGCAGCATCCTCTGAGCATAGATCGACGTCCTTTCCTCTGAGGTTAGAACTTTGTCAAAACACCACTTTTCCCCCTTACACTCAGACAGTACACGGAGGAGATATGTAGTGAGTCCTGATGAGACAATTTAGCAAAACTGTAGTGTGTGTTTGTGTGTGAATACTCACATGCCACAGTCTGATAGTGTTTTATGACAACACTAGACTACAAGTTGGATATGTATCACAGAGAAACTACCACTGTACATCCGTCCTTGCTGCCCTGCTTTGAGAGCCACTTGGGGACAGACAGACAGCGTACTTGCGGCTGCAGGGAGCCAGGGTCACTGAGGGGTGACAGAAGGAGAGGAAGCAGGCTGCCAACAGGACAAAGCCCTCCACGGGACACACGGCATTCCACCAATGGTCGACGGGACAGGGACAGTGCCGTCTGTGGAGGACGTGGCAGGAGCAGGTCTCTGGGCATGGGAGTGGTGAGGAGGGTTGATTGTGACAGGCAGGACTGACTGGCTGGGGGGGTTATTTATTTGGGCCCAACTTACTGCTGTACCTCTAGAAGTCTGACCACTCTAGGGAGCCACTGTGATCATGTCAATACTTAATGTACTCTCTCTCTCTCTCTCAAAAAAAGCATCATTAATGACGAGGTGCACGGCCCTGTGTGAATACAGCAGGAGTGTTCACACTGTAGACTACTGGAAAGCTTGGACACGCAGAAAATGGTTGCCAAACCATGCAGAGATCACCATCCCTTCTCCTCAGACATAATCAACAGATAAGGGCTGTACTAGCCGCTTGCCAATGCCAGCAATCAAACCCACAGAGTACTTATACTAGAATGAAGCAAAATATGGCCAGATAGTTATGATACGATTGTTGTTTTGCAGGTTTTTATTGACATAATAGGATGACAGGTGTATCTCTGAGCACTTAAGATCTTGTTTCATTTGAATGCAATTGGATAAAAGGAAGCTTAGAACCTGAAACATATCAACCAGTGTCAGATTATATTGCATTATGTTACTAGTCTATGGTGCTTGTCTATTACACATACATTAACAGCATCATGTTTTTGAATTATCCTAGCACGAATCAGGTTATGTATTACATCAGTCATGTCCCATAACAAATAATCAAATAATCCACTAAAATAATGACTGAAATACAAATACTAAGTATTACATTACATAAATGGGGAAAGAAAGTTTTTTCTGGATCTAAAAGTGGCTTAGGTGGTGGGCGTGGTAGGGGGCGGGGCAATGGGCGCAGTTGACCGAGGCCCCCATCTTGCTGGTGTAGAGAAACGTACGATTATTTCCTGCAATTATACACATTTCTCCATAGAGCATAAAGACCTTTTTGCAGTTTTAAAGCAAATTTTCTGCAATTCAGCTGAGAGAAAATGTTGCAGTTTTATAGCTAATTTCCTACATATTCTATGCATTGAGCCATGGCTAATGCTGTGTTCTTTTGCTCAAAACCTAATAACAAAATCAATACTGCTCTATTTGGAATTTTAAATTCTCACTGACTGCTCGCTTAACCCCTAAGCCAGCTGCACCAATGTGTCGGAGGAAACACCATACAGCTGGCGACCGAAGTCAGAGTGCATGTGCCCGGCCAACCACACGGAGTCGCTAGAGCGCGATGGGACAAGCACATCCTAGCTGGCCAAACCCTCCCCTAACCCGGACGACGCTGAGCCAATTGTGCCCCGCCTCATGGGTCTCCCGGTCGCCTGTGACTCAGCCTGGGATCGAACCTGGGTCTGTAGTGACGCCTCTAGCCCTGTGATGCAGTGCCTTAGACCACTGCGCCACTCAGGAAGGTTGTCTAGCTTTAATTTTGGCATCTTTTTGACATACTTTGTATCTGTTTTTAGTCATTTAAGTTTACACTGAAAACCTCTTTCCTCCCAGAAAATGTATAATAATATAAATATACACTACCGTTCAAAAGTTTGGGGTCACTGAGAAATATCCTTGTTTTTGAAAGCAAAGCAAATTTTTTGTCCATTAAAATAACATCAAATTGATCAGAGAAACAGTGTAGACATTGTTAATGTTGTAAATTACTATTGTAGCTGGAAACGGCAGATTTTTTATGGAATATCTACATGGGCATACAGAGGCCCATTATCAGCAACCATCACTCCTGTGTTCCAATGGTAGGTTGTGTTAGCTAATCCCAGCTTATCATTTGAAAAGGCTAATTGATCATTAGAAAACCCTTTTGCAATTATGTTAGCACAGCTGAAAACGGTTGTGCTGTTTAAAGAAGCAATAAAACTGTCCTTCTTTAGACTAGTTGAGTATCTGGAGCATCAGCATTTGTGGGTTCGGTTACAGGCTCAAAATAGCCAGAAACAAATAACTTTCTTCTGAAACTCATCAGTCTATTCTTGTTCTGAGAAATTAAGGCTATTCCATGCGAGAAATTGCCAAGAAACTGAAGATCTCGTACAACACTGTGTACTATTCCCTTCACAGAACTGTCCCAGAATAGAAAGAGGAGTGGGAGGCCCCGGTGCACAAATGAGCAAGAGGACAAGTACATTAGAGTGTCTAGTTTGAGAAACAGACGCCTCACAAGTCCTCAACTGGCAGCTTTATTAAATAAACAGTACCCGCAAAACACCAGTCTCAACGTCAACAGAAAAGAGGCAACTCTGGGATGCTGGTCTTCTAGGCAGAGTTGCAAAGAAAAAGCCATATCTCAGACTGGGCAATAAAAAGAAAAGATTAAGATGGGCAAAAGAACACAGACACTGGACAGAGGAAGATTGGAAAAAAGTGTTATGGACAGACAAATCTAAGATTGAGGTGTTCGGATCACAAAGAAGAACATTTGTGAGACGCAGACCAAATGAAAAGATGCTGGAGGAGTGCTTGACATCATCTGTCAAGCATGGTGGAGGCAACGTGCTGGTCTGGGGGTGCTTTGGTGGTGGTAAAGTGGGAGATTTGTACAGGGTAAAAGGGATCTTGAGCTGTTGTGGGAGCAGCTTGACCGTATGGTATGTAAGAAGTGCCCATCAAGCCAATCCAACTTGTGGGAGGTGCTTCAGGAAGCATGGGGTGAAACAAATTGACAACTAGAATGCCAAAGGTCTGCAAGGCTGTAGTTGCTGCAAATGGAGGATTCTTTAACGAAAGCAAAGTTTGACACAATTATTATTTCAATTAAAAATCATTATTTATAACCTTGTCAACATCTTGACTATATTTCCTATTCATTTTGCAACTAATTTCATGTATGTTTTAATGGAAAACAAGGACATTTCTAAGTGACCCCAAACTTTTGAACGGTAGTGTATATATACAGTATATATTATTTTTTGCCCAAGGATTTCAATGTCAGAAATATTCCTGGAAAGCTCAGACAGCACGGTAGGGGAGCTTATAAAGAATGGGAGATGAGAACAGGCAGATTGGAGAAAATATGGTGAATACAGAGAGAGAGAGAGAAAGAAAGAGAGAGAGAGAAAGAGAGAGAGAGAGAGAGAGAGAAAGAGAGAGAGAACGGCAAATCTCCAGTTCAGGGAGAACAATCTTTCAGTCTTCTTCCAGAGGAAAACACATTCTATTCCACCATGATACTGCAGTATATCCCTCCCCATTCCATCTCCCCTTGTGTGACATATATATATATATATATAGAGAGAGAGAAGGAGAGACGGGGAGAGAGAGAGGGGATTTCAGAAATTCTGGCAAACCTAGGCCACTTTGGAGTTGTTGTTTTCACGGCAAGTGGAAAGAGAGAAAGAGTGTGTCTGTGTATGCAAGTGTAAGGGGAAATTGTCTATCATTTTCTCACGTTGGATGATTCCATGGGAATCATTACGAATCATAACAATTCAGCTTGCCACATAATGGTTACCATGGCACTGGCCTTACTGAATAATACAGAGACATTTCATTTATAAGGGCCTTTCTTCATCCCTCATGGCTTTTACTTCTTCATCCCCATCTTGGTGCAGCCTGGGTCAGGGAACCTCCATTGTTCTGTTACTGTGAAAATAACCCTGCAAAACATGTCCCTAACGGAAGGAAAGGCAGTACTGTATAATACATTACCGTTGCATGTGTGTTTGTTATGGGACTACCTTTATGAACAGGAGGATTGGGGGCTTTGCCCTGCAGTGTGTTACTTATCTGTTCCAAAGTGCCCAAAACAAAACTACAGGCAAACACTGCAGTCTGCTCTGAGTGCTTGGTCCACATGATAAAGGAACACACACACACACACACACACACACACACCACCCTACTTTATTTTTTACCATAAGTAACCATCTGTCTTATGTAACCATACGAAACGTAACATATCAGACTAAACGGAGCGTCTCGGATTTACATACAGAATAATACGAAATGCTCTGAGACCAGGTTGGGTTCCTGTGTATTGGCTTCACTCCCTGTCATATCAACAGCAGACATCCCCACACTGGGGCGGTGCCAAATCGTTACCAATCATACTGCCTCCTCCCTGTGGTTCCCCCTCCTCCTCTTCCTCATCCTCCTCCCAGAAGTAAGTAACACTATGCCAGCACCCACTCACTCACCCACCTCTCCTCTCATTCATTTTAACAACACCACAAACCCCCAAGGCTAGCCCAGAAGGCCAGTATTTCATCATAAAGGTTTATGATGGAAACAAGGACTATCATCTATAGTAATGTATCTCTATAGGCATCACAACTGCAGTGTTGGGCTTCCCCGAAGAGACCTCTGCCAATCAAATTTACTGTAGGCTTACACAGTAGGATGGGAATAAGACTTACAGTTCAGCTAAGAACTACAGCTGTCCAGATGTGGCCATGAGGAAGCTAAGCCATGGCACCAGGCCACTTGAGAACATAACATACTGTGGCTTTCTACCATGGTCAAGTTACAAGCAGTAAAAAAATAAGTAGTTTATGAGGCCCAGGAGTGTATTGTGAGTGAGGTATCGACTGATGGAGTGACCTGTAGGTTGGAGCTACGGCACGGCAGATTCCCTGGTAGAACGTAGAGTGCCTGGGAGACAGGAGGGGATGAGGGATCTGGTCTTTTCGCTGGGAGTCCACAGTGAAACGTTGTACCCTAGCTTATCTATTCTCTGTTCTAATCTATTCCTCTTGTCCCTACAGTCGTACAAAGGAGGCTTGAAAAGAGGCTTTTATTTAGACTACTGGAATAATACACATGGTTTCGCGACTAATGTAATCATTTCTCTAAAAGAAACACTGTCATTCCCTCTGGTAACAGATACTGTATACGTCCAATCATTCCAGCATGGTAAAGGGCATTCTGCAACCACACAGAGACTGTGTCCAGACGGGAATACTCAGAAGAAGACAATGCATTGAATGCAACATGGAGTTGGTTCGTCAGTGTAAAGTGACCTGTTTGCAGATAAGCTGATGACTGGGACATGTTTACAGTGCCCCATCTCTGGACACGTGCACGCAGGCACGCACGCACACACCCACACACACACATTGTTGGTATGAGAAAGCGGTATTTGGATGAGAGTGTGACGAGAGGAAACAGGACGCACGTTGCTGAAGCTGCTCCCCCGTTTTTCCTGAGGTGCTCTGAAATTCATCACAAAAATATCCGGCAGAGAAGGAGGCGCATAAACAAACACATTCAGAGGAGAGGGAGGAAGGGAAAAGGAGAGGGAAACAGAGAGAGAGAGAGAACAATTTAGTGAAAGAAAAGTAGAGGGAGAAACCAAAAGAAAAAGAAAGACGGAGATTGAGAGAGAGAGAGCACTGACGCCAGCACACACAGGAGCCTGTGGGGTTGCTCTTTTCCTGGCCAATCCTTTCCTCCTCTCCTCTCCTTTCCTCTCCCCAGCTGCTACACAGAGGCTCCACTGGCCATGTGTCCAGTACTGGACATACATATAAGGCTCATGAGAGAAAGGTTGTAAATCTCTTTGTCAGGCCATATCCTCTTGCACATAATTGTACACACAGACACACGTGAACAAATCATTTCTTACAAAAGGCACACACACACACACACACAAACAATCACACGTGTTTACAGCCACTCATACCCTCTCTCACAGACACACACGCTTAAATAGCAACAGCCACATCTGAATATTCCCTATGATGTAGAAATGGTCTTGCCTTACCATGCGAGTTTGAAGCCTTTCATCAGTGCAAAGAGGAGTGTCTGATGGCCATGGCGTCTTCTCGGCACTGTGCTGCACGATCATACTACGGCATGCTTGGACAGAGGCTGGCACAACCTGCCCTCCCATACACCGAGCAGGAGAGAGGGACACAGGGAGGAGTGGATGAACAGATCTGCTCCGTTTTAAGCCTGGCTGATAGTGTGCTCCTCTCCTCTCGGCTGGGCTCTCTCCCTCGCTAGTGCAGGCTGAGGCTAGTCGTAAGCACTAGTGCCAGTAGCCCTTTCAGCCAGTTGTTCTCCAGCTTAACCGAGAGTGAGGGAGACCGTAATGTATATCCATAATGTGGGCTAACTCAACACACACAAACAAACATACACTCTGGCGGATGCCAGTCTCTCTGTCTCTGTCTCTCTTTCTCTCAGCCCTCGCTGCAGATGAAAGCTGCACTTGCCGGGTTCCTACTGAGCATGCTCCACTCTGCTCCCTCCCTCCTCTTCCCTAGATGGCTCACCCACTCGCTCTCCTGCATGGTCCTGGAGCTTTAGAGGGGTGGAGGTAATTACTGGGAGTCACGTGCCGCAGTAAAGTGACCTCTTAGTGGGGTCACTGAAGTGTTTACCACCCAGGGCCATGCTGGATGTGCATGAGAAGGGTATTAGGGGGACCTACTGCAGTTGTTTCACACTTCCTCTTGTCAGATCCAGAGGTAATCAGTGTCAGCAGCTAGACATCTTAATCTCTTAATACAGGGCAAATACTGTAGTGTGCACTGGGGTATTCTGTCTGTTTTGGTGTATGTGTGCGGGTATGCATGTGTGCTTATGTATGGGAACATATTTTATAAGATTGTTGACATGTTATGCCATGGGTCGTGTTGGCAATATCTTTTCACAACACATTGAGACATTAAAACCTCTACGGGTGTTGTAATGGTGTTGTAAACAACAGCCAACTTTCCGGGACATAGACATGTCTTATATAGGCAGAAAGCATAAATTCTTGTTAATATAACTGCAGTGTCCAGTAGCTATTACAGCTAAAAAATGCCATGCTAATGTTTGAGGATAGTGCACAACAACAAAATACTTTTATCATAGCAACTGGTTTGGTACATTCACCTCTGAAGGTTAATAATGTACTTAGATTCAGTACTCTTGCTCTGATTTGTCATCCTGATGGTCCCAGTGATAAAATGTAGTGTAGTTTTGTTTGAAAAATACATTTTTATATTCAAACGTAGGAACTGGGTTCTACAGTTTGACCTCTGGCTCCACACCCACCCCGCCTGGCCATCTAGATGTGTGAAGGTTAGTGTATTATCTGTAGTGAAGCTAATGATCCATCATGTATGACATTCCTGGGAGTGTGAAAACTTTAATTTTGTATTACCATAGCATTTTTGTATGTTCTCTGTAGTTATGTACTTGAAAACCAATTCAGAACATTTGGGAAAACTCCTCTCAGACTTGATACAAAATATTGTGTAGTGATGTAATTCTTCCCTGGATCAGTCTGAAACCTTTTACACACACTGCTGCCATCTGGTGGACAACATCTAAATGACATCTACAATCCTACATCACTGTCTGGCCTTTCTCTTGCATTTCACAGATGATGCAACAAAAATAATAGAACACATGTTTTTTTGTTTGTATGATCTTTTACCAGATCTAATGTGTTATATTCTCCTACATTAATTTAAATTTCCACAAACTTCAAATGTTTCCTTTCAAATTATATCAAGAATATGCACATCCTTGCTTCAGGACCTGAGCTACAGGCAGATAGATTTGGTTATGTCATTTTAGGCGAAAATTGAAAAAAGTGTCTGATCCTTAAGAGGTTTTAAAGGTATTATACATGGGGAGGTGAGGAAGCTACAATGCCTTCGGAAAGTATTCAGACCCCTTGACTTTTTGCACATTTTGTTATGTTACAGCCTTATTCTAAAATGTATTAAATACATGTTTTCCTCAGTAAACTACACACAATACCCCATAATGACAAAGCGGAAATTATTATTTTTTTATTACAGAAAAAACGTATTACTGTAACTATTCAGCCCCTTTGCTATGAGACTCGAAATTGAGCTTAGGTGCATCCTGTTTCCATTGATCATCCCTGACATGTTTATACAACTTGATTGGAGTCCACCTGTGGTAAATTCAATTGATTGGACATGATTTGGAAAGGCACACACCTGTATATATAAGGTCCCACAGTTGACAAAACATGTCAGAGCAAAAACCAAGCCATGAGGTCGAAGGAATTGCCCTTAGAGCTCCGAGACAGGATTTTATCGAGGCACAAATCTGGGGAAGGATACCAAACAATTTCTGCAGCATTGAAGGTACCCAAGAACACAGTGGCCTCCATCATTCTTAAATGGAAAAGGTTTGAAACCACCAAGACTCTTCCTAGAGCTGGCCGCCCGGCCAAACTGAGCAATCGGGGAGAAGGGCCGTGGTCAGGGAGGTGACCAAGAACCTGATGGTCACTCTGACAAGCTCTAGAGTTCTTCTGTGGAGATGGGAGAACCTTCCAGAAGGACAACCATCTCTGAAGCACTCCACCGATCAGACCTTTATGGTAGAGTTGCCAGACGTAAGCCACTCCTCAGTAAAAGGCACATGAAAGCCCGCTTGCAGTTTGCCAAAAGATTGAAACCAAGATTGAACTCTTTGGCCTGAATGCCAAGCGTCACATCTGTAAGAAACCTGGAACGATCCGTACGGTGAAGCATGGTGGTGGCAGCATCATGCTGTAGGGATGTTTGTCAGCAGGAGGGACTGGGAGACTAGTCAGGATCGAGGCAAAGATGAACGGAGCTAAGTACAGATAGTTCCTTGATGAAAACCTGCTCCAGAGCGCTCAGAACCACAGACTGGGTCGAAGGTTCACCTTCCAACAGGACAACGACCCGAAACACACAGACAAGACAACGCAGGAGAGCTTGAGAGGATCTGCAGAAAAGAATGGGAGAAACTTCCCAAATACAGGTGTGCCAAACTTGTAGCGTCATACCCAATAAGACTCTATACTGTAAAAGCTGCCAAATGTGCTTCAACAAAGTACTGAGTAAAGGGTCTGAATACTTATGTAAATTTGATATTTAAATTAGCAAAAATAAAAAAATAAACAGCTTTTTCTTTGTCATCATGGGGTATTGTGTGTAGATTGATGAGGGAAAAAACATTGAATACATTTTAGAATAAGGCTGTAATGTAACAAAATGTTTAAAAAGTCAAGGGGTCTGAATACCTTCTGAAGGCACTGTATATCATTTCCTGTATATTACTTCCTGAAGCTAGAGGGCATTAGTGTCACAAAGCCCCTTCTCCATGCCCCCTTAATGACAACAACCCTCTCCAAACACAATAGGCAACTAAACCACAGGCACTGGGTCAGAGTGCATCACATTCCCCATTGTAATCGCCTTAAAGAGGGCATGCATTACACCTCATTAAGACAGCTAATGCAGCTATGACTAATGGTAACCAATCTGTCTGTTACTAGCCACAACCCAGACCTTTACTGACTCTAGTTTATTACACTAAACAGATATAATTACAGCAATTACTATTCAATCATGTTTGTTCATTGTACTAATATGTAAGTGGGATTGATTAGGAAATTGTTGGTTGCACTTGTCAACACGGCAGATTAGGCGTACTTAGATTGGCAGCTAAATTATGTTTTATTTTAATGTCTCTGAAACTCATGCTCTGCGGATGCACCTCCCTACTTAGATAGCGAGTTTAAGAAGCAAACAAGGGTTTTGAGAAAGGAAGGAAGGAGGGAGTGAGACAGGTTGTGACAGGAGGGGGGAGATCATGTTAACGCTTTGGTGACCAGAACAAGCCTGGCAGATATCCGACTTAGAGTCAGACCCCGTCACACTATCACAGACATGACTTTAGTCACTGTTACTAACCGGCTACCACCTGGTACTCAACCCTGCTGCCCTATGTACACTGAGCAAAAATATAAACACAACATGTAAAGTGTTGGTCCCATGTTTAATGAGCTGAAATAAAAGATCCCAGAAATGTTCCATGTCCATAAAAAGCTTATTTCTCTAACATTTTGTGCACAAATTTGTTTAAATCCCTGTTAGTGAGCAGTTCTCCTTTGCCAAGATAATCCATCCACCTGACAGGTGTGGCATATCAAGAAGCTGATTAAACAGCATGATCATTACACAGGTGAACCTTGTGCTGGGGACAATAAAAGTCCACTCTAAAATATGCAGTTTTGTCACACTACACAATGCCACAGATGTCTCAAGTTTTGAGGGAGCATGCAATTGGCATGCTGACTGCAGGAATGTCCTCCAGAGCTGTTGCCAGAAAATGTAATGTACATTTCTCTACCATAAGCCAACGTTGTATTAGAGAATTTGGCAGTACGTCCAATTAGCCTCAAAACCACCGACCACGTGTATGGTGTCGTGTGGGAAAGCGGTTTGCTGATGTCAACGTTGTGAACAGAGTGCCCCATTGTGGTGGTGGGGTTATGGTATGGGCAGGCATAAGCTACGGACAACGAACACAATCATTTTTTTTCTATTGCAATTTGAATGCACAGAGATATTGTGATGAGATCCTGAGGCCATTCATCTGCCGCCATCACCGCATGTTTCAGCATGATAATGCACCTTCCCATGTCACAAGGATCTGTACACAATTCCTGGAAACTGAAAAAAAAAACCAGTTTTTCCATGGCCTGCACACTCACCAGACATGTCAACCATTGAGCATGTTTGGGATGCTCTGGATCGACATGTACGACATCGTGTTTCAGTTCCCACCAATATCCAACAACTTCGCACAGAGGAGTGGAACAAAATTCCACAGGCCACAATCAACAGTCCGATCAACTCTATGTGAAGGAGATGTGTCACACTGCATGAGGAAAATGGTGGTCACACCAGATACAGACTGGTTTTCTGATCCATGACCCTCTACTTTATTTTTAAGGTACACTATTGTTCAAAAGTGTGGGGTCACTTGGAAATGTCCTTGTTTCTGAAAGAAAAGCAACTTTTTTGCCAATTAAAATAACATCAAATTGATCAGAAATCCAGTGTAGACATTGTTAATGTTGTAAATGACTATTGTAGCTGGAAACAGCTGATTCTTTATGGAATATCTACATAGGCGTACAGAGGCACATTATCAGCAACCATCACTCCTGTGTTCCAATGGCACGATGTGTTAGCTAATCTAATTGATCATTAGAAAAACCTTTTGCAATTATGTTAGCACAGCTGAAAACTTGTGCTGATTAAAGAAGCAATAAAACTGGCCTTCTTTAGACTAGTTGAGTATCTGGAGTATCAGCATTTGTGGTTTCGATTACAGGCTCAAAATGGCCAGAAACAAATAACTTTCTTCTGAAAATCGTCAAGTCTATTCTTGTTCTGAGAAATTAAGGCTATTCCATGCGAGAAATTGCCAAGAAACTGAAGATCTCGTACAACACTGTACTACTCCATTCACAGAACAGCGCAAACTGTCTCTAACCAGAATAGAAAGAGGAGTGGTAGGCCCCGGTGCACAAATGAGCAAGAGGACAAGTACATTAGTACATTAGAAACTGACGCCTCACAAGTCCTCAACTGGCAGTTTCATTAAATAGTACCCGCAAAACACCAGTCTCAACGTCAACAGTGAAGAGGCGACTCCGTGATGCTGGCCTTCTAGGCAGAGTTGCAAAGAAAATCTTATATCTTCCTCTGTCCAGTGTCTGTGTTCTTTTGCCCATATTAATCTTTTATTTTTATTGGCCAGTCT
The DNA here is from genome assembly GCA_023634145.1 of Thymallus thymallus. NCBI lineage: Eukaryota > Metazoa > Chordata > Actinopteri > Salmoniformes > Salmonidae > Thymallus > Thymallus thymallus. The sequence goes on from CM042378.1 coordinate 22,724,511, forward strand.
GAGATATGGCTTTTTCTTTGCAACTCTGACTAGATGGCAAAACATTTGATTTCTTTCAAAAACAAGGGCATTTCTAAGTGACCCCAAACTTGTATTCCCAGTCAGTAGGGTCTAATAACATTTATTTATTTACTGATTTCTTTATATGAACTGTAACTCAGTAAGACCTTTGAAATTGTTGCATGTTGCATTGATACTTTTGTTCAGTATACATAGTCATTGAACACTGGTCACTTTAATAATGTTTACATCCTATTTTACCCACTTATATACAGTGGGGAGAACAAGTATTTGATACACTGCCGATTTTGCAGGTTTTCCCACTTACAAAGCATGTAGAAGTCTGTAATTTTTATCATAGGTACTCTTCAACTGTGAGAGACGGAATCTAAAACAAAAATCCAGAAAATCACATTGTATGATTTTTAAATAATTAATTTGCATTTTATTGCATGACATAAGTATTTGATCACCTACCAACCAGTAAGAATTCCGGCTCTCACAGACCTGTTAGTTTTTCTTTAAGAAGACCTCCTGTTCTCCACTCATTACCTGTATTAACTGCACCTGTTTGAACTCGTTACCTGTATAAAAGACACTTGTCCACACACTCAATCAAACAGACTCCAACCTCTCCACAATGGCCAAGACCAGAGAGCTGTGTAAGGACATCAGGGATAAAATTGTAGACCTGCAAAAGGCTGGGATGGGCTACAGGACAATAGGCAAGCAGCTTGGTGAGAAGGCAACAACTGTTGGCGCAATTATTAGAAAATGGAAGAAGTTCAAGATGACGGTCAATCTCCCTCGGTCTGGGGCACCATGCAAGATCTCACCTCGTGGGGCATCAATGATCATGAGGAAGGTGAGGGATCAGCCCAGAACTACACGGCAGGACCTGGTCAATGACCTGAAGAGAGCTGGGACCACAGTCTCAAAGAAAACCATTAGTAACACACTACACTGTCATGTATTAAAATCCTGAAGCGCACGCAAGGTTCCCCTGCTCAAGCCAGCGCATGTCCAGGCCCGTCTGAAGTTTGCCAATGACCATCTGGATGATCCAGAGGAGGAATGGGAGAAGGTCATGTGGTCTGATGAGACAAAAATAGAGCTTTTTGGTCTAAACTCCACTCGCCGTGTTTGGAGGAAGAAGAAGGATGAGTACAACCCCAAGAACACCATCCCAACTGTGAAGCATGGAGGTGGAAACATCATTCTTTGTGGATGCTTTTCTGCAAAGGGGACAGGACGACTGCACCGTATTGAGGGGAGGATGGATGGGGCCATGTATCGCGAGATCTTGGCCAACAACCTCCTTCCCTCAGTAAGAGCATTGAAGATGAGTCATGGCTGGTTCTTCCAGCATGACAACGACCCGAAACACACAGCCAGGGCAACTAAGGAGTGGCTCCGTAAGAAGCATCTCAAGGTCCTGGAGTGGCCTAGCCAGTCTCCTGACCTGAACCCAATAGAAAATCTTTGGAGGGAGCTGAAAGTCCGTATTGCCCAGCGACAGCCCCGAAACCTGAAGGATCTGTATGGAGGAGTGGGCCAAAATCCCTGCTGCAGTGTGTGCAAACCTGGTCAAGAACTACAGGAAACGTATGATCTCTGTAATTGCGAACAAAGGTTTCTGTACCAAATATTAAGTTCTGCTTTTCTAATGTATCAAATACTTATGTCATGCAATAAAATGCAAATTAATTACTTAAAAATCATACAATGTGATTTTCTGGATTTTTGTTTTAGATTCCGTCACTCATAGTTGAAGAGTACCTATGATAAAAATTACAGACTTCTACATGCTTTGTAAGTGGGAAAACCTGCAAAATCGGCAGTGTATCAAATACTTGTTCTCCCCACTGTATATATATATATACACACTGTATTCTAGTCATGTATTCCTCCTATATAACTACTGCGGTACACACCTTTTCTATTCACATACTGTCTATACACACCATCATATACATTTCACTATACCCGTGATAACATCTGCATGTGTACGCGACCAGAAAAATTTGATTTGACAAAGCAAGGACAGAAAACATTGTTAATAGCTTTAATGCCAGTCCTGACTCTCCTTGTGTGCTGTAGCTGATTTAGAACAGTGAGGGAGTCAGTTTCTCAGAAAAACAATACCCAGAGAACCACTGGGCTCCACAGTAACAGAGTGACATAAACGACCACAATATATTCCACTCCACATGATGTTTCCTGGAAACAAAGCAGAACTTTCAGCAATGACATGTCACATTTTATCTTGCCCAGTGTCTTTGTATACAAATTGACCGCTTCTGTGAACCAATGATGACGCAAAACCACATGTGGCTCTAACGATGTCATCAGAGTAATTAATATAATCAACGGCATTGGCCATATATGGGCGTTGATGAGGAAGCTCAGGTGGTGTTTTTATTTAGGGCTGTTATGTCTTGTTTTCTGCACAATGACGTGGCTAGTTTGATATTTATTAATTTATTTTGGCTAGTTAGTTTTATCCGGTGACTGTTATTTTGATGTTGAGATGATTTCAGCCCTGGCTGTTCTTCTGCACTGTACGGAATGCAACAGGAGAATGCTGTGGAGGTTTGTCTGTGAGGCTGAGGCTCCAGTACAGTAGCAGGAGGCTGCTGAATGGACAGCTCCCTGTAGGAGAGGAAGCCTGTCAGGTGGGAGAGACTATAAGTAGACTGGTGACCTGCAAAACGACTAACCTGACCCTTACCTTATCCCTAACCCTAACCTAATTTTAACAAATTCTGAAATTAAATATTGGTTTGCAGGTCAGGAGTGTCTGTACAGCCGTTTCCCTGTCAGGCAGCCTAGATCTGACCTTGGGACAGATCTGTCCCTCTTATCAACACCCACTGTTGACTGCGTTACACCGGCAGCAACACTGACTAATAACGGTTTGTGTCAGCTATGATCAGCTCTATCAGAGGAATTGGCATTGGAAATGGCATGTCTTTTTGAAATATATATATATTTTTTAAAGAACAGCAATGTCAATGTCCTGATCTACATGCATGTGTAGTTTCAGTGCACCTCTACATTTATTATGTCATCTCAGTGCATGAGATGACACTGTTACGCGAGTCAGAAGCAACACACTCACATGATTTGTGTAATTATTTTTTAAATGCCAGTGTTCCTAATCCAGACCAGACTTTTTATTTGTCTCTTAGAATAGTATTGCTAGCTAATCTGCATTAATCCCACACTGTGGTGTTTATTTTTTCCTTCTGTCAGGCAGACCAGGGCTCTTGCCTGCTGGGAGTCTCTCTCTAGGACCAGATTTATCGTCCCTGTTTTTTTTCAGACACGTATAGGTTGACCACTGCTAGCCAATCAGACGACAGTGGGCAATCAGGTGGCTGGGTGGATGTCACATTTGTTTATTGTCAGACCGACCGTGGAAAATGTGGCCATGCTCGCTAATGCCAAGCCCACAGTCGCACATGGCCAATTAGTAGAGACAGAGAGCTGTAATGGCCCTACTGTCACACACACACACACACACACACACACACACACACACACAGACACACACACACACACATACACCAAAGGTTATAAGGGATATCTGATCATGCTCTGGCTCCCCCATAAATTAAAAGCACAAAGTAGGGCATGTGCCCACATTAAAGCAGCCATTAAAAACTCTGCCGCTTCCTGCTTCTGCAAGGCAAGCAGGACCAAAATAGACAGGCTCTCACACCAAATCCCCAACACACACAATTAATACCAGACCAAAAAAAAGAGGAGAGGGGTGGGGCCAGGGAACAGGCTGTTTGGATGCCTTCTGGTTTTCAATAATGCAAAAAGAAACCAATACACAACTCTAACATAGCCAGTTGTCTGTTGACTGACAACAGATCACACCAGACTTGATGCGAGTGCAACAGGGTATCACACACACCTCTATTTTTCTTCTCTCCTTGTGGGTGGTGGGGTCAAATGGAGGGGGTAGCAAGTGATGTGACAAACAAGTTTAAGGTTGCAGTGAACAGTGAGAGATGGTTTAGTGCTATAAGGGAATCTTGGGACGTCCCTACCCTAACCCTAACCCCTACCCTTAACCATAACCCTTACCTTAATAGTAAAAATGTTTAACTAAAATGTAGTGACGTCAGAGTTGGGACGTCTGAAGGATACTGTTTAGACTTCTCCGTGAGATGTGCTCCTGTACCGTTGCAGTATATCAATAACTCAACCCAAGTGATGCCCTGAACGCAAAAAAAAAAGGGGCAGCTGTGCTTGTTCCAGGAAGTGATGTCATATGGTGTGGTGAGGACTGGGGGATTGTGTTCTGCTCTCATCAAGTTTAGTCAGTATTCTATTATAATCTGTATGGATTCTGTATTGCTGTGACCTTGTTGGTGATGCTCATAGGCTATAGAGACAGTCTCTCAGGGCCTGTCTGTACTACAGCATTGTATTTACAGTACTGTACCCACTACTTGTCCCTGACTTCCTCCTTCAATACATATTCATCCATGCAGTGGACATACAGGTAACTGTAAAAACAAAGTACTAAATGAGGGATAAAATGAATATTGAAAGCAAGTACTTCCACACAGGGGTGGTTCTTGAGTTAATTAAGCAATTAATACATCCCATCATGCTTAGGCTCATGTAGAAATTTTTTGAAAACTATCGTTAGAGAAGAAGGTGTGAGACTTTAATATGGCTGAGGAAACGGGACATGGGGTGGCACACAGGAGTATAACCACGATACCGAACTCCCAGCATGCCGCCGGGCGGGGGTGGGAGCACAATGACATTTCTGTCAGTTCACCACAGCCCACTGGCGGTGAGTCAGCATCTGTATACCTGGTCCTCTGTGGAATAGAATACAGCAGTCCCTGCCATTATCAAAGGAGGCCCAGGCTAGCAGACGCCTGAGGATATGAACATTGTCCCTGTCTGGCTTTGCTCAACATCAGTGGCATGATAAAAAAAATAATTCACCCTCCCTATTCCTTTAAGTTTCCCACTTTACTCACCCTCTTCTAAACCTTTCCTATCAGCGACACATGATGAATGTTCGTTCAAAGGGGATTTGAACGAACATTCCCCCAAAAATATATATTTTTGGCATTTTTCCAGACACCAGAAAGAATAATCTGTTGCCATAGAGATGAATGGGACACGTCACTATCAAAGTCAGGAGTAGTTTGCCTGCTGTTTGAAGGCCATATGTGGACCTTGCCTGCTGTTTCCATTCTCTCACACACACACACACACACACACACACACACACACACACACACACACACACACACACAAAGGCCTTTTCATCAGTTTACTGTTGGTTGTCATGCCACAAAACCCCACAAGGCATTCAAGGATGGCACTTCAGTTATTCTGAGCTGAACAGATGTTCCACGCCATTCACTGTGAAAAAGCAGCAGCATTTAACAAAGCTTCTACAAAACAGCCTTGTAGCCCCTAACCTCACATTCCATAAACCTACAAAATAATGGAATGCTGTGATTGCATCATCATCAGGCCGTGTACCACCAAGAGGGAGGTTACAGTGTACTCTGATGGACATCAGAAACTGACACAAACAACTCGTATTACATAGCTCTGCTTGCGCAATCTCAGAGGTGATCTATTACCCTAATGGGTTGACATATTTGGTTGTGCTTCCTTTTTTGACAAATCCACCAGGACAATTAGACTGGGGCGAATGCACCAAGGTAACTCAGGGACAGCATTCTGTTAAAATACAACTAGCCTGGATCTAGTTTCAGGCTACAGCTGTCCTGTTCCTTAGGGACATACAGTACAGTAGTGGGCCACCTCTGGATCAGCTAACCAGGGTGACTCTGTGCAGGCAGTACAGTGCAGTGCAGAGCACACTGGAGCCATGACGACTGTCCCTGTGCAACACGATGCCGACAGAGCTTGCAGATAAGGACAATTGGCAGCAACTCTAGTACAGTATTTCATAAGACTGTTTCATGTGAAGACTGACTGGAGCCAATGGGTCTACACAGTGCCAGGGCGGTCAGGGCATTCACACCCTATGGAGAGTGCGGCCCTCTTGTGGTATTCCTGAATGTGGTTACAGCTGAGTGAAGTGTTTTATCTGGGTAGGATATACATTATAAGCAGTACAGTATGAACGGTGCAATATTGAAGGCTTTGACTTGAGAGTTAAACAAACTACAGTACACGTGTCTGTTTAGTGAATACTGTATATCCTACCTTTGTGGTCTCCATATCAGTTTCTTCCACTTCCTCTGCTTGGCCTATCGGTAGAGAAGAAGGTGGGAGACTTTAACATGACTGAGGAAACGGGACATGGCATGGCACCTAACTCCCAGCATGCCGCCGGGCGGGGGTGGAAACACAATGAGATTTCTGTCTGTTCACCACAGCCCATTGGCGGTGAGTCAGTATCTGTATAACTGGTCCTCTGTGGAATAGAATACAGCAGACCCCCCATTATCAAAGGAGGCCCAGGCTAGCAGACGCCTGAGTATATGAACATTGTCCCTGTCTGGCTTTGCTCAACATGATGAAGAGCGGCCATCTTTAATGGCTGAGCATGATGTGTGCTCTGTTCCTTATAGAGTGTGTGTGGAGAGTTGCATAAGAGACACAGACAGGCTTCATTCAGATTATAATAACAGAGCCAACTCAAATATCAAAATAAGAGCGTTATCCTAACCAAACTAATTTAGGGCTACTGGGTTACCAAGGGATGGGTGAAAAATTAAGACCCATATGGTGGAAAGCCCTGCCTCTCTCCAGTGTCCACTGACTATAGGGAACACAGACAAAAACAATCACCCAAGGCCATGGAGTGATGATGTGTGTGGGAGGCTGGTGGCTCATCCATCAAGACCTCTCTCTCTCGCTCTCTTCCATCCATCGCTATCACCAGTGACTCAACATGCAGCGCTGCGCCCACATCTCGCATGAATCACTCTGTTCGGTGGCCTTTAGTTCATTCTATCAATTCATATCGTCAGAGGGTGAGATTTTTACGTTAGTGGATTCCACTCACTAGGCAGACTCATAACTTCCCACTCTCTCACTTAGTATGTGTGAAAGTGGGATTCCCGGCACCCATTAAAGTGGTTTCCTGAGCTTGATTTTCCCTCAAACCCACGCTTGTTATTTAGGGTTGAATTCATTCAGCTGATTTTTTTTTCAGACACAAATCATAACTTGGAACCATTTTCCTGAGAGATATTGTTAAATTGGTGGCTTCAACACAGACAACATATTCAACCATCTGCTTAGATTAATCTGTCTCTCCATACCCTCATAGCTCCCTCTGAAGTTCCAGACCTCCAGGGCTTTCATACCACGAGCAGGCAGAGTGAGACCCACGCCCTCAGAGAGCTGGCCCCTCTGGGGTAGTTAGGGGCTCAGAGGGGTGACATTGAACCAGGGTGGTTCCTATCCCCCCTCCACTGGGCTAGAGGTGGACCGCCCCAGAATTAATAATAAATAGAACCTTTAGGCCAGCTTGGGAAAATCAATCACGTCTGGACAGATAGGATACAGATTACACCTCTTGATTTAGGAAGTCTGGGGGAGACCTCCCACAAAAAGAGGGATGGAATGAAAAAGGGAGGGACATTTTTTTACTTAAATTAGGCTCTGCATGTCCTCTTTGAACACATCTGCCAGTCGACAGTTCTCTGTAGTTCTGCCGTATCCCTGGTAAGTTACCCACGTTGGCCTGCAGTGTTTTCATCACCAGCCCACAATTAAAGACCTAACTTAATTACCTAACTGGGTACTGGACAGATGGGCTCTGCTCATAATGACATATTGTGTGTACACCCTGTGGATATGTACCGGTACATGAGTGCTTGTATGCAGTAAAGTTAACATTCAGTAGATTGTCTGCTGATGTGGTGAGATGCATGCGTTTGCAGTGCCTAAGCAGCAGGATAGATTCACTAATGATCCTAACAGAATTACAGCCAGTCACCAGAGATCTGATGATTAGTCAGCACATCACAGCAGCTTAGGTTCAGGTCTACCTGCCTGCCTGCAGACACGGTCTAATGGACGTGTAAAGATGGATCAGCGAGGGGAACATTTTAGTAAGAAATGTGCAGTACCCTATTTGCGACAGAGCTGGGAGACATAAAGTACCAGCCATATCATTAATACACCAGTTAGGACCACTGAATGACTAGCTGTGTAACAAGCCTCACCTGTGTAGGGAGATCTCAGGTGAGACCGATGCCCATCTGGCATGTAGCAGGAGTTGTTTAAACCCTGTCAGACTGTGACTGATTGACTGTCTGACTGGGTGCGTTTGTTTGTTTAATAAATCAGTATCGATGTGGGACATCAAACTGTTACCGTTGGCGACGGTAAATCTTAAAATAGTCTTAAAAAATCTACCTAAGAACCAAGACACTTGTAAACACATATATTATTATGTGTGTCAGAGAAACCCCTCTTGGTAAACTGGATAACTTGGACCAATCCATTACCTCTAGAATTATCATATCATAAGTGTTGTAACGATCGATCAAATTCCACAGTGTATTATGTTTGTTAAGTGCTTACGGAAGGAAACTGGGGCTGTTAAAACAGTTGCAGGAGGTTAATTGGATATTGAAACAAAATGCATTTAACAACAAAGATTAGAGAAGTCAATGTCATCACCAGCATGAAAAAATACATGTCTTAAAGGAACAGTGCAGTCAAAAACCTGTGTTTTATATATTATGAACATGATGATAATGCCCTTTTAGTATAAGAGCCGTTTTGCCTGTTTTGGTGGGATAGAATTTGGGCCTACTGTACCTGGTGATGACATCAGGCGGTATATTATTTTATACACCAATAAGAAAGAGAGTTCCAAAGATCTCTGCCAATAACAGCTTGTTTTCAGTTTCCCCCTCCCCATTCAGACCACACCCAAACAGTCCTAGCAACATTCTTGATTGAGAAATTGCTCTTTGCTAAGAAGCAATTTTGGTTTCTTTTTGACCATTTTAATTGAAAACAATCACAGTATGGTACTTAATTGTTACCCAGAAATGTTTTGATATTGAGATAAAAATGGCTGCATTGGACCTTTAACACAGCAGTTTTACACACTACTCACTTAAAAAATGGAAAGTAGAAAAGTGAACCGCACTATTACATAAGATGACAGTTCTTACTAATGTCAACCTCATATGAATACACCACATTCCATTAACAGAGGAAATACTGTAGAAGCAAAAGCAGAATAGACTCATTTTACATGTGATACAAGACTCAATAAACTATAGGTAAAAACTTGATAAGAATAGAGACAAAGAACCTGACCTTGTTTTTGTGCATGGTGAACAGACAGACACCATGCTGTCCCTTCTCCTGGCTCTCATGGCCTCGCCCGCTCTGCTCTCTGTCCCACCGTGTCCCTCTCTCAGCCTCAGTCTGTCACAACACTACTGGCCTGCTATGTCATTCTCCCGGACTCCACACGTACAATCACCACATCCCCTCTAACACAACACACCCAAGCTCTAAAATACACAGCTCAAGTCTCATGACAGCTAAACATAGACAGCAAACGTCTCAGTAGGTTGGTCTTCTGAGAAGCATTAAAACGCACATCCCCACACCCAAGTCCAAAGAGTTAAAGTTGAGTGACTCGATTGATTCCATTATAACCATCAAAGTAAAAATTGAAGACACAACATCTGTCTTCCATTGAAGACACAACGAGTCTCATCTTTTGCATTGAATTCCACACGGTTGATACAAATGTTAAAGTATTTCCTTTGAATTTCGTGTAAAACTCTCCAGTAAAGTGGTTGGTGGTGAGGTTGTTTCCTGCTCAGGTCAGGTGCTCTATGGGTAACGTTACATTCCTACAGTACCTCTCCTCCACGGATGCTGCTGCTGCCGCTCTCAGCTGTGTGTGGATGAGCAGTTGTACGAAGGAGGATGGAGCAAGGATGCGAACGCTCTGATTGGTTGGCTTGCCATGGTGTGTGTGTGGGACGGTCCTTGGTAGGCTCACAGAGATGTGGTTGCCTGATGAGGGTGGTCTTCCTTCTATCTCTCAATCTTTCTCCCTCTCCTTTCTTTCTATTTCTCCCTACCTCCTTTCTCTCTCTCTGCGCTGTAGGAGCTGCGAGGCATGCGTTAGCAGCACAAGCTGCTCTAGACTGGAGCCTTGCGGCTTCTCTGTGAATAGGCAAATCAGCACTTCTCTCCACTGCACGGAGAGAGCGAGGGGGGAGAGAGGGAAGGGGGAGGAGGAGTGCAGCTGCATCATGACCTCACAGTAGCTCCTACAGACATAACTGCCCTGGCCCTGTCCCTGACCTAGAATTATCATAGTCATCCATCATCACGTCATAATTTCCAATCCCAAATCATCATTGGCGTCATCATCGCCATCATCATAATTGTCATCGCCATAGTCATAATCATCTTCATTATAATATAGCTCAGTGACAAACATTAGTGAATGTCACCTCATAAAATCAGAGATGGATTACTGCAGCTACTGTATAAACTGACTCATTAGAAGGTGCAGTATTATTTGAAAAAATATGAATTTAGAACTCCCTTCTGCAACAATTTGTCAATGTTTTGCAAATAATTTATTCATTTTGTGGGTCTTTGTTTCCTCCAGGGCTCCCTAACAGAGTAGAGGAGGATCAGGTTTAGCTGACATTCACAAACTGGAGGGGGAATAGGTCATGTCTCACCCGACGGACCGAGGGATGGATCAATGATCTACCGATTGAAAGGCGGATGAAGAACTTTGTGAGAAATGGATAAAGCCCCACAAGCACTGGATGAATAACTTTACAGTCCATTTAGCTGAATCTGGGTGATCCTAATAATATGATATTCACAAGCTATGTAACAGGAGGCCATTTTGAGACCAATAACTTCACATAGGCTACTGTTGTGGAAATTTCAGTACTGAAAGAGACTTGGACAATTATTCAAACAATCATCTTTATTCAACATCGATGAATTATTGCAATAATGAAACCGTCAACCGCACACTAAGTTGTGTTGCCGAGAGCTTAACTAATCATGAAACAACAGATATATTTTATAGGACACTAAGAATGCTTAGTTCCACCCCTCTCAGGCAGATCAAAGAGCATCATAAGCCACTTTGTGTTCATCCTATGGTGTTGTCTTAACCCCACCCTGGCTTAGTTTCCTAGATGCAAGGATAACTTGACACAATGAGGGATTATTTTCTACTCCTCCAGGCTCCCCTATCTCAGTTACCCCACCACATCTTGTCTATGGAATACCAGAACAGAGACAATCTGCCTCACATGCACCACTGATCAGACAATGGACTGTGGCTGTAAAGTTTTTATCACAAAGCCATCTGTTAGCTCAATCCATCTCTAGTGACCATATGCCCAGATTAGAGCAGAGTGGAGACCATAAAACACACCATCAGTAGGACATAAACGTCTTACTTTTTAAGTATATATTGTTAACTGTTAATATCAAACAAATAAGGTAAGTATGCAATTTTTCCCTGACACTAACTGGTATATAAGCATTTTATGTAGAGAGATTGTGCAAATAATGTTTTTCATTCTTTTGTCCACTATGGTATTACTATGGTATTCAATGACTGCACTGATGGTTGAATTGTTTAACTCTCTATGCCTTTCCGGGTTATTAATGTTGTTGTATTAAATCTCCTTGTAGGAAGGAACAACGTGGAACGAAGACAGTGGAGCAGAATGCCTCAAGATAAAAACGTAATACTCAATATCTGCAAATCTGACTAAATATTAGCACTTCACACCACATACTCATATACTCGTGGGCAATAACTTTAAATCTGGTTAACAACACAAAACAAATGATAAGGTTAGAGAAACTTATCGACCAATATTACCAACACAGTAAACACCATAACATGTCGGAGAGTAAGCATTGAGAACCAATAAAATAAAAAAAACAAGACTCCTCGACTGACAGACGATTTATGCTTTCACCACCTGGTACGGTAAGTGTAGAAACCGACTTGCTAAAGGCGATAAATTATATATTGGGCATACTTGAACTAGTCAGTAAAGATATAAAAAAGTTGAAGGCGAGCCACGAGATGAGTGACAAAGCCGCACGACAATGGAGAAAGAAACAAACAAGCTAAAAGGTACAGTCAATACTACTGAAACGGAAGGTAAAGAACTTAAAAAGAGAACATGTTTATGAGAGAAGTCTGACTTGAAATACAAACTAGATCTATGCGAGAAAATCTAAAGAGAATTAAAGAGAATGAGGTTGAAGATCCAGAGTGTTGTGAAAGATTTCCTGGATAAAGCGATACAGATCCTAGGCGATACTGTCGACAAAATCAAACGTGTACATCATTTGGACAGAGAGGACGGCGATACGAGCACCCAATCGTTGCCAAATTTGCATTCTTTAAGGATGAAATAATGGTTAAAGGGCCTCCTGAGTGGTGCAGTGGTCTAAGGCACTGCATCGCAGAGCTAGAGGTGTCACTACAGACTCGGGTTCGATCCCAGGCTGTGTCGCATGAGACGCACACAATTGGCCCAGCAACCCTAGATACCCACCTGAATGACCCACGGCACAAAATAATAAAAAGGTCTGACTGGTCATAGATGATAGGGAAAATGGTCACAACGGGGTACCAGCATGTTTCAGGGAAAAAGGGTGTATATGAGCTCCAACACCTAGGACTTGACATTGGTTAAGCAAAAATCCCCATTCTTGCTACATTTTGCATTCCTTATCAAACAGCTACAACTGTATATGCATTCGCTCATCAAGTCTTCTCTTGTGTTGAACATCTGCGCTTGTGGTTGTTTGTGGGTAAGGGTGGGGAGAGTGTGTGTCTGTATATCATATATGTTGCTAAGCGGTAATGATGTTAGGGACAGTATAGGATGAATCACAAGAATTGTTTCACAAAATAACAATTGCTTGGCAAAAGGACTGCATTACACATTATTAATAATAATTTGGATCCGAATGTGCAAATTGTCCAAACAGACCCTCAAGGTAGATGGATTCTTTTATATATGTTATTGAACCATAAACAGATTTGGCACATTAATATATATGATCCAAATAATCCACGCATCTTTGAAAATATATATAATATCAAGTCTACAAGCAATACAAGATTATTATTATGGTGGGAGATTATAATACATTTTTAAATACCTCAATGGATCATAAAGGAAATCACATAGCAAAATATCACCCTCATGCACTTAAGGAAATCACGAATATCATGGATATATTGGAACTAGTGGGTATACGGAGGCTTAAATATCCTGACACAGTGAGACATACATGGCGGAGGCTTAATCAAGTTAGTTGTCTTGACTACTTTCTTATGTCATTCTCTCTGGCACCTAAAACAAAAAAGTGTTGATAGGGGACAGAATGTGGTCAGACCATGAAATGTTTAGCATACACTGGGGGCCAAAAGTTTAGAATATTACTAATTCAAGGGTTTTTCTTTATTTGCACTATTTTTTACATTGTAGAATAAAAGTGAAGACATCAAAACTATGACATAACACATATGGAATCATGTAGTAACCAAAAGTGTTAAACAAATCAAAATATATTTTATGTTTGATATTCTTCAAATAGCCACCCTTTGCCTTGATGACAGCTTTGCACACTCTTGGCGTTCTCAACCAGCTTCACCTGGAATGCTTTTTCATCAGTCTTGAAGGAGTTCCCACATATGCTGAGCACTTGTTGGCTGCTTTTCCTTCACTGCTGTCTGACTCATCTCAAACCATCTAAATTTGGTTGAGGTTGGAACCAAAAATCTCAAATTTGGACTCCAGCCCAAAGGACAAATTTTGACCGGTCTAATGTCCATTGCTTGTGTTTCTTGGCCCAAGCAAGTCTCTTCTTATTGGTGTCCTTTAGTAGTGGTTTCTTTGCAGCAATTCGACCATGAAGGCATGATTCACACAGTCTCCTCTGAACAGTTGATGTTGAGATGTGTCTGTTACTTGAACTCTGTGAAGCATTTATTTGGGCTGCAATCTGAGGCTGGTAACACTAATGAACTTATCCTCTGCAGCAGAGGTATTTCGGGGTCTTCCATTCCTGTGGCGGTCCTCATGAAGCTGGTTGAGTGAATGCCATGATTGTGCAAAGCTGTCATCAAGGCAGTCATCAAGTAATATTCCAAACTTTTGTCCCCCAGTGTATACATTACTCTTACAGAATTTCCACGTGGATGAGGGTATTGGAAATGTAATCAAAGCCTATTGGATGACAACTTGTTTTTAACCAGGACAAAATCATTTATAACTGACTTTTCCCAACATAACATAACACACAGTAGGTACAGAAGATCCCCTTATTGTATGGGACACATTTAAAAGTGCCTTTAGAGGCCATACTATTAAAAATTTAGTTCAAAATAGTTCATATTAACAAAGGAAATAGAGGGACTACCAGTGCAAATAGTCCGGGTAGGCATTTGATCACCTGTTCAGGAGTCTTATGGCTTATGGGAAAAAGCTGTTGAGAAGCCTTTTTTTTACCTAGACTTGGCGCTCCGGTACCGCTTGCCATGCGGTAGCAGAGAGAACAGTCTATGACTGGGGTGGCTGGAGTCTTTGATAATTGTTAGGGCCTTCCCCGGACACCGCCTGGAATACTGTAGAGGTCCTGGGTGGCAAGACGCTTTTCCCCAGTGATGTACTGGGCCTCTGGGATCAATAAAGTACCTACCTACCTACCTACCTACCTACCTACCTACCTACCTACCTACCTACCTACCTACCTACCTACCTACCTACCTACCTACCTACCTACCTACCCTCTGTAGTGCTTTGTGGTAGGAGGCCGAGCAGTTGCCGTACCAGGCAGTGATGCAACCAGTCAGGATGCTCTCAATGTTGCAGCTGTAGAGCCTTTTGAGGATCTTAGGACCCATGCCAAATCTTTTCAGTCTCCTGAGAGGGAATAGGCTTTGTCGTGCCCTCTTCACGACTGTCTTGGTGTGTTTGGACCATTCTAGTTTGTAGGTGATGTGGACACCAAGGAACTTGAAGCTCTCAACCTACTCCTCTACAGGGGAGTGCCCGGTCCTCCTTTTCCTGTAGTCCACAATCATCTACTTTGTCTTGATTACGTTGAGGGAGAGGTTGTTATCCTGGCACCACACGGCCAGGTCTCTGACCTCCTCCCTGTAGGCTGTCTCGTCGTTGTCGGTGATCAGGCCTACCACTGTGTCGTCTGCAAACTGGTGCCTGGCCATGCAGTCATGGGTGAACAGGGAGTACAGGAGGAGACTGAGCACACACCCCTGAGGGACCTCAGTATTGAGGATCAGCGTGGCAGATGTGTTGTTACCTACCCTTAACACCTAGGGGCGGCCCGTCAGGAAGTCTAGGATCCAGTTGCAGAGGGAGGTGTTTAGTCCCAGGATCCTTAGCTTAGTGATGAGCTTTGAGGGCACTATGGTGTTGAACACTGAGCTGTAGTCAATGAATAGCATTCTCACGTACACTACCGTTCAAAAGTTTGGGGTCACTTAGAAATGTCCTTGTTATTGAAAGAAAAGCAAATTATTTGTCCGTTACAATAACATCAAATTGATCAGAAATACATTAACATTGTTAATTTTGTAAATGACTACAGTAGCTGGAAACGGCTGATTTTTTATGGAAAATCTACATAGGTGTACAGAAGCCCATTATCAGCAACCATCACTCCTGTGTTCCAATGGCACGTTGTGTTAGCTAATCCAAGTTTATCATTTTAAAAGGCTAAATGATCATTAGAAAACCCTTTTGCAATTATGTTAGCACAGCTGAAAACTGTTGTGCTGATTAAAGAAGCAATAAAACTGGCCTTCTTTAGGCTAGTTGAGTATCTGGAGCATCAGCATTTGTGGGTTCGATTACAGGCTCAAAATGGCCAGAAACAAATAACTTTCTTCTGAAACTCGTCAGTCTATTCTTGTTCTGAGAAATGAAGGCTATGAGAGAAATTGCCAAGAATATCTTGTACAATGCTGTGTACTACTCCCTTCACAGAACAGCGCAAACTGGCTCTAACCAGAATATAAAGAGGAGTGGGAGGCCCCAGTGCACAGCTGAGCAAGAGGAAAATAACATTATAGCGTCTAGCTTGAGAAACAGACCCCTCACAAGTCCTCAACTGGCAGCTTCATTAAATAGTACCCGCAAAACACCAGTCTCAACGTCAACAGTGAAGAGGCGACTCCGGGATGCTGGCCTTCTAGGCAGAGTTGCAAAGAAAAAGCCATATCTCAGACTGGGCAATAAAAAGAAAAGATTAAGATGGGCAAAAGAACACAGACACTGGACAGAGGAAGATTGGAAAAATGTGTTATGGACAGACAAATCTAAGTTTGAGGTGTTCGGATCGCTTAATTGGAGCCAATTTCCTCCTACAACAGGACAATGACCAAAAGCACAGCTCCAAACTATGCAATAACTATTTAGGAAAGAAGCAGTCAGCTGGTATTGTCTATAACGCAGTGGCCAGCACAGTCACTGGATCTCAACCCTATTGAGCTGTTGTAGGAGCAGCTTGACCGTATGGTATGCCTAAGAACACAGCCATTAAAAATAAAACATTCTCCAGTCCGAGGTGAGTAATCGCTGTCCTGATATCCATAAGCTCTATTTGGTTATAAGAGACGGTGGCAGAATCATTATGTACAAAATAAGTTACAAATAAACCGAAAAACACACATAATAGCACAATTGGTTAGGCGCTTGTAAAACGGATGCACATAGAATTAAAAAGATATTATTCATCCTAATCAGACAGGTTTTTTTTCAACCTGGATTGGTAACACACTTGTATTTTTATGTTTACCCCAAATAACACATTGACTTGGTGTATTCAACCAATAAATCAACAGCAGACCAACTTAGTTTTTTTTTTTTTTTTAAGTATAATCTTTGTAATTTATATCATATATAGGACTGGTGGAGTTGTCACACATGCAGCTAACAAAAATATATGGAAATGTCTGCTCAACTAATTGCAGCATTACTGCAAAAATGGAAGAGGCAAGTGGAAGGGGGATAATGTAAGGAACTTGTCTGTCAGCCCTGCATTACAGACCAAAATTGTTTAAAGAAAATTGTGATAAATAAAAAAGTATACAAGTTTAATTTAAAGACCAACAAATTGACAGCTGTGCATTCATATTGCAAAATAGTTGGGAAGAGATTCGATGTACTGATACACAAAACGATGCCAGATTCAAAACTTTTAGTTTTCAATTTAAATGATTATACACAATTCTTGCAACCAATAGAATGTTATAGTCAGAAGTTTATCTGTGGAGTGGTTGAAAACTCATTTTTCAACCACTCCACAGATTTCATGTTAACAAACTATAGTTTTGGCAAGTCGTTTAGGACATCTACTTTTTGAATGACATAAGTAAATCTTCCAACAATTGTTTACAGACAGATTATTTCACTTTAATTCACAATTATAAGTGAAATAATCTGTCTGTAAACAATTGTTGGAAGAATGACTTGTGTCATTCAAAAAGTAGATGTCCTAACCGACTTGCCAAAACTATAGTTCGTTAACATGAAATCTGTGGAGTGGTTGAAAATTAGTTTTAATGACTTCAACCTAAGTGTATGTAAACTTTCGACTTCAACTGTATATGGGGGATACAACCATCTCAGCTCTGCAGATTTTGCTGCGAAAAGACAGAATCATTAGACCATTTGTTTTGGTACTGTCCAAATATAGCTTGTTTTTGGTCACAGGTTCAGGAATGGCTGAAGAATTGCAACATTTACCTGAAGTTAACTCTGCAAATAGCACTGCTGAGTGACCTGAAAAGTCAGTCAATCGATCAATAATTTAACAATACTCTTAACAAAAATGTGTATCTTTAATTTTCAATCTGTAGAAACTATGAGAATAGAAAGGTTCAGAACTTTTGTGAAACATCACATCACAGTTGAAAAATAAGTCAAAACTGAATGTTTTTTAGAGATAGATGGGAGGGGTTGAGGGGAGCTGAAGGATGGGACAAAAAATAACAAAAAAACAAGATAACTTATGTAAAAGTTTAAAATAATATACAGTATATACAGTACCAGTCAAAAGTATGAATATAATTGTATAAAATCAAATATCAATTACCTTTTTTTTTGGTGGTAAATGTGTTTAGTATTGTTTTATTTGGCAACATTGGTATAAGCGGGATAAACACCTCCATTCTGTACATTACTTTAGAAAAATAACTTCAGGGTATTGTCCCTTACTTATTGTATCGGCTATTTTGAAAGGCAGGGAGCTTAATGGCTGAACACAATAGAAACAGATTCAGATGTAGTTCAGGAGACCATCTGTAGCTCATGTGATGGTGTTCAGGGGCTATAGTGGGTTCAAACCTGGCTCTGTCTGTTGGTCACACCACCCACATGACTGGCCACTCACCTCAGGCCAGGCCAGGTCACACACATACCAAAAGACTCCACTAGTGTGCCTGATCATGTCCTGTCCTTCATGATCTGAACAGATAAGGTCATATATATTAATGACCAATAGAAATGCATTTTGACAATTGAATAAGATAGTTATAAAAGAGGATATATCTGTGTAACGACAGTAAAAGTAAGTAACCATGGTAACCCCAGACAAAGTACCTCAAACTTGCCTAACAATGTTGAGGGACAACTGAGGATCAGCTCTGTGTGTTTTACGCAGCTTCACCTGCAAACACATCAACATTGTCCTTACACCCCTCTCCCTCGCTACCTACAAAATCACTTCAATCGGCAATCTCAACCTTAACACAGCAACAACCAGTCATCCCACAAACACATACATCCACACTAAAACAACACACTGCTGACAGACCTACCGAACTGTGAACTGTGTGTGGATAGCAGGTTCCCCTCCTACCGACATACACAATGTAATGACAGATGAACAAAGACAACTATCATATTGCACATACAAATCAAAACCTTCAAGCACTTCTCATACCTGCCCAATGCAATACTATCACTCACCTTTTGGGCTTGTGTCATATAAATAGTGTTACTCAGACCTGGCAAGTGTCTCCACAGGTGTAACAGTCTGAAAACCCTTCAGAATTAAGTGACTGCACACAGATCTTCAAACCCGACCAAATAAAGTAGCTAACAGACGTATCCCAGCAACCTGCTGTCCACTAACAAAGCCCTGTTTGTGTCCCACATTGTGACTGATGTTGTTTGTCCAGTAAAAGCAAACAATGACATTCCATGGCTTGCAACTGTATTCACAACTCGCCTTTCCAAATGTAAAGCGTGTTCAGACACCTCAGTCAGCAGGGACAAAGCCATCTGTCACATGCAGGGTAGGCGGGCCTGGGGCCATGGATCTGTCACATGCAGGGTGGGCAGGCTGGGGGCCATGGGGTGACAGGACAGCAGGTTCCTATACACCACGCCATCTAACCCCACAACTTATACACCACACCATAACCTCACAACCTATATACCACACCATAAACCCAAAACCTATACACCACACCATAACCCCACAACCTACTGTATACACCACACCATAACCCCACAACCTATACACCATACCATCTAACCCCACAACCTATACACCATAACCATATAGCACAGAATCCACCCCCCAGCAGAGAATAGGAATTATAAGGAAGAGTACAGGCTTACCTGATCTTGTCCGTTGCACTGTCAGACCTGGAAGGCAGAGAAGAGAGAAAGGTTCACACAGGGGAATACTCGTATACTTCACTCAAACAGGTGAATACCTTGACGAGTCATTGTCTCTCATCATCTTGGTATCTAACAGTGGGATTGGCCTGTGAACAAAGCCTCAAAATGATCCTGAGAAAAATTGTATAATCAACAGTTATTTTCCAATCGCAGCAATCTACAACAGGCATCGAAAACAATGAGAGAAGAGGGGGGGGGGTCATCCTGGATAATCTTGCAAGCTAGTTAGCAAACACAACAAACCACAGAATGCACTTGTCGGAGCAAAACCGCTTCAGCTAGTGCATTGAATACTAATACTAATAACCTAGCCTGCTCCTATTACATGGGAACATCTACACACTGCCACCGGCATCCCAGCTAGCCTGTGCCATGCTGTAGCTGTAGGGCAAACAAAACGCTGCAGACAGCCACCCAGAACATTCAGAGCAGACATTAAATGTAGCTGTTACCTGCAGAGGAGACATGACATTCCGTGCCCTCTAAAGCTGGGTACAGACCGTTCACCCCCCAGCAGCAGCCAGGTATTACAAGCAGAGAGAAAAGAGTAGCATGCAGAAGAAATCCCATAAGGTCAAATGTAAGGTTCCTATTCGGAGCAGTACACAGAGAAATACCCGGAGAAGAACTGTACAGAAAAAGAGCGGTACGGAGAGGAGAGGGGAGCAGGAGAGAGTGAGAAAGAGAGAGAGAGAGCGGAAGAGAGGAAAGGGAGAGAAGAATGTTGTAGCCTACCGTAGATACTATAGAAGAGAGTGAGAGAAATAAAGAGAGAGAAAAAGGGGGTATTCCAATAGCATCATCTCAGGCTGCTGATTCTTCAATAATGTTTAATACTCTGTATTTCATTTTATTCAAAGCCATTATCAATCAAAGCTTCCTCACAGTCAATTTGGCTGCGATTTGTTTGAATGTCTGATCTTTTTCTTTCACCTCTAAACCACTGTATGACGAATCCATTTTCATTACAAAGACGCAGCATTTGAAAGAGGCAGATATGACAGGTGCCTTTGGAAGCTTCAAACAGCCCTTCCTCTCTTCAGAGTGATATACAGGCCATTGCGTTCCTCCTGGTGTGGCATCTCATAGCTGAGGTATGATCCTCTCTCTCTCCAGGCCAGCAGGCAGGTAAGCAGGTAGGCAGGCACCACGCTCTGCTCTCTATCTGATTTACTCCCCATGCCTGATGTGTGCTCCCTGAAACCACTACAGTATATCCCCACCGCTGACAGATGTAATATAGTATATCCCCACCGCTGACAGATGTAATATAGTATATCCCCACCGCTAACAGAGGTAATATAGTATATCCCCACCGCTGACAGAGGTAATATAGTATATCCCCACCGCTGACAGAGGTAATATAGTATATCCCCACCGCTGACAGAGGTAATATAGTATATCCCCACTGCTGACAGAGGTAATATAGTATATCCCCACTGCTGACAGAGGTAATAGAGTATATTATAGAGCTGGAGCCGCAGCCATCCACCCCCTCACACACAGGGAGAGGAGGTAGGTTCACACACTAAGGAACAGTATGTTCTCACTCACATTCAAAGCACTGCTACTAACATGTGAATTACAATTGCTAGCAAATGTAGCATGCTTAATTACCACAGGCCACTCACTTAGTGAGGATAACATCAAGTGCCTTGAATCCTTACCTTATCATATCACTTCTGGTTATTGTTGCTAAATTCCAAGGATTACAAATGGCTAAACTGAAGACTGACATGCCCCATAGAAGAACATGTTCATTGAACTCATTAACAACAACATGGAAAGTGCATCTAAATGGTCAATAATGAGTGTTACAGTCCATATGCAGTAGTTCCTAGAAGTGCTGAGGACCAACTGCCATCTAGTGGTGAAAAAGCAGCAGTATAACAAGCAGACTGAGAACACAGTCATTTCCTGAGCATCCTGGTTCATACCATCAGTGCTCTCACCTTGCTGTCATCAAACCAGACAAACGATTAAACCCTTTTGCATACATACAAAACACAGAATCCAAACACACAGAATACACATACAAGTAAATTCAGAATCTGCTTGTATTTACCTCGCCTCTCGGTTGAAGGGAGTCAGGAAGCGAGTTGAGTCATCGTCATGGCTACTCTGCTGGCTGCTCTGCTGGCTGCTGTGTGACAGAACACAACAGAGAGGAACACGTCATATCATACACCAATACACAATCACTCACACTATAAATCCTGTGAAAACATACAATGTGGCCCTTCACACTCCTTCAGGTGCATTAAAAGAGAATTTCACTGCTACAGTGATTCTGTGTCCCATGTACTACCACAGTATATGTATTTCTTAGTTATACCCACTAGATGGCACAAGACACAAACACTGATCACGAGTCATACAGAGATAAAGGTCTATGGGGGAGATGTTCACCTATACTGTGGCAAATAAAATAATCCCACCTGTCCTGCTTGGCTACCCATTAAACCAATTCTATCTCTGTGTGAAGTACTGATTTGATTCCCAGATGGAGGTATTTTATGTCCATCCAGAAACTTTGAAGACATACAGGCAACTGCCAAAATAAAGGAAACACCAACATAAATAGTCTTAATAGGGTATTGGCCCATCACAAGCTGCCAGAACAGCTTCAATGTGCCTTGTCATAGCTTCTAAAAGTGTCTGGAACTCTATTGGAAGGATGGGACACCATTCTTCCACTAAAGATTCCATCAATTGGTCTTTTGTTGATGGAAAACACTGTCTCAGGCGCCGCTCCAGAATCTACCATAAGTGTTCAAATGGGTTAAGATCTGGTGACTGACACACACTTTAAACCTCCTATGCTCTTTTGAGACCCCTCTTTTAAAGTCACTGAAGTCTCTTCTTCTAGCCATGGTAGCCATGGGCATTGTTATACATGGCCCTAAGCATGATGGGATGTTAATTGATTTATTAACTGAGGAACCACACCTGTGTGGAAGCACCTGCTTTCAATATACTTTGTATCCTTCATTTACTCAAGTGTTTCCTTTATTTTGGCAGTGACCTGTAGGTAGATGACATGGAGAAATGGTTGGACATCTGAGGATGATCACTTTCAAAGATGAACTCTGACATTGTCTTAACATGATCATAAGGGCAGATTTTAACATAATACATTTGCATAAGACAGATGTTCAGAATTATCCAAAGAGAAGCTAATAGCCATGTTTCCTCCAGTCTTATTCAGATGTATCCAAAAAGAAGCTAAGAGCTATGTTTCCTCCAGTCTTATTCATGGTATTAAAAAGCAAAAAAGAACCTATAAGTCATTGTTGAAATCTTTTTTGTTCATCATGTTGCCTCTGAGGAACCAGTTTAAAACCGCAGACTAGGCAAACATAATGCTTCAGCGAAATACAGTCAATCATTACGCGTTTTGAGACCTTGTGAAATGGTGGTTTTGTCCATGACTCCAGAGGTTTTTAGAGAGGGACTTTTTTTTCTTTGGTAATACGCCCCACTCAGGTTCTGTGGTTTCTCAAATGGTGCGCCAGACAGTTAAGTTTCCAGGTAGATATCAATTGTTGTTTTGAGGGTTGGAGGGAGATGTATATGCTAGTGAAACATTCAGCAATGCCTTGATTGCACCTACTCTACAGAAAGAAATCAAGTGTAGGTTATTTGTAAACTCACTGCTCTGAGTTTGTGTGCATGTGTGTGTTGGTTAGACTTTATTCAAGTGTATGGACTGTATATGATGCACCATTGTGCATGTCTCTTTCAAAACACAAACAATGGAAGTTGACGTGGCATGAGGCCTCACTAAATCATTCATAACTCATACACAATTGATTCACTATGTTTTGAACATGATAGCTACTGCAGGAGATGTAGCAAAACACCATGGATTTAGAGAGTACTGGCATTACATCAGACTTAGAAGCAGACAGAGTAGTGGTAATGGGATTTTCTACAGGCTTTGAAATCATTCCAAAGCAATTGCTTTTTAGGATGGGTTTCTGAGAGAAAATACAAACAAAATGGAGGTCTTTAATAGACAATGAGACAACAATCCCCTCGGCAACCATATCTCCTATTATGCTATCTGTATAAGTATCAACAGTGGTTGATTCGCAAAGAAATAGCCACTTACAAAAAAACGTGAGGATAGATAGATAGAGATAGATAGAGATAGATAGGTACATTATTGATCCCCGAGGGGGACATTTCTTTGTCAAGCAGCTACAACAAAACATAGGGCAGATGCAAAATGCCAGAACGATAATACACAAAAGACAGATACACGGTACATGATACATAGAGCGGCAGTATGAAAAAGTATAGAAATACAAGATATCTGGAGTGCAAAAAAGCTATAAAAAGACATTGCATAGTATGGGTGGTTGGCTGAATATGTACATTGGTGTATATATGTATATTGGTGGATGTTGGATGGTTAACTATACTATACAGGTTGATGGCATAGAAATACTTCAATAGCTAAAAATGCATATGATATGAGCGAGGGTAATAATAGTTTACTTAATAGACAGACTGGCTAAATGAACAGGTAAGTGAATATTTTGCATGGTTAAATTAGCTGTACAGGTAAATATACAGTTATATTTACAGGTAAGTGAATACTTGCATGGTTACATTAACTGTACAGGTAAATGACAGGAAGAGATACTTAAATAGCTAAATGGTTGTATGATAAAATTAAGGGTAATAATATTAATTCCCTTAAAATACAGTCTTTAGTGCACAGGGTTTAATTACAGACAACTGCAAGTATTGCACATTCTATATACTAAAAGCAATGAGAAAAGATGCAACTGACAGGATACTAATATGCATTCCTGAGTGAATGACTACGTAAGTTAAGTCCAAGAATTACTTGCAACATTGCACGTGATATGATATAACAACTGTACATGAGTATGTATATACAGACCTGAATGAATAAATAAGTCCTGAGTGAATGAGTGATTACAGACCAGAGTTACTCACGGATGGATGCATAATTGTTAAACTAGGTCCTAGCACCCCAACAGTTCCAGATCTATGTTGCCGACGGCACGGCACCCCGGTCAGGCATTATATAGTCTAATAGCCGCCGGCAGGAAGGACCTCCTGTAGCGCTCTCTGGCACACCGTGGTGGGATCAGTCTGTGACTGATGGTGCTCCTCTGCGTCATAACCATAGCATGCAGAGGTTAGGTGACGTTGTCCATGATGGCCAGCAGTTTGGCCAGGATCAGTCTCTCCGCCACCTCCTCTAGAGTGTCAAGGCTCATCCCCAGGACAGAGCTAGCTTTCCTGATCAGCTTATTTACCAGAGAAGCATCACCGGCTTTTATGTTGGCTCCCCAGCACACCACTGTAAAAAAGATGGCACTGGACACCACAGACTGGTAGAAGGTATGCAGTAGTTTACTGCACACGTTGAAGGACCTGAGCCTCCTCAGAAAGTAGAGTTGGCTCTGGCCCTTTTTGTACATGGCCCCGGTGTTACCAGTCCATTCCAGCCTATTGTCCATATGGACTCCCAGGAACTTGTATGACCCAACCATTTCCACTCCATCCCCTGTATAGGGACTGCAGTCAGTTGTGCATGGTTCTCCTGAAGTCCACCACCATCTCACATTTTTCATTAGTTGAAAGCTGAAGAAAACCCAGGAATCTATTCAATAAACCAGAAATAAACCAGAAATAACCCTTCTAAAAATGTATTTGGGAGGCATTTCTAATCTTCTATTGCATTAGTAACACTTTCCAAGTCTTGTTAACTGCTATCTTTATCGCCAGTATCTTGTAGAAAGGTTTTGTCTCTGAAATATTTAAATCCACAGGCCAGACAGAGACACTCAAGCCAGGTGAAAGATACTGTTCTGCCCCCCCCCCCCCCCCCCAACACAGAACCCTCATACACAATGCCACCCAACCCCCCACATTCTGAAGATGAAGCTGCTCACTGTTCCTGAACAGGGAGACAGAGACAAGACCAGACTGGATGAGTTATTACAGGCTCAGAGAGGGGATGGTAAGACCCACATTTACACCAAATATACACCATAATACAAACTTGACATACAGTGCACGTAACCGTATTGCATTATGCAGATTGAACACTAACCATTCCTTGTTAAACTGTCAAAATAAGTTACATTGTAACTACGGTAAGTTATTCGCACTAACCAATGGGTAAGTTTGAAGTATAACAAGACAACTTATCTAAAACGGTAACAAATACTTTATTGGATGTCATACATTACAGATGGATACATTTTGATATCTGGATCAATTTTGATATAGATCAGTTTTGATATCTGGTAAGACACTTAATGAAGACCCAACCCCAATAGAGTCCTAA
Source organism: Thymallus thymallus (assembly GCA_023634145.1). Lineage (NCBI taxonomy): Eukaryota > Metazoa > Chordata > Actinopteri > Salmoniformes > Salmonidae > Thymallus > Thymallus thymallus. The sequence continues at coordinate 22,750,578 of CM042378.1, forward strand.
CAGAGTCGTCCCTTGTGTCAGAGATTGGAAATATCTGACCTGAATCTGCTTCAAGGCTAAAAGTGTTTTTCACTACTTGAAAAAAGGTGTCATACCATGTATGACTGTCTGACTGTCTCACTTTCAATCTTACTGCTGTATGAAATGATTATAGACAATCCACACTTTAGGATTTGCATGCAAACCGGAATGTATTTGCCATTGAAACAATTACAACTCTAGACAGACAACAGTACATCTAAGACAACTTCAGACCCTATCAAACACATCTTTGGCAATGACTAAGCCTAGACGCTAATTTGAAACACTGTTTTGAGTTAGACAAAGCACACATAGTAGTGTATTGTCTTGGATTGTCGTACAGAAATTCAGCCAACTCCTAAGGAATAGTGCCTAAACGATGGCCCAGTATTAATTATCAGTAGTTAGGGTACTGTACTCACAGCATGTTTGATGGGTGTTCTCTGTGAAGTCCAGCTAAAATGTGCTAAGAATATCCAGAGGGGTCCATAAGTCACACAAGCCAGTTGAACTATTAATGCCATCGTACCATGTTTATACATTAACTGACTAAATACACAGCTAGGTCGCACTTGAGCTTGGACTGAAGCTGTAGTTACCTGTAGCCGTAGAAACTAGATCACCCATTCCTTCAGGTTACAATATTTACCTTGTGAAACAGACAGCTCATAGCCACATTTTATACACACAATTACCCTTGAGTAGGAATGTAACAATAAAACAATACTTCCTCTGTAACATATTTACTTTTCGCAATGTTGAAATTACTAAGTTCAGGACATTCAATACAATTTAAGGGCTTTAGCCCTACTTGTTGTGGTGACAGGGACAATTACAACACAAGGAATGATAATTGCATTGATTTCAAGTAGACTGACAATGGCCTTGAACCAGATGTGACTACAATTGCTTCACCTGAGGCTTGCTACAGATAGAACCTCACTGCAAACAAGGAAACCTGTAAACCTTAATTATCTGGTGTGCAAAGACTAGCATGACAGACCATCCATTTTCAGGGATATACAGTGGGAGTGAATAATGCATGAAGTAAATGTATTGTGGTGTTGCGACTGAGGGGCTGCACATAGAATCTCTATTATGGCCACCGTATTGTAACAGAGTCAGCCTGGGAACGTATAGCTTCCAGCAGACGTATAGCTTCCAGCAGACGTATAGCTTCCAGCTTCCTGCTGGCACTGACAGCCCCCATTGCACTACATTGTAAATCATAGCAATAGTGGGAGGAGAACGCTGGAGCCAGAGCAGCATATGACAAACAGGCATCAACTGCCCTCCGACGAACCATCAAACAGGCAAAGTGTCAATACAGGACTAAGATTGAATCGTACTACACCTGCTCCGAAGTTCGTCGGATGTGGCAGGGCTTGCAAACTATTACAGACTATAAAGGGAAACACAGCTGCGAGCTGCCCAGTGACATGAGCCTCCCAGATGAGCTAAATTACTTCTATACTCGCTTCGATGCAAGCAACACTGAAGCATGCATGAGAGCACCAGCTGTTCCGGATGACTGTGTGATCACACTTTCCGTAGCCGATGTGAGTAAGACCTTTAAAAGATAGATAGATGGTGTTGAATGGTATTGAAGGCACTGGAGAAGTCAAAAAAACATAACCCTCACAGTGCAACCTGCGTTGTCCAGGTGAGAGTAGGCTCTCTGCAGAAGGTAGATGATTGTATCATCCACCCCGATGTTGCGCTGGTATGCAAACTGCAGGGGGTCCAGTGATGTACAAACCAGAGGTCTGAGGTGAGCGAGGACTAACCTTTCCAGGGTCTTCATGATGTGGGATGTTAGTGCTACAGGTCTGAAGTCATTCAGGACAGTGGGGTGCACCTTCTTGGGCACTGGGACCAGGCAGGATGTTTTTCACAGCACAGGAACCCTTTCCAGGTTCCGGCTAAGGTTGAAGAGGTGCTGGAGTATTCCACACAGTTGGTCAGCACAGACCCTAAGCACCCTTTGGCTGATGCCATCAGAGCCCGTCGCTTTCCACTGATGTAGTCTCTCCAGCTCTCTCTTCACTTGGTTGGTGGTGAAAGCCAGTCCAGGTGGGGAGATGGGGGGAGTTAAGGATCATTCCAGAGGTGGGGGGAAGGGAGGTGTTGCAGAACAGTCCAGAGGGAGCGGGGAGGGGGTCGCTGATTGTCTCAACGGAGGTGTCGTGTGCAAAGGGGGGGTGGGACAGCCGTAAGGGTGTGTGGCCTGGAGAGCTGGAGGGTAGGTGGACAGAGCTAATATCGTACCTGTTAAAAAATTGGTTCAGCTCATTGGCTCTGTCCTGGGTCCCCTCCGTCTGCCCACTGTTTGACTATTTGAAGCCAGTGATATTTCTCATACCCTTCCACACCTCTCTCACCTGGCTCTGCCTCAGCTTGTCCTCTATCTTCTCCTTATACACTCTCTTCCCCTCAGCAATCCGCAACTTCAGTTCCCTCTGGACGCATTTCAATTGGTCCCTGTCCCCCTCCTTGAAGACCCTCTTCTTCTCATTCAGCAGGACCTTCAGGTCGCTGGTGACGCAGGGTTTATTATTTGGAAAACAGCGTACCTTCCTGGTGGGTACGGTGTTGTCTACACAAAAATTGATATAGTCCGTTATGCAGTCTGTAAGTCCATCAATGTCCTCCCCATGAGCCTCACAGGGCACATCCCAGCCTGTAGGGCCTCATTCTCCTCCGGGGACCATCTCCTAATGGTCCTAGTGGTCGCAGGCTGCTGTTGGACCATAGGCCTGTAGAGTGGGATGAGGTGGACAAGGTTGTGATCCAATCTATCTAGGGGAGAGAGTGCAGTGGAGTTGTATGCATCCTTCACGTTAGCATATAACAAGTCCAGAGTTGTATTATTCCTAGTTGGGCACTTCACAAACTGTTTGAAGAGAGAGATGCATGGTTAAAATCCCCAGAAATGGCAAAAAAGGCACTGGGATGCGCTGTCTGAAACCTTGTAATAACAGAGTGGAAGACGTCACACGCTGTGTTTGCATCAGCGGAGGGCGGGATGTAAAAAATAAGAGCAATGGCCACCGTGAATTCCCTCAGCAAATAGTAGGGTCTCAGGCTAATGGCTAACATCTCAATGTCCAGGCTACAAAACTGTTCCTTAACAGTAATATGACTCGGATTACACCATTTGTTGTTAACTAATCAAGCCAGCCCCCTTCCCTTACTCTTACCCGAAGAAGCGCTATCCTTGTCCGCTCTGATGGTCTGGAAACCGCCGATAGTGACGTTCCCTGTGGGGATGTTATCATTCAGCCATGTCTCGGTAAAACACACTAGACTAGCTTCTCTGAACTCCCTTTGAGACAGCCTATATGGAGGAGGTCAGAGACCTAGCCGTGTGGTGCTATGATAACAACCTCTCCCTCAACGTAATAAAAACAAAGGAGATGATTGTGGACTACAGGAAAAGGAGGAAAGAGCACGCCCCTATTCTCATTGACGGGGCTGTAGTGGAGCAGGTTAAGAGCTTCAAGTTCCTTGGTGTCCCCATCACCAACAAACTATCATGGTCCAAACACACCAAGACAGTCGAGAAGCGGGCACGACAAAGCCTCAGGAGACTGAAAAGATTTGGCGTGGGTCCTCAGATCCTCAAAAAGTTCTACAGCTGCACCATCGAGAGTATCCTGACTGGTTGCATCACTGCCTCGTATGGCAACTGCTCGGCCTCCGACCGCACAGAGGGTAATGCGTACGGCCTGCCATCTATACCAGGCGGTGTCAGAAGAAGGCCTTAAAAATTGTCAAAGACTCCAGCCACACTAGTCATAGACTGTTCTCTCTGCTACCGCACGGCAGGTGGTACCTGAGCGCCAAGTCTAGGTCCAAAAGGCTTCTTAACAGTTTCTACCCTCAAACCATAAGGCTCCTGAACAGCTTATCAAATGGCTACCCAGACTATTTGCATTGACGCTGCTGCTACTCTCTGTTTATTATCTATGCATAGTCACTTTAACTCTACCTACATGTACATATTACCTCAATTACCTCAAACCTGTGGCCCCGCACACTGACTCTGTACCGGGACTCCTGTATATAGCCTCGCTACTGTTATTTTACTGCTGCTCTTACTTTTACTCATCTATTTTTTACTTTTCTTAAAACTGCATTGTTGTTTAAGGGCTTGTAATTAAGCATTTCACTGTAAGGTCTACACCTGTTGTATTCGCTGCATGTGACAAATACAAATTGGTTTGATTTGATTTGATCAACGGCACAGCCCTGAAATAAGTGTGCTGTCATTTGTCAGAGCTTCTTTTGTGAATGCTTAATTCATGGCTGTGTGCTGCAGAGGCAGTCAGAAGCAGGGGTTCCCTTAGGGCTACAAGAGTGGAAATTGATTTTTTTTTTTTATATCTCATTATGTTCGCTAGCTGTGTCGCCTCTACCCAACAAGATGAAAATAGCTTTGGTCTTCAATACTGCAAAATAAATAATTTATGGGATTATTAATATTGAGTTGTGGTGGCTTATGTAACACATATGCCCACAGTTCATATTTTCAGTCTTCATCCATCACTTCTCTCACAGCAAAACAGACCAAGACAGAACTATTCAGCAGCAGAAAGGAATACTGTACGTGACTGATAATACGGTGTGAACAAACTGGTTTGGCAGGGGGATATAGATGTGAATAGTCTGAGATCGTAATGGTCCAGTTTTTCTAACTTATGGAGCTGACAGGGTTATGCTCACATGGCTCTACGTAAAATATATGTTTTCAGTCAAATGGCATGGACATGGCGTAATCATCCTCTGTATGTCTACCATCTGCTGCTACCATCTCTGCTCCCTGCTGGGGGAGAGGGAGAACACAAATCCCAGCATAACTAGAACCTTCTCCATTCCCATGAACATGCCAAGAATACAGTCTGCACTGCAGGTTCTCATCTAATTTTATGAATCATATGCTTCATAAACAACTGATGTAGACGAACAGTGAAATAAATGCTTGACGTTAGTGTGCTTGTCTGTTACTCCAGTGCAAACCTCCCACTGGGCACACATTGGTTAAATCAACGTTGGTTCCACATAATTCCAATAAAAATACATTGAACGAACGTGGAATAGACGTTGAAGTAACGTTTGTGCCAAGCGAGCTGTCTGGGTTGACTGATCATTGTAAACTAAGGATGGAACTCTAAGGAATTCTCTGCATCTTAAACTGTAACATTTTCTTCCCAAACTCCATACAGTAGGGCAATTCCTTGGTTAACACAATGACGCTGAGTATTCACTTTAAAAGTATGCCAAACTAAAACCAATTATTGCAAAGTTAAACAAAACTCTTTGCACAAGGACTGCTTTTAACAATTTCCACAGTAAAATTTACTACATTTACTCGAAGAACAGTGCAGATGTAAAGTTTGGTAACAGAATGATGTTAAAATCTTCCTCAGTTTTTATGTGACCACGTTTTCCCAAAACTCTGTTAAATATCTACTCCGAATTAAGATTCAAAGAGGTCTGCAGAAAGAATGGGGTGTCAGCTTTGATATGAACCTTTTCATCTATCACTTTTAGTTTTGAACTACAGTAAGTGATGTGGATAAACACCCGGTAACAGAATGATGGTAACAGAATAACATCATGGGTCCCTGATCTGTACTGCAATGCATTCAGAAAGTATTCAGACCGCTTCCCTTTTTCCAAACATTTGTTACGTTACAGCCTTATTCTAAAATCTATTAAAATAATGTTTCCCTCAATCTACACACAATACCCCATAATGACAAAGCAAAAATAAGTTTTTACATTGTTGGGCAAATGTATTAAATATAAAAAACAGAAATACCTTAATTACATAAGTATTCAGGCCCTTTACTATAAGACACGAAATTGAACTAAGGTCCCACAGTTGATAGTGCATGTCAGAGCAAAAACCAAGCAATGAGGTCGAAGCGTTTGTCCGTAGAGCTCCGAGACAGGATTGTGTCGAGGCACAGATCTGGGGAAGGATACCAAAACATTTTTGCAGCATTGAAGGTCCCCAAAAACACATTTGCCTCCATCATTCTTAAAAAGGTAGAAGTTTGGAACCACCAAGAGAATTCTTAGAGCTGGCCGTCCTGCCAAACTGAGCAATTAGGGGAGAAGGGCCTTGGTCAGGTAGGTGACCAAGAACCCGATGGTCACTCTGACAGAGCTCCAGAGTTCCTTTGTGGAGATGGGAGAACCTTCCAGAAGGACAACCATCTCTGAAGCACTCCACCAATCAGGCCTTTATGGTCGAGTTGGCAGATGGAAGCCACTCTTCAGTAAAAGGCACATGACAGCCCACTTGTAGCTTGCCAAAAGGCACCTAAAGGACTCTCAGATGAAACCAAGATTGAACTCTTTGGCCTGTATGTCAAGCGTCACATCTGGAGGAAACCTGGCACCATCCTTACGGTGAAGCATGGTGGTGGCAGCATCATGGTGTGGGACTGGGAGACTAGTCAGGATCGAGGTAAAGATGAACGGAGCAAAGTACAGAGAGATCCTTTATGAAAACCTGCTCCAGAGAACTCAGGACCTCAGCCTGGGTTGAAGGTTCACCTTCCAACAGGACAACGACCCTAAGCACACAGCTAAGACAACTCAGGAGTGGCTTTGGGACATCTCTGAATGTCCTTGAGTGGCCCAACCAGAGCCCGGACTTGAACTTGATCGAACATCTCTGGAGATACCTAAAAATAACTGCAGCGACGCTCCCCATCCAACCTGATAGAACTTGAGAGGATCTGCAGAGAATAATGGGACAAACTTCCCAGATACAGGTGTGCCTAGCTTGTACCATCACACCCAAAAAGACCCGAGTCTGTAATCAATACCAAAGGTGCTTCAACAAAGTACTGAGTAAAGGGTCTGAATAGTTATATAAATGTGATATTTCATATATGTATTTTTAATACATATCTACAAACCGTTTTTTGCTTGGTCATTATGGGGTATTGTGTGTAGATTGAAAAAAATGATTTAATCCATTTAAAAATAAGGCTGTAACGTAACAAAATGTGGAAAAGGTCAAGGGGTCTGAATACTTTGACTGCACTGTATACAGAAATGCATAATTATGAATGTCATTCTCTTCATTGTGATGTGTCCTTAACAGGTACACAAAGGTAGAAAAATGTAATATCCTCCTTTGCATGTTTGAGTAGAACTCTACACATTGTCTATTAGGGGTTTTCCATTAAAATTACAAGAAAAATTCATAAAATTCCACATGCACAATGCAGAGGTACAATAAAGTATCTATCTATCTATCTATCTATCTATCTATCTATCTATCTATCTATCTATCTATCTATCTATCTATCTATCTATCTATCTATCTATCTATCTATCTATCTATCTATCTATCTATCTATCTATCTAGAATATGGTCTGCGCCTATAGTGGTCCTATTGAATATGGCCACTAGAGGGCAATGATGTTCTATCTACTGCAGTGAATATCAAACTGACCGCTTGGCCCCTAAGGTCTTTATCTAGTGGACACTTGCTGTTGTGCTCGTTAGTGATCACTTGAGTCTGCAAGTGTTTTGGCCAAAATGAGCACTGAGACGATGCGCACTCAACGTCTCAACTGAAGCGTATAAATATTATTTGATTTTATGATTTCTTTTTTTTTTTATGATTTTTTTCTTAAAGGAATACTTAGGAATTTTGGCAATGAGGCCCTCCAGAGTTAGATGAACTCCTGGATACCATTTCTATGTCTCTGCGTGCAGTTTGAAGGAAGTTGCTAACTAGCTATAACGCGATTGCTAACTAGAGTTAGCGCAATGACTGGAAGTCTATGGTATCTAGCATTGTCTTGCGAAAACTACCTCTAACTTCCTTCATACTGAACAGATAGATAAAAATGGATCCGCAAGTTCATCTGACTCTGGGGAAGTAGCTAAAGGGCCTCATTGTCAAAATCCCAAAGTATCCCTTTAATGTTAAAGTCACAATTTTGTTTAAACGTTTTAACATTTAAACGTTCACACACTTCCCTACAAAAGCAAAATGCAGTAACTACGAATTTGGTCCAAAATATTTGATCGGTTGTAATGGCTAGGTATATAATCTGATGAATGTGGTATTTAGTTTCCTGAAACAACAAACCAGTTGATCAGAATATATAATGGAGTGTCAGAAATTGCTGTCTGCCTAGACAGAAAAAGACGTAGAATTCAGATTTTGCAGTACAACAAATTATGTAGTTACTGCCTTTTGCCTTTGTAGGGGTGTGAACGTTTAAACGTCAAAACATTTAAACGAAATTGGGACGTTAACGTTAAAGGAATACTTTGGGATTTTTTGGCAATGCGTTCCTTTATCTACTTCCCCAGAGTCACATAAACTGGAAGATACCATTTTTATATATCTGTCCAGTTAAGCTGGGTATTATTCTAATAATGACGTTTATGTTTCACAAGTTTGGACATCAAAGTACAGCACAACACAGCACAGTATAGTTCAGTAGAGTTCATTAAAGTACAGAAGATTATTGTCCAGTATAGTACTGTACAATACAGTAAATTATACTGTACTCTGCTCTACAGTACTGTACTGTAACAGACTCTACTCTACTGTACAGCACAGTAATGTACTGTATTGTACTGACCTATACCCAACTCCACTTGTGAAACAGACGGCTATGATTGGTTCAGATTTGGACTGACCAAACTTTAACGTCCATAAACGTCTGGTGTCGGTCGGTGTCCAGTGAGAGAAAGGGCTACAGTAACTCGACATAATTCAAAGCCTTTGCTTATTCCTAATTTTTAGGATGGAAAATGGTTAGATGTATATATGCCTTCATAAAAAAAAATATAGACTAGCATTCATTTGACACCAAGTGTGCTCCTATGAACTTAACATGTTAGTATATTGTTAATTGCGATTATTATTACCATGAGTATTTATCCTACTACCAGACACTTTTACCTCTGTTTACATGTAACATTGTATTAACAGTACTGGCACTGCCCTGACCTGTATAGAGGACCTGTATAGCAGACCTGTATAGAATACCAGTATAGAGGACCTGTTTAGAACACCTGTATAGAACACCTGTATAGAACACCTGTGTTGAAGACCTGTACAGATGACCTGTATATAATGCCTGTATAGATTATCTGTATAGAAGACCTGTATAGAAGATCTGTATAGAGGACATGTATATCACTGCATTCTCGTTCTTTTCTTTTTGTGTTCTCTCATTTGATTTCTTATCTATATTACTACTTCTATTGTGCATTACTGGCAAAGAGCTCGGAAGTTAAGCATTAAACTATACTATTTTACACCTGCTGTATCCTGTGCATGTAACAATTCAACTTGAAACTAGTGCTCATGGGTCTTTTTACATGGAAATGCACAGTAAAACAATTACTAGGCTTCAGTCAAACCTCTATATTCTCTAAATACATCTATGTGCAGTTCCACAGGGACTTTCTGAAAGATTTTAAGACAGCATTAGTTCCTGCCTCGTGGTGTGTTAAAAAAAACGTCCTTCACCTTCAGCTATAATGTTGAATACAATGGGCAGCAGGCTGCTGCCTCACAATCATAAACCTTTGATTCTTATTCAATCTTACAGCTCAATAAAAAAAAAAGACATTCTAACATGACAAGGACCTTGTTCTTTCAGTTAGTGTTAGTACTGGCCAAAATGTTATTGGACTGTGACAGCGGGCTCAAAGCAGCATGAAGGGTTTAACGGGGAGACAGGGGGGAGGAAAAGAGAAGAGGTCTGGGTTTTAGTTTTGGGGGAGGTACCAACCTGCTCTCGCTGCCGGTGTGCTCCTTCTTCTCTCTCACCCTCAGCCACTTGCGGAGCAGGAAGCGCTTGCGTCGGGGTGAGGCGCTGGGCGTAGAGAAGTTGGACCAGGAGGTCCCATCCTCGTCGCTGGACGGGGTGATCTCGATGGAGGGCAGCTGCAGGTACTCCTTGGAGCCTGAGTGGGAGCGGGTGGAGGCCAGCCACCCATTCACCAGCCTGCCCCTGTCCTTCTCCTTCTCGCTGGGCACGTTCTTCATGCGCCGCATCTTGAAGCGCTTGCGTCGTAGTGTTGGGGTGGACGAGCTTGACCACAAAGGCCCATCCGAGACCCCGCCGTTCCCCCCATCAGAGTAGGCAGGGGCATCACGGGGGACGCTTACCTGGAGCGATGGCGTCCGTAAGTTCTCGTTCATGGTCGAGGCTGGGACTCACTCACACTCCCACTCAGAGACTGCTACTAGGCCAGTGGATATTGGAGGAGAAGTGCTGGCTGGCTCGCCGTTTTAGTAGTTGGCAGGCTTGCTGGGAGCTGTAGTTGGCAGGCTTGCTGGGAGCTGTACTTGGCGGAAGCTGAGGTGGTAGCTGGTTGTTGAGAGTCAGGTGCCAAGATGCTCCAACAGCACAGAGACCCTTAAAAATCCTGGGTCGTCCTCATTTACTGATCTCTCATATAGCCTTATTTACTCTTCTGGTTCCTCACCAATGGTTTTCAAGGTTAGCTTACTCCATGTCCCTGTAGATGGCCTGACAGGTGAGGAAGTGAGACCTTCAGATACCCTGAGCCTGGCCTGGACAAGGCTAGCGGTTCGCAGCGAGGGCTGGATTAAACAACAAAGGGGGTGTCTGTTCTCCAAGCAGCAGATGAAACATGTATCAGGGAGTGTAACAGTACTCCTCCGCTCTCCCCCGGGACTGGCAGGCCCAGTTACACACTAACACATTCACAGCGATCTTTCTCTCTGCTCGCTGCCTGCCTACTGTCCACTGTCGGCTGCCAGGGTTGACTGTCGCTACTACTCCCAATGCTAGACAGGAGGTCTCCAAGTCCCAGCACCACACCAGTCTTGAAGTTGACCGATAAGATGAACTCTGTACTGTATGCTCCAGGGTGGTTGGTTACTGTCCTGTGTTGTAGGTTGGGTAGGCTCTTGCAGTCCGTCGTCTGGAGCACCGGTGTCCCGCTGTCCTCTCTCTCTCGCTCCGCACAGACACCTCCTACAGGTTAGAGGGAGGTGATAGGGGTACTAGGTACAGGCAAGGCTGATGGTGATGACACAGCAAAGCAGACACACACACACACACACACACACACACACAAACACACAAAAACATGCACCCAGGAAACACAATGAATGCAGACAGAAAACACACTGTCTTCCACCACCATACACCTTACTGATTCAAAGAACATTAACCAATAAGAGATGCCATGTGCTCAAATCTACATTTCACTGTACAAATGTGGATGTAATTGTAGACCTATAGGTTCAGATATACCCACCGTGACATATACATAGAACCAAAGACATGTTGACAATGACATTTTTTTAAGTAGTAGATTAAATGTCTTTGGTAAACTGTGTGATGGGTAAGTGATATTACCATGGGGAACGTGCAAATATCTGTCCTCTACCACACATTCTTAACAGGCAGTTTTCACATCCGCTTCCACACACTCTAAGGGTTGTATGTGTCAACAAACAGTTGTGTCAACAACACTCTTAACAGTTAAATGTCAACAAGCCTGTTCCGGGGCCTCTTTATGAACAGCGTGAAGAGACAGCGTGGGTAGAAATAACCACTAAAGCAGACTGGCTGTTGAACCAACCCACTGAGGGTAGAAAAGGTAAACGCCAAACTAAAGGAAACACTAACATTCACTCGAGCATTTCCATTATTTTGGTAGTTGTCTGTAGGTCAGAGCACAGCAGACACACAGAGGAGTCAATGGTAATCATAACAATCTGGGTTTGACAAGCCGGTTTATCTTAAGCTCTACATGTTGACTAATATACAGTACTGTAAAGGTTATGCCGAAATAGCATATTCTGTTTATAGTCATACTGCTTATTCTATACAAAAGTACAGGCCTGGGGCTGTTGTGGTGACTATTACCAGCACACCGGCAGTCATGAGTCATGACTGCAGTAAAATTCTCCTCTTATGCACTCTGGACATGTTTTGGTAGTACCCAACTTACTAACTAGCATCAGGTCGCTCATGGCCTGGTACTCAGGACTCTATTGTCCCTCTAACCACTCTAACATCAATGCAAATACCATCGAAAATCACATCAAACAATCAACAGTAGGCCTGTCTACTTTAAAAACTCACCTCACTGTCATGATCAATTTGAAGAAGGAAGTTCAAGAGCAGGTTGAAAAAGTGTAAAACATGGTTGTTGTGGATGTTGTTTCAAAGCCTAACGCAACAAAATGGACAGCGCTTTCTAATGATGATTAAATCAAAACACCCATACACATATTAGAGCTTATGCAAAGGCTTATGAGCCCAGCCCCCCCAAAAAACGTTGAATTAAAATTATGATTGTGCCGTTATACAATACATAGCCTACCGCATATTATGCATGGCAGAAAAACATAAAACAAAACTGATTTAAGATGTCTTCGGTACATAATTGGTCTAGCCTATCATTGTACAGACTGGATGGACTGGTTACCTTATGCTACACTCCAACAGTTCTATACATGAGTCTGGGAGAGAACTTATAGCCCAGGGCAATGCTGTTGGTTCATTGATTTTGCTTACAGTTAGCCTACAATTTGTATAAGAATTTGAATAGCCTAGTAATAGGTCATTTTTTATCTACCAATAATTCATTGGGTGACACATTACCTTCAGCCATACAGAATATCTCACCACCATGCGTTTCCATCTCTCGTTTATTCCTTTCTCGAGCGCGCAGTTGCAGACAGGCTGTCAACAGTTTAGTGAAATATACTACCGTTCAAAACATACATTAAAACATACATGAAATTAGTTGCAAAATGAATAGGAAATATAGTCAAGACATTGACAAGGTTATAAATGATGATTTTTAATTGAAATAAGGATTGTGTCCTTCAAACTTTGCTTTCGTGAAAGAATACTCCATTTGCAGCAATTACAGCCTTGCAGACCTTTGGCATTCTAGCTGTCAATTTGTTGAGGTAATCTGAAGAGATTTCACCCCAAACTTTCTAAATCACCTCCCACATGTTGGATTGGCTTGATGGGCACTTCTTACGTACCATACAGTACGGTCAAGCTGCTCCCACAACAGCTCAATAGGGTTGAGATCCGGTGACTGTGCTGGCCACTCCATTATAGACAGAATACCAGCTGACTGCTTCTTCCCTAAATAGTTATTGCATCGTTTAGAGCTGTGGTTGTGGGTCATTGTCCTGTTGTAGGAGGAAATTGGCTCCAATTAAGTGCCGTCCACAGGGTATGGCATGGCGTTGCAAAATGGAGTGATAGAATTCCTTCTTCAAGATCCCTTGAAGAAGGAACTTTGCAACTCGCCTCTTCACTGTCGACGTTGAGACCGGTGTTTTGCGGGTACTATTTAATGAAGCTGCCTGTTGAGGACTTGTGAGGCGTCTGTTTCTCAAACTAGACACTCATGTATTTGTCCTCTTGCTCAGTTGTGCACCGGGACCTCCCACTCCTCTTTCTATTCTGGTTAGAACCAGTTTGCTCTGTTCTGTGAAGGGAGTAGTACACAGCGTTGTACGAGATCTTCAGTTTCTTGGAAATTTCTCTTTGTTTCTGGACATTTTGAGCCTGTAATCGAACACACAAATGCTGATGCTCCAGATACTCAACTAGTCTAAAGAAGGCCAGTTTTATTGATTCTTTATTCAGCACAACAGTTTTCAGCTGTGCTAACATAATTGCAAAAGGGTTTTCTAATGATCAATTAGCCTTTTAAAATTATAAACTTGGATTAGCTAACACAATGTGCCATTGGGACACAGGAGTGACGGTTGCTGATAACGGGCCTCTGTACACCTATGTAGATATTCCATTAAAAAACTGCAGTTTCCAGCTACAATAGTCATTTACAACATAAAAAATGTCTACACTGTATTTCTGATCATTTTGATGTTATTTTATTTTAAAACTTTGCTTTTCTTGAAAAAACAAGGACATTTCAAAGCACTCCAATCTTTTGAACGGTAGTGTATGTTTTTTTGCGAAAACATGTTACTATCAATGTTCCTGAACAGATTTCACTTGGTTTCCCAAATTTCCCAAAGAGATTTCACTTGATTTCCAAAATTAAGCACTGGTTAGCTGCAGGAACAAGGTTGGAGAGCCCATGGCACACAGCATTTGGACGGAATATCACCTGTCGGGAAGCGAGAGCATGCTCCTCAAACAGTGCTTGATGTAAGCAGTGAAATAAGTGTTCTCATGTTTACTTCTCAGCTGCTCATATTAAGCACATGCTCCGCTATAAACCCAAAGTAACCTACAAAATGGACCAGTGGGTAAGCGAGCAGCCTCATAAATGGGGCAGTCTAAATCTAATCTAGTAAAGACAAGATTAAACTGAGAATAGTCTGATGTGAAAATATGATCACTTGATGAGAGAACAGCTGTGCAGCCTGAGGCAAGCAACAGAGTGCAAGCTTTTTTTGCTACTTTCTCAAATCATCAACATCCTTTATATTAGCACCACGCAGCCCATATATGTTTTGATTTCTAAAACCTTCTAAGGTTTGTATCACTCACAACTAAAGATGCCAAATAACTCTAAATCTAGAATATAGGACCTGTTTCAAATGTTCACTTTTACGCCCCAACATAATCACTTTACTTCAAAAAGGGAAAAATATCCTTTCTATTTTATTCAGCTAAGTTCAATTATATTCTTCTTACTATAAAATCACATGGGACTTATAAGCATATCTTGTCAGTGAAATGAACAAGCCTACAGCCTATGGCATGGAGCATAGCCAGATAACATAAGCCTACAGTAGGCCAACTCATATTCTGTTCTGAAATACTTTAGTCATATCCTAATGTTTCTTTAGACCTGACTAAAATAAATAATGAATTATTGTGATGGTGAATATGTTCCAAAAGCACGCATTAGCGGCTTGTATGTGTGGAGGCCTGGAGATGCTAAAAGTGTTTATGTTAATTAATGGTCAATTACCGTGAGACTAGCAGTCTTTGTTATGACAATAACCAGCTGACAAAATTTCTTGGCCGACACAGCCCTACCTATGATTGACTGGTGAGGAGTTGGTACGGTCTATCGGCTTGAATATGGTGGCCTTGTAGTTCTGTGGCTCCACAATGAGATAGGGTGCATGCTAGACAGCCTGCCAGCTTAGTGGAGTCTGCTACTAGCACAGTCAGTGTTATCAGCTCAGCTTTCCCCATTGAGACCGTGTCTGTGCCTTGATCTAGGTTGGGCAAAACTAAACATGGTGGTGTTCGCCTTAGCAATCTCACTGGAATAAAGACCTCCTCCCTTCTTGTCATTATTGAAAGAGATTGTGATAATATCTCCCATCTCAAAATAGGGCTACTTAACGTTAGATCCCTCACTTCCAAGGCAGTCATAGTCAATCAACTAATCACTGTTCATAACCTTGATGTGATCGGCCTGACTGAAACATGGCTCAAGCCTGATGAATTTACTGTGTTAAATGAGGCCTCTCCTCCCAGTTACACTAGTGACCTGACAGCAATTTTTTTTAATAGAAAACAAGAAAAAAGACTGCGTCTTTTGAGCTTCTAGTCGTGAAATAGAAGGCCAGCATCCCGTAGTCGCCTCTTCACTGTCGGCGTTGAGACTGGTGTTTTGCGGGTACTATTTAACGAAGCTGCCAGTTGAGGACTTGTGAGGCGTCTGTTTCTCAAACTAGACACTCATGTATTTGTCCTCTTGCTCAGTTGTGCACTGGGACCTCCCACTCCTCTTTCTATTCTGGTTAGAACCAGTTTGCTTTGTTCTGTGAAGGGAGTAGTACACAGCGTTAGATCCCTCACTTCCAAGGCAGTCATAGTCAATCAACTAATCATAACCTTGATGTGATTGGCCTGGCTGAAACATGGCTCAAGCCTGATGAATTTACTGTGTTAAATGAGGCCTCTCCTCCCAGTTACACTAGTGACCTGACAGCAAAAAAAATATATAGAAAACAAGAAAAAAGACTGTCTTTTGAGCTTCTAGTCGTGAAATCTATGCAGCCTACTCAATTACTTTTTATAGCTACCGTTTACAGGCCTCCTGGGCCGTATACAGCGTTCCTCACTGAGTTCCCCGAATTCCTATCGGACCTTGTAGTCATGGGAGATAATATTATAATTTTTGGTGACTTCAATAATCATATGGAAACATCCACAGACCCACTCAAAGGCTTTTGGAGCCATCATCGAATCAGTAGGTTTTGTCCAACATGTCTCCGGACCTACGCATTGCCACAGTCATACCATGGATCTAGTTTTGTCCCGTGGAATAAATATTGTGGATCTAAATGTTTTTCCTCATAATCCTGACCTATCGGACCACCATTTTACTACAAATGCAATCACAACAAATAATCTGCTCAGACCTGTGAGGGCTTGGTTGTGGTAAGGCCTCTTACTCCCACCAGGGGGAGTGGAAGGCACACAATCAAGTCCTCACACCCTAAGTGGGGAAATTAATGATCCCCAATCAGAGACAGCTGTCTAGAGAGTCTCTGATTGGGGATAGTATTTAGGACCCACACTCATCCACCTGTGTGTGGATCATTGTTTGTGTTTGCTTGTGCTTTAGTGTTTGTTTAAGTACTCATGCCACGGTGTTTCATAGGTTTGTTGTTTTGTTTAGTTTAATTATTATATTAATAAAACATGTTCGCAACGTCCTCTCGCTCTGCGCCTCGTTCCCTCTACACTCACCGTGACAAGACCCCATCCAAGGATTATCAAAAGCCACACTATAAATTCTCTGACAACCCAAAGATTCCTAGATGCCCTTCCAGACTTTATACTTACACAAAAATCTGCTAACCACTTAACTGAGGATCTAAATGTAACCTTGCGTAATAGCCTAGATGCAGTCGCACCCCTAAAAACAAAACATTTGTCAAAAGAAATTAGCTCCCTGGTATACAGAAAATACTGGAAGTCTTCCAACTAGATTGGAAAGACAGTATCAATGAGCGCTCACTGCTGCTCGATCAGCCTACTTTTCCAACCTAATTGAGGAGAATAAGAACAATACAAAATGTATTTTTTCAACTGCCGCAACGCTAACAAAAAAGCAGCATTCCCCAAGAGAGGATGGCTTTCACTTCAGCAGTGATGAATTCATGAACTTCTTCGGGGAAAAGATCATGATCATTATAAAGCAAATTACAGACTCCTCTTTGAATCTCCGTTGGACCTAGGATCAATAGAGACACTCAAGTTTTTAAATTGTGTATTTTTTGACACATTCATGAAAATAGTAATGGCCTCTAAACCTTCCAGCAGCATACTAGACCCTATTCCAACTAAACTACTGGTAGAGCTACTTCCTGGGCTTGGCTCTCCTATGTTGAACAATAATAAATGTCTCTGTATACTCCGGATGTGTACCAAACAAACTAAGTGGCAGTAATAAAGCCTCTTGAAAAAGCCAAACCTTGACCTCCCATTCCTCTCAAACATTTTTGAAAAGCTGTTGCGCAGCAACCCACTGCCTTCCTAAAGACACATAAAGTATACATAACACCATGTAATAACATCACTGCACTCGTGAAGGTGGTAAATAGCCTTTTAATGGCATCAGACCAAGGCTCTGCATCTGTCCTCGTGCTCCTAGACCTTACTGATGCTTTTGACACCATCGATCACCACATTCTTTTGGAAAGATTAGAAACTCTAATTGATCCACAGGGACAAGTTCTTGCCTGGTTTAGATCTTACCTGTCAGAAAGATATCAGTTTGTCTCTGTGGATCATTTGTCCTCTGACAAATCTATTGTACGTTTCGGTCTTCCTCAAGGTTCAGTTTTAGGACCACTATTGTTTTCACTATATATGCTAACTCTATATTCTAAATTGCCAACCCTGGAAGCCTGCGTTTCAAACATAAGGAAGTGGATGGCGGAAAATGTTTTACTTTGGACAAAACAGAGATGCTAATTCTAGGTCCCACCAAACAAAGAGATCTGCCATTTGATCTGACAATTAATCTTGATGGTTTTACAGTCGTCTCAAATAAAACTGAAGGACCTCGGCGTTACTCTGAATCCTGATCTCTCTTTTGACGAACATATACAATATATATATATACACACAGTATATACACACAATATTTCAAGGGCAGCTTTTTTCCATCTTTGCATCACTGCAGAAATCTGATTATTTTGGTCTAAAAATAATGCAGAAAAACAATCCATGTTTTTGTCACTTCTAGATTATACTTCTTCAATGCTGTACTCTCTGGCTACCCAGATAAAGCACTAAATAAACTTAAATTAGTGCTAAATATGAAGTTTATGGCTACTTCACTAGAACCAATTTTGTTATCATATTACTCCAGTGCTAGCTTCTCTACACTGAATTCCTGTTAAGGCTAGGGCTGGTTTCGAGATTCCTACCTATCTCTCTGATTTGGTCCTGCCGTACATACCTACACGTACGCTACAGTCACAAGACGCAGGCCACCTTATTGTCCCTAGAATTTCTAAGCAAACAACTGGAGGCAGGGCTTTCTCCGATAAAGCTAGATTTTTATGGAATGGTCTGCCTATACATGTGAGAGATGTAGACTCGGTCAAAACCTTTAAGTCTTTACTGAAGAGTCATCTCTTCAGTAGATCTTATGATTGAGTGTAGTTTGGCCTAGGGGTGAGAAGGTGAACGGCAGGGCACTGGAATTAAGAACCTCTCTTGCTGTCTCTGCCTGGCCGGCTCCCCTCTCTCCACTGGGATTCTCTGCCTCTGCCTCTGCCTCTATTACGGAGGCTGAATCACTGGCTTACTAGTGCTAGAGTTTTTGTGCTACACTTGACTTGAGTGGGTTGAGTCACTGACGTGATCTTCCTGTCCAGTCTTGAGCCCCCTCGTGCTTGTGCGGTGGCTTCGTGGGCTATACTCAGCCTTGTCTCAGGGTAGTAAATTGGTGGTCTGTTGATATCTCTCTAGTGGTATGGGAGCTGTGCTTTGGCAAGGTGGGTGAAGTTATATCCTGCCTGGGGGCTATCTGGTGTAATTTTGCTTGTCCTGTGTGAATTTAAGTATGCTCCCTCTAGTTCTCTCTCTCTCTCCCTCCATCCCTCAGCTCCCGGAGGACTTGAGCCCTAGGACCATGCCTCAGGACTACCTGGCCCGATGACTCCTGGCTGTCCCCAGGCCATCTGGTCGTGCTGCTGCTAGTTTCAACTGTTTAGCCTGCGGAACCCTTATCTGTCCAGGACCTGCTGTTTTCAACTCTCCCTATCTATCTTCCTCTCTACCTCGCTCTCTCTCAATCAAACCTGCTGTCTCGACTGCTGAATGCTTGTCTATGAAAAGCCAACTGACATTTACCCCTGAAGTGCTGACCTCTGGTTCCCTCTACAAAAATGGTGATTACTATTTGACCCTGCTGGTCATCTATAAATGTTTGAACAGCTTGAAGGACAATCTGGCCTTAATGTCCACATACTCTTATAATCTCCACAGCCTAGAAGAGGACTGGCCACCCCTCAGACCCTGGTTCCTCTCTAGGGTTCTTCCTAGGTTAGAGTTTTTCCTAGCCACCGTGCTTCTACATCTGCATTTCTTGCTGTTTGAGGATTCTGTATAAACACTTTGTGACATCTGCTGATGTAAAAAGGGCTTTATAAATGTATTTCATTGATTGATATGTGTGTGTTAGTTGGGGTTGTGTTGGTAGTGGGGTGGGTGTGCTTATGTAATGGTTGTGAGTGTGTTCATGTGATGTTTGTGGGTGTGTTTGAGTGTGGTTAGTAGGCTAGTATTACTTGTGTGTTTTTGCTGTTTGTGCTGTTTGAAGCTATGTTCATGATTTGAGTGTGTAGGAGTATATGGATTTTACCTCTGTGAAATGTTTGTACTAAATTTGAGATGCCATTTGTACTTTGTGTGTGTGTCTGGTTGTGATCTTGATATTGTAAATCTAGTTGATCTTCGATAGAGGAAGAGGATGTTTTCCATTTCCAAACAAACTTTTAAAATCTTTAACATTCAAAGTTCAAACTTTAAGAGGTCTGTAATCTGAATAGAACTGAACGCCTTCATTAGATTAATTGTATTAATAACACAACAATGGGGAAGGTTGATGGATGAATGTGCCAAGGTGTTGCATCAGCAACTGAATTTGAGACATAGTAAACAAATTGAGCGATTCAATCATTGCTATCAGAGTCACTAGCCAGCTCAGGCCCCTCTGCCCCCAAGAGAGAACTTTCATTCCCCAGGGAGCCGTGGTAAAATATTGGACTTGGGCTATCTGGAGATCAATACAAATACTATTGGCAGTCAATGATGAACTAGTAGACACTACATCAAAAAGTGTTTTGTTTCCAATAGCTGCTGTCAGTACGATACTGTACCATGTACTATCAGCTGGTTTTCTACACAACACTCAACTGTACTCTACTGAATGCATTATTCTGTCTAATAACATATTAAAGGAGGACAATATGGAGACAGTTCACATCCAGGTCATAGCCATCCAATTGTCTTAATGCTAGGTAATAACAATACAGACAATAATGAACAATCTGTGAAACGATCGACAGCAAATTAGGAGGAAATTAACATATCACTCCAGGTCGATAATGACTTTAAAGTTGGAAAGGTAGTGCAATAGAGAACGGCAATTCACATATACGCGCACACACTCATGCACGTGCATGTGCACGCACACACACAAACTTGCTCTCCTCCAGGTGTCAGATTCCAAGGTGATTGTGTCGTGACTCATCAGCAGCAGATTAAGTTACCGGGGGAAACGGGGACTCGTGGCAACACTGCGGGATGCCTTCGGACCTTTCAACAAGTCCAGTCTGAGCGTGCGCCACAGCTGTTCCCACCCCCTCTTCTCCCCCCACCTCTATAAATCAACCCCCCCCCCCCCTCTCCACAGTCCAACCTGTTGGCAGGCTCAGCGAGGCAGAGGGAAAACACCATGCATTATACATTCTCTTTAAAGCGTCACACGTTCAGGCCGCCCTGGACATGCTCAGGTGAACAAGTGATGTCACCACCACTAAACAAGAGGGAGGAGCTGAGAACGAGGAGAAGAGTGGTCTCAGCCCTATACAGTCACTTCATTGTACAGTCACTTCATTATACATCATTTAATATATTCTCATGTATTGTGCCTGGTGTACATTATTGGGACCAACAGCTGGACCCACTTTGCTGTTACAGCTGAGACAGAGATGGCTATTTTCCATGACTTTGGACCGCTGTGGTCGACCGCTCTGCGCTACAGTACGACTACATGATCACTAGCCTCCTTCCATGCCTCATTTATCACCATCAAACGTTTCACTGTATTGTTCTGCCCTCTCTCCACTCTATTGTTAGACCATCGCCATGTCAACAGCACGAAGTAACAAAGCGTGTGCAGATTACAGAGTCATGTTAATGATAATTTAGTCTTTCATGGAAAAGCAAGCACGTAATGTAAGGCTCTGGTGAAAACAGAACAGCAGCTTTAAGTACTGCAGTTGAGACGTTCACACGGGTCACAGAACCATTCAAAGAGAGATCAAAGAGGTCACAGAGTCATTCAGAGCGATGTCAAAGAGGTTACATAGCTGAACATTTAATTGTCATGCTTGCTCTCAGAGAATTAAATAAACTCATGTGGTGCAAAACATTGTTAACACTCAGAAAATAGATACTTTTAAGTACTTTATGTATCACAGACAGGGCTATCATGAATTATCGGCAACATCTTTTTTAGTAGAATAGCCTACAGTATAATAGAGCTATGGTTGCATCTCTGACTGATAAGAGTGGCCTGCTCTCCTCTCAGCATGGCAGAAAGTGTGTGAGTGAAACAGCTGGTGCTGCGGAGGCTAGAGCTCCAGCGCTCTGTTGTGATTTAAACCTTTGTCAAATACTTTTCTTTGGCTATTCCCTAGTTTCTACTCCATGTCTAAGGCCTCCCTCTTCAAGGAGAATCTTACGTTGGTCCATTGACCATACTGCCAGGTGCACTACTGGTACAAAATGCCAGTGGACTCGAATCATCAAACAAAGCTACGATGTGAATAGGAGCTACATGAACAACAAACAAAACAACCAAACAATTATGGATATAGGTACTGCCACTAATAAACAATTCATACATTGCAGGAGACTCTATTCAATTCAAGTTCTCTTTTTCTCAGGGTGAAATGTTACTGACGTGGAGACCAGATTGGAGAAAAACACTGTTCGAACAGAAAACTGACAATTGTTAACTGTCAGAGACATTTAGATGTTTAATATGTAACATAAGAGGATTGCATTATGCTCCAAAGCTCTGGTAGGTGATGTGATGCAGAAATATCATGAGTGCTGTTAAGCTGTGAAAAGAACATAAACCCTGCTCGCTCACGTAACCACAATTACCCTGTCTTACCTTTCCCCTTCCTGCACTAAAGCTACAGCCTGCTACAGACCTCACTGTACGCTACAGGCCTCACGGTACACTACAGGCCTCACGGTACGCTACAGGCCTCATTGTACACTACAGGCCTCACAGTACGCTACAGACAATGTAGCAACATTTCTTCAGTCTCCTGAGGTTGAACAGGCGCTGTTGCACCTTCTTCACCACACTGTCTGTGTGGGTGGACCATTTCAGATTGTCAGTGATGTGTACACCGAGGAACTTGAAGCTTTTCACCGTCTCCACTGCGGTCCCATCGATGTGGATAGGGGAGTGCTCTCGCTGCTGTTTCCTGAAGTCCACGATCAGCTCCCTCGTTTTGTTGACGTTGAGTGAGGTTATTTTCCTGGCACCACTCCGCCAGGGCCCTCACCTCCTCCCCGTTGGCTGCCTCATCATTGTTGGTAATCAGGCCTACTACTGTTGTGTCGTCTGCAAACTTGATGATTGAGTTGGAGGAGTGCGTGGCCACGCAGTCATGGGTGAAAGGGAGTACAGGAGGGGTCTGAGTACGCACCCTTGTGGGGCCTGTGTGTTGAGGATCAGCGAAGTGGAAGTGTTGTTTCCTACCTTCATCACCTGTGGGCGGCCCGTCAGGAAGTCCAGGACTCAATTGCACAGGACGGGGTTCAGACCCAGGGCCCTGAGCTTAATGATGAGCTTGGAGTGTACTATGGTGTTGAAGGCTGAGCTATAGTCAATGAACAGAATTCTTATAGGTATTCCTCTTGTCCATATGGGATAGGGCAGTGTGCAGTGCAATGGCGATTGCATCGACTGTGGATCTATTGGGGCGGTATGCAAATTGAAGTGGGTCTAGGGTGTCAGGTAAAGTAGAGGTGATATGATCCTTAACTAGTCTCTCAAAGCACTTCATTATGACAGATGTGAGTGCTATGGGGGGATAGTCATTTAGTTCAGTTACTTTTGCTTTCTTGGGTACAGGAACGATGGTGGACATTTTGAAGCAAGTGGGGACAACAGACTGGGATAGGGAGAGATTGAATATGTCCATAAACACTCCAGCCAGCTGGTCTGCACATGCTCTGAGGACGAGGCTATGGATGATGTCTGGGCCGGCAGCCTTGCGAGGGTTAACACGCTTAAATGTCTTACTCACGTCGTCCAAGGAGAACGCGAGCCCACAGTCCTTGGGAGCTGGCTGAGTCGGTGGCACTGTGTTATCCTCAAAGCGGGCAAAGAAGGTGTTTAGCTTGTCCGGGAGCAAGATGTTGGTGTCCGCGACGTGGGTGTTTTTTTCCCTTTGTAATCAGTGATTGTCTGTAGGCCCTACCACATACGTATCGTATCTGAGCCGTTGAATTGCAACTCCACTTTGTCTCTGTACTGACGTTGTGCCTGTTTGATTGCCTTACGGAGGGAATAACTACACTGTTTGTATTCGACCATATCCCAGTCACCTTGCCAGGCCTCACAGTACACTACAGGCTTCACAGTACGCTACAGGCTTCACAGTACGCTACAGGCTTCACTGGAATCTGATCACTCATTAACCCACTGTAGTGGAGGGGAATAAAGGAACGTAGTGTACCAAACCACTGCATTCATGACCATTCATCCTGTATACAGGAGCTATACAACTGCTTCTGTGTTGCTTACTGTACGTAACTGTGACAACAATGTCAGATGGTACATGAAGATGGACCACAGATGGAAAGTAGCTATTCCGAAAAATCAGGTGTGAACACAGATAGCATTTTAAATGCATCTGGAAATTATCTGTACTATGTATCTGTTGCATGAATCTTACACCAATGGCTACAAGGATTCATATCATACCAACACTCTCCAAAGACATACTTGTGTGCACTGAGGGCCTTGTACTGTGACTGTAGCTTCACACTGCACACATAAAAGTGGTGTTCTAAACCCCATTCTTCTTGATGAGGGGCCTGAATTGCATCACAACTAATCAGCCTGGCAGTGAATACTTATGCCTACCTCTGACTCTCATCATCCTAAAAAAAGATGAATGTTGTTTTGGTCAATGTCTATGGAGGAAAGGAGCGCTTTCATCTCTTATTTACATTATTCTGTGTGTTCTAAAATTAGCACTTGCTCCAGTGTGGAAATCTACATGTGCACAGAGTGGGGTGTGGAACATGTAACACTGTATGCTGTGAGCGAAATAGTCAGACAGACAAGCTTTACCACACTTAGCCAGAGTCTCATTCTAAACTGTGAAAGGTGGGTTTTCACCAGACTACAGTGTTTGTTTAAACCACAATCACAGGAGGATAGATCTGGGTTATTAAGCCTGATTGAGCCTGTTAGGAATAAATGAGATAACGGCACATTCATCTAAGCTGTAATAGGTGTGATGTGTTCTAACGAAGCATTTGACACAGTCTATTTGGGTTTGATATGCTCTATTATCCACCTTCTATCTTCTTTATAAGCTTAAGTGATGTGTTCATGAACTGGTTTGTGATAACTAGAAGGCATTTCTTTCATGGCCGTAAACAAAAAGAAGAGAGGTTTAACTAGATATGGATCATTTGTATTGTGTAGAAGACAGGTTGACAGTACTAATCATCCTACATGGTTCTAGACATCCTTAACATCCTGTCAAAACCACGCAGGATGTCCAGCTACAAACAGGCAGACCAATTACTGAATCTTCTTGAGAAATTAAATTTGGGCTCATGTCATCTCAAACAAACAATGCCTTTTAAGGCCAGTCTGACTCAGTAATTTACATAGAAGTGATGCCACCACAGTCTCTCGGACAGACAGTTCCCCACCAGCCACTTCATCAGAGTATCTCCAACTCTCTAGTACAGCTGTAGGATCTTAATTTGAGCCAGTTTGCTAGAGCAGAAAAATTATCTTGCAGCAACAGGATTATGTGGATTCTAATTAATTATTATTTTTGCCTCTAAGACACCTGGCACTGCAGTAAGGGAGAAGGTTTGTGAACTTATTTCAGCTGTGAGGAAAACATTGTAGTTTGCATATGACAAAGAGAAAGGTCCCTGACTGATGCTTCCTGTGAGCTAGAGCAGCACTTTCCCAGGCCTGACAAAGTCCTGTCAAACACTACAGAAGAAGAGAAACTGTCTGAGGCTGAGAGACTGGCTGGCTGTGAGAAGCATTCAAAGTGGTGTTATTCAGATATAGTTGTCTAGGAAGAGAGACACTGTAGGCTACATTCATACTGTAGGCTACATTCATACTGCATGCATCCCAAGAGAGGTTAAATCAGAATAAAATGGAGATGGCACATATTCTAGCTAGAGATATAGCCTACAGTACAGAGAGAACAACACTGTTTCAAGAGACAGTTACATCATACTGTACTAAGGAGGTTTAGTTAGGCTACAAAGGTTTTATGGGGTAAATACATACAAAGGAGTGTTTAGAAACTTGCATAATCAGAGGCACAAGGCTGCTATAGAGTTGGCCTGGGGACTACTATGGGTATTTCTCCAGTTGTCGTGCTGCACACATGCTGCCCTGCATAACAGCTGGCTGGGGGTCATGTTACAAAGCCAATAGAGGGAGGAGCTGTGTGCAGAATGTCAGCAACATGTCCAACTGACCAGAGGGTATCACTGTGTAATCCATCCCTCATCCAGCCTCCCAATATGAATTACTGTCCATAATAGAAAGTCTGATAAGTTCATTATAGAGATTTAAAAAGTGTTCAAAAGGATCCTGTGATGGTGTCTTAGTCATGGCCTTTGAAAACGTTTCAATTAAGTGATTAGCCTAATAACTTATTTGTTTTAACACTGCCAGGCATGCCAATCAATATTATTATTTTATAAGGAAATTATGCGACTCAAGTCACGCCAGAAGCAGATGCTTCACAACCACCAATTATGTGAGACATCTTTGATATGAGACAGTCGATGGACTGCGTGATATTCCCTGAACTATTACCCACATCGCTGTTCACTCAAACTAAGTAATTATCGTTGGCTGTAATGAATGTCAACAAGTGAACAAGGGAAGTAAATAAGTTAAAGAATGTCCTACCTTTGCCGAGGTCCAGTATTTCTCAGTTATAACATGAAATATTACATTTCCTCCATCCTTTAAATATTTCATTGTAAATGTCAATATCAGAAATCCATTACGACTCAATTTATAAACTCGGTACGATTTAATTGATTTAGCCTATCAATTGGTTGAAGTGGACTGTGTGGCTATTTAAAGCCTATTCTAACATCGTTATTTGTATTTCAATATGCTTTATCTTCCAAATGTTGTTCAAAATGTTTAAAGCTTTCGTCAACATAAACAAGTTTGAGTACGCTATTCAATGAACGTGAAATTGACGCGTAGTTCAATGCGCACGAAGAAGTTCAGTGCGCACAAGGAGATTGATTCGTTGAACACACGAACTATCAGTGCATCTTGTAGGCGGAGCCAAGTCTTACAAATCCTGTTACTGTGGATCCGAGCAATTATTCCCTGCCGCTCAGAGCCAGAGAGAGCAGACCACTGCCCATTGACCTATCACTTGCAAGCACATGCTGCTGACCAAAACAGTAGACTGACCTCCTTAATTTTAACCTTAGTTATCAAGATTAAATACACATTTCCCACAAACTCAGAAACATCCAACCTATGCGAGGTAGGTATTCCTAAATATGCCTACAAGTTATTTCATTTGCTAATGCTATTCAGATAGACAACTTTGGCAACTCTTTCCACAACAAATATCCTCAACATCATGTCCCCCCATTTAATTTACAAAAGGGTATATGAGTCCAGGCAGAGTCCATATACCGCAATGTTAACTGTGACACAACCACCCTATAAAAACCCACAGCTATATATGACACCACATTGTTAGCCAACTGATGCACAAAATGTTAATACAGCATCCTTTCACTCAGACAGTTTTAGCAACAGTTAAACCACCACCACACAGTGGGGCCAGAGTCAGTGACTGTCTCTTGGTTGTGGCAACCAACACAGCAGACATCCACACAGAGCTCTCTACCCGGAACTTGGCACCATGAGAGAAACAGCTGCCAGATATTCACATTCTGGTGGTCAGGGCCCCTGAGCACATGCCCTGCATTACAGGTCGGTAATTTGGTGATAATTAGGCCGACTACAAGGTTTAGATATCTGGCTAAACTACCTACCTAGCAATGTTAGCTGATATGGGCTAATCAAGTGACATAACAAGTGGAAAACTGCTGATGCACTACCAAATGTCGAAATTGCACTTTGTGAAATCCACTTTCCTAACTCTCAACAGTAAGTTGAGACCAAAAAAAAAAAAAACGCCCTCTAGCAGCTGCGGGGCCCTACTCGCGGCCCTACACGCAGCTGCATACAGGAAGAAGCATTGGGCTTGTAAGTAAGCATTTCACTGTAAGGTCTACAGCTGTTGTATTCGGCACATGTGACAAATACAATTTGATTTGATTTGTATAGGAAGAAGTGGCACTAGTGTAATCTCATGTCTTGGCATTCAATGGGCTAACCTTAAGGCGTGTCTGGCAAACAACCACTGATGTAAATTACACATTTTTTGTCTCATTTACGTCACATCACATTTCACATCTGTGTTGCACTGATATTGAGTTCCAAGGGAAACATGGCTCATATAGTGACATTGAAATCTCTATGATGGGTAGTTATGTCATAGACCCTGATGCTAATCCTGACCTTCCTACCTCTTTCAAAACAAAGGGTTAAAAGGCCACAGACAACAAAGTGGACACCTGTCTGTTTGATAGTGTGTGTGTATGTATTACCACCTCCTCCTCCTCACTAGAGCGCTAGCTCCTCAATGTGACCTGTGTGTGGTCGGTCGCATGCAAGCCATCTATCTGGCAAGGCCACTCCGCCGCTATCAATAGCTGTGCTAAACAAGTTTCTATTGGAGGAGTGGAGCGTTTCCATCTCCTCCATGGTTACAATCAGTTTTCCCTATTAAATCTGAGAGCAGCCAGGAGCCACTGTACTTTTCTGAGCTGGAGAGACGTGACCCCATGTCCAGAAGAGCATCTTAGCCAATGAGGTGGTGAAAGATAAGAGATGTGTTATCAGTGTATCACTAATAGGCTCCTCATACTTTGAGTCTGATAGAGAAAGAGACATGTGTTGGACGTGAGCAACAGGTTGTGTCATGGAACGGCCCCCAGTGCTTACGATGTCTAACATCATGCGATGTGTCATCAAGTTTCTCTCTAAACCTTCAGTCCAAATAACACTGGCTGATTGATATAACTTGTCCATCTCTCATCTTCTTCCCTCTCCAAAGCATAACCTTCATCCCAGAGGCCTTGCATGACTGAATCATTCTTCAATTCCTTGTTTGGGGTATTCAGCTTTCTCCGTCATGTCTGACAACCTTACTGACAAGTAGAAGGTCAGGGGTAATGGATTTGAAGGAAGCCATGCAGAGAATATCCTGGGTTGCATCCTGGGTTGTCTGTGCCAGTCAACTGATGGATCTGTACTACTGCCTAAGGGTTATTGCAAGTGGGTGTTGGTTTACTTTAGCTTGATTAAAATGAAGGAAGAGCTGTTATAAAAGAGCAAATAAAATGAAAATAGCTGTGATATTTATTTACAATTAAATTAAATACATTTTATTAAATTAAGTCCAAACTGGCAGAAAAACAGTATCTATGTCAGAAGCTTTCATCTCCAGTTTCATAAAATGTAGACTGAAACAGTATAGAGAGGTGGAAACCTGACTAACTACATAACTTACTATTGATGATCTGCCTTTCCCAAGTTTAAAATTAATTGTTTGTGATAGGTTTTTCTACGATGCTTCTAAAATATTTGGATGTGAAATATAAAACACTAGCTCCTCCCATTGATATACCGTAAAACTTCAATTAAACGCTGAGTCTCAAATAGCCGCCTGTCCCTTTTAACAGCTGGGCATTGGAACACATTTCAGCAAATAAACGCCTGTTTCAAATAAACGGCAGGTCTAAATGAATTGTTTACGAGGTAACCATGGATACAGCTCTGATATTTCCAAGGTCATGTGCATTACATTATTCCGTCATTGCTGCTATCCATGGTGCCGGTACCGCTCTCTTTATAGAAGATCCCAGACTGCATCTTTATATTGTATCCTATAATGTGGCGAGTCACTGCTCTAATACATGGTTGAAGAGGAGTGTGGGAGTTGGCTAGAGCAGTGCTTCTCAATCTTTTTTCAATAACGTACCCCCTATCACATTTTTTCTCAGCCAAGTACCCCCTGACCGGCCCCAATCATTTGAGATAGAAATAAAGCTATGACTACGATAGTGATATGCCATCATTATGAGATTTATTAAACATTGTAAATGAAAAACATTTGCAATAATAAACATTTGCAATAATAAACAATGTATAATTACCGATCATGCAGTTTAAGTACCCCATGACTGGCCCCAAACATGTTTGATAAAAGAAACCTATATAAATAATATATATACAGTGTGTGTATATATATATATATATATATATATATGATGTTTATAACATTTTAGCTCAAAAACAATTGTAATAATAAACAACAAACTAAGTTCTGGTGGCTTTCCAACATGACACTGATGTTTGGTGCTGAGATGTCTCTGGAGGTGCGCCGGTTTCATCGAGCTGTTAGCTAGTTTCTCCCCACAGAAAAAACACAATGCCTGGGGAGGGTTGCCATTTGTTGCCGTGAATCCCATCAAAACATACCCCTCCTGATATTGACGGTATTTTGTTGGCTCCACTTTGGCTTTCTTTTTTTCTTCATCCTCCCCGTTCTCCGCTGTAGTATTGCTACGTTTTAACCAGGATTTCATTTAAATGTCTGTTTGTTTCCAGTAAAGCAACTGGCTTCCCGCTCGACGTGATTCAAATTCTTCTTCTCTGATTTAGGTAGTTTACAATCACATTTAAAATAGAAACATTTTATATAAAAATGTGGTTTACATAAACATTTTATTAAACTTATTTTCATATGATATTTTTAGTAATCATGGATGATTTTGTATATCTTTTAAATTAAATTAATAATTTTTATTATTTTTTTTATTTTTTTTAATATATTTTTTTATAAATCTCACGTACCCCCTACAGTACCGCAACGTACCCCCATTTGAGAATCACTGGGCTAGAGGGTGCAATCACTGTGAGTAAAACATATGGGGCAGCCGCCCATTAAGCGCTATACCATTCAAGACAAATACAAAGCACTTTAACTCACTAAGTCCCTGGTGGCTAACTTCCTTCTTCAATCCAACCACCAAGCACCTCGTTCATGTTCTTAGCTGGCAAGATGACAGTAATCCATTAGCCTGATGGGGGGAATTGTCATGTCATTACAATTGTGCCCTCTTACACACATGAATTAACTTAATGATGAGTCTGCCAGACTGTATGACAGCTTGTGTAACTGGAAACACTTTGCAACTAGATCTGTAATTAGAACAGTATAATCCCTGCCTGAGTCAACCTGCCTTGAAGAATAGTTTGACTGTTAATTTGCCTTCTTTATGGTAGTGGCAGGGGAAGCTGAGCTGAGGTGAGGAGAGATTGAATTGAACCTGGAACCCAAGCCACCCTAGAGAATACATAACATGCCCAATTACACAAATGAGCCAAAAGTTAAGCATTCCTACCTCCACCATTCCATCAAGGTGTGGAGACTAGGACTGTGGTACCTGTCATTTGAACACTGCCTGTGAAACTCAGGCAGTGTGCTGTTGGTTGGCAGCACGGAAAACATACAAACTATCAAGATGGACTTGACCAAAAACAACGGCCTTTGTAGCTGAGCTGCACTGCCTGATGCCTTTGAGTGAGTGAGGGCGAAGGGAACATGTGGGCTTCCCACCAACTGCCAGCTGAGGTAATTGCAGTGTAGAGCAACATCACATCCATCTTAAGCTATCTGACAGCTCCAGAAGCACTTGGAAAGAGGAATCTAGCAGTTTCACTGCACCATGAAAACACTCATTCACATATGACACATTTTGAGAGACATTAAGTAATAAATATACATTACATGCTTTGGAAGGGAGACAGTTTCTCAGTTTCCAGGGTAACAATGCATGTTGGAAGTAGTATTGCTGCTAAAATCGGTCTGTTTTTTATTCTCAGACTATTAACAAAGCTCATGCTATTGTGATGTGTGAAATATATTGTTTTATTGTGCTTACAGTGTTGGTGTTATGAAAGGAACCTATTAGAAGTTAGAGGAGAAAGAACAATGAACCTCCCACCTGATATCCTGCTTTTCAAACATGTTACTAACATACAGTTTCTCTCTTTCACGTTTAGTCTTATTCCATGTACATGATGAAATTATTTACAAAGTCTCACGTTCAGACATGTCTACCCGGTTGTTCATGAATTACATGTAGTATTGCTTACGGTATCAAATTATTTTGTGCTGCAAAAAAAAAAAAAAAGTATTTAATTCACAATTCTCTCCACAGTCATATTTACTTAGCTGTTAATCGTGACAATGTTCTCTCAAAATAATAAAATATACACTACCGTCCAAAAGTTTGGGGTCACTTGAAACTCCATGAAAACATACATGAAATGGGTTGCAAAATGAATAGGAAATCAAGACGTTGACAAAGTTATAAATAATGGTCATAAATAATAATTGTGTCCTTCAAACTTATCTTCGTCAAAGAATCCTCCATTTGCAGCAATTACAGCCTTGCAGACCTTTGGCATTCTAGTTGTCAATTTGTTGAGGTAATCTGAAGAGATTTCACCCCATGCTTCCTGAAGCACCTCCCACATGTTGGATTGGCTTGATGGGCACTTCTTACGTACCATACGGTCAAGCTGTAGGAGGAAATTGGCTCCAACTAAGCGCTGTCCACAGGGTATGGCATGGCGTTGCAAAATGGAGTGATAGCCTTCCTTCTTCAAGATCATTTTTACCCTATACAAATCTCCCACTTTACCACCACCAAAGCACCCCCAGACCATCACATTGCCTCCACCATGCTTGACAAATGGCGTCAAGCACTCCTCCAGCATCTTTTCATTTGGTCTGCGTCTCACGAATGTTCTTCTTTGTGATCCGAACACCTCAAACTTAGTTAAGCATTCTAGTAGAGTCTATGGAGGTTACCTCTAAGTGGGGACCCTATTTAGGGTGTTCATTTTCCCACCTGCTATGAGGGTCATTGTTTTGTTTAGGTGCCTGTGTGTGCGTGCCAAACATTTAGGTTACAGACGTGGTTCTCGCTTTGTTGTAATTAGTTCGAAGTTAAATAAAGTAATTCAAACTACCGTTGCGCTGCGCTTTGGTCTATTCTTCACAGCGATCATGACAAAAACAAATGTATCCTCCACCATGCTGGTTCCCTATGGTATAGATACATCTGGTCCATGAGAAGTGGATGGCGGTAATGGTCCCCTACAGGGTTGATCAGTTTATTTACTCCCACACTTCCTATCTCCTATGTAACGCATCATAAATCCTATAGATTACCCCCAGCACATGGACATTATGACCAGCCACCGGTACAGCTGGACCAGCTGAGCCTCACAGTGTGACACAGTCAATCAGGCCATGTCCCTGTTCCCTGCAGTGTGCAGTGACTGAGCGTGCACTGTGGCCCCCAGGGATCCAGGGAGACTCTAATCACAGGGTTCTACAGGCGCTGTGTGGGTCATTACCATGTTGTGGATAATGTTACACAGGTCTTGTGGCTGGGCGATTGAAGACATGATGGTTCCTCACTGCCCATGTCTGATAGGATAACCAACACACTGAGCATAGGCATGTTACTAAATTTATTTTTACACCAATAAACCCATCCGTTAAAAAATGAATTCAGTAAATGTCAACCTAGCAAGCCAGGCAACTATAAACAATGTTTTGGTTCATTGCTAGCCAGTTAGCTAGCCAGTTCAAATAATGATTAGAGTATAGCTGAAAACATCTTAACGTGAGTTACTTTTTATTCATTATTACAGGAAAATAAACCCACAACAACATAATTATTTACAAGGTAATGGCGAGCTTACATAAAATAGCTTAATACCACAGTGTGACGAAATAAAATTGGGTAATTCTATCAGAGAATTTTTGAACTCTTAGATCATCTTGTCACAGGAGGGTTTGGTCTGGTTGCTGTGGCAGTTTGGTAACCACGACAACAAATGTTGTGACAGTTGCAGAGACTTATTCCTGCATTTTTCGTACTTGATACACATTTGCTTCGCTTTTCAACTAGCTAAAAGCTAGCTAGTTGAAGTCTGAGTGTACTTCTGTTTGTACCACCGCATGGTAACGCACGAGTAGAAAAGTGATCACATGCGTTACACAGAATTACCGCAGCCTAGTGCGGCATCCCAAACATAGCATTGCGAACTGCTCCATCGACAATGAATGACTTCCGCCAGAACGCAAAGAGTTTGATGCATCTGGTGGATATGAGGCGTTAAACTTTTTTCATGTCGCAGCGATGGTCTACACACATTCCACCTGAGTATAAATTAAATGTTGTTTTGACGAATGTCACTTGTCGCATTCTAATTGTCTACAGACAAGTATAAACTGGCCTTAAGTTCCTAAGACCCTGGCTTTAGATGCACTAATTACTGGGTAGAGGAATTAGAGGATTCTGATTGAAATAGACTGCTAGGATTATAGAAATGGCAATCTACAAGGCCAGTAGAAGGGCAGACAAAGGATGGATATGATGAATTGGATAAATACCATTTAGACACATTCACTCTCCCTAGGAATCACCACGGACAATTTGGTATTGGGACAAATCAAAGGAAAGGGCACCTATTTGACCGGACAGGGATTATGCAGAGAGAATTAGAGAGTTTAGTTAATTAAAGCCGGCGGAGAGACAGAAGACAATAGGGTTATTACTGTCATCAGAGGAATATATTTTTAATTGTTTGGGCTAGACTGACTGACTGACTCAGTCCCCCTCACAGGAGAAAATGACCAGAGCATGAAGACTTTAATAATGGGCTCTACTTAGTCAATAGAATCACTCACAGTTAAGATGTTTTTCACTGAGACGCCACACCAGACAGTAGTGCGCTTGCATACTATCAATACCAGGCCCCTGACAGATGGTTGAGTTGACTCAGCATTACTCAAAGCATTGGATGTCCATAAAGGAACAGTTCAGACCAATATGAGGATATTGCTATGTTAGCTGCACAGTTTAGTCTTTTTTTTATTTAACCTTAACTAGGCAAGTCAGTTGGGAACAAATTCTTATTTACAATGATGGCCTACCTACAGGGTCAGCCCCTGGAGCAAATTAGGATTAAGTGCCTTGCTCAAGGACACATCTACAAGTTTTTAACCTTGTCGGCTCAGGTATTTGAACCAGCGACCTTTCAGTTACTGGCCCAGCGCTCTAACCACTAGGCTACCTGCCGCCCCGTTTATTGGATGATAACACTGAGTAGTCCTTTTTGGCACCTGTATAAAGAAACATTTCAGAGGTAGAAACGCATCATGTAGTCTACCCATTATCCCTATAGCTTTGTTTTATCCTCCAGATCTACTGCAGTGCGGTGGTCCCTATAGAAATATACATTTTGCCGTGTGTGTAATTAGCTATTTACAATCAGCGCTTGCACCATTAAGTGAGCAAATAACTCCACGATTGCTGGATGTTATTACAATAACACATCATTAGGGGATGCAAATTTGTCTGTTGATATAGATTTAAAGGTTTTCCATTTGGGGATAAGCTTATGTAACTGTATTCATGGCTTTCATTACCCTATTTACCATAAGAGCAGAAAGAGTTGTGCCTTATCACACACATTAGGCTGACAGTTTCTTAGTCACCCAATCTTACACATACTGGTTGAAGGTGAATAGATGGCTTGCTGACATCCTCCACCACCATCCTTCCTGTGATACGTGTAATCCATGTGTAATCCATTGCATGGTTCAGTATTACTGGCCTCCATGGTCTGCTGAAAAGAAGTACATGTACTCATCCAGTGATGTTTGGATGAAAACTCGTACCTCTCCCTAAATGAGAGGTATGTTTAGGATGGCTGGAGAGGAAAAAGCAGAGTCAAATTAATAATATAGTGTGATTGGTTGATGTGCCTGGAACTAGAACACCTGGAATATTTCAGGATCTAAAGCCTCTGTTACTCTGTCCAGCCACTACATTCCATAATCTCTTTATTAATATGGAATGTAATGGCTGCAGAGTAAGAGAGGCTTTAGATCCATTTTGGCAAGAAATATTCCAGGTGTTCTACTGTACACTCTTAGAGGTAAAGGTGCTATCTATAACCTAAAAGGGTTTTTCGGCTGTCCCCATAGGAGAACCCTTTGAAGAACACTTTTTGGTTCCAAAACAACCAAAATAGTTCTAAATGGAACCAAAAAGGGTTCTTCATAGGGTTCTCCTATGGGGACGGGCGAATAACCCTTTTTTTCAAAGAGTGTAGTTCGAGGTACACCAACACCACTGCTTTTATCCAAGAGGTGAACATTTTTATTTGTTGGAGACTTCTGAACTAGGGTTGTCATATTATTAAGGAAACTGTTGATTGATTGTGACAAAATACAGCCAACCTGACTAAAAAATAATATTTGCAGGTGGAATAAACTAAATTGTGTTTTTCTAGTGATGTGAACTGGATAAAGCATCCATTCATCATTTAGATATCTCCTGTCAACTTGTTTGGCAGTCCTGGTATCAATTCCTAAAATACACTGCCCTGAAAATGCAGTCTTTCAATTGCCTGCACCAATTTGTGGCACTGATCCAAGTCTAGACAGAGAATAGAGTGACACCAAGCTATCATAAAATAGAGATTAGAGTGACACCAAGCTATCATAAAATAGAGATTAGAGTGACACCAAGCTATCATAAGCGGAAGTGAAAAGCATATTTTCTCAAAGCAGACAATGAGCAGTGAGATAAATGTGTTTTCAGCAAAGAGTTTTTACTCACTGTATCAAACTTCGGTACTGTATCAAACTGTCAAAGTTATCTAGTTGTTTACTCAGAGTATGCACCAGCAGAGACCACACAACACAAACTCCTTCATAGTGCAAAATGTTTTAGATTACTTGACTATGCCTCACCAGAATAACATTGAATTCACAATTGTACTGCCAATGCAGCAGCAGTATATTTTCAGCAATTGTTAATGCCAATGGTGAGCCAGCAGTAAGCTTTAAAGGTAACACCTCCCATTCACCTTGAGTTACCATGGCCCATAAAAGGTGAACAGATGGGGACAGCCTGGTCCATTGTGCTGTCAACTTGCTCTGAAACTGTACAAATACATTAACAGCTTAGATTAGGAGCCAGGAGGACAAGTGTGGTCCCCATCCATCCCCCTTCATAAATCTGCCATAATTTGTTGGGGACAGAGGACACTGGCCACCAGCCAACCACTATCCTGCCAGGTGGAGGTAAACACATTTAATGGTGCTGGCTGTAGAGGATGACAAACTCTTCCAATGGTGGCTAATTTCACAAACATGAAAGTTGCAGGAGAAATACGGTATATGCAAATATAATACTGTACGATGTAAACCATACTAGGTAACACTTGATTTGTTTTCAGGTTTGAATGTGGGCAAATTAAATCAATTCCCCAGCAAATAATGAATCTTTACCCATACACAACAAGAAATCCATATGAGGGCTATGTTGTATATAAGATGCTAGATATCAAAGCTGTTCCCTGTTCCATTTTTATCCACATTTGAGTGACATCCATCTATCTATAGACTCATGTGTCTGTGTGTGGTACATTGGAAAATATGAATTAGTTTATTGAGGTGTCATGCCCCAGTTGTTGCATCAGAGTTAATTTCACATGTCAAAGCCTGCACTATTCAAAGAGAATGCATCACAGCTGGAACCATGGGCACAATTACTTTAAGCATACATTGGTTTAACAATCTACAGTATGTCAAGTGCATTATCACTATAGTCAATATGGTTAATGACAAAAAAGTAATCTTCTCCTTCGCTTTACAATGGCCTTCCAAGTGGGAATACTTGGATGTGCCTAGGTGATTTTCTACGCTTAGACAGATAAAGAATTCACCTGCTATGGAGTAGGAATATGACTAATAACCGTGTATGATCTTAATTAGTCTGAACAATCGGCATGTTAAATAGGGTGCTTCAACAAAGCATGACACTCAAAAGAACTCCTCTCCATTGCTCCCTCCATGTGGTAACTTAGTGGCTCATTTTCATGTATGTGTCAGAGTTTAGAGCTTGGTGATGAATAATTGTTGTCTATTCTTTATCCTGTAGGCTCTCCCCATTGAATGAATAATTAATATACAGGAAATCATAGGTTGATCACGACTCAGGGATGATCTAGCTATCATTGTTCTCCAGCAGCATACTGTGTTAACCAGACAAATAGGAAACAAATGGGCCAAATATAAGCCCTGATTCCCACCAGTGCTTTGTCCCATGGAGGAATGACAGTTCTAGGACATAGTCAAATACAAACATCCTGTGAGACACAAGCAGTGAGGATAGGACCCTGAATACGACAGAGAAGTATTGACATGAGTGAAAAACAAACCTACTGAGACAATACTGATGAAATTAAATAAATTAAATTTGCTTCTTAAATGTAGCACACATCTAAAGTATGATACCTGTCTTGGAACGGTAGATTTTTCAAGTGGGGTAAGAAGAGATACTCTAGCAGTTCATCCCGATTTTTGACAGAACTCATTTAGTATGATATGTTACTTTTCGTCTGGAATGTATTCATTTATGAATGTTCATCACCCATTTTGTATTATACTGTATATTACGAATTTTCTAAACGTACTATATATTATGAATTTGCTAAACGTATGATATGTTAAATTCTAGCTAGATGGCTAGCGTTAACTAGGCTAGGGGTTAAGGTTAAGTTTTGGACTTAAGTTAGAGTTAAGGTTAGCTAAAAGGGTTAAGGTGAAGGTTAGGGGAACATGCTAAATAGTTGCAAAATAGCTAAAAAGTAGTAAGTAGTTGAAAAGTTCCTAATTAGCTCAAATGCTAATGTTGTCCCTGATGAGAATCGAACATGCCATCTTTGGGTTGCTAGACGTTCACGTTATACGCCTACCCATTAGTTACCACCCACTTCCTTTGTGACACTTCAAGAAGTTAGTGTTCCATATTAATGTCATTGTGGTACTTTCTCTCAGGTGGTCTAAGTACCATTTAAATCAAGAAGAATGGTTCTGTTGAAACTTAGTTGTTCTGAATTCGATGAGGTGACAAATGTCACAGCAAGGAGACATAGCACTGACCTCAAGAGGCCACTGTTGAATGGATTTTAGATGAGAATGTCTGATGTGTTGCCAAGCTGGCAACCCAGCAATTATTGTACGTATGAAATCATGACTTTTGTACAGAACCACTGGAACAGTAAGCTCCAAGTCAACTAGAAAGATCCAATCAATCAGAAGATCATAATGTTGAATATAAACTAATACGTCCCAGAATAGAAAAAAGTCACAATGGAGGCTAGTTTGTGTGATCCACTAACCACGCTGAACTCAGGAAATCCTGAGGTAGATTTCCCATTCCAAAGTGAACTCTCAAACGCTCTCAGTTTCTTATTTGGAGAGTTTCATTTCTAAAAGTGGAAGAAATGCGCCACAAGCTTAGAGAGGACCTGCAGTAAACGTGCAGTAAGCTTCAGGAAATTGTAAAGGGAATGAATACATGACCAAGAGCGTGTTTCTGAGGTTACTTGGAGGTGTGCTCAATTTCTGTGTGGGGATGATGGGTTAATCTTGGACAATTGTGTGGCAGACAAAGGGGTTAATCGAAGTAAACGTCGTGACCCGATGTTTGCACCACCAGTCAGTCACCATAACAACCAGCATCTATCCTAGGGCTTAAAAAACATTGAAATTGTTTTATAATCAAAATTACCAGACATTCATGTAAGCTCGTGAGATCTGGCTGAGAACATTTAGCTGTGAGAGATACACATCATCTAATACAATAAGTCTTCGGAGTCTGCCACTAACAAGCAGAGGCACAGGTGTGGCGACATGTCATGGGAATTAAAAATAATTACAGAAGGAAGAATGGAAGATTCTGTTTTTATTGTGAGAGCTCTGGGGAGTAAGATGTCCAATGTATTTACAATATTACATACAGTATGACACATAATTGAGAAAAAAAATAGGATAGTAACAAGCACATCAATGTTTATAGACATGGCTAGAAACATGATTGTAAGAGCATAGTTTATCCTGCTCTTAATCATGGAGTTAATGTTTTTATTTTTTATTGCTTTTGGGAGATTTAAGCATGGGTATATTGATGAAAAAGTAAACTGTGGCAAATACCAATAGCATCATGAGCACAACACCAGATCACATGTAATTGAATAAGTGCTCTGGCTTAGAAAGGGCTTTTGTCTGAAGCATTGATGGAACTCCCTGATACAGAAACTCATTAAACTAACTATTCTATTAATAAAGCCAGATGTATCAATTACACACCCGGTCACTGCCAGGGAAGGATGCCTGAGATGGTTGGGCTGCATCTCATTACCCATGTGGATGACATGGAAGCCTCAGTGTACACAGATAGGAAATATATCACTACACTACATCCAAAAATGTAGCTGCCTCTGCTGAGTGAACCTACCACCTCTAATCAAATACAATACAATTTACACAAAGCTGTAACAGAGGTCACTGTGTCTGTGTGGTAGTAATTGTGCTGCTCAGGCATATAAAAATATAAAATATATATTCTTATTGAAAAGGACTTATGTCGTCCCTGGTGTTACAGTCAGTATTGTAAGACACTGCCGAAGTCGATAAGGCAGAATACCAAAAAAATTACCAGACGCATGGTAAAAAGAATATTAAAAACTTCAAAGAAATAACTTCAAAATAATATTCCACTCTTCACAGGAAGCCAATGGCATTTAATAAAGAGCAGGGTAAAGTAAACTCAGCATGGTTTCATCAATGCAACTCCAGTAAACCTGGATTATGGTAACACCTATGTTAATACCAGCAAAGCATGCCAGTTATGCTTGTGCTGAAACCATTGCCTTTGGTTTCATATTTTCATTACGGCTGACAATGTGATTAACAAACACTAATATACAATGCTTTCCCGACATGGCGACCTACAAAAATGAATTATTCTACATCAAGCTGTCACTGACTGCAGATTAGATTGTCAGCACGAACCGTAATGCTGCGGAAATTGCGCTGACTTTTATCATGGGTAAATAGTCTTTATGGATGTAATACTGGCTCAGTGCTGCAACATTACCAGTTGGATTTAACATGCAAGGAAACTGAGAAAACATTCATGCAAGAAACATGAGCCAGCTGATCAATTGTACTGGGAGCATTTTCCTGGGAAGTAGAGAGACTACTCCATTGTTCTGATAATTGTGAGGCAGCAGGTCACAGCAAGAGAGAAGAAACAGATGAGATTATTACTAACATAGATTAATGGAAGAAAGTACTGTGGATGGGATGGTGAGTACAAATAAGCCTCCCTCAGACAATAGACCCATCACCTTATACGACAATATCTGGCCTTAACATGAGCACACGGACAAAAGAGCAAACCTCAGACACTGATACTACAGAGGTGTACAGGCATACCATTTAACATATTCAGGAAATTCCAGTAATTGTTAACCTGAGCCATGGTTAAATTAGTGCTTTATGACATTTTCCACTTGGCAGTGAGTGTCACGATGTGGTGTGTCGGCAGACCAAGACGCAGCGCAGTTGAACATACTTTTAATTAGAATTATTGAAAAACAAGAATGGTACTCACAAGCGCACGCCCACACACTCCATAAACATCCAACATGAAGATAATTACCCACAACAAGGTGTGTGACATCTCTACTTAAATAGAATCCCCAATCAGAGACAACGCATAGCAGCTGCCTCTAATTGGGGATTCAACACAAAACAAACTAGATCTAGAATTACTAGATCTGTCAGGCTCTGACCCTGGCTAAATAGAGGAGCCAAAGGCCTCCCTATGGCCAGAGCCTGACAGTGAGAGACTGAATTGTCACTTCATTAACAGACTGACACCAAGGTTGCAGTGAATATTATCATGGGTTGGGTCTTCAAGTATTTGTGGATTATTCCTATTTGACACAAGGGATCCTCTTTACTGACGCTTACTCATCTTAATGGTTATATTGCTTACGTCTGTTTATCTTTAAAATAAGATACAAAATAAAGGTTAAGGTAAGGTAAGGAAAGGAAAGGAAAGGAAAGGTAAGAAAAGGAAAAAAAATATGATGATACATTGGCCCAAAAACAATAAAAAATAGGTCCTACAGGTTATACAATGTAGGATGCAGCAAAATCTGCTTTCCTCTCCTTTTACAACTCATTACGGAAAGTCAGAGCCCAATATCCCAGATCTGCCCATTAAGTTGGACATGGCTGAAAACATGGACCACAGGAGGTTTTCCTCCACTGCTCAGACCCCCGGAGGATTAACAACTCACATGTTTTGACACCCTGGCTGGGGGAATTGGCGCCTAGCAGGGGAAGGCGGCGCTGTGCAGCACGTCTTTAATGAATCTATAGTAAATAATGAGAGAATCAATGGGGTCTAGATGAACGGAGAGAGTGACCCAGAGGAATGCAGGTGGAGGATGTTTACCATCAATCATGATTCAGTGGAATTCAATGAGAACCTAAAATAGAAAAAATAGAACAAAAAAGAGGACAAATTCCACAGAGCTCCAGATTGTAATGTTTATGCCTTGAATCTGTAGTCTGGATGTTTGACTGAATTTCCCATATGCATGACGTCCAGCTGACACTCAAGTCTGCATGAAGGAGGTGGCCATGCTTTGTGCTCATGTCAAAATGAATCATGTGTAATATGGATGAGTTGTATCAATGCATATTTGTCTTGATTTATGTAAAGTCCTCATACTGCATGTCATTTTTGACCTCGGCCAGTGCCAATTATATTTTTGACCTCAGCCAACCGTTGTATGCACCCTTCAAATTCATCTGAATAATTCTTAGAGAGGAGATGGGAGTAAAAAACGGCTCTATTTTATGTTCACAGGGCTATGAAGGAACACATAAGACATCTAAACTGGCAACACAGAGAGAGAGAGAGAGAGAGAGAGAGAGAGAGAGAGAGAGAGAGGGAGAGAGAGAGAGAGAGACAGAGAGAGAGAGAGAAATTCCTCTAATGCAAGGCAAGATTTCAATATGTTTCCAGCAGACTTCTAAGCACAGCAAAAGAACGTCTAGACATGCAAGGCAGCTTTGTTTGAATCCAGCCCTAAATCAAGAGGTAATTATCCTCTTTGTTATTTGTCCACTTTACACCTCATTTCAAGTAATCCCTTTGCTTCAGTCACACTTCTGTTTAATAACCTACTCTTGTTATGCCGAATGTTTTAAAGCAACTGTTCCAAGTAAAGTATTAAATTGAGACCTGCTATGTTTAACATAACATATCATTATTTCCACCAGAAAAGATGGG
Source organism: Thymallus thymallus (assembly GCA_023634145.1). Lineage (NCBI taxonomy): Eukaryota > Metazoa > Chordata > Actinopteri > Salmoniformes > Salmonidae > Thymallus > Thymallus thymallus. Next base: position 22,793,448 of record CM042378.1, read on the forward strand.
TGTCAAAATGTGACAGAACCATCGAGAGCTCTCTGATCTTAGAAGTATATATTCTATTAAATGAAGGGGTAAGAGCTACCATTGTTCACTAGTTCAATGTAACATTTTCAACAATTCAACCTCAGGCTCTTTGCAAATCTGGAGCTGAATATGTGACGTTGTATATTTGAATCGTACTAGAATTCAACCAGACCCAAAATGTGAAACTACATGGTCATTCCCCATTTCCCCATCTAACATTCTCCATCTCTCCCCTACCTACCGCACAGGATGTTCCATGTATGCAACCTTCATCAGACTTGTTCCTATATCCTCTCTCGGGGCAGAGATCATTGTATTCTTACACAGCACTGGCTATTATTGCTCAGGGACTGACATAAATGATAAGGTGAGAAAGGTGCAGGGAAAAGGTATTTTTCTACAGTAGGTGTGTGCCGTTTCAGGCAGTGGCAACCAGCAGCAGCATCATTTTGCTTGACAAAAGATAGAAGGTGCAGGTGGATGCAGACTCTAGAGGAAAGTGTCTCTCTCCTCAGCCCCCCAACAGCTAAACTTCACTACGCTACATCACCTAGTTTATGAAGGTTAGTGACAGAACATGCATCTCCTGCCAAATTAGAAAATGTACTGAAGAGTGCAATGAACCAGCAGCAGATCCCTCAAAGCTTACTGATAACACACAATGAAGTGATGATAAACTACCACTAGCCTGTAGTATGACAACATAGTGACCTGACACTGAACTTGTGCTCATCATTTTAAACACATTGTACAGTAGTTCCATTCACACCCATTCATACAAGCACATTCAAAGCATTACAGTACAGCATGTACAATACATGTATGTATACTTTAGACATGAGCTTCGCTAAAGAAAGGTAGGAAACATACATACCTCATAGAGCACAAAGGGGCAGTAGTTGGGCTGCATGGGAAGTGGGACCAATTCCCTCCTCTGCTCCCCTCTCTTCCTGTGCTTTTTCCGCTCCACTACACTACAGAACAGAGAGCAGCTCCACTCCAAGTGAAGGGAATCCTCTGTCTGGAGCCCATTTAAATTCACACAAGAGAACCGTTCCTGGGAATTGTGACGTACACCTGCATGCCACGGCAACGTGTTCAGACGTCCCTCGATTTCTCTCTCCTTCACTCTCCTAGTTCGCTCTCACTCTCGCTCTCTCTCTCTCTCTCTCTCTCTCTCTCTCCCCTACTCTGTTCTCTCTACTGCTCCAGCTCCCCCACTCTGGTGTTCTTTCTCCTCCACTCCCTCTTACACAGAAGCGCAAGCACACACACACACCACACACACACACACACACACTGTTGTGTGCAAGTTAGCCCCTGTCAGTGCACAGTGAAGCATATGTAGAAAAGACAGAAGACGAGCACACCACCATGCAATCTCCATAGACAAACATTGGCAGTAGAATGGCCTTACTGAAGAGCTCAGTGACTTTCAAACAAGTCAGTTGGTCAAATGTCTGCCCTGCAAGGCAAAGGGTGGCTACTTTGAAGAATCTCAAATATAAAATATATTTTGATTTGTTTAACACTTGTTTGGTTACTACATGATTCCATATGTGTTATTTCATAGTTTTGATGTCTTCACTTTTATTCTACAATGTAGAAAATAGTAAAGATAAAGAAAAACTGGTAAAAACTGGTACTGTATATAACGTGCGTGATGTATTTTTGAAGGGATGCTCCAGAAATGTTCTATTTTTAGACTTGAATCGAATTGCAAAACAGAAAGAAAAAGTGTGTGTGTGGGGTTGGGGGGGGGGGGGGGGATCAGTCTTGGTGGAAGCTCACCCCCCCCAACCACATCATCTCCACGCTTTAAGGGGATAACAGTGGGAGAGAGAGGGAGGCGATAGGAGAGGAGTGAGAGAGGGAGAGAAGGAAAGAGGGAAAGAGCTAAAAATAGCCCTGGAGGTGAGCTGAGCTGGCTAAAGGTTGGTGGGAAGGGGTTTGCTGTCAGCTAAGACCATAAAACACAGAGTCGTTCCACCTCAAAAAGCACAAAAAATTGGATTTTGACACCCACCATGTCAGATTGTTCTGAAACAGTTTCTGTAGTTAGAAACAGATAATACTAGCATTAAATATAAACATTATCTTGTTGAAAGTTAATTTGATCAAGATCAAATTGCCCATTTCAATGTATAGGATTCATATAATATTAAATTAATATAGTACCCAACATCCGCATTTGGACCAAACCGCTTCTTAAGAATGTTTAAGACTCCAAATAATGGTCAAAAGCCACCCACGGACCCTGCCCAAAATCAAGCCCACCCCAACGGTCAGTGCTATCCTGAATCCTTGGGACATCCCTACCCTAAACTTTAACCCCTACCCTAATGCTTACCTAACCCTAACTTTGACAATTTTAAATGTAAACTTCAATGGGGTAGGGAAGTCCCAAGGACCCCAGCCCAATGGCCAGTATACGGCATCAGCTTGCTTTGTTTGACAATTAGTATGAAGCTGCGGCTTGGAGTATTGTTTAATCATTCTATGAAATGTATTCTCAATTAATTTGGTGATCTTTTTTTCCCCCTGTTCAGAGAAATTAGCCATTGAAGTAGCTTGCATTCCCCCCCATAAATGATTGTAAAAGTACCAGGTTTTGCTCACTAGATGCTGGTCTTCCTGCTACTGCCACACCCTAAAAGGCTTGCTGAAATTACAAAAGTCCCTTTTAACATTAACACAACTCCAGAAATGCACTTTTTCTTCTAGGTTTCTAACAATTATACCGTGAATGACGTTTGCATGGAATAGCTGCTCATTCTTTAAAAAATGACAACCAGGGGAATACTTTCAAAAATGTACTGTGTATCTCTTTGAAGGTACCAGTATTCCCACACACAAAGACAGGCCACAGGGATGACCCTAAGAACATGTTGTGCATTGCAGTGATGATCACACACAATCATAGAACAATACCTCATGTACTACTGAAAAACACTGAAGAACAGAAATCTTTCACAAATCCAAATAGCTTTGTTGTTCCCATTATGTAATTGAAGGCTTACTGAAGAAGACAGCAGAGTAGCTATCACTGTGACAATATGATTTGGTACACTTTTCCAGTGAACTAACCCTGAAGGTAATCTTGCTAAGATACAAAACACACAGTATATTTACATCCGTTCTAAGACAAAGTATGTGTTATTACTGCAACTGAGAGACGATCACAACAAGATAAAAAAAGAAAAAAAAGAAAAGTAGCTGGACCTCCTAAATGTAATAGCTGCCTCAACATAGTTTCAAGAATTAAACATGTCATTTTCTCCATGATTAACATTACTGAGTGGAGGAAGTGAAGCTGAAACACAAAGAGTGCTTTGTGATTAAAATGTAATTATAGCCGGTCTAATCTTTGGATTAAACATTGTTGGGAGTCTGTCTCAGGCAGAGACAAATGTTCTCTTTGAGGTATCATCAATCATGCTGCCAGCAAGCAAAACAGACAGTCCAATAACAATCTAGATGGGATATCAACAAAGTGCAGCCCTAATTGGCCTACATTTTTATTATAAACTTTATTCAGGGTAGCCCAATTGAGACCAGGGTCTCATTCCCAATGGTGCCCTGACTACAAACATTTTCTCACAAACAGGGAGAAAATAAAACAAGAATAAAAAAAAACACAACCTCAACACCACCATGTCAACAAATAAACCACTACAATCAATCTACACAACTGCAATCCTCAAGGAATTCATTCACCACCAGAGTGCTAAACTGCCCTAGCAGCCCCAGAGAATCAAGATGAAAGGAATTGTGCAGATTATTCCAACAACGGGGGCACTAAAACTAAGGAGGATGTACCTAAATTGGTTGAGACCAGAGGGACCTCAAGAGCCAACCAATCCCATTATTTTATACGCTAGCAACTAAGTGAGGTAAGTTGGAAGCTTGTGTAGTAGAGCTTTGTAAACAAAAAGGGAATAATAAAGTAATCTACAGGACTTTAATAAGGACCAGCCAACCTTTTGATACAGGATGCAGCGGTGAGTATTAACACTATCACCTGTGGTAAAGTGAAGGGCGCTATGGTACACGGTTTCCCAAACTAGTTTTTTGCCCTAGCACTACACAGCTGATTCAAATAACCAACTCATTACCTAGCTTTAATTTAATCAGCTGTGTAGTGCTAGGGCAAAAAACTAAACTTGAACCAAGGTGGGGCCCCAGGACTGAGTTTGGGAAACCCTGCTATAGTAGACTGCATCTTTAAGAGTAGTGGCTGCTGCAATCTAGTAAATGGTGTCACCAGTCAAGAACATGCAGGAAAGTTGACTGTACAATCTGCTTGCTTCTATTTAGGGAGAGGCAATATCTATTTCTAAAAAAGAAGCACACTTTAAATCTTAGCTTTTTAACTAGCTCATCCATATGTTTTTTTTAACATTACGTTTTTGTCAATCCAAATGCCCAGATACTTATAGGCGGGAGCCCAATCGATGGAAGAACCATCCATTTAATAAATGAGTGGTTCATCTTAAGAGAATTAGAGAACAAAATATATTTAGTCTTGCCCGCATTGAGTACAGGTTTTAAACCAACCTTTCTGTAAGGCAACAAAGTCACATTGCAGCTCTAACATAGCCTGGTCAACAGTTGGGGGAATGGCATACATATGTCTGCACATAGCCACAGGAAGTAGGGGTGCTGAGGGTGCTGCACCCCCTGAAAACTCAGATACATTTTTTTATATATAAACTAATGTAGTGCACTGGGCCTTTACTAGTCCTGTATTAGTGAAACCATATAGTCGTCTGTAGCGCTGGCAATTATTTTTATGATCTAAGAAATTTAACATATCATCTAAAACAAGCATAGTGTCACGGTCGTGAGGAAACAGGACCCAAGGCGCAGAGTTGTAGTGCGAAGACATTCCTTTTTATTAAACCGAAAGCAAAAAAATAATAAAAGGAGAGTCCGTGACCATGAACCGGCGTGAAACAAAACCAAAATGAAACACACACGAACCCAAAAACTCAGGTGTAAAAGCTGAACATAAATAGGCTCCCCAATTAGAGGCAATGCGGTGCAGCTGCTTCTAATTGGGGACCAACTCCAAAACAGAAACGTAGAGTTTTCCAGAGAGGTCTCTGGACACCAAACCTGAAAACCATAAAGGTTTCCAGAGACCTCTCTGAACATAAACCTTACACATAGCAGCTGAAACGGTGCTATGTCCAAGTCTAAAATTGGATGGGTACACATTAAGAATAGAAGTTTAAAAAGTTCTTATCTGACAGTTGGCCAGGTATTCTAAAACGTTGGAAAGGCAAGATAATTTGGAGATTGGACAGTAAATCAGAAGGATCTCCACCTTTATGTAGGGGAGGACACTGCTTTCCAGATCTGAGGGATAACACCAGAAACAATTGTCAAGTAAAAAATATAGGTCAATGGATCTGAAATAAGTGGTGCAGAGAGTAGTAAGAAGGGATTAAGTGAATCAGCCCCTATGGATTTTTTAATATCAATCTTTAGCAAAGCACTTAGTACATCACAGACATCAAATGGCTCAAATGAAAACAAAGTATGTGAATCTGTTAGTGCATAATTCTCTACAATCTGTTCTGAGGTGACTAGACGACTGGTGACTAGAGGACTATCTATAGTAGAATTATAGGACTTTTCAGAGATTATCCTTTCAAATAGGTGGTCAGCTGAAGCAAAATGGTTATTAAAAGCACCACAAATGTCAATTTTGTCTAGTATGGGACCAGAGGCTGTCAAAGCCTGCTGGGGCAACAAAGGGGTGGAATTTTGTTTAAAAGGGATTTGAAGCCATTTTTGCCTGGAAGCTGGTAGAGCCATCTATAGTCACCATTATTGCTGGTCTTATCAAATTCCTAACGATTTTTTACATGGAACAAAGCTAGAGTTTTCTGGCGGAGTTGCTATGGAACAGTAAGGAACAGAGCATGTTTCCTTTCCTGTAAAGCTGGTGGGTAGTAGTTACCGGTAATGAGAGAGTGATAGAATGCGGTGGGTCAAAGTGCTTTGTTATAATGTGCCCCATTAACTGCATCTACTCACAGATACAGTGGGGGAAACTGTCATCTGTAACAAGCAGTACTGCCCACTAAAATTAATTGAGCTCCTTATAAGGATGGATTCTAAAGAACTTTCATGACCTTTGACACATGCAGTAAGAACCAGGTGCTGGTGCCTTTTATGTTTTTCTGCAGCTGTTAATTCTGATAATTAGTCCATAGAGGATAACTTCAAATGAAGCATTGTGAACAACTGCGTACATACACAACAACATGGAAAATCTAGCCAATTATTGTTGGAATTGTTTCCATCAAGGGACACAACAACAATGTAATAAGGTCTAATATCAGACAAACCAATCTCTGCAGTAAATCTCTGCAGTAAATCACATAACCCCATGTTGTTACCCACAAGTAGATGCCTGCTAGGTCGTCATATCAAGATCACCTCCAGTACACCAGTGTATTCTATTCCACATGAGCAGGCTCACACATTACTCTGGAGAGCCTAGTGTTGTGTAACGTGCTGTCTCTAGTGCACCTCAGCCTATCCTGCTGGTAATTTCTGTCAGGTCCATCTCTCTATGATTAAAACCCAATTATCTTGCGATACCTGGATATTACCACGACCACCTAAACAGGAACATTAGATGTCGGTTTGACCCTACACATCCCACACTATATCTCACTGGGTGTCTTAAACTATTTACTACCAAGAATCCCGCCATAAAGGCAAGAGTCATTCTCTCTAATGATAATGCCGTTGTACTTTTGGGAGACAAATAATTGCCTTTCTGGATTATTGATAATAAAATAAGTGTTAGTCATTATGAAAATAATGCCAACGAATGAGACTTTACAGGCATAAACAGGAAGCTGGGCAATTAAGTTTTGCGCATTTGAATATAAAATGGATCTAACTAAGCCTTTAGTATACCCTATGCATACTGACATGATATTAAACAACTCCCAGAAATTGTGTTGCACATTTCACTTGATTTTAACTTACCCAGGACATATTCCAAAGCCCACATTCCCCATCTCGAGAGAATAAGGCTCTAAAATGTCCATGCCAGTCATAATCATAGTGAGGCGTGTGAACCCTGACCTACTATAGCAGTAGGGTCTGTGTGGAATGGAAGGCAGATAAATGACTCTCCTAGAGAGCCCTGTGACACACTCATCAATTCAAGGTTATTCCGCTGACTCTGGTAAAACCATCTATTAATCTATCATATTCTACAGTGTACATTCAAATGCATTGAGACCATAGACCAGAGAGAATGATAGAGGACTATTCTTAGTATCTGTCCCGTTATGACGTCTGTGAGTGCACGGGCGGTGCCATTGAGGACTCCAGATCAAATGTCCATTGCTCGTGTTCCTTGGCCCAAGCAAGTCTCTTCTTCTTATTGGTGTCCTTTAGTAGTGGTTTCTTTGCAGCAATTCGACCATGAAGGCCTGACTCACACAGTCTCCTTTGAACAGTTGTTGAGATGTGTCTGTTACTTGAACTCTGTGAAGCAGTTATTTGGGATGCAATTTCTGAGGCTGGTAACTCTAATTAACTTATCGTCTACAGCAGAGGTAACTCTAGGTCTTCTATTCTTGTGGCGGTCCTCATGAGAGACAGTTTCATCATAGCTCTTGATGGTTTCTGTGACTGCACTTGACAAAAATGTCCAAGTTCTTGACATTTTCCCTATTGACTGACCTTCATGTCTTAAAGTAATGAATGACTGTTTATCTTTGCTTATCTGAGCTGTTCTTGCCATAATATGGGCTTGGTATTTTACCAAATAGGGCTATCTTCTGTATACCCCCCTACCTTGTCACAACACAACTGATTGGCTCAAACGCATTAAGAAGAAACAAAATTCCACAAATTAACTTTTAAGAAGGCACACCTGTTAATTGAAATGCATTCCAGGTGACTACCTCATGAAGCTGGTTGAGAGAATTCCAAGAGTGTGCAAAGCTGTCATCAAGGCAAAGGGTGGCTATTTGAAGAATGTAACACTTTTTTGGTTACAAAAAACGTCTGTGAATTACTACATGATTCCATATGTGTTATTTCATAGTTTTGTCTTCACTATTATTCTACAATGTAAAAATAAAAATAATAAAAACCCTTGAATGAGTAGGAGTTCTAAAACTTTTGAGCGTTTGGGCTTCTTTCGGTCAATTTGCAGTCTACAAATTATTTGTTCCGGCCCCCCGATCATCCACTCTATTATGCGTGGGAATACTTTGGAACAGATTTCCAAATGTAAAATAAGTTGGAGCTGTTGTCTGTTCAGTGCACAGGAGCCTTCTAGAAGCGTCCCTCAAGGCTCAAGGCAGGCCAAATTCGCCAGTTGGGGAACCCTGCCACATGAAGTCCCACCCAGTTGACTACTTCAAAATGGTGAAATTCCTCAATGGGGCTGCCCATGCTAAAACAGGCTTTAGGGCACTACATTCCTCTATCTATCTCTATGATTGAGACCATGTGGGTGATGCTTATGAGATATTGTTCCGATGTTGGCCTCTCTGGTGTGAATAGATTATGAAGTATTGTAACTACCACCCTCGCTTTTTCTATTTCATCAATTCAATGAGGCCATCAGTGAAATGTTCAATCAGAATTGTCACTTATTGTCATTGCTCGTCATTGCTCTAGATTTGTGTCAGGACAATTTCTTGTGGAAGGATGAAATAGTACGAATAAATTAAAAAAATTACGTTTTGAATGAAAATATGTAAATTATTATTTGAATATGTTGGTAACCCGTTGTATAAAAGTGATAATGCCCTCGAAGCCAGGAGGGCATTATCAACACCCGTGCCAATATATCCTCCAAACACCGGCTTCGAGGGCATTATAACTTAAATGACAACCATAAAGTAGGTAGGAATTCATGATGTGGAATGAAGCAGCGGGGGAGAACTGCATGGATATTCTCCACAGAGCCGGGAGCCATAAACTGTACATATAACTGTACTGCTGACCAAATGCAATCACAATTCAAGGGGTTCAGATTGCCAACATGTTCAGGATGGTACTGTGCCTAGATATCCTATTAAATTACTAGAGGGGCTAGGTCATAAACCCTCAAAGTTCCAGAATGGGAGGAGAATGGCGGCCATTGTGGCCAGGGAGAAATCCAAATCAGTCTAATTGGAATGAATGAGTAATGGCATAGGTGATGCATTTCCTGCTTCTACTTCTGCAGGAGAATAAAAGTAAGGCATGTGATTTAAATACAGTTTATACAGGTGTTATACCAATTCTCTGTATAAAGCATCTAAAATATATGTAAACAGACCATAAATGTCTAAATGTTTGTTTTCTTTGAAAGCTGTGGGTGTTATAATATGATACAATGTCAGTACAGTGCATGTAAAAAGTCCTATAAACTGATTTCAGACAGTGTATGGCTGTGGATTGGCTGTATTGTTTCTATGGAATGTTGGCAGATTGGCAGTTTATCTGAAAAATTAATGGAAAATGTCCACTAAAACTGACTGGCTAGCTAGCTAACAAACATAATGTGCAGATAATCTTCAAATTCGACGATGGTTGACCTACTCTCTGGCCAAAATGGCTGAACTTTTATAGTGTCATAAGAAGGATTATGTCAATTCCTAATTATATGGTACTATGCCTATCCTTCCATTAATCTCCAAAAACAATGGCGTGAATGATAGAGTTGATGTCCCCCGTCAGAGCACGTCTCCTGTGACGCACATTTATCTGACTGTTGACTCTGGGAGCTTTGAAACCTTTGGAGTAGTCCTTGAAAGGGCCTCACTTAAAAGGCATCACTTATGTGTGTGTGTTGGATCTTGCTTTATTTTACATTTTCCTGGCTTTCCGCAAAGCCAGATATAATCATGTAACCCGATTCATATTGGGATCTGGTTCAGGTGATCCACTTCATCCTACAATAGTGCAATCCTGCCACCATGTGGAATAAATCTACAATACACAGAGACAGTGTGTACTGTACTATGGACCACTTGGCCATCCTAATTCTGATTAGTTCAGACAGAACTCCAATGTTTGCCTAAACATTTATTGGTTCGCATTTGCAAACAAAGTGACTGAGTCTTCCTGCATGCAAGCAAAAGAGAGACGAAAGAGCAAGAAAGTCTCACATAATCGGAGAAAAAATAAATTATTTGCATCCTTGTTGAAAATGCATTGTTTTTGGTCATTCCTTAAAAAAAAGCTCCTCACGTGCCCAATATACACACAATGTTAACAATTGTAAGCACCTTAAACCAGAACACCTACTTTCCTGTAATACTTCCATTGTTAGAAGTTCACCTCGTTATTTCCCTGATTGGCCTATAATTAATCTCTTCAGTGCAGTCGGTCAGATGACTTTGAAGGGACTTAGTGAGCCCTGACCCTGGGGACTCCCATTTTATCTCTGGCCTCTCTGAGATGGAGATAGTGAGGGAGCTAAATCTATTTTCCTGTGTTGTCTCATTAGCTGGAGGCTGGAGCCCTGGGGTGAGCTGTGTGTGAGAGAGAGAGAGAGAGAGAGAGAGAGAGAGAGAGAGAGAGAGAAAGAGAGAGAGAGAGAGAAGATAGAGAGAGAGAGAGAGAGAGCGCTCAGTCAGTGGCAGTGTGCTCAGAGGATGGCTGCTCCTTTACAGGCCCTGGAAGAGGAGTGTAGGGTTCAGGTGTCTAATCAAGGTTTCACAAGCCTTGAAACTGCTGCCAAGCAAAACTGATATTCTCCAGTGACATATGAATCACAAATTTCATCTAACCATCTGGTCTGCACTGAGTGGTTCGGGGGGGGGGGGGTTGAGTCATGACCGGACACACACACAGGACACGCACACCGGACATGCTCACACATACACACTGTGATTGCAAGGCACGTGTCCAGACCAATCATGACATATGGCGGCCTCGGGACAGTAATGTTGCTAAATTCGGGCCATGGGATCCAATAACCAACACAGTGAATATTGCCTTCCTTCCGTGCTGCAATATGTCAACTGTGCTGAGCCAGCGACAGCATTCTCAGTAACACCAGGATGCTGTATTTATCAGAGGGATTAGGGCTTTTGTGATAAGGATGATCTGGATCTAATTACCTAGACAGAACAGTTTAACAGCAGCGTCTGGGCCTGATTGCTCTGCTGCTGTTGCTGCTGCTGAACACATAGGATAGAAAGATCACACTGTTTAAAGATGTACTATGCAGCAATTGCTCCACCATTTCCTGTTTGCTAAAATTCTAATAGTTTGCCTAATTTCAGTTTATGTGACACAACAAGCAAGTATAAAGTAGAGAATCGTTGTACCATCTAAACCAGGGGGTGTCAGACTCATATTAGGTAGTGGGCCGGATTTGTTCAAATGGGACCTCATGGGGGCCCGATAATGTTTTGCTAAAATCAATTTGACTCTACACATGGTTATTTATACTGCTGGCGGATTTATTTGAAATCATTCCAGAAGACCTACAGATACCAATCAATGCATTGTTGGCACATGAAAAAAACACTATGTAGTATTACATGAAGCAATCAGAAAAATACAGGTTGAACAGAAAGCCTTTTTCTATGCAACATTGACAAGAATACATTTCAAGTACAGATGAGAGAAGTGCAACAAATTGCCAATTAATTATAAGCGCCATAGGAATCATGTTTTCTATTAATGTTAACTATTAATAATTACATATTATGTTTGAATATCTGTGATATTTATTGATTATACATTTGAAAGAATGCAGGTTATTGTTATTAAACGCCAAATGTCGGTCCAGAATAGCTGTACAAATCAATCAGAATAGCTGTACCAATCAATTAGAATGAACTACAGAAATTGCGTGTGAAAATGTTAAATAGCAATAGAGAATGCAATAAGTGACTTAACTTTGTCTTTTAGTTGACTGTTCAAATCTCCGGCAAGTTCCCCGATTCGCTCTGCCACAGTATTTCTCGACAAGCTAATGTTAGCTAAAGCTTGTCGTTTCTCAGGGCACACCAGCTCAGCTGCCTTTAACATGCAGGTTTTCACAAATTCTCCCTCTGAGAACAGTTTGGATGCTGCAGCGATTTCACTGGCAATGATATAGCTGGCTTTAACTGCTCCATCATGTGTCTCTCTACATTTGGAAAATACAGATTTTTGTTTTTTTAGAGATGATGCTAGCTCATTCACCTTTTTGGTTCGCAGTTGCCCAGTGTACTTGTCATATTTATCTGCGTGGGTCTCATAGTGTCGTTTTATGTTATACTCCTTTACTACAGCCACTTTTTGTGAGCAAATAAGGCATATAGGTTTGCCATGCACCTCCCAGAAGAAAAACTGCTCTTTCCATTTTTCTTGGAATACCCTACAGTCGTGGCCAAAGGTTTTGAGAATTACACAAGTATTGGTCTCCACAAAGTTTGCTGACTCAGTGTTGATGATGGCAATTTGCATATACTCCAGAATGTCATGAAGAGTGATCAGATGAATTGCAATTAATTGCAAAGTCCCTCTTTGCAATGAAAAAAAAAACATTTCCATTGCATTTCAGCCCTGCCACTAAAAGACTAGCTGCCATCATGTCAGTGATTGTCTCGTTAACACAGGTGAGAGTGTTGACGAGGACAAGGCTGGAGATCACTCTGTCTTGCTGATTGAGTCAGAACAACAGACTGGAAGCTTTAAAAGGAGGGTGGTGCTTGAAATCATTGTTCTTCCTCTGTCAAACCATGGTTACCTGCAAGGAAACACGTGCCGTCATCATTGCTTTGCACAAAAAGGGCTTCACAGGCAAGGATATTGCTGCTGGTAAGATTGCACCTAAATCAACCATTTATCGGATCATCAAGAACTTCAAGGAGAGAGGTTAAATTGTTGTGAAGAAGGCGTCAGGGCGCCCAAGAAAGTCCAGCAAGCGCCAGGACCGTCTCCTAAAGTTGATTCAGCTGCGGGATCGGGGCACCACCAGTGCAGAGCTTGCTCAGGAATGGCAGCAGGCAGGTGTGAGTGCATCTGCACACACAGTGAGGACTTTTGGAAGATGACCTGGTGTCAAGAAGGGCAGCAAAGGAGCCACTTCTCTCCAGGAAAAACCTCAGGGACAGACTGATATTCTGCAAAAGGTACAGGGATTGGACTGCTGAGGACTGGGGTAGAGTCATTTTCTCTGATGAATCCCCATCCGGAAAACACCTTGTCCGGAGAAGACAAGGTGAGCGCTACCATCAGTCCTGTGTCATGCCAACAGTAAAGCATCCTGAGACCATTCATGTGTGGGGTTGCTTCTCAGCCAAGGGAGTGGGCTCACTCACAATTTTGCCTAAGAACACAGCCATGAATAAAGAATGGTACCAACACACCCTCAGAGAGCAACTTCTCCCAACCATCCAAGAACAGTTTGGTGACGACCAATGCCTTTTCCAGCATGATGTAGCACCTTGCCATAAGGCAAAAGTAATAACTAAGTGGCTCGGGGAACAAAACATCAACATTTTGGGTCCATGGCCAGGAAACTCCCCAGACTTTAAACCCATTGAGAACTTGTGGCCGATCCTCAAAAAATTTGATTTATTTACAATCTATGATCATATCATAGAAACCTATTACTTTACTTACATAGTTGATAATAACTGTATGCAAACGTTTTGCCTTAGTGTTTTTACCCATAACATCTCGGGCCCCGATGAAACCTGCTGGCGGGCCGGATCTGGCCCACGGGCCGTATCTCTGACATCACTGGTCTAAACCGATGTAAAATATATTTTCCATTACCAACAATAATGTATTTTCAACTGTACAAAACCAAAAGTAAAAGATGCAAAAACTAAACTTAAGCACGGGAAGAATAGAAATAGTGAACATAGAACAGATCAACCAATTCTTAGACTTGCTTTCAATGAGAATGACAGATCTACAGTATAACTCACATTTTTCTCTGAATTTGGTTGGGTCACCAAAATGTTACATATCGCAGCTTTAAGACTCGATGGAGGAGTAGAACATCAGACCAGCTAAGCAGATCCATTATCTTCATATTAGATTTTCTAGTGATTACATCAAATCAACTAGTTATATAGTATAGGCCTAGCTACAACTGTTAGAATCAGTGTATCCATTGTGGGCAGACTGAAAATGCCTTAGGTGACAAAGCTGTCAAAAATGGAATCTACTGAGTTGGAAGAGCCTAGGGCTATCACGGTAAGCCTGAGGTCAGTAAGAAAGCACCATATCCAAACACATTACAGCTGAAGGCACTTCTCTGGTGCTGTAAAAGAGGGAGTTGCATTCCTAAAGAGCAAGACGAGAGCAGTGTGTGTGTGTCTGGCTGTCAGAGTAATGGAAACAGTCTGGGTCCCAGAGAGACTATCCTGTTATTGGCCCTTGGGGAGGAGTCAGGACCTGAGGGCCTGGGGGAAAGAAAAGCAGAGTGTGGCAGCCCTAGTCCTGAACAATGTCTGATAAAGATCACATCACTACAACCTGCCTGGCCTGGTCTGCCTGTGAAACCTTAGCCACAGCACCTGCCTGGAACACTGCTCATGGCCCAGACATGGGAAACTCAATGTGACGTTTAACCCAGTTGTGAAGACAAGGATGCACACAGGACACCCAAGTATGGGGTTGGGAGCTTAGTGATTTGTAATCTGGGGATCTTTGACTGAAATTACAGTGAGCACAGCACATGAGTAATACTCCATATCTATGTATAAGACTCAACCTTTTCTATCTGCTACCAAAAATAAAAAGGCTGGCCATAAAAGCCTCTGGGCTTTCCAGTTCCCAGCACTCACAGGGGATAGCTGGGAGGGATTTGGGCCCATAGAGCTTCATGCAGATGAGTTCCAAAAAGATTAGCCTTATTCTGCCCACTCGTGCCAGATCCGGGCCCAGATTCAAATGAAAAAGTATCCAAAAATCCTGCTCCATCTCATCACACTTCACTCTCGCATAATGAAACATTTCCATTAAAATATAGGCTAGGTAATCCACAGCTTTAATTTCTCCCAGTAAGCAAAAATCATCTGTGCTCACTTGCCACGAGGGACCCTGCATCCGCTTGTTTTTGAAAATAGATTTAAAATGCGCCAGGCTGCTTTGATCTAGGCGGTGGCTTGAGATAATCAGAGGGAACTGGTGCACTAGATTTCACAGGGATAAAAAAAATATATAAATGAATCCCTTTACCAAGGCTCCGATCAGCCTCATCTACTAGCACAGCTTTGATTATCCTCATTAGGAAGCATGTCAACAGAGAGAGACTAGAGCTGGGAACTGTTCCTTGGGAGAAAGAAAGGCCATTGGCCTAGTCATTAGCCAACTAAAGAAGATGTATGAAAAACTTGCCCTTTGCTGACCTTTTCCTTAAGATTGTTTTATAAGCCTATAGTGTTCAAATCTGTGAGCCAGATGGCACTGAATATATAGACAGACAATAAACAAGCAGAATACACTGACAAGATATATAGACACAGAATTTACACAATCCACATGGTGCATGTACAGTACACAATGAACACCAGGCTGACAAACTACAAACTACACTATAAACATCAGGAAAAAAACTACAGACTACAATATAAACATCAGCCTAACAGACTACAATATAAAAATCAGGCTAACAAACTACAGACTACGATATAAACATCAGGCAAACAAACTACAGACTACACTATAAACATCAGGCTAACAAACTACAGACTACACTATAAACATCAGGTTAACAAACTACAATATAAACATCAGGCTAACAAACTACGATATAAACATGAGGCTAACAAACTACAGAATACGGTATAAAAACATCAGGCTAACAAACTACAGACTACGATATAAACATCAGGCTAACCAACTACAGACTACACTATAAACATCAGGCTAAAAAACTACAGAGTACGATATAAATATCAGGCTAACAAACTACAGACTACGATATAAACATCAGGTTAACAAACTACAATATAAACATCAGGCTAACAAACTACAATATAAACATGAGGCTAACAAACTACAGACTACGGTATAAACATCAGGCTAACAAACTACAGACTACGATATAAACATCAGGCTAACAAACTACAGACTACACTATAAACATCAGGCTAAAAAACTACAGAGTACGATATAAATATCAGGCTAACAAACTACAGACTACGATATAAACATCAGGCTAACCAACTACAGACTACACTATAAACATCAGGCTAAAAAACTACAGAGTACGATATAAATATCAGGCTAACAAACTACAGACTACGATATAAACATCAGGTTAACAAATTACATACTACACTATAAACATCAGGCTAACAAACTACAAACTACAATATAAACATCAGGTTAACAAACTACAATATAAACATCAGGCTAACAAACTACAATATAAACATGAGGCTAACAAACTACAGACTACGGTATAAAAATCAGGCTAACAAACTACAGACTACGATATAAACATCAGGCTAACAAACTACAGACTACACTATAAACATCAGGCTAAAAAACTACAGAGTACGATATAAATATCAGGCTAACAAACTACAGAGTATGATATAAACATCAGGCTATCAAACTACAGACTACACTATAAACATCAGGCTAACAAACTACAATCTAAACATCAGGCTAACAAACTACAGACTACACTATCAACATCAGGCTAACAAACTACAGACTACACAAAAAACATCAGGCTAACAAACTACAGACTACGATATAAACATCAGGCTAACAAACTACAGACTACACTATAAACATCAGGCTAACAAACTACAGACTACACAAAAAACATCAGGCTAACAAACTACAGACTACACTATAAACATCAGGCTAACATACTACAATATAAACATCAGGCAAAAAAACGACAGACTACACAAAAAACATCAGGCTAACAAACTACAGACTACGATATAAACATCAAGCTATCAAACTACAGACTGCACTATAAACATCAGGCTAACAAACTACAGACTACGATATAAAAATCAGGCTGACAAACTACAGACTACACTATAAACATCCGGCTAACAAACTACAGACTACACTATAAACATCAGGCTAACTAACTACAGACTACGATTTAAACATCAGGCTAACAAACTACATAGTACGATATAAACATCAGGCAAAAAAACTACAGACTACACTATAAACATCAGGCTAACAAACTACAATATAAACATCAGGCTAACAAACTACAGACTACGATATAAACATCAGGCTAACAAATTACAGACTACGATATAAACATCAGGCTAACAAATTACAGACTACGATATAAACATCAGGCTACAGAATGAGGGACGGAGAGTGAGGATGGATGGTCAAAGGGGAGATGGTGGGTATTTGTGAGAGATTATAACTTATATCATTTCCGTTATTGTGTGCGCTTTGGGAACAAGATTTCATGTTTCCAATCAGCCTCCTGCTGTTTCAGAGGGAACAGAGCTGTCTGGAAACCATATCAAAACTGCCATGAATATAAATTGCTCTAGAATCTAATCTAGTCATACTTTACACATCAGTCCACATATCAGCAAGCATGCAGGAAAATGTCAATAATGCAAACGGTATACTATCATTATATCTTCCATGACTACCTACAATAAGACCAAGCAGTAACAAATAGTAGAGGAAACACAATATAAAGGACTAAATGTAATGGATCACTGCTCCAAAAAGCCTTTAATTATACTGCACACTAGTCATTACATCACCCTTGGCTGCAGTAACTCTTGATTCCAGCCATTCTAAATGAGTGGAATAAAAGAATGCATGCATATTCATCCATCTGGATGGGAGCCAGGAGTAGAGTAGTGTTACATGGCGGTGCCAGATGAGTTCTTTATTCCTGCTTCCCTATAGCATATACATCAGCTAATTGGTAAAGGCCAGTGGAAATGAAACTGCACACCCAAGCAGAGCAGTGGAGAGATGATGGACACACCCACTGGATGGCAACAGTAACGGTGTATCAATGAGTGTATATATTACAGGGTTGCATAGTAGATGCTCTGAAAGTATAACTATTTCCCTAATAATCCAGTTTACATATGCACATCTGAAATCAGGCAACCTGATGGGACTGCAGAAAATCACAAATCCAAATAAACTTTCTATTACAGCGACCATGTTATATTGGGAAGCCTATTTGATTCTGAGTTCAGACATATAATGTTTGTATGTGAAAACTATTTTTAAGATGAATACAGTTGTTCTGAACTAACTTCACTCGCGCTAAAGAGGGAGGCTCACTCGGCTGATGCACATGTGCAGATCAAATACACCGCTGGAACTCTGATCAAGGTGTTTACATGTCCTCATAATTTGAATGATTGCTCAGAAAACCAGGTGTTTTAATCGGTGAACGCTTACTTTGATTATTACCTTATGCCGATTAAGATAAGCAGAGTAAGGTGTTTATATGACTAATGGCATACTCGGCCGACTGCCATAATCATTTAAATATTGAATTATTAGTGTGCATGTAAACATACTCAATGTATGGGACAGGATGATCCATTCTCTCACTGCTGTTATCACTGTACTCCTTCTCCCCCCAACCTGCCTTGTCGACGACACCCTCTTCATTTAATTTTATAGCCAGAATACGTTTTTTTTTGTCTCTGGCTACAGTATAAATGGACATGAAACTCAAACCTTTCCTGTTAATACAGAGAGGAGTACAGAAGCCTGACAACTGACAAGCACTTTCCTACAGTAGCTCTTGCACCTGTGATGTCCTTCACTGTACCATGACATGCACAGTTTCCTGCAGTAAAACAATGCCACCATCTCTTCCTCTCAAGGGCAAGTTCAACCTGGTGTTCGAAAGGTCGCTGGTTCGAATACCGAGCCGACAAGGTGAAAAACTTGTTGATGTGTCCTTGAACAAGGCACTTAACCCTAATTTGCTCCAGGGGCTGACCCTGTAGGTAGGCTGTCATTGTAACTAAGAATGTGTTCTTAACTGACTTCCCTAGTTAAATAAAATAGTGATAACAGAACTATAGCTCAAGAAGGTCACACATGAAACATCACACAACTGGTTACTCATACATTCTGTATCTGTGCAACAAGATACAAGAAGTACTGTGTATGCATGTCTGAGTGAGTATTGACGACAACTGGATGGCCACAGAGAGACATTTTCTTCAGTATTCCTATTAGGCTTATGCCTTTTAGCACAGTAACACAGGGCTGTGCAATCGGGCTGGTTGCAGTAGGCATAGAGGTGTGATATGTGGCCACAGAGAGGGAGTGATTCTTATAGCCAGGTTATCCAGAGACCACCACGAATGCTAACCACCACTGCCACTCATATTAGACAAAGCCTCATGTAGATCAGGATTGTCCCAGGTGACACCTCTAGTAGACACCTTTTAGCAAGCACCTCGACTGCAATTCCAGAGACATACTGTATTAATCTGATAGAGAATTTTTTTTTTTTTTATGTAATTGTTCATCAATTGCTAAATACACTATAGTCTGGTAATTGGTGCAACTGGATAAGGAGAGGGACCTGAGTGAGTATGTAAATCCCATCCATCTCTGGACTATCAATGACTCAACTGCACGTTGTTTTTAGCATAATTAAAGTTTTAAAAGATATCCATCGTCTTTGCACCCTTTGTTTACGGCCAGCATTTACTTTGCAGTGTTATCAAACGTCCATCTAAAGCAGCAGCTACATCATAGGTTCTGTGGCGTTTTATCCACATGAAAACTTTTGCAAATAAATTCAGACTCTCCCCACATAAAGTTAACTACGATAACATCCTACATTACAGACAGTGAGGAAGTCATCACAAGTTGTATAAAGTAACTAGGGTTGCAAAGCTTCCGGTAATTTACCAAAGTTATCTTCAGTAATTTTGTTAATTAACAGATAATCTATGGCAATCTATCATAACTTTGGTAATTTATACTTGAATAATAAAATGTATTCATATACAGTATTCATTTGTTATATCTGTGTCCATATTGTCCATTAGGTTCTAGTAGATAGACCATATGGTTCAACAGAAAATAGCTAAATAAATGAAAAAAATTATCTAATCAAGAATGGCATTATTTTCAATTATCTCTGCAACTTGTCCAACTACTGACTTTTTTCACAACTGCAACCAGTTTGACACCAAAACATTGACAACAAATGCATCATAAAATACATAAATAAAATTCTGTTAAAAAAAATATAAAGGCTATTTCATACTGAAACCCTCATATTAAACACTGATGTTATTCACTAAGTTAATGGTTTATATTTAGGATAATGTTTTACAGCTTTGTCATTCTAAAAATGTTTATCATCTTATTTAATTATTTATGTTATAAGTATTATAAAGTATTATAAAATCCTTGAAAGATACCAAAATTCTGGTAGTTTACTGGTATACTTTGAAAGATTCCAGTAAAATACCCTCTCTTTGCAAACCTAGAAGTAAGTGGCCTGTAAAGCTTTATAGATGTACAGTTAGCTAAACTGACTGGTAAGGCGCCATGGGAATAACCTCTGCTACAGTACCTATACGGTCATTTGACTATTCTAGGAAAGAAGAGCATAGAGCAGATTTCAGAGACAGGAAGCGAGGGCCTTATAGTCAACTTCTGTCAAGATAACAACCACTTCTGTCTAGATCCTGAGAGGTCTGATGTCAGGGATTGAAGTTCATCCTTAAAATTGACCAAGGAGTTCAAATACAATATAGGCCTAGTTACAAGAGATAAAAAGTGCCATGATACAGCACACAAAAAGCACATGTTGATATGGTTAGCATATCCTTAGTGTAAAGATTAAACTACCCTTTACCTGTCCATCGGTGGAGGCTGCTGAAGGGAGAACGGCTCATAATAATGGCTGAAACGGAACGAATGGAATGTGTGGAACACCATGTGTTTGATGTATTTGATAGCACTGCACTTATTCCGCACAAGTCATTACCACAAGCCCGTCCTCCCCAATTAAGGTGCCACCAACCTCCTGTGCTGTCCATCATTCTTCTTGTAATAAATGCTTCCTATAGGCCTACATACACATACATTTCAATTGATCCAATATAATTAAAACCCTGCAGTCAAATTACCTAGCGGCCTCATGGTTGGAATGTTATTAATATTTTTCACAATTTCATAATTAATAAACATGATTTAAAACAGCAAAACATCTGGTGTTTCTATGTCAAACTGTTTTGTTATATTTCAGTCTTTTGTGATGTACGTATATAAAGTGCAGTATTGGGATGCAAACTCGAAAATCTTATACATTTCAACTCTATATCTGACATGGTACATGTGCCTTCTTTTTTTTAAGCCCAAGTAAATTTGTTTAAGACTACTGTATTTATATTTATGATTAAAAGAACATACTGCATAGGGGAGAGTGGGGTATGTTGAGTCATGTATTACATTCGGCATCACTATGTCAAGGGAAATATAGTCTTTCTAACAAAGATATCTACATATTTCAGGATGTTGTGTATCCCTGGAAATAATCAGAATTTATATACACATAACAGTTTTGAAAACATAGCTTGTCCAAAGACACAATTTACCCCGGATATGGGGTAAGTTGAGAGTAGGGACAGGGTAAGTTGAGCCGCCTTGGGGTAAGTGGGTGTTGGTGTCCTGTGACAGTGGGTGATGGTGCTGGTAGGTCAAAGTTGAATTCATGGTTTTGGACAGGGATGTTGTTTCGATGTGCTAATTCGTAGGCATTTGAGGCTACTAAACCCATGAAACTGGAACACAAAATTATTGATATGTTTAGCAAGCTCAGCCTCCATGTCATCAGATAAGACCTTGTGTGCCTCTGCTACTCTATCATAGGCTCTCTTTCGCACAGTTACACGTTCATTTTCTTTTTGGACTTCTTCCTTTCTCTCACTTCCTTGGTTGCTCTTTCAACAACCTCAAGGGGGGCTGGATCCCTGCTTGTTTTACATTTGTATACACAGGGCATGATGATATCTGCTCTGTAGTAATACAAATGCTAATATAAATGACACATTGCACAAATACTATGCATATTATGTATAAAACTGATCAAAATGGTATGGGGTATGGTGGCCATTGACTCCACTTACCCTAAGGCAAACATTTTGACTATATTAGTCCACAGAGCTACAAGGATTAACTTTCATATAGCTTATAGAGACCCCAACTGATGTATAAAACAATCTTAAAACAATATACGGTACTTTGGTTTAGATACCTGCATCATACAAGCACCGATAACACAATACATTAATTTGACTTTGTGAAAATCTGTTGTTTTTTTTAAACCTATCTTCCTTCACAGACTACATGAAATGATGACCTCTTCCTGAATATTTGGTCGAATCATACATTTTGTGTATGATTTCCTAGAAACAAGGAGTGGCTCAACCTTTCCTTCAGCTCATATTACCCCACTCTCCCCTATATCCACAGTTTATCACATAGTGTAATGTAGGCCAATGCAGCACAATTACGCAACTCTTTCCAATAACTTAAAACACAAAGTCAACCTCAATCTAATATTTAGTTAAGAGTGTATCACCTGTTCGGCTCTTCACTTACATTACCATGCATGTTTGGAAACCTCAGGTTTTCAGTATTCTACTGTTAGTATAAAGAATTAAAACAAGCATGTAGACTACCTGTGTTGTTTTCTGTCACTAGAAGGGGAGGTTGTTTTCCCTCGTTGGTTTTGTCCCTGCTGAAAGAGAGGGAAGGAGATGCTCTTGAACAAACCCTCCTCAGCCGACTCCTCCAGCCTCAGTTGCGGGATGAGGAAGGACATGATGTTGTTCGCAACACGTGCGCACTGTGTTAACAACATATAAACAGCCTACTGATGATGAGGGCGCACTTCGAGAGACAAGCCTACAACACTATACATGACTAATAAAAACGAGTGTTGGTATTCCTGTTGCTCTTTTATTGTGGTCTCCCTTCCTCCAAGCTCCTTGTCACAGCATCCTAAACGCTCTACTCCCCGTCGAAAAGTATCATTGAGACGCTGAGGCGCCGTTGGTGCCACGCGTCACACAAAAAGCTTCACTGGAGTCGCGCACGCACTTATTCCAAATGATGAGACAGAATCATTCAAGTTGACCGCGCGCCACTGGGTAGAGTGAGAATGCTTCGTTTGTTAATGGATCTGATGAGTCCATGTTTACAGTTTCAAATATGTTGATTTCGTTAGAACTTAGGAAATTAAAACGCACGTTTATTTAAACAATTCTTATTTGCCTGACCTGATGCTGTCTGTCACCCCAAACTTGACATAAGGTAGGCTACCACAGACTTTCCTTTATGTTTCGACTTGAGGTTAAGCCAACGACTGTAGGGTAGTAGGGGGTGATACCCCCCTGGGGTAATTGGCCCCCATCCCTCTAATTCACTTAAATAACACTTTCCCTGGCTGTCATCTTGCAGAACAAAAATGTTCCTGTGTCATCACAACTTTTGGAGATATTTCAACAAAACCATTTTGTGGTAAATTGAAATTTTGAAAAACGTATAGATATAACTTTAGATATAGTCCAATGAAGTTGTATATATATATATATAAATATAAAATATACAAGTAGAAAAGTCTTAAAATGAATACTCCACTTGTTTAGAGATAAAAATGTTGTTATTTTTTTTGTAAAGTACTAATATGTTGGATGATTGTGTTGGGGGGGGGGGGGTAGTTGCCCCTTTATGGTTATGAATGTGTTTCTACCTGTCATAAGCTTCCTGCTATCCAAGATCTCTATACCAGGCGGTGTCAGCGGAAGGCCCTAAAAATTGTCAAAGACTCCAGTCACCCCAGTCATAGACTGTTCTCTCTGCTACCGCATGGCAAGCGGTACTGGAGCATCAAGTCTAGGTCCAAAAGGCTTCTTAACAGCTTCTACCCTCAAGCCATAAGACTCCTGAAAAGCTAATCAAAGGGCCGGCAGACCCCTCTTTTATGCTGCTCTACTCTCTGTTTATTATCTATGCATAGTCACTTTAACTCTACCTACATGTACATATTACCTCAAATACCTAAACTAACCGGTGCCCACGCACATTGACTCTGTACTGGTACCCCTGTATATAGCCTCGCTATTGTTATTTTACTGCTGCTGTTTGATTATTTGTTACTTTTATTTATTTTTTAATTCTTAAAACTTCTTAAAGCATTGTTGGTTAAGGGCTTGCAGGTAAGCATTTCACTGTAAGGTCTACACCTGTTGTATTCGGCGCATGTGACAAATAACATTTGATTTGAATTAGACAATGACTAGCCCAGTTAGCGCTAGTTTATGCTAACTTTATAGCTAGCAACTTCACTAACAGTAAATGCTAGCCAGCTAACTAGTTAGCATAAGCTGCTATGAGTACTACCTAGCAACCTTACTACCAGATTGTCTGAGGTAAAATTAAGAAAAAAAGATAACGTAACTTAATTTCAGTTGTAAATGTTTCCACTAGTGACTGATAGCTTTACAGTTAATGCAACTTTATAGCCTTTTAGCCATTTTACACAGCATTTTATGTCATATAGATAGATATCTATCTACTTTTTTAAGAGAGAGATTTTCAATTGCATCTCTCCCCGTTTTCAGTCACAGGTGGGGACTGGATTAGGTGTGGGCAGTGCAGGAGGTGGGTTCATGAGTTGTGCTCCAATTTGACTGGGGATAGCTTTATTTGTGAATAAACAGGTACAAATTAGAATCGTACAATAGCAGAGCATAAGAGTATTACCACATCAATGTTACACTGAGTTAATTAGTTAAGTTAATGTTATTAAATGTTATATTACAATGTTACTTAATGTTATTATTTATATTCCATTCCAATATTATATTATATCATATATATTATATAAAACAATGAATTAAAACAACTATTGCAAACCTTTTGCTCCTGAATAACATTTTAAAGACTGCTGGGATTTAAAATCTTGCATTATTCAAATCTTATTTAGTGCTATTGTACATAATGGATTGTATGGAAAAGGAACAACAAAAAAGGAAAAAATAATAATGAATGTGCAGGTGAGTTAAAAAGAGAGACTTTCCATAAAATCTCCTCATAGTGCAGATATTAATGTTGACATGGCAAACACCATTTCCCCCCCTATTCTATTTAAATAATTAAAATAAGAAGACTTAGCTTTCAAGTATTACTTATTAAATTAATAAAACAGATTAAATTGATTTTAACACACTTGTGTGAACTCCTATGCCATAATCTTCTACGGTTTACCCCGGTACTTTAAAAAAAATGCCCCTTTTCTAAAAACAGCATTTCATGAAATAACAAAAAAAAACTTTAAACTGTAGCCATTTCTTTCTCTTTATAGTTTATTTGCCTAAGCATGACCGTCATCCACATACCAATTGTTTTCCAAACGTTGCTTTTTTATGTCAGCAATTAGATGTTGTTGTTCTAGTTACCCCCTAGTACCCTAAATACATCTGAATCACTTCAGGTCTAAATGCTTCTCACCCATTATGTTTGGTCATGAATGGGATTTGGCTAGAAAATTTACCTCAATCCAGGGATGGAAGATGTCCCTGTACTCCTAAGCAAAATTGAGAAAATTGAAATGCTGCTAGTTTTTTAATTAAACTTGTGTTTTTGTCCTCATGCTAGGCTAGCTAATTCTAAAACAACCTATAGTATTGGATTCCACAACACTTCTGGTAGCTACTCACCCCAACCCTAGGTGTTGCATTTTCATGGAATCCAATGGGTTGCTTTAGGACATTTTTCCTGGGTACGTGTTGTTTTATTGGTCCAGTAGTAAAGTCTAGCTCTCACCCATCCTCACCCTTTCTCCCACTCAAGTAAGAGATTGCTATCACCTCCAGCTCCTGGCCTTAACCAATCTGACATTGCCCATTCACCTCACCCCTGTGCACGAGCTAGACATGCTGTCTCTTCAGGCCCTGATTGGCTAGCCAGCCTGACCCACACTCTCCAAGGGTGGGTCAAGATGGCTAATAATCCTGCAGCAGGAAAATAATCCCGCAGCAAAAGGAAACAGACTCAAATTTCAAAGTGGAAATTACAAACTTCAGAAGCCCTTTTAAACCTCAAATATACTACAAGTTTACAGGAAAGTTCTCCTGCAACAGGGTGATCAAATGAAGATCCTACATCTGTACATACACCCAGAATCAACCCCTGCGGTAACCCACATGACATACTGTATGTTGTCTGTCCATATGTCATAGACTAGCCTATGGTTGCTAATAGCCTAATCCTCACAGCTCTGCTGATTTTTGTAGTTTTCCTGAGGAGTCTCAGATCAATTACTTTACTGTGGGCGGATAGCCTGGTCATCACTTGTATTCAATTAGCTCTCCTCCGTTGAACTGCATGGAGTCAGCTCAGCATCTGCCAAATACACGTCTTAAGGGCCCAGAATAATTAGATCATGAAACCACATGGCATGACAATTTCGCCTCGGCCTATTCTTACTTTTCTGCACTCTGCCTCATTAGGATATTTTATTAATTGCTTTAATTTACAATTACATACACTTAGGTTTTTTTTACCTTATATATATTAATGTAACAAGTGCTCTACTGTCTTGTTTAGCATCAATCAGGTATAGTGAATTAATTAGAATCTCGCAGATGAAGCCTAACGCCAATGGCTTAACTAAAACACATTTATGTTTGACCAATGGTCCCTAAAAGTCACATGGGCAATCCTTTTGCCCAAAAGAACATCTTGACCGGTAGTTCTAGGGAAACAGAACATTTTTAGCTGGAAAAGATTCCACAAAGAAGAGGAATGGAGAAGAGATAAGGCAGGAACCACTTGGAAGGAGGAAATGAAAACTACCCAGAACAAAGTTAGCTGGAGATGTACCATTGATGCCCATTGCACCACTAAGAGCTAAAAATAATAAGTCAAGTAAGTGTCTTCCTTTTATCACTATGAGCAGGGCAGTATCAAGAAGAAACGTATCAAGGAGAAAATTGTGAGCAATTGAGTGTCTTCCGACTGGAATGATGTCTGCACAGTTCATCTGGATGAAGGGGAGTCGGGGACTCTTGATTTAAAAAGGGAATTATAATGCCAAGCGGATGTTAAAAATAGCATCCTATTAACCTCTCCATTGGACTTTATGGCATCGCTGTAATTAGTGTAGTCGTCAGACAGTGAAATGTGCTTTAGATGCGGGTCACAGTGCAATACCCATTATCCACTGAGAATCACTGAGAGGACTGAGAGGCAGACAGACATCGTTAAAAGTCTACGATGTGTGTGTTAAGTTTGACACAACCTTCAGACAAATATATAAATTGCTCAATAGTCTTCTTTCACCTGCTTATTGGCTTTTATACTATAACCCTGGTGAGCAAGGCTTTGTTTCCTATACAGCAGCAGTTAACATTTGAGATGGAAAATCAATGGGCAGATGGTTACCAATTGTCATTTAGGCAGAAGATATTCTTGTCCAGACAGATACATGACCATGATAGTTGCATGTGGGTTGCAAAATATGTCTGTGCCCAGTGGGTACATACTACATTACTGTAGGCCTATATCATCATGCTCTTATCAATTACATTTTCATTGAAGTACTCCAGGTGTTGCATTAGCAACATACTTTCTGCAATTGTGTGAATCAGTACTGATAAAGCTGGTCCTTTGTAAACTGACAAGCACAGTTGAAGTCGGAAGTTTACATACACCTTAACTCCGTTTTTCACAATTCCTGACATTTAATCCTAGTAACACATCCTTGTTATAGGTCATTTAGGATCACCACTTTATTTTAAGAATGTGAAATGTCAGAATAGCAATAGAGAGAATGATTTATTTCAGCTTTTATTTCTTTCATCACATTCCCAGTGGGTCAGAAGTTTACATACACTCAATTAGTATTTGGTAGCATTGCCTTTAAATTGTTTGACTTGGGTCAAATGTTTCAGGTAGCCTTCCACAAGCTTCCCTCAATAAGTTGGGTGAATTTTAGCCCATTCCTCCTGACAGAACTGGTGTCACTGAGTCAGGTTTGTAGGCCTCCTTGCTCGCACACGCTTTTTTAGTTCTGCCCACACATTTTCTATAGGATTGAGCTCAGGGCTTTGTGAAGGCCACTCCAATACCTTGACTTTGTTGTCCTTAAGCCATTTTGCCACAACTTTGGAAGTATGCTTGGTGTCATTGTCCATTTATTTTTGTTTCATCAGACCAGAGGAAATTTCTCAAAAAAGTATAATCTTTGTCCCCATGTGCAGTTGCAAACTGTAGTCTTGCTTTTAATGGCGGTTTTGGAGCAGTGGCTTCTTCCTTGCTGAGCGGCCTTTCAGGTTATGTTGATATAGGACTCGTTTTACTGTGAATATAGATACTTTTGTACCCGTTTTCTCCAGCATCTTCACAAGGTCCTTTGCTGTTGTTCTGGGATTGATTTGCACTTTTCGCACCAAAGTACGTTCATCTCTAGGAGACAGAACGCGTCTCCTTCCTGAGCGGTATGACATTTGATGGTGTTTACACTTGCGTACTACTATTTGTACAGATGGCATTTGGAAATTGCTCCCAAGGATGAACCACACTTGTGGAGGTCTACAATTTTGGGGGGCTGATTGCTTTTGATTTTCCCATGTTGCCGAGCAAAGAGGCACTGATTTAGAAGGTAGATCTGGAAATACATCCACAGGTACACCTCCAATTGACTCAAATGATGTCAATTAGCCTATCAGAAGCTTCTAAAGCCATGACATCATTTTCTATAATCTGTCTGTAAACAATTGTTGGAAGAATGACTTGTGTCATGCACTAAGTAGATGTCCTAACCAACTTGCTAAAACTATAGTTTGTTAACATGGAATCTGTGGAGTGGTTGAAAAATGAGTTTTAATGACTTCAACCTAAGTGTATGTAAACTTCCGACTTCAACTATATAACCATATGTGGACAGTGACACATGCATATCTTGTGTGTCTTTAGCTAGGTTTCCATCCAATTTGCATTAAACAATATGCGGATTTTAACGTTTAATTCCCATGTAGGCTACCGAATGAAAAATACAAGTTAAATGGGTTTCAATCTCTACTGATGGTTTTTGTCTCAAAAACTGTTGCGTTGTATAGCAAATGTGCCCACTCTGGTCTTGGCACATGGGCTCTAGCCAACACCTAGCAGATACAGTGCAGTAGGCTACCTACATTATGAGATTATTATGGATAAGAGCAATCGGCCTATTATTTGTATTTGTCAAATGGCAGCAAAGCATCGACCATCATGCCACCAGAATAAGACCCTCGATGTTTATTGGAAAGGTGCATCAAACTCATTACCTTGCACATTCACCACCCTGTGAAGTTCATCAAAATGTATTTAATATGTAGCCTAATAAACTGCATGTATTCCCGAATTGTTGTGGGAGGACCGTACAACATATCATCTCGTGACTCCACATTTTCATCGATATGATGGTTATTATATCAATATTTGCACCGCCATTAATCGCATAATTTATTTCACCGACATAAAAACATCCCACCTTGTCGAACCTGGTCGTGACTTTTTTCATGCGTCAGATAATTCATCTGCATGAAATGTTTGGATGGAAACGAGGTTTGTGATAACCATGATACCTCTGGACGAGGCCATATTATGGACCACCAGATGGAGCCTCAACCAAATCGATCCATGGCTTCACTGTTTCCATCCCAATTCCCACCACCGCACTGTAGTCTAGATAGTAATGTGTCGTCACTAATCACCTTGATGATTTGTGATAAACTGATACAGTTCTTGGTTTAATATATGCATGGCTGTTATCACATTAGGGTCCAGCAGCATCATCACAGGTAGTTTTCACTGAGATCTTCAATCAACACCAGGGGGCACAATTGTAATGAACATAAATATAACTGATGAACAGAAACATATTTTCCTTGCTCCAATCATGTACTATGGCAATCTACATCAATTAACTTGGAAGATTACCACAGGAATAGAAAACACATTGTTACTTTAATGGGTTCTAATATTAATATGATAAAGAAGAGTCCTTGTGTCCTTATCTTCATCTGATCTTTTTGCCATGAGAAAATGTAATCAAACCTTTTTCAAAAGACAAAAAAGGTTTGTTAACATTTCCTCATGGCAAAATTGAGATAAGGACACAAGGATTCATCTTTATCGTACTTATGTTAGAACCCATTAGAGTAACGTTGTGTTTTCTATTCCCGTGGGAATCCATTATATTATTCCACACTAGGACTAGAATCACCTTTTTCATTTTCAATTACATTCTTCTAAAATGAGAGACGTACAATGGCCAGTGCTTGTGTTATTGATTTTCACACCAGATAATTAGATTTTGAGGCTAAAGTGTGTGTGTTTGTGTACGTGTGTTTTTGTGTGTCTGAGGGGGATGTGTGAGTGGCATCACACACTGTTAATCCCGTGGAATCAAAGGGCACAGAGGCATGGAGCAGAGTAGAGAGAAATGTGATGTGGGCTTGAAAATCAGACTCAATCTTATTGGATATGTATGAGGGGCTCTGGAATTATGGTAATGTTTAAGCAAATAGGATCAGCAACAAGCAGATGTCAGATAACACAGTCTAGTATGTGGTATATAGCCTAACCAATATCCATTTTATTGCTCTCATATTTTCAGTACATTCACTTTATATCTCTTACCATTTACTTGAGGAATATATCCCATAATCCTTGTTTGTCGAGACTTGTTAGAAGACATATTTCTGTATGATACCTGTGTTCCTTGAAAAATATATAAAAGTCACCCTTTATCTACGGATCTGTTTGACATGTATACTTCATCTTGGCAGTTCAATAAATTGTCAACATAGGAAGACATTTTCTGAGGGAAAATGATGAATGTCAGTCAATAAAAAGGCTGACAGGTTAATAGATATCTCTGACCTTCCTGCAATAGGCATAAGTGTCACATCCAGGGGCCTGGAGAGTAGCACTTAGGTTGAAGCCTCTGCTACTGCCTTCGTTGGCCATTCTATCACTGGGAAAGTGGAGATCATGAGCCCTATTAGCAACACAGAGAAAGGTG
The DNA here is from genome assembly GCA_023634145.1 of Thymallus thymallus. Taxonomy (NCBI): domain Eukaryota; kingdom Metazoa; phylum Chordata; class Actinopteri; order Salmoniformes; family Salmonidae; genus Thymallus; species Thymallus thymallus. The sequence goes on from CM042378.1 coordinate 22,824,484, forward strand.
GTCCCTAGCTCTCTCACCTAAGTCACCATGAGTCACCAGTATAATACCATTACAATGTCACACACATGAGAGGCAGCTGCTAGTGAATGTCAGTGTCACTGCTAGCATTTGCCTTGATTGAAGCAAAAAAAAGCCATATAACATGTCATTCTATATTTTATTTGCAAATGAAATAGTAATAACTCAGAAGTCGTAAAAATATACATTTTTTACTTGTGATATTTACATGGATTGTTTTCGTCAAACAAACTGTACCGCTTTAAAAAACCAAAGAGAAGCGACTGCGAAGAAGATGACAGATGAGTGAAAAGTAAAGAGTGGTTTATATTTCCCTTTATCATGCCGTGCTGAGCTGTCTGTCTGACAACCAGGCAAGGTTGTTACAGACAAAGCCAAATCCCCCAACCCCCAACCCTCACCCACAATGAGCACAGCACACAAAAGTGCAAAGTACAAGGATTCAGAAGAACCAAAATAAAAAACAAAATAAAGCTTCATAAAACTTTCTGTGATATATATTTACAATAATATGATTTTAGCCAAATACAGGTATACGTTTACATCAAAGCAAAGCATTCCCCTCATCTGCTCGATGGCCTTCGACATGCAGCACCCTTTGCGTTCCTCCTTGCTGAGATGGACTTCAACGCCTCCACTTTTAGAATGTCACAACGCCTCATGTTCCCGTACCAGAGGCTGGCCAAACACAGTCTGAGCTTCAATCTGTCATGCAGGACTGCTTATCCCAAAAACTGCTAAAGAACACAAACATGGTGGCTACATGAGATTCCTATTCATATAATCTAATGCAGGATAATCAGAATCATGAATCATTTCACTTGCGTCTGAATGCTGATAACAACATTATAGTGGTGCCACTTTAAGACCCATTTTTTGAGTGTGTTGCAAATCTGTGGGTGGAGAGAAAGCCTAGTTTAAATTCCCGACTGCGCAGACAAAAGCCTATCAGGATTCATTTGGAGAAGCAGGTTTGACAGTCCACAAAGCTGGCACAGATGAGGAGAAGCAACGTGAGGGCTCATAAACTGGGGGATTTGCCACCTGAGACCTGCAGTTGCTTGAAAGCAAATCAAAAAGCTGGAGGAATTTAAGACAAAGTATCCCATCCTCTGCTCCTATAGGTAGCGGGGGGGGATTTAAACGGAGGAGCCTAGAGCTCTGGTTTGATTTTAATCTTGTTATACGTCCCCTCCTCTCCCACTACTCTCTCAGGTTCCCTTGAAAACTGTGTTAGAGCATCTGTTTTTGAGAATGCTAAGACACATAGCACTGTTTGTGTGTGTGTGTATTGTCTCCTGGGCTATGCAATGGTTCTTTTTGTGCTCCCTTTGATGGGGAGTACCATCAGTCAGTCGGAATGCCCCCTGACATTCCATCCATCACATTTATTCTAAAGGAACAGAAATATTCAAGGCTGACTGTTTGGGCTGTGTGTGTGTGTGTGTGTGTGTGTGTGTGTGTGTGTGTGTGTGTGTGTGCATTTCTGTGTGTGTGTGTCTTTGTGCGTTTCTGTGTGTGTGTGTGTCTGTGTTTCTGGTTGTGTGTGTATGTTTCTGTGTGTGTGTGTGTGTGTGCGTCTGTGTGCCTGTGTGCTTCTGTGTGTTATGGGAAGCTGTCAATACACAAAGAGAACGGTTCATGGCTATATTAAAAGACAGCATTGCCAGGCTGATATCATGCGAGCGGCTTCCAGAGGACTAGATGAGTATGAATTATGGACAGGCATTGTCTCGAGACACCGCTGCCACTAGCAAAAACAAGATTGCTGCCTGTGCAACTGAATTGAATTCAATAATAAGCATTTACTGTAAGTCACAGAAAAATAAACACTGTCTGTCTGCACTGCAGCCGTATCCATTCAGGTAGGTTATGCCTAGCTAGTCCACCCATTCTTTTCCCTTGAATGAGCGGCTAACATGAGAATGTGTGGGTGTGGCCCTGAAGGCTTGTACCAAATTAAAACACATCAGCTTCCCTGACCCAATACAAAACCATCTTGTTCTCTTTGAAAATGCATTTCTTTCCTCATTGGACATCTTAACACCAACACCACCACCACCTTGTCTATTACATTAAATGACATCATGTGCGTATATCTATCTGCATGTACAATATAAAACAACACTATGTCTACATAATGTACATTACTTCCTTGGCATAGATTGTTTTCTCATTAAGGAGATGTACACCCTCTGCAATGTGATTGGGTTACATATAATCACACAGGTTTGGCTTATGCCCCTCTCTCTGTGTTTTGGCTGGAGATTCCCGAAGCTGGATCAACACAGATAACTCAAACCACTTGCACATTCACGATAAGGACACAGAAAGTTACCGTCAAAGGTAATAGGGATTGCAAAGGCACACTAAATTGCCTACTTGTCATTTTATTTCTCAACTTTAAAACTGCACTGGGTTGGACAGATGTACAACAAAGGGGATGGTTGATGCCATAGCCTGGCCAACGTACTGAGCAGCCATAAACACAATGAGACAGTAATCGAGTGCCACTCTGTTGTTGTGTATCAAAGGAGAGTACCTACGAGGGGTGGAAGCATGCACACTGTACAATAATAAGTCCCTAGAATCATACTCCTTCCTCCATTCACTCATCTACAGTATTTGGGGGATTAACTTCGAGGTCATTTGAGCCTCTGTACCTATCTTTGACTTCCTTCCACTCAGTGCCTTACAAAGCAAAGAAAATTAATCGTAGCGACCATCTTGGTTCAGCACACATTCATGGCGTTTTTGACAGGTTTTGGTTTCAGTAACTTTTCTAAACAGTGGAGGTAAATAAAATAGTAAAAATAAGCAACGATGACCCATCCTGGGGATTGGTGGCACTTCTTCAGGCTGAGACACAGCTTTCTGTCACCCTTCAAAACCTGTTCAGACATGCCCGGGTGGGAGGAGTAAAACAGAAGTAGAATAGATACTAAGCCCCTCTTGTCTTGAAGTTATTCTTATCCAGTATATTCTGTCATGTATCTCTATGTACTGTACTTTAACACCTAATTCACCCATATGTTAATTTGGGGAATAGTTTCCATAACATATGGGATGATAACTCCAGTCCTCGGGGCCTGATTGTTTTCACACTTTTGCCCCAGCCCCAACTAACACACCTGACTAATCATGATTTTCAGTTTAGAATGCAATTAGTTGAATCAACTGTGTTTGCTATGGATGGGGAACAGTGTGACACCACTCCAAAGCCGGGAGGCCGGAATTGCCCATCCCTGAAGTATGATGTCCACAGAGCTGAGAGAGAGGATGTGGAGGGAAAAATAAAAGTTTCATCAGAACTCGGGCTACCAGTGATACATCCTATGAATGTGGATAAAAGGTATCCTGTTGAGAAAAGGAGATGAGCTGTTCTCTGAATGGGGTCAGGAAAATGAAACGTGGTGTGTCTTAGATATGTCATTGTGGAGTCCATATAGCATCATAGAGCATCTGGCGCACAGGAGGCTGCTGAGGGATGGACAGCTCATAATAATGGCTGGAACGGAGTGAATTGAATAGTATCAAAATGTTTCTCAAAACGCATACTACATTGCTCCGAGCACGCAAATTGGAGTCCAAATCAAAGTATGCGAAACGGAGCACGGAGGGCACTTCTCGAATGCGTACTCCATTTGTAAATATTTTGAAGCATGCATTGATGCAAGCTTCAACAGAAATTATGCAAAGAAATATGACGCAAACACGCAGAAAACGATTTCTTGAAATCAATGGCGGCCATTATTTGAGCTGAAGCGAGAGAAAATACACTCCGACTTCAGAATGAAATGCTGCCTATTCACATCTCATATGTTGCCTGACTACAATGTTTGATCTTGAGGTTAATAAATACATGCTGTGTTAATTTTGGCATGCTGACCTGCCTATGTACCGTAGAATGCAAGCCCATAATAAGTCAATAGGGCAAACTGGTTAGCTACTACTGTTAGCTAGCCAGATAGCTTCGATTAATTGTTAGCTAGCTACCCACAAAGAATTGACATCTACCTTGCATAACATTAGTTTTAGGTCATTTTTGCCTGTTAAACTATGTGGTTAGCTACATTATTACGATTCACATATAGCTAGCTGATAAATATTAGGTAAAACATTTGCTTTGTTTATATGTTGTTTCGTCTATTGCTGCCATTGTCCTGGCTGGAAGAAGGTTCAGTGAATGGGTAAATCCATAGTATTTCAATAGGGCTAGCTAGATAGCCACGAATAATTGGTAGCTAGCTACCCACAAAAAATGTACATCTACCTTGCATAACATTAGTTTTAGGTAATTTCTTCCTGTTTAACTAGCTGGCTAGCTGGCTATCTAGAGTACTACGATTCACCTATATCTAGCTTCTCAAATGTAATGTTTTATGCGTTCTCCACACTCTCATCCTCACAACAACGTACTCAATAGAACATCACTCGGAGCATGAGAGTGTGGAACACAATAGTATGCATATTGAAAAACACCCCATGTGTTTGATGTGTTCGATACCATTCCATTTATTCCATTCCAGCTATTTCTATTGGCCCGTCCTCCTCAAATAAGGTGCCACCGGCCGCCTGTGGTCTAGAGGGGCGATCTAACGGTTTCTCTCCTCACAGGGAAAACAGTCTGCTCTCTGTCAGAAGGCGAGGGGTGTGTATGTGGGTGTGTGGTTTGTAGTGGGAAGCTCCGGTCTGTCTGCCTGCTGGGAGTGGTGTGGTTAGATGAGTCAGAGACACCACGAGGCGTAGTTCCCTCTCAGTATTTCATGCCCTCATCCCTCCATCATGTCGTCAGCTGCGTGTCTCCATCGGCACCTGGCTCGGACTTTAGATCTCTCTTTTTTCATCCCATCCCTTCTTTCTTTCTTTTTCTCTGCACTCCTCCCGTCCTTTTCATTTGATAAATAAATAAAAGCTCCACTCAGGGTTTCCTTCCACCTCACCGCACACAGCGCTCGCTCACTGCTTACCATGCATAAACAGAAATGTCTCAGGTTTTTAGTTTAGTTTAGTTGTTTTTTATTCAGTAGGGGGCAAGCATTTCTTATTTTCCCTTTTTTAGTATGCATTCATTAAAAGTTTGGGGATTTATATGATTGATTATTTTAATTACATCCTTTTACTAGTTGCTTTTCGTTGTTTAACTGAAGAGTTTGTGTCTTTGAAGGGGTGGGGGGAGGGGGTGGGTCTTACACTTCAACACAGCCAGGATGGGTTCTCTTCTCCTTCCTACACAGTTTGAAAGGCCTTGGTCTGGGCAGGGACCATGAGAGTGGGAGGAGTGGGCCCAGAGATCTGGTTCCTGGAGTTGATGTTGTATTTGGGGGTGCTGGGGGGCTCAGGGGTCTTATTGGGGGTTACCACCATGGTGTAGGCTGGGGGGGACTGGGGGAAGTCAGGGGGCTGTCCGTTCTCCTTAAGGGCAGCAATGGCTGGAAGGCGAGGGCGGTGCCCGCGGGGGGCGGTGTTGTGCACCATGGATTGTGTTGAGGAGGCCCCGGAGCGGGAGCTGCCAGAGCGGGAAGAGGACAGGGAGTTGGGCTTCACCAGCTTGGCCTTGGGAGCCTCTGCATCCTCCCTGTACAGAGACACACAGCAAAAACAAACAAGACCTACTTAGATTCGACCAGTCGTGTACCCAAGCGTGCACACAGAGACAAACTTAAACATAGACAAACTCTACAGCCTTTCTGAGGAGAGCCAGTGGAGAAAACTGTCTTATACAATCAGGGAAAAGGGTTTGGTGATGCTCCACTGCACTTGCTGCATTATCATCTGGGTCTGACATAGTGTCTAAATAAAAAATAGTCTGGGTCTAAATCCACCACTTTACACCGGCGCCACCGTCACCGACCCCAATTCAGAAAACTACGTCACCTAGCCTGCCAGCTCCATCCCATCCCACCCGCTCATTGGCTAAACATGGCATGTAAACAGGAAACACCTCCCCGTAGTCTGTATTATTCACTACACTGTCATCCCCAACCAAGCTGCATTATTCATCTGAACACAGGCAAATAAGCAGCTACACAACCTCCAAGCTGTGATTTTTTTTTTTTCGCTGCTGTAAATAGCCTTGCCATTAGCAGCCTGGAGGCCCCAGTTTACTGTAGCTCTCACTCTGGGAGTCAAACACGGCCTCAATCCACACCTAGGCCCTGCCGCCTGCTAAGGCCTGCTCTGGAGAGGAGAGAAGCTCTAGGCACGGGGAGCAGAGAGGTGTGAAAAGGAGGCTCTCAGAAACCAATCAATACTACGTTTGACAACAAGGGATTTCTTACAGACACATACGCACAGATGCTTTGCTTTAGTACTTCAGTTAGACAGAAAAAGAGCAAAAGAAGAACAGAACAAGAAGAGAGAGAGGAGGAAGAAGAAGAAGAAGAAGAAGAAGAAGAAGAAGAAGAAGAAGAAGAAGAAGAAGAAGAAGAACTGACCTGATCTCGTTGGGAGTCTCCTCCTCCTCATACTTCTTCTTCTCCTTCTTGCGGAAGACGAGCCAGATGATTAGGATGATGAGGAGAACACCGAAGGAGACGCCCACCACAGCGCCTGCCAGCACGCCCATCCCTCGAACATCTGTGGATCATCACACATCTGTGAGATCAGAAGGGCAGAGAAGAACCACCACAAATGCACCTGCACATACAGTATCCATACTGTACTGTGCACACATGCAAATATTGATGCTTCTCACATAAACAATCCCTTTGAAAATAATGGTTTAGTCCCGATAGGTAAATCATGTGAATTTGTGGATCATAGATTTTGCCGGTGTTGTTTGTATTATGTGTTAAGTCCCCTACAAATCTATGAATCTAACAAAATGGTATCAAACCATTCTGTTGCTGTGTTAACTTATAAATCAGGTCCCCAACAGTTCACCCCATTGTGACCCCCCCCCCATCCGCTCCGCCTCAGTAAACCAACACTGGGGACTGTACCGTTAAAACAGTGGCCATTGGTCATCTGGAAATCTATTACTGTGACATTGAAACATGGCTGTTTGAGCAAAGCTGATGACCAATGGCCACTGTTTTAACGGTACAGTCCCCAGTGTTGGTTTACTGAGGCGGAGCGGATGGGGGGGGAACACATTTTCAGGTGCTGTTGGAAACTACAGTCATCCATCACCATCGTGGCATGGTGTGGTGCGGAGCCGGAGAGCTGCTCTTGCTACTCACACTGCATGGTGACCTCGATGATGCAGTTCTCCTCGCCCACGTCATTGCTGGCGGTGCACTTGTAGACACCTGTACTGTCCTTTGTCAGGTTCCGCAGGGTGACGATCTCTGGATTCTTCCGATCTGTAGGAGAGATAGACTGTGATTTAACAACCTGCACAACCTGGGAAAGCCCTCGGCCGGTGTCTGCGGTGCAGTTTGTAAATGTATTTCGAATACAAGGGTTTCATGCACTTCTACAGTTAACATGAAATTGAAGAGTCATTTGATTAACAGCATGTAGTAAATCCTTGCGGTGATGTACTGTACTTCATATCAACATCTACTCAGCTCTGATCCGCTCCATTCTATGATAATCTAGTAACAGACCAGTAGCAAGAAAAATGCATTGTGAGGCTGTATTGAAGTTAAATTGTATTGATGAGTGTTGAGCCTAGTTAGACCTGACTCGGGTCTGTTTTGGGCTAACCATTCCTGTCTGTAATAGTGTGCCAGCTCTGATGTATCACACTTTGTGGTACAGAGCAGGAGGAGACAAACTTTAAAATGTTTATCTTGGCCTTGAGAAATTGGGTGTACTCAGACTCAGAGTGGCTCTGGTGATTGAAGAGTGGGCCCGTAGAAACTGGGGGAATTAAGGGGGAGCTGAAAGAGTTTGTCTGAGAGAACGATGGAGCTTTACGGGGTTAAGAGTCACTTAGTCATCGCCGTCACGACAGCCACGTGATATTACCTTTCACCAAATAAATAATGGCCCACGACGATGTGTTTTATCGCCCAATGAAAACTAATTAGACTGTACAGGTGTTGTTTCATGGAGGTCATTAATTTCTAGGCTTTTGGCATGGGCACGTGCCATGGCTAATGTGAGTTGAGTGGGTGGTAAAACGGTGGTAAAACTGAAATGTAATGAAGGCGTGTTGTTGTGTGCCTTGAGGGGTAAATGCGTCAAGTATTTAGGATGCGTCAAGTATTTAGGATGATCAACTAGATTCAGCTGCGGGACAATTTGTTTTAGAGCGGATGGTCACCGGGTCGGAACATAATTACTAATAATTTGTAGAATGCAAATTGACTGCAAGAAGCCCAAACAGATATAAAACAGAATCATTTCAAACATTGCTTACATTTGTATCCGACCACATACTCTCTATTATGCATGGGACAACTTTTGGACACATTTTCTAAATAAAAATCACTTGGAGTTGATTTGCTGGTGTTTTTATAGTCTTTTATGTCCTAAATCTTTTTTTAAATATGTTTTTTATTTTAATTTTTTGTGCAGGAACTTGGGGGGGCAAATAAAATCACCTGCGGCCCAAATTCGGCCGCCAGTTGGGGAACCCTGGTCTAGGAAGTGGATGAAGAACGCCGGAATTGCCGTTTTCAGGACGTTTTCGTGCTATATTGAATCTCCATTACATTTTGGTGTTTCGGAGGCAGACTGGAATTTAGGTGTTTGGGGATCAAATTTCTTTTGGGAAATACTATCATCAAAGTAACATATACTATGTAATATCCTCTTTAGGAGACCCGTGTTACACATACACATGGATGATGTGGGGTGCAGTATGTGTACTTGTGGACAATCTACTTACCTCTCAGTGTCAATAGGGGCAGTTTCCCAACACTCTTTCCCTTATCCAGCACCCTCTCCCAATTGTATTTGATAGGGTCTGAGCCGTCACTGGATTTGCAGCTCAGTTTAACGTCACTGCCCTCCAACAGTCTGCCGTCCATCCAGCATCGCGGCTTAGAGGGCTTCACTGTAGAAACAACAGAAGAGTAGTTACATAACACTACAAATAACACTATTATACAAAAAAGAACACAGGATGGTACCTAATGATTAATTAATATAATATACTGTTTATCTCATGGTATGACATACTGTAGCAGCATGTGTAAACGTGAAATAATAATCTTGAGTTTAAAAATAGCTTGCTTGTTTCTTGTGGAAGTCAATGCTGGGATTAAGAGTTGTATTAAAGAGGTCTTGAAAGCCTGCAGACAGTGACAGGTCAGGAGAGAGTCCTGTGCTCCTGAGTTCCTGTGGCCTGGAGGTCACTAGATGGCCAGCCCTGCTCTAAGATCTATGGCTCCTTCACAGCAGCGGCTCCACCTCTCCCTATATCTCTCCCTTCATCCCTCAACCCATCCCTCTATCCCTCGACCCATTCCTCCATCCCTTCCCTTCCAGTCTGACCGGCCTGGTGAACATGCTGCTCACACGCTCAGTAAGGGATATAATAAGGGGGCTGAGGAGAGTGCCAGGGATTCTGCAGTACATCTCACAGCTCTGTCAGGGCCAGTTAGGCCGCTCTCTCTGCAGCAGGAGCAGCCAGAGTGAGGACATACACACTGACACAGAGGCCCAGGCCCAGACCCAGCCAGCCGCCAGCTCCCCTGCCAACCCATTATCTTAACGTCGGGTCTGCGAAAGAAAAATGCAAATGTTCGTCTCTCAAAATCGAAAGTGTCACTGCAAAGCTGAGGGCAATTTGTAAAAATCTAGACTCTAACTCAATGAAATGTCTTTATGGAGGAGAGATAGAAAAGAGAAAAAGGATTAAGAGACTGTTCCGTTAAATAACAAAGAACCGCCGGTTGAACTAATCTCCCATGATGTTTTAATAAATTGCATGGTTTCTGACATTGAGAATGATCTCACTTCCCCGTCTGTCCTTCAAAGCTGTTTGTCTATTCAACGATATGCAGAGACACATTTACCACAGAGCCAGTTAAAACTAAACATTTTAAAACAGGCAGTGAAAAAATAGAACAGAGAATAAAACAACAATTTGACAGAACTCTGGTGTTTAATAATTATAAACAGAAATGACAAATATTAAATCATCATAAAGAGCTTGTCTGCCGCATAGTTGAAGACAGAAAATGTATTTTCATATTATGGTAGCAAAAACTTTTCCTAATGATTAAAGTGGAAGTTCACCCATTTTTACATGTGGCCTTATTTTCACCTGTAAAAATGGGTGAACTGGGTGAACTTCCCCTTTAACAACTAAATTCTGCATAATCAGTTTCAAGCTGACAAGAGGTCAATCCACAATGTCAGCCATTTTTAGGCAAAGTATATTATATACTGATATGCTACTTCTATATGCCTCAACAACCACACATCTTAGAGACCCTCACAACGGAGAAACAAGGCCAAACAAAAAAATCAAAATCGAATCACTCCGTCTAAATCAAATTGAATCATTAGATAATTTAGCATGAGAGAGGAAATGTGCCTGGCTAATTCCCTATTGGTTAGCATGTGTGAGAGAAAGAGCTGGAGAGCAGACTCACCCAGCACTATGAGATTGACATGGCTCCAGTGGTACTTTCCCCCCGTCTTGACCTTGCAGTGGTACTCTCCAGAGTCGGTCAGCTGTAGGTCACTGAGGAGCAAGGAGGCGTCTCCTTTCAGGTAGTCCCCGGCAAAGGACAGACGACTGGCCACGCTGGTCACCTCGTTAGTGTACACCTGGCCCCCGAAAAACGTGATGATCTGGGTTGGGGAGAGAGATAATGAGACACACTGAGAGAGCTGTATGCAGAGATAGATAGATATATAGATAGATAGATAGATAGATAGATAGATAGATAGATAGATAGATAGATAGATAGATAGATAGATAGATAGATAGATAGATAGATAGATAGATAGATAGATAGATACTTTATTGATCCCCGAGGGGACATTTCTTCATAATTTCTTTGTAAAGATATATGTAAAGACATCAGATCTCTATCTGGATTGAGACATTTATGGACACTGCTTGCTCATAGTGAAACACACACATACAGTACAGACATGTACGCTCTCTTTGTCTTTTTCTCTCTCTCCCTCGTAAACACACACACACGCACACTACTACAACAACATCAAACACAGCTGTCACAGCAGCCTATTACTCAGGGCAACTGAGAGCCTGCAGATGGGGACTGCTAAACGTTGGTGCCACAGCACATCAGTGTCACAGGAGCTGGGTTTACCTGCTGCGCTCGCAGGTGACGACTGCCCATTTACACACGCACGCACACACGCAAACACACAAACACACACACACACACACACACACACACACACACACACACACACACACACACACACACACACACACACACACACACACACACACACACACACACACACACACACACACACACACACACACACTCACTCACACACACACAAACTAACCTTGTGGGACACAAAATTCAGTCCCATTGAAAATCCTATTTTCGCTAACCCCTGACTCTAACCCTAACCTTAACCCCAAAACCTAAACCTAACCCTAAACCTAACCCTAGCTCCTAACCCTGAACCTAAACTTAATTCTAACCCTAACACCCTAGAAATAGCATTTGATATTGTGGGGAATAACAAAATGTCCCCAGTTGGTCAAATTAGTTTATGTTTACTATACTATCGCACCTGCGATATGCGTTTCAAGTTACTGTGCATTTGCTTATGGGCACACTTCTGCTGTGTTCATTCATTTTGGATGTGGAGTGTACAGTATTTGCAGGTGTGTATGTGTTTGTCCTTGTGGCTCTGAACATATGTTTATGAGAGGGGGAAAGAGGGGTCTGGATAATGTGTCACTGAATTGAATACAGCATCCAACACCAGAGTTCTCTATTTCCCCCTGTTTGTGGAAGGCATCAGTATATGGGCCTATGGGTGATTAGCACCATTAGCATTAGCAGACGCATCCCCAGGTTAGCACCAGTGAACCCTGCCCCTGCTCGGGCTTTCTCTCCCCTCTGTGCTCCTGACACATGTAGCCTGTATGCTCGGCAACAGAGGCTAAATGTTGACAAGCTGCTCTTTTCCATTTCAACACAGCCAGCGGAAATCAAATAATGAGTTATTCATTCCGCCACAGGCACAGTCTCCTTCTTAATCAGATTATCAGACGTTTGATTTTAATTAATGGTGCCTTCAACGTTATCTCCCCGTTAAATATTCAATGCAATGTGCCAGCCACTTCAGAAGTATCACAGTGTTAGACATTTGTTTTCCCCTTTCTTCCTTTCTCTCCCTCCTTCCTTCCCTACCTCCTCCCTTCTCCCTTCTCTCCCTCCTCCCTCCTCCCTTCTCTCCCTCCTCCCTTCTCTCCCTTCTCTCCCTCCTCCCTCCTCCCTTCTCTCCCTCCTCCCTTCTCTCCCTCCTTCCTTCCCTACCTCCTCCCTTCTCTCCCTCCTCCCTCCTCCCTTCTCTCCCTCCTCCCTTCTCTACCTCCTAACTCCTCTCCCTCCTCCCTCCTCTCCCTCCTCCCTTCTCTCCCTCCTCCCTTCTCTCCCTCCTCTCCCTTCTCTCCCGCCTCTCCCTCCTCCCTTCTCTCCCGCATCTCCCTCCTCCTGACTCTCCCTTCTCCCTTCTCTCCCTCCTCCCTTCTCTCCCGTATCTCCCTCCTACCGCCTCTCCCTCCTCCCTTCTCTCCCTCCTCCCTTCTCTCCCGCATCTCCCTCCTCCCACCTCTCCCTCCTCCCTTTTCTACCCTCTAACTCCTCTCCCTCCTCCCTTCTCTACCTCCTAACTCCTCTCCCTCCTCCCTTCTCTCCCTCCTACCTTCTCTCCCGCCTCTCCCTCCTCCCTTCTCTCCCTCCTCCCTTCTCTCCCTTCTCTCCCTCCTCCCGCCTCTCCCTCCTCCATTCTCTACCTCCTAACTCCTCTCCCTCCTCCCTTCTCTACCTCCTAACTCCTCTCCCTCCTCCCTCCTCTCCCTCCTCTCTCTCCCTCCTCCATTCTCTACCTCCTAACTCCTCTCCCTCCTCCCTTCTCTACCTCCTAACTCCTCTCCCTCCTCCCTCCTCTCCCTCCTCTCTCTCCCTCCTCCCTTCTCTCCCGCCTCTCCCTCCTCCCTTCTCTCCCTCCTTCCTTCTCTCCCTCCTCCCTTCTCTCACGCATCTCCCTCCTCCTGACTCTCCCTCCTCCCTTCTCTACCTCCTAACTCCTCTCCCTCCTCCCTTCTCTACCTCCTAACTCCTCTCCCTCCTACCTTCTCTACCTCCTAACTCCTCTCCCTCCTCCCTTCTCTCCCTCCTAACTCCTCTCCCTCCTCCCTTTTCTCCCTCCTCCCTTTTTGTTGTGGAACCAAATCTCTCACTGCTAATCAACAGATCAGTGTGTTAACGAATGACTTCAAAAGAGAGAATAAATCTCTTTCTTCTGACGAGGCCTGTTGAGATTTCACGGGCTTACTGTTATCAGATACTGCATTTCATTAAGAAAAAACAGGAACAAATCAAAACAGAAACTACAACACAAGTAATTATATTAGGGCTGTTTTTAGACTCGGGTAAATTATTCAAGGTCAGTGATAGGATGGATCCGTTTTTATTCTATTAAGAGCTGGCAGTATTGATGTGGTCTAATTCAATTGTCAGGGACTGGAAGGTCTAGGTGTTCTATTTTCACAGCTGGTATGGTGTACAGGATTTATTTATTAACTGTGTCTCAGGTGGACTTTCAGCCACAGTAATTTGTTCACTACTGTATCTCTGTCGATATTGTAACACTTCAGGGAATCTGAAAAAGCTTATGTACAAAACCCTAAACAGTTTAAATAAATAGAGGCATGAGGAATTGGGAGAGAGTAAGAGTCAACTGTAGGAAGTAGAAAAGGGTTGAGAAGGGAAGGAAACAAATTGTGTTGTATACAGCGTGTGAAATAAGTATTGAACACGTCACCATTTTTCTCAGTAAATATATTTCCAAAGGTGCTATTGACATGAAATTTTCACCAGATGTTGGTAACAACCCAAGTAATCCATACATACAAAGAAAACAAATAAGTTCAGAAATTATTAATGTGTAATAATGTGAAATGACACAGGGAAAAAGTATTGAACACATGAAGAAAGGGAGGTGCAAGAAGTTATTACACATAACTTAATTTCTGAACTTATTTGTTTTGGTTTCTTTGTATGTATGGATTACTTGGGTTGTTAATAGCACCTTTGGAAATATATTTACTGAGAAAAATGGTGACGTGTTCAATACTTATTTCACCCGCTGTAAGTGTGCCTTTGAAAAGAGAGAGAGAGAGAGAGAGAGACAGAGAGAGAGAGAGAGAGAGAGAGAGAGCAGCTTCCTCACCACTCTCTGCTTGGAGTTGGGCTTCTGCAGTAGCCACTCGATGTCAAGCGAGTGCGCGTTGGACTGCCAGAACTGATGGTGGCACGGCAGGGTGGCGTTGTCTCCGACGACTCTCTTCATTTCTGTCTGGGCGCCGGCCGTCAGCAGGCTCAGCAGCACTGGAGAGAGAGAGAACAGAGACACTGTCAAACAACTAGAACCAGATACATCACCAGACAGCAGCCACAGGCAGAAGATAGCTGGAGTAAAAACCCTAGTAAGATAGGAAACAGAATCAGAATTACTAGGTCATAATAAAAGAAACAGAAGCAAACAAACAAAACCATCCAAACCACAATGAGACAAAGACTATAAATAGAGTGCATTTCTCACAAGCCAATTTAGCAGTCAGGTTGTTTGCTGTAGGACAGGGTATGCGTTACACTAGGTTCAGTCAGTAGCATACATGGGGCTTGTGGCTCTGCCCCTGGCCAGTGGCCAGACTGTTAGGGCCTATTACGCAGCGAGGGGCGCTGGGCTAGTTTATTGAAGGATGCTGAACAGCCCCACTGGCTTGAGGGGAATTAGGGAGAGGCGTCGGGGGGATTTACAGAGGGATGGAGCTCAGGGGGGCCGTGAGGGGGCCATGGAGACATTCGACCCCCTCCACCTGGTAGACCCAGCACAGGGGAAACAATGCACAGGCTCCACAGCCCCACTGGGCTTACTCGCTCAAATGCAAGAGATATTTTTGGTGCTTCAGCATTAACCTAACTAGCACATTTAATGTAGTCACTGCAGAGAGCGGGCTAAGAGCCTGGCTTCAAAGAGCTTTAAATAAAGTTATCCAAACGTTTGTTCGGATGCAATATGTCCTGGTCATGTGAATATTATGACATCTCCTTTTCGTTGCTCAGTGGTATGTTGCTGATTAGGTGTTGAGTGGTTCAATAAATTACTAAATATATAGTGTGGTATACATACTTACACAAACACTGTATGGCCTGTTGCCTAGCCCTGAGTCTGTTATGTCTGGGCTTGAGTGATTCAACAGACAGCGACTCATTGAAAGAATGCCTTTGTGCCCTATCACCCTCGAGGACGTTGTCAATGTTCCATGGATCACCAAATGTGGTCAATGCCTCAGCCGTAGGCACCTTTCTTATTATTTAGTGGCCACCCTCTCAGGAACAGCACACGTAAGAGCTGTCAGAGCCAATGAGTATCGTCGCTAGCCTGCCCTATAAAACATGTAGCTTGGTGTAAGTTTGTGGTAAATATGGTGCCGTTGGAGAAGGGCGGCATCTTACGAGTTCCATCACTTTCACCCTGCCTTCATGTAGGTCTGATACGGGTACTCCACATTGATCTGATACGGGTACTCCCTGTATGTAGCTCCACATTGATCTGATACTGGTACTCCCTGTATGTAGCTCCACATTGATCTGATACTGGTACTCCCTGTATGTAGCTCCACATTGATCTGATACGGGTACTCCCTGTATGTAGCTCCACATTGATCTGATACTGGTACTCCCTGTATGTAGCTCCACATTGATCTGATACTGGTACTCCCTGTATGTAGCTCCACATTGATCTGATACTGGTACTCCCTGTATGTAGCTCCACATTGATCTGATACTGGTACTCCCTGTATGTAGCTCCACATTGATCTGATACTGGTACTCCCTGTATGTAGCTCCACATTGATCTGATACTGGTACTCCCTGTATGTAGCTCCACATTGATCTGATACGGGTACTCCTTGTATGTAGCTCCACATTGATCTGATACTGGTACTCCTTGTATGTAGCTCCACATTGATCTGATACTGGTACTCCCTGTATGTAGCTCCACATTGATCTGGTACTGGTACTCCCTGTATGTAGCTCCACATTGATCGGATACTGGTACTCCCTGTATGTAGCTCCACATTGATCTGATACTGGTACTCCCTGTATGTAGCTCCACATTGATCTGATACTGGTACTCCCTGTATGTAGCTCCACATTGATCGGATACTGGTACTCCTTGTATGTAGCTCCACATTGATCTGATACTGGTACTCCCTGTATGTAGCTCCACATTGATCGGATACTGGTACTCCCTGTATGTAGCTCCACATTGATCTGATACTGGTACTCCCTGTATGTAGCTCCACATTGATTGGATACTGGTACTCCCCTTGTTATTCTATATGGATTTTGTAATATCGTTGGGAAGGGCTCGTAAACTAGCATTTCATGGTAAAATCTACACCAGTTGAATTCGGCACATGTGACACATCAAATGTTATTTTATTTGGTACAGGGAGGAAGGTATCATAACTGTAAACCACTTATTCAGAATTGGTTGTCTGACTCACACTGATGCCATCATTACTTTGTGAACTTTGTGTGCAGCTCTTTCCTTTACTTTCACATTTCCCTGCTGCAATAAACCTGGGCTCCACGCCAGTCACTCACATCCATCTGAGTCACCACTTAGACACAACCCCAAATGCCCTCTCTGACTGGCACCCAGCACCACAGGAGAGGAGGCGATAATACAGTATAGCAGGGCCCTCAGCCCGCTCAATACACATTACTGAGGTCCTCCTACTACTCTCGCTCTCCCCTGCTCTGCTCAAATCACTACTCAGCAGAAAAAAGGGCCACCTCTTTCAGCCAAGGAGCTCCCAGCCCCCCTAAAGGTATCCCCGTTCATGACTTTTTAATCTAGCATTTGCAGAGCCATTCATCTTGTGAGCTCCCCGCAGATATTACTTTGGATCGAAGTCATGGAGGGGAGCCTAGGAGAGAAGGATCCAGCCAGCACAGAGGACTCTGGGTATCCTCTCAGCATAGCTCCTAATCACTTTAAGGAGGAGGAGGTTGGCTGGAGTGTGTGTGTGCGAGAGAGTGTGACTGTTGTGGCCCGGTGATGGTCCGTTGGGAGCCCAGTGCCCGCTGCTGGCCTAGGCCTGTTTAAGCCGTGCTGTCTAATCAGTGCCCCCCACACTCGTCACCCTGGGGCTGAACCCCCTGCTCTGTGTGCTGGGCCTGATAACAGCTAGTAGGCTCACCTTTTCCGCCCACGCCTCCCTGCTCCCTCCCTTTGCCAGGGGACTCATAGGCCAGGGAGAGCTTTGCATGGGAGCGATACAAGTAGGGTCAGTTATCAAAGGGGGTATATGGAAGGTTGTGTGTTGTATGTGCATTTAACTGTGCTGCATATCACCCACTCCTTTAGCCAACTCTCAAAAACCTTCCAACAAGCACACTGAGTCAATAAAGACTGTTTGGAAGTAGGCTTCACTTTATCATCTGTCAATAGATTTACCACATGAAATGATCTAACTTTCAGCCAACAACATTAAAACAACTTTTCAATACCTTTATGGTGACATTACAATCAGCTTTTAAATCCTCAGTTTATGGTCTTGGAGAGGGGATTTTGTTCTGTGGAATGGATAACATAGTCGCCCAAAATAAGCCTGCCTTGAAGTGTATTTGCACTCAAATTTGGATTGGCCTCATTCACAGTGTGCACAGCTGTGGGAGTTTGGACCGATGGGAACCATAATTTGTGAAATGTTCAGTATGCGGCATACCAGGGTGTCAGAGCATACTACGGTGACTCTACATAGGAACATCAGGTAGTCTTTAGTTTTATGACATTGGCTTTCAATGGTCTTAAGATAGTGGGAATATTTCAGCATACTTTTATTGTGTTTATTAATTCAACCATTTTAAAAAACAAACACACATAAAAGTTGAAAAAGCCATACATGCACCATACATCAGTAAAATCATTGAGGATAACACACAATAAAGTCAGGCACTGTGGTCCTCTTGAGAAAAGATGGCTAAGATCCAACAAGGTTGAACACAGTATGGCAGCGAGATAATAAAGCATAAAAACAAAGAGGAACAACATCTGTCTCATCATTGCAGTTACATCGTAGGGTATATTCATATGGGCACAGAAGACATCAAACTATTTTTGTATTTATTTTTAAGGCAACTCGTTGCCCAGCATTAATCATGAACCTGTATAAGCATACGTTAGCAACACCTGTAAACCAGACCCAGTCTATAAATACACCTGTAAACCAGACCCAGTCTATAAATACACCTGTACACCTGTAAACCAGACCCAGTCTATTCTGGGACACCCTTGCTCTTGAGGGGCGTAGCACTGAGACACTGCATCTCAGTGCTAGAGGCGTCACTACAGACACTTGTTCGATTCCAAGCTATATCACAATCCGGTCGTGATTGGGAGTCCCATAGGGCGGCGCACAATTGGCCCAGTGTTGTCCGGGTTTGGCCGGGGTAAGTCGTCATTGTAAACAAGAATTTGTTCTTAACTGACTTGCCTAGTTAAATAAAGGTAAAAAAAAAAAGTATAAAAAGCATCAATAGGCAGCCAGTTGAGTTCCCGAAAGCAGCTCCTGCCTATGTGAGTACTGTAAGGACCGACGCTGGAGATGAGAAACAGGAACGAAGAGTGAACATTTAATATACACAGACAAGGAACAAGACAGGAACAGCGTCAGAACCGGATGAAAACAACGACATACAACAATCAATGCTCAAGCGTGAAACGGAGCTGGGGAACGTGTGAAGGGGGGATGCGTGTGACGAGGGAAGCAGGTGTGCGTAATGATGGTGGCAGGAGTGCGTAGAGCTGCTAGTGTACAACTCTCTCCAGGATCTTTGATGTTACACAGAGGATAGATACAGGCCTATAATTCCCAGGGTCAGACTCTGTCCCCTTCTTATACAGAGGTAGAACTAACTTTTTTCATGTCCTTGGGAAACATGCCTTGTTCAAGAGAGAGATTAACGATATACAAGGGGCAATTTGCTCAGCAGAATCTCTAAGCAACCTTGCAGGAATATTATCCAGACCTGTGGCATTGACACATTAAAGCTCTGCTAGCATAATTGCTACTTTGGCTGTTGCTACCTTTGCATAAGAAAAACTCGGCATAATACTTCTTGACTTGGTTGTTTCCATACAAACTAAAACTGGTGGGCAGCTTGCTAATCAGCTTGCTGGCAACAGAAGTAATAGTTGAATTACTATGCATACCGGTGACATAGTAAATAGTCTGAGACATTACCTACAGTCAGGCATGGCAAAACTATCAAAACATCTTCCATCACGAGCAGACCTCGGTTCAAATACTATTTCAAATATCTCAAATACTTTCACATACATTCAAAGTCAGTATTCAAATATATTTGAAAAGACAAGTCCCACTGGGCACATACTGGTTGAATCAACATTATTTCCACGTCATTTCAATAAAATTACGTTGAACCAATGTGGAATAGACGTTGAATTGATGTCTTTGCCCAGTGGGGTGGTTGAATATTTTAATGTATTTCAAATACTATTTTCAAATTCCTGGGTTAATTGCATGGGAGTGTATTTGAGTCAGTGTATTTTAAGTACAATTTGGCAGACTATTTGGTTTTTACAAATAACCATTCAAATACTCAAATACAAGTACTTGTTTTGGGCTGTGTATTTGAAAATACTTAAATACATTAACATTTATTTTAAATGCCAGATACTCAAATACACAAGTATTTGAACCCAGGTATGATCACGAGGCCTCTATGCATTCACGTCTTCTTGACATTCCATAGGGCCCTGGGAAATGCCATGTTAAGGAGGCCATCTCAACTGAGAGCTGTGAGTCCTCTCCTCTTATTTCCTCTACTCTCTGGACTGTGATCAAATCAGCTGCACATTGTCATTTTTGATGGAGCTCGGTTTTTACCCAAGCAAAGAAAAGAGCTAAAAAAAGTATTATTATAATGAACAAAAGGGGAGCGGGCAGCGGCATAGGCTTAGAGAGAGATAGAGAGACAGAGAGAGAAACAGAGAGAGACAGAGAGAGAAACAGAGAGAGACAGAGGGAGACAGACAGAGAGAGTGAGGTAGAGCTAGGGCGACTGTAGTGGAGGAACCAATTTCTCAGAAAATGCCCTAGGGGGAGTTGTGCTCCAGTAAATCCACCTCCCCACAGAACGGTAAAATCTTATTATAGAGCAGCCAGTGGGACGCAGGCAGGCAGCGGCCCCAGATCTTTCACTTTTCCCAAAGTCAAGCTCCACATCCCATTCAGCACATAGCCTTGGCTGGGGCCTCAGCACCGCTAAAGCTCCTGACCTATGGCTCTCACAACTGAAGAGATCAGGGGAGGAAAAAGAAGAGAGGGAAAAGAGAGGAAAAAGAGTGGGAAAAGAGAGGAAAAGAGAGGGAAAGAGAGGGAAAAGAGAGGGAAAAGAGAGGAAAAGAGAGGGAAAGAGAGGGAAAGAGGGAAAGATAGGGAAAAGAGAGGAAACGAGAGGAAAAGAGAGGGAAAAGAGAGGGAAAAGAGAGGAAAAAGAGAGGAAAAGATAGGGAAAGAGAGGGAAAGAGAGAGAAAAGAGAGGGAAAAGATAGGGAAAAGAGAGGAAACGAGAGGGAAAGAGAGGGAAAAGAGAGGGAAAAGAGAGGAAAAAGAGAGGAAAAGATAGGGAAAGAGAGGGAAAGAGAGAGAAAAGAGAGGGAAAAGAGAGGGAAAAGAGAGGAAAATGCCCACTGTCTTAAGTTGAGCTCTTAATAAGGCCACTCTGTTCTCCTACAGATATCCCGGCGTGGCCAACTGATTCTGGCCACAATGAGCTTTAATCTCACCTTAGCTATAGGGAAAAGAAGTGGAAAAAGTGGAGGATGCAGAACTAACTCCTTTAGAGTCCTATATGTATTTGTCTTTGTAATAAGAGTGCATCTGAGTGTGAAAGGGAATAGTATGTGAGTGCTGCATGCTTTATGTGAACATATGCTGTCTCAGAATTGTGCTTCCATACTCCTCTGTCTGCATAATGGAAAAACAAGGCCTATCTCATGCTGACGGTAAATCAGTGCCTCTGTGCAGACATGTGAATTAGAGTATAGCAGCCGTGGGGCATACGGAGTTTCAAATTGCATAGGAGTTACCAGCTGCTCCACACAAGGTATGGGTCCAGACAGGGAGAGAGGACTGCAGCATTCATCTCTCAGCACTGCCACTCTATACTGAACGTTTTATCTTGCGCCACTGACAGGCTCCTCTGGCAAGAGGAGAGAACAGAGGGAGCGGACGGGGAGAACTACTCAGAGAACACTGGGCTGGGACATAGAGAACTTGGCTTTTCTCTCTGGTATGATCAATATGTGTGAAAGGCATCAGAAGTGACTGCTGACATACAGCAGGTTTTAGTTGAGCTGGGGAAACATTCAGATGATGGAAAACATTGAAATATTCCGAGGTTCACAGCCAGAGGTGCAGCTTGGTGTTTTAGAAAGATCAGTGACATGAACACTGCAGCACAGTGGGTTTGTTGACCTCCTGTTGCTGTGGCTATACAAATGGTAAATACAGTATATTGGTGCTTTCTTCACAGGGAAACAGAGTTATCATAGAGATGGGCACAGAGGGAGGTAAAGCATATGCTCTCTCTTTTACTGCTTTTATCTCTGAGGCTTCCCAGAGAGACGGAAGGCATGAAACACTGAAATCCTCTCACATCTCTGATGGCTCCCCAGACAAGAGCCGTGCTCTGAGACGCTAGTAGAATCTGACAGGCTACAAAAAACAACCCTCGTCAGAGCTCTCAAAGAGACTCCTTTATTTATACAGCCTCTTATACAGGCTCTTTTTAATTAGTTCTTCTGAAGGGGGTAAATCTTTTTAAACGCTCCCAGAGATCATGCCCAAACATTAAATCGCAAGCGTCTCGGGCACTCCCTAATTCTTGGTCCAAGTCATTAATATTTTCCTCCTGTGTAATCAAAGAGGGCTGTGTTTTCTCTGACTGGAGGCTGCTCTTTGGAGAGGTAAATGTCCCATAATCCTTCCCTGCAGTGCGCCCGGAGACCAACACCCCTTCTGCTGATATGGAACTTTTCTCCATGCCACTTGCAGCACTATTAAAGATCAGGGCCACTTCAAGCATGGAGAGAGAGCCGGGGCTTGAAAGGAAAACGTTTAAAATGAGGGCCCCGTCGTGTCCGCACTCGTCTGCGATGATGGATTCCTAAGAGCCTGGCTAGAGCAGGCGAGTGCGAAGAAGGAATGGAATCACTTCCAGGGTAATCCGTAGGACCTGGAAGAGAGGAACAGGGAAAGGGAGAGGGCCTATGGGAAATAAGGAATGGGAGATTCAATTCCACTACGGTCTGAATAATGTAGGAACATGTGGTATGTTTTCATCTCAAGCTCTCTTGTTGCCTTCATTAGCATCTATTTCACGGGGTCGTCATCTATGTCAAATCAAGCGAACAACGGACACCATCCCACTGACAGAATCCCAAAATAGATGCTAAATTGGTTTCATGCCGAGCACTTGAATTTCTCCAAAAGTTTTCGATAAACTCTCTCAGCAGATAAACACCTAAAAAAAAGCTTAATTACAACTTTTCCCAAAGGAACGCCAAGTCACTAAAACCTACTTACATCTTCAAAACCCTGCATCTGTTGGCGTCATCCTGTATGCACAGGTGTTATCCAAGATCCTATGGATGTTCCATCAGCCGCTTAGCCATTCGTGTTAGCTTAAACGACCAGGGCTCCAGAGTGTACCACATGGTACTCGAGACGTTCCAGTAAGCAGCCACCGCCGCACCACTTCCTCCTTCCACAGCTCCACATATGACTGAGTGGAAAGAGTGGCACAGGACTTAAAAGTTCCAAACACAAAGACACTACTGATAGTCATTGGTTGAGTTTTAATTAAAACCCAATTTAAGAGACTCCAGGCTCCCTCACCAGGTTAACCGCTGGAGGCCTGAATGGTGTTAAACCGTTTAAGAGACTCCAGGCTCCCTCACCAGGTTAACCGCTGGAGGCCTGAATGGTGTTAAACCGTTTAAGAGACTCCAGGCTCCCTCGCAGGTTAACCGCTGGAGGCCTGAATGGTGTTAAACCGTTTAAGGGGTTATTAACAAGGTTATTTTCAGGTTGAAATAACACCAGGCAAAGGAATTTCCATGATGTGTTCTCCCCACATCTGTCCGCTCCAAAATAAACCAGCATGTGTGTGCATTCGCTTTGCTACACATGACCAGAGTGTCTACATACAGTATGTGCTTAGCTTTCTCGTCCCAGGAGAGAGGGGGGGGGGGGTGTATACTTACTCCTCTCTCTCTCTCTCTCTCTCTCTCTCTCTCTCTCTCTCTCTCTCTCTCTCTCTCTGTGTGTGTGTTTGCTTCACATGTGGTTGGGGTGTTGGCCTCACATCTCCCCGGAACAGACACACACAGAGACACACTAAGAGAGAGAGAGACACGCACACACACACACCACTGCACAAACTTTGCTAGCCCCCAGCGCCCCACCCCCACCAAGTACAGTGTAGAGTAACCATATTTCATGGACAGGGGATTGAAATCCCTTGACACGGTAAGACATTCCCAGACACGGTAAGACATTCCCAGAAACATTAGACACATTTTTGCTGAAAATCTTTTTCACTTGTGTGTAAACAGTAAGTGAGGATGGAAAACAATGGCAGTAATTGAAAGTAATTCAATGAAAACAATTCTGTATCCTGTTAAGAAATTACATTTATTTTCATAAATGAAAGTAACTATAAAAGAATCTATTTTAATTTACCTCTATTAGGAAAACATGTATTTTATTCAAGCACTTTATTCAAGAATTCAGCAAAAGTATTGTTTTCTGAGCTGGGCCTATTTTTTGCTTTGAGTAGCATTAAGTTATTTTTCTTGGCAAACAGAAAGGTTATTTTCCAGGATTGTACAAACAGAAAGGAAATATTAATAACAGAGGACTTATACTGTAACAGTTAGCTGGAGAAGAAACAAGAAACAATATGTAGAAAAGGAAAACAGTCATAGATTTGCCTCAATGGGGTTCTCGCTCAGCTCGACCCTGCCATCAAAACAGATGGTGCAGTCAACGAGAAAGCTGGCCTTATGAATTAAAGCACTCTTTAAGACTGCCTCGCCTGCTGCCCATAAACAGGAGTTGTCCTGTTGGGTATTGGTATGATAGAAGATAAATTATGCTAGGGACAGACAAATGGAGAAGCCCTGAGACCAAACATAATTGCCACAGTACCCATATCAATAGACTTTTTGCTTACTACTTCACCTGGCACAACAGGCACCTGTGTGCAAGTCTCTCCATTATCCAAGACACAAAATTAGCAACATTTATTTCCTTTTTATTTATGAATCTAATCTCCATTTGTGGCTGGCTGCTGGTGAACTCCGCTCACATTGTTGGTGCTGCCTGGACTTGTGCATTGACCTCCGAAGATCAATACTTAATACGCTACGATGCTGCCAATTCCATTTAGCAGCAATCTGTACATTTTTATGTCCATTAGGTGGAAAATAGAGCTTACTAGGTGGATGACCACAGGAAGTGGAATGCATCGTGGTAGCCCAGTCTCTGTGGTGATGGATTCTCTGTAGCAGCGTACTGTACGACCAATACAAAACGTCAAATGCGTCTGCCTCAAGTATTGTGCCATTAACTTTTATTAAATGCAATTCAATACTTTGACGATGATGTTTTAAAGGAGTCTCTCTAACTCATTTTACAAGATGTGGGAACACAATAAAACACGAGTGTAGAAAAAGGATGGGGGTGGTACGTGAAAACAGGGCTGTTTGAAAACAACCTTAATGCCTGGACTATATTTAGAGCAGTACTAAAGCATGGCTTTAGATGGTGTAAAACGGCCTGGGTTTGGACATGCTAACGCTACATTTTGTGGCCTGAACATGCTGCTGGGCCTCTGGATCCTTCCCTGGTCCCTCTCCTCTCAACACACATTTAATTCCATTAGTTTGTCCACTGCCACTGTTTGTCACTGTCGAGGCCCTTGAGTTCACCCAGGGTTAGACAGAGCATTTCTAAACAAAGGCAATGAAGAGCTGGGCTGTTGTCCATGGAAGAATATGATCTGAACAACAACAGAACAGAGCGGCTCCCATGTTGTACATTTCACAAGCTAATTGAAAACAGACGGGACGCTAACTCCCTCCCCTCCATCCGAGGCTGCTAGCTCGCCGGGGTCAGTAACATGTTAGCGCTTTCTCCAGAATGATGGTATGCATCTGACTTATCATTTTACTTGATCGACTAAGCAGAACATAACAAATACAGGACACATGAAACCAGGAGTGGATGCAGGATGCTGATGTTGCTGCATGGGAGTGGAATCACCCTATCTATCCTGTCTGTTGACTGGGAAGGGCACATTTTTCTAACTTGATCACTAATAATCAGAATTATTTTCTCGACCACTGATGGCCTGATAAATGCTACCCTGGCAAACCTATACGAACATTCCTCCACATTTTTCAGAGATAAGATAACAAACATTAGGCTGGGTATCAGTCAAGCAAGACCGGATGAGAAGTTTGATGATATGTGCCCTAGCCTACCACGCAAAGGCACTGGATTTATTTTCCCTGGTTAACACAGACATGCTCAGGAAAGTGATATCACAACTTAAGCCTTATACCTTATAAGCCTTTTCGATCCTGTCCCCACCACCTTCTTCAAAACAGTTTTTAATTGCATATCTAAAGCTATTGTTAATCACTCCCTGTTCACAGGCACTTTCTCCACTGCTTTAAAAACTGCTTCTGAAGAAAAGTCATCTAGATTATTCAGCTCTTAGCAATTGTTGGCCAATCTCCAACCTTCCATTCTTAAGCAAAATTCTGGAAAAAATTTTCAAACAGCTAAATAATTTTTTAAGTGCCAACTGTATTTTTGATAAGTTCCAATTTCGTTTTCGGGCCCACCACAGCACAGAGAGAGTCTTACTTAAAGTGGTAAATTATCTTATTGCCAACACAGATGCCAAACAGCTCTCTGTTCTTGTACTCATGGATTTAAGTGCTGTATTCAACACTGTTGACCATGTTGTCCTTCTGGACAGACTGGAGAGGTGGGTTGGTCTCTCCGGTCCAGTTCTAAATTGGTTTAGGACCTATTTAACCCTTGTTTAAAATAACTCAGAGAAAATACATATCACATGTGGTGTTCCATAAAGTTTGATTTTGGGTCCGGTACAGCTCAGTTTATATACAGTTTTCTCTGAGTTATTTTAACCAAGGGTTAAATAGGTCCTAAACCAATTTAGAACTGGACTGGAGAGGCCAACCCACCTCTCCAGTCTGTCCAGAAGGACATCATAGTCAACAGTGTTGAATACACTTGGCAGTGTTATCAGAAAGCACAGCATTGATTTTCACTGTTACGCAGATGATACACAACTTTACACTTCGGTGTCACCAGAGGATTTTAGCTCCACTGATAAACTATTAGTGACTCTATTAGTGATTTAAATACTTGGATGGCTAACAACTTCCTCCAGCTAAATCAAGACAAGCTCGAGGTACTTATTGTTGTAGCCAAAGCACAGAGAGAGAATCTGGCCGCACATTTGAATTCACGGGCAATAAAGATAAAACACTTGGTAAAAAACCTAGGTGTTATTTTAGATTCTGAACTCCATTTTGAATCACACATTATGAAAGTGACCGAAATAGATTTTTACCACCTGAGGAACATTGCCAATGTGCGACCATTTCTCTCTCAGGCTGATTCAGAGAGAGACTTATCCAGGCTTTTATTACAAGCAGGCTTGAGTCACGCTTGACTACTGTAATGCTCTCCTGTCTGGTCTGCCCAAGAAAGCCATTGGTCAACTGCAAAACATAAAGAATGCTGCAGCATGGCATTGGAGGCTGGTGGGAGGAGCTATAGGAGGACAGAATCATTGTAATGGCTGGAATGGAATCAATGGAAATGTGGTTTCCATATCTTTGATGTGTATGATACCGTTCCATTTATTCCATTCCAGCCATTACAACTAGCCCGTCCTCCTATAGCCTGTTGCACCAGCCTCCACTGCAGGACGGGTACTGACCAAGATGGAGAGGAGCACACATTAAACCGGTTTTAAGGTCTCTGCACTGGCTGCTTGTGAGTTCTAGAATTAATTTTAAGATTCCTCTCAGGAGACTGAAAAGATTTGGCATGGGTCCTCAGATCCTCAAAAGGTTCTACAGCTGCAACATCGAGAGCATCCTGACTGGTTGTATCACTGCCTGGTACGGCAACTGAAGGCCCTAAAAATGGTCAAAGACTCCAGCCACCCCAGTCATAGACTGTTCTATCTGCTACCGCATGGCAAGCGGTACCAGAGCGCCAAGTCTAGGTCCAAAAGGCTTCTCAACAGCTTTTACCCCCAAGCCAAAAGACTCCTGAATAGGTAATCAAATGGCTACCCGGACAATTTGCATCGTGTCCCGTTTTAACTACCCCAAAGCCTAGGACCAAGAGGCAAGGAAAGGCAGCCTTTAGTTATTATGCCCCCCAGCCTCTGGAATAGCCTGCCAGAGAACCCAAGGGGGCCGAAACTGTGGACATATTTAAAAGGGATCTTAAAAAACACATTTTTTGCTTTGCTTTTCCTCAGGGCGCTTTTTAGTTGTTCAGTTTTTATTGTTATTCTTTTGTTTTTATCCTCTTATGTTTCTTGTCTAGTAAATATTTAAATTTTTATAATAATTGTTTTTATTTGATTTTTCCCATGAAGCACGTTGCGTTGCATTCCATGTCTGAAATGTGTTGTATAAATTAAGCTTGATTTGATTTGATCTCCCCTGAGTTGAAGAGGTGCCATGGCAGCTTTCACGGCTTGTGAAAGGCGTTGATTTGTGAGGTATCTGACCATGACAAGGTGCTCCTGTGGCTGTGGAGGGTAAACAGAGCTTCCAGGAAAGGTCCCATTTATGCTCAGAGGATCACTAATGGCCCAGGTTACCATCTGTCCTGCTGGCTACTCAGGTCCAATGGAGCAGACTGACAATGAGTGCCTGCTAGACACACACAGACACTCCGTCTCATGAGCACACAGAGCACACAATCACTCACATGCAAAGTACAGGCAGCTCTTTACTTATTACATGCTGGCCTAAGAAAATAATTTAGCATTTCAGTAGGCCTAATATAGCAGCCTATCAATAGTAAACAATTTAGAGGTAACCCTTCAAATCATAATTACTGTACTTTGTCCATTTGTAATGTGCAATACACTAGATATCCATTAAAATAACGCATGTGATGTGTTATTTTGATTGGGTATAGCACGTTAAACCGGCATTGCCACCAGGCATCTTATAGCACCAGTAAACAACATGCCTAACAAGCCCTTTAGAGATGGAGCACCAGGATAGGCCAAAAACCTTCTCCCCTCTCTGGGGGCCAGCAGCACTAACAGAGCAGAGGTCCAAATGCATCCATATGTGGCATAAACTTAACAGCTCTCACACACTCCCCCAATAAATAAGGCTGGCCTTTGGGCTGTTCAGCTCAGTCAGTCTCAGCGCGGGGTGGCCCCTCCTGGCCCGTCAGCCAGATAAGGAATTCCCACACGGCCACATCCGAGGGCGGAGAGGAGATTGAAACCAGATGAATGGGACTTTGGTGCAGCAGGCTCGCCAGGCCCATATTTCACTCCCCAAAGCCTGATTAAACGAGATGGGAGCTCGTTGGGCCAGGGCTGAGAGCTCAGTGCTCAGAGCAGGGCGTGGGCTCACTGCGACAACCCAAGCAAAGAAAACAGGGCATAGGCCAGACCTACAGTCTCTCTGATTTGTCGTCGTAGTCTCAGGAGTTCTTTCCTGACACATCAAGAGTGCACTCAGAATTAGCTTCAGACAAAATAATTGATCGACCCTGATTTAGACTTTTCAGTTAAGTGGGACCGCTGATTAATATAATGAAATTAGATTCTGCCTAAAAGGGGTTTGGCGGGAATCTGTCACTTTTGTGTGAAATAAAGCCGCGCAATGCAGTAAAGTAGGCCATGAGGTTGAAACTGACAACCGACTGTGCCAAAAGAAATGAGGGCAAACTGCAACATTTTTATGAGAGAGTGAGAAATAGCAACATCCCTGTCTTATCCAGGAGTATATATAGATCATGTGAAAAGGGTGAAAAAAAACTGACACAGATCTACAATTGCTAGAGTTACTAATTATACCTTATAGTTTATAATTGCATAGCTGAGTTATTAAAATGACACTTTAATACCCCTGTCTGCATCTACTGTCTGTATAACATGGATGTAAGACCTTGTCCAATTAAATGCAACCAATATACGGTAACTCAAGCCTTTCCCCCAAACATGAATATTTTACAGCAATGTGGTATAAAGTTCATGTTCCAGTTGTCCAGGACATCAGATGTGCACAGCACAGAGAAGTTGAGAAACTTGGAGGGTGTTTGACTGTGCTTTAGGGGACTGGGGAAGAAAGAGGAAAAAATAACAAACCTCGCAAGGTTTGTTTTTCCAGCTTGGAGCTGATTTTCTGTTGGCCAGCGGAGGACTCTGCTAAACGAGCCACGTGTCCCTGTTTTTCTGCCTCACCCATTCCATGTGTTCAGACTGTGTGTGTATGTGTGTGTCTGTGTGTGTGTGTGTGTGTGTGTGTGTTCAGGGCAGAGGGTGTGTGTGAGTGATAAAGGGTCTGCTTTCATTGGTTGTTCACAATTGCCCCCCTGCTCCAGGACCTGTCCCTGTTCCCTCTGACATGTAGCTGGTCGGCCACACTCACAACCCAACGCCAAACACACTCCATATCCCCATGACATTTCAGCTATGTTACTGCTGAAAGAATTGTGGCTGCTTCACTGGCTGCTTCGCAGGCTGCTTCCCTGGCTGCTGCCCTGCGCTAGGCTCGAGTAAAGAAAGAAATACCTCATTTAATTCAGCCGTAATGTTTAATCTGCATTTGCTTGGCCAACAAGAGGTTATTCTCATTACCGTGCACTAAATGGCATGCGTGGGCATCCTCTCTGACGAGACTAACATTTTACAGTTAGTTAATTAAGAGAGTCATTAAAAAGACATGGGTATACTGGACATACGTAATACGTTCCTGGAGACAGTTCAGCCAGTAGAGAGCTAACCACTCAGATGACAAAATACCCAGCACTGTAAACACACACAATAACAATGGCAGAACAATGAGGGAAATCTGGCACAGGACAGGCTAGTTCTGTGGTTGAACATGTGCTCCTAGTGATGCGGTGTGAGTTTAGTTAGTTGTGGTTTACCTGCTGTGAGAGTCCCCTATTAAACCCAGCCAGCCTTGGCACAATACACATGCAGGCTAAGCTTATTATTACCCTCCTCCTAATCAACCTTCATGTGGCTGGGAGGGAGCTGCTGCTGCTGCTATCCACTCCTCTCCTGTCCTCTGGGTCTTCCCCTGTCCCCATTGGCTTCCTCATCTCTCCGAGCCTCCATGACTTGATCCCCTATGACATCACCACGAGAGACGGAGTGAGCAACACAAAGGAACACAGCCTCCCCCCACTCTCTCTCTCTTTCTCTCTCTCGCTGTCTTTCTCTCTCATTCTCCCTTTCTCTCCTTCTCCTCTCTCTCCTTCTCCTCTCTCTCGTTCTCCCTCTCTTTCCTTCTCCCTCTCTCTCCTTCTCCCTCTCGCTCCTTCTCCCTCTCTCTCCTTCTCCCTCTCTCTCCCTACTTTCAAATGGGTATCAATTATGATTCATGTAGAAGAAGGTATCTGAGGATATATCAGAGGACTCTAGATATTAATTTAGCATTTGGCAAAAGCTTACATTCTTGCTTTTCGGAGACTGAAATTAGTCTTTCTCCCTCTTCTCCTCCATCAAGCCTGGTCTTCCCACTCTCCTCCCTCTCTTGGTATGTTATGTAAATTCATACCTCCCATTCCTTCCTTTAAATACAGCCACACAGCCCTAGATGAGTGCTTATGTAGCATGGAAGCTAAACTAGAACCAACACAGGGCCCTTTTAGCCATGAAAAAGCGTACCCTGGAGGTCTGAATAAATTGATTTATTTTAGGCAACAGAATGTAGAATCTTATATAAGGCCAGACATGCTAAGTGCTTTGTCTCTTATGCATCAACCCTTAGGGCAATTTCTTCTTCTTAATTAAAAATGGAGCAAGGAGCAGAGGAGGCATAGCTACTGTTGAGGCGGGTGGAGTGTGTTGAATTTCTTCTCAACGTTTTCAGTATGATCCTCACTTTGCCGTGGAGTCTGCGGTTCTGCTGATGCAGGGACTTTGTCTCAAGATTAATGAAAGACGTTCGGCTCTTTGACGTTTGGATCCTACACAGAGGTTAAGAACAGCCTCGAACCGGCAAAGGTTTTCGCGCCACACTATACAGAACGCTCTGCTCACTCAGTGAAGCAATTCCTTCTCTCCTCCTCTCCCATTTTCACCCTCCTAACAAATAAATAAAAAGTGAAGCTAAGATTTATTTGAAAATGCCTACTTTTTCTCTTTCCGCTGCTGACAAATCGGATTTCAAACAGGAAAATGAAAACCTTTACCACAAATAATACCGTTAACATGTTTTTGAAGGGCAGCAACCATGTTAGAATAGAATATCAACTGTTCTAAATGGAACAAGCGACTGCTGATCTGGGACTGCATGTCCATTATGTTCCTGTGAGCTGACTCGAGTCCAAGGGGCAGGAGTTGATTTATAAGCCCATTTACATGCCGCCCTGCACCATGCAGCATCACACACATATCTGGACTCAAGTACTCCATGTTCATAAAACATAAAACAACATGCTTCGAATGCCATCCATTTTATACGATTCTCTGTTTGACCGCGTCCGTGCCAGATAAGCCCTATCCCACAGCAGCAGACTGTGGGCTTTGCTTTCTGGGTGTGATGAGTACATCATGGTGTCATGACTTCAGAACACAGTGAACCGGTGAGAATCTGATCCCATCATCGTCCGGTCATATAAAGCATCACAGAGAATAGGTACTAAAGCCTATAACGCAAAGATTTGGCATCTGTCATTGTCCGACGTTCCTTTCAAAGGTGATTATGTCAAATTATTCAGAACTAGAGCGAGGCAGACATAGTGAGACTGTACAAAGAGACGTTGTCATGCTGTCTGTCTGTCTGTCTGTCTGTCTGTCTGTCTGTCTGTCTGTCTGTCTGTCTGTCTGTCTGTCTGTCTGTCTGTCTGTCTGTCTGTCTGTCTGTCTGTCTGTCACCCACCCATCCCAGTCTAAGAGGCACTGTATCACTAGTGGTGATACACTTCACTCTCAGGCTGCTCCCTTTGTGTGCAACAGGACCATCTCAAACCAGATTCACCATCCCTGTCTGGCTTCTAGGCTGCATTGGGGATAATGTGGGTAGGGAGTTGGAAGGTACTGGGGGGAAGAGGGTGAGGGAATGTTTGCAGTTTGTTCTTTCTTCCATTCATCCCAACCCCCGTCCTTCAACCCGTTTCTGCCTCCAGTCCTTCTTCAGTCCTTGATGTAGACATGCCTACAGTGCACACACAGAACACACACTACAACACAAACTGCATGACGACTGTTCGGTGGAGGGGAATAATGCATGTGCCATGCATTGGTGGGCCAATGCCAGGGCAATGACAACATTCTCCCAGGGATCCAATAAACAAGAACTGATTCAATCAGCTTCAGTTCCGTACCAGATGCCATGCAGTGGCCCGGTTGGTCTCTTCAGCTGGAGCAGCTAGCCAGCGGATCTGAGGAGAGGAGAGCCGAGCCGTGTGACGCTGGGGTTAGCAGGATCTGTTTCAGACTGGTCCACTCTGCTCCAGGCTTATTTATTCCACCATGGTCAATCACACAGGCTCTGGACGCAATTTATATTCCTTATCGTCGGGCGGATTAGTCCAGTCTAATCTGCTCAACTAATAGAAAAAACCCTCACCATCTTTCTCACTCTAATATTTCTATTAGCCCCACCTGATTCCAGTGATGTGCTGCAACACAAGTCGCTCTGCGTGAGAGACTCCTCTAATAGGGGGTGGAGGGGGAGGTCAGGCAGGCACAGGACTTCATTCTGTCTGAGAGGTGTGCCTGGTTCTTAATGCAGACATCGTTGGGGAGGTTCAGGGTGGTACTGCATGCTGGTTATGGGTCTGGTGTAGACTAGAGGGAGAAATGCCCTGTATGATTTAATAAGCAGTGGATATTTGCCTGGAGTAGGATCTTAGGAGGGTGCACACACACACACACACGTATGCTCGCACGCACGCACGCACGCACAAACATACACACACACACACGAGTACGGAGGCAACTGGAGCTGTAAGGCTGCCCTTAGCGAAGTGCTACAGACTCCATAGCGCGACCTTCAAGCCCCAATGTCCTTCCTCCCCCAGATGTCCTTCATGACAAGCCAGGTTCCCTGTCACTCAAACACAAAGGGGGACGGATATATAGATGAATGTGGATGAGAGAGAGAGAGAGAGAGAGAGAGAGAGAGAGAGAGAGAGAGAGAGACACTCGCCTGCTCGGTATGTCAAACCATACTGAATAATAATCGCTGCTGAGGTAAGCACAAGAGACCATCCCTCCCTTTCACTTTATGAAAAGCAGCTTAATTGCCAAAAGCATGGAATAAAAATGTCTAATGACATTTGAAGGGCTTCATATTGAGAATGGGTCCCCAGCAGCAGTTGTGTATACTGTAGCAGTGCTCCTGGCCAGTAGGTACAAGCGTGCCTGTGTGCTTGCTGGCCAATCAGCAGAGTAATGTCACTGGGTTTTACCAGAAATTAATCTTAATGTCACTCCGTCTCCCACGCTTGAATGTCACTGCCTTTTAATTGGCCCAGCAAAATGGCAGTGTTGTTTGTGACTGGGAGCGACCGATGGGAGGGGACAAATTAGGTGACGGTGGTTTCAGAGGCTTGTTCCGTGATGAGGGAATCAGAGCCAAAACCTGACAGGTTTTGACCATGAGCAATTTTGCAATTGGGCTGATTCTGTGGTGCATTGTTTCACTGTTCCCAAAGGAACATTAGGTTATACTGTGTGGATATTTTTATTTATTTTATTTAACCTTTATTTAACTAGGCAAGTCAGAATAAACACAAATAAATCCGAATATTATACTCCAAAGTAAATATCAGGGTTGGGCTTCCAATGATTTGAAATTATTTAATTGAAATAGAATTGACTCAAATTATATCATTATCAGGGGTTGGAACCAGTTCAGGGAACAGAACCGAAAACCGGAAAATAACGGCATTCTTTGAGGAACATGAACGAAAGGGATCTATACTGTTCTGGATCAGAACCGTTATTTTAGCATGGGAAACGGTTAATAATGTTATTTTACGTTCCGGGCAACAAAGCGCAGATGAAAAGCCCTCACTCCGTTACTCAGAAACATATTCCAGTGTCTGCCTGCCAGCGGAAAATATTTGCCTGTGCATGTGTAGGCAACCCGCCCCTCTCCTTCCGAAGCATAGTCTAGTAGCCTACTGACGTTACAAGCGTGATTCAGAAATTAGGGAGAGAGATTTTTATTTAGAGAAGAATGGATTAAACTTTTCAATGCTAGTTAAGGATACTATAGTTATCACGTTTCACATTGGATTTATTAACCACAAAAAGGTAAGACATGTAATATTTTAATTCTGGTGCCACTCTGCACACACAAACTTATTAGCTAGCTAGCTGGTCCAACATTAAGCCAATTCTGAAGTTCAAAGACATTCAAAGTTCCTTCTGAGAAGCCACTCCTCTGTACAGTAAGTATAATTCTGTGGGCCTGATTCATATAATGCAAACAACAAGTTACCCAGCACTACAAGACACGCCTCGTCCAGAAGTTTAAAAAGGAACAGAAATGAACAATATAAACCATCACTTTTTTGGGGTTAGAACTGGTTCAGAACTTTATTTTGCTGGTTGGAACAGTGGAATGGAAAAAAAAAAAATATGGTTCTGTTTAGAACGAAATTATTGGAAAATAATTCCAGTTCCAACCCCTGATCATTATGTAAGGTTACATCTACCTGAGTCAATAGTATACATACATAGAACAGTGGATACCCTATAGTATAGAGTGATACTGCATGTAGGGACCTGATTGGTTGTCAGGATAATGTTGTAGAGGGGAATTGTGGGGCAGAGGTCAAAACAGTCACCACTGCCCTTAAGCCCTGCCTGTGGTCCACCAGGCTCTGGGGACACTGTTAGAGTGATATGACACACACACATCAGCCAGTCAGTCAGCCACAGCAGCAAAACAGCACTGAGCATCACATGCCAACTTCCCCCCATGTCCCTTCTGACCACGCTGACATGGTGACATCCCCGCTCGGCAAGGTCCCAGACTGGTGCCAGGACTATGAAAATGATCCCTCTGGTCATAAACAAACAGCTCACAATCGGAATCCTGAGCCCACTGGGAAACAGTTGCTATCTGTGGTTTGGTTTTTGAAATGCAACAGGAATTTTAGGTAAGAGCCCACTGGGAATGTGCTAGTGCTAATGTTTCTGGAATGGAAATAAAATTATATCAGGTTTCTAGTTTTGAATAATAAAGAGCTTGTTCTCTGTTAGCTCGGAGGAGGAGCTCTGGATCCGATAGCCACATAAACAAGAATCCCAGGGACGTAGAGGATGAAGGAACAGGCTGATGGGGTTGGTATTGTGTGGGGGCTCCCTAGCGTGTGATCTGTGTGTAGCCTGAATATCTGGTCGCAGGGTGAATTTATCTTGCTATGACTATACATGGCAATCAGGTGAAACTGGGGATAGCCTGCCTGCCAAGAGGCTTCAGGTTCAAGTTCAGAGTGTGTTTAATCTCAAGCACACACACTTGGATACTGACACACAAACACACACACACAAACACACACTCCTTCACAACCTTCTCTTTTGCCATGACAAACAGAGCACACATTCCTCATTGCAGCACCGCTGAAGCTCTTTGTTTGGATTATCTGAGGCAGAGCAGAGCCCCGTCAGTCCCTGTGGCTGTGAACGGCACACG